>OY728137.1:1878304886-1879054886 GCA_963277665.1 Viscum album | reverse complement strand
AAAACCATAAAATTTATTTATTTAAATTAATTTCTATGATAATGAGTTTTTGTTGATTATATCAATCCACTTTTCCCCATGACTTGATTAATTTTTTATGAAACCTTTATGAAATCTATCATTTTCCATGAGTTTTCGTATGTTGAAATGAGGAAATAATTATAAAAATTATTTCCTTTACATAGGTTATGATTTGATGACATTATGAATGTTTTATAATCTTTTTGCACACATATGTATGATATTCATTATCTTATTGGTGGGCCTATAATTATATATCCCTCTGATGAATTGGGTAAATATGGATATCTCACGAGATAATAAAGACTAGAATGGTGAGTGAACCTAGTTCAAAAAGAGGATTTGTCTAATATGATAGTCTTGATACTAAACCTTGATAATGGAAATTAAGGAATGGGGAGCTAATCCAGTCCACTTTTATAGTTATATTAATCATAGTTGACTATGGAAGTTATTTTTTATACTTACGTGTATGCCAAAAAATTATGTCAAATATCTATGATATCTTCTCATGGGTTGTGATTGATTATTGATGATTCCACGCACTTATGACTTATGTATTTTATTATAAAAAAGGATTATATTGTGATTTATGATTAATGTTCTTGTAATGATTAGTTATGATTATCACAAGTTATGATCATGTTGTCATACCATTATACTTCTCTTATTCCCAATTATGATCATTGATTGATATCTCTTATGTTTACCCTTATCGAGCATTTGAGATAACCCTTTATTATATTTCCTTTACATAGGTTATGAAGAAAGGTTATAAGTTAGTTATTTCAAAGAAGGGTACTATATCGGAATAATTTTGTTGTCTATGTTAAAGATATTTTATATTATAAGATTATTAAGTATCTAATCTCAAAAGACTCTAAACCTTTATAGTTTTGGGGAATTTTTTCTTATGAGATGTATTAAATATTAAACTAAAATGATTTAATATTTATGTATGTTATGATTAGGTTTCCTAATGTTACTTGTGAAGATGTTATGATATATTTTTGTTTAAGTGAATTTAATTTTCTTTATATCTTTCTTTATACACAACACCACGTTTAAATGAATCACAATATACTATTAAAATAATATTATTTACTGTTATTGTTATCATATAACCTTTGGATCGGAAGGGTATGAATAGGACTGATTAAATTATGAAATATTATTCTTTACATATGTATACAATGAATTTATTAGTTTTTAATTTTCTAAAAATTAAAATTAAAGTATTTGAATGTAAAATGTAATTTTTATTTGGAAACCTATTTTTATGTTCGCAATATGTTTGTGACATAATAAATTAAATTAATATATAATAATGAATAATATTAATTATATTTTTAGATAATATATTCCATAGAATATTGTTAAAATTAATATAATAGTTTATACGTGGAAATCAATCAAGGTAAACTCAAATTTATGAATAAAAATGCATTTTTTAAACAATTTGTTTTCTTTTTATGAATTTATTTTAAATTTATTTTCTACCATTTATAGATAAAATATATTTCTAAATTTATCACATATTTTTTGTAAGAATGATTAATATTTTTTAAATAATTTTAACCTATTTTATTGTCATTATGAATAGTTACATTGGTAAAAAACCAGTAACCATGGTTCTAGTAAAAGCGGGTTAAAAGGGTTAAAACTAATATGATTTGTATTAAAATAACCGATAAACTTGTTTAAATAATATTTTATGGTCATATTTAGACCTTATATTATATCACATTAAAATCTGAGTCATTCTGGATCCCTTTTAATTAAGAAAGACATTAACATATTTAAATCTTTTGAAAAATTTCAAGTGTTCCTCCCGTTCAATTATAAAAGGATACCACCACTCCCATATTCCTCTAACTACATAAAAGTTTTATATTTGAAAATATAAACCTCAATACCTTACTAAAATCCATCCCCATGATCAAGAAGCCATGGTTTGTTGAAAATAGTTACCTTTTAAGGCTTGGGGTTTAAGCCAAAAAAGGTTGTCCAAAGAAGAGGTATAGCTCTTAATTGAGTGTTTTCATTTTATATCTTCTTTTATATCCATAAATTATGTTCTAAACATGATTTTTAAAATAAAATTATTATCTCCCATATATTAAAATTTTATTATGTCTCTGTCCCAATCTTTATTCATCTCCCTATCCATCAAATTTGAAAAGAAATCATCGTTTGTGTGTATGTGCAGACTATCACCGCTCAAAGAGATGCATACTATTTTTCATCACCATAATTAATGGTTTAATTTTATTATTTATTTAATATTTATATATAATATTTATATAATAATAATTCTCTTTTAATTATAATATATTATCATCTATCTAGTATTTTAATTTATTATAGAATGATAGCATCGTGCATGCATATGTGTGGACTACCACCTCCACGAAGTGATGAAATTAGTTTTTAATTTATGATTTATATGGATGGTTATAAAGATAATTTTGATTAATATAAATTATATTTAGGATTTAATAATGATACTATAAATATTAATTTGTATTTAACTTTATTTTATTTCACCCATTGACAAGTGAAAACATCACTCGTGCCTACGCACGGACTACCATCTCCACAGAGTGATGTAATTCATTTTTCACCACTTTTTTATATAAATAATTTTAAAATTTTATATTATTAATATGTATGGTACTTATATCATTATTAAAAATCTATATATTGTGAAATAATGACCAAGTTTCAAGTATCTAAACCATCAAACCTATACATACATTGAAAAACATATCAGTTTCCACTATAATTTTAATTTTAATGTAGAAATTATTAATAAAAGGATAATTGGAAGCTATAAAAAAATGATAAGTAGTTATTTATCTCTAAATATAGCTATGGAATATTTTTATAACAAAATATTTATTTATTATAAAGGATATTTGAACACATAAAAAGCATGACATAACCTGATGTAAAGGTTTATTTTACATGGTCATTTATTTTTATGTTTATCTTTGAAAAATTTTCTTTGAGGGAAATTATATAAATATTATCCATTAAACCCCATATATTTTCTTCTCCTTTATTTTTTGTCTATAAAATTATGTATTAGTATAATTTTTTACTCTTCGGAAGTTAAAATGATTGAGAAAATGTTTTTAAATAATAGTTTACCTTGTTTCCACTTTGGTCAATGAACATTTTATTCCAAGTTCATTCTCTTAAAAATTATTTTAAAGAATATTTTACCTATAATTAAAATGTTTCAAAAAAGCTAGTTTAATTAACGTTTACTTTTTTAAAAAGGTTTTGATGGAATATTTTTTAATAACTTTTTACTAAAAAATCTTTTTTTGACATTTTGTAGATGTTAGAAAAGAATGTTTTATTTTAATATATGTGGTTTGAATAGATTTTTTCACTACCACGGTTGTGATATTATTTGAGTTTTACATTATATGTTTCAATAGCTATTTTCAAAGAAAATAATTTTCTCATATTTATGGGAATTTTTATTTAAAATGTTATAAAAAAATGATATTTTTCTTATGTTTTCAATGACAGGTTGATATGTTCTTTAAAATGTATTTTTAATATGTATAAACATTATTTAATGAGTTTTATGATCCACTAGAGAAATAATATTATGATACCATCCACTTTAATTCTAGGGATGGATTTTTATGATGCTGATTTATGAAACCCATTTCATTACCATGGGTTAATTATATAATGATGAAACCTTTATGGAACCCACTTTCCTTCCATTAATTAAGCTATGAAGAAATGATAAAATATTTATTAAACTTATTCCATTTACATGATTTGTGATATATTGATATGATGAATGTTTTATGATCTTTTGGTACACATATGAATGGTTTTCATTATTTGATCGGTGGACCAAGAATTATATAGCCCTATAATGGATTGGGTAAATATGGATATATATTGAGTTAATAAGGGTTGTAATGGGGAGTGACCCCAATTTAGTAAGGTACACAATCAAATAAGATAGTTTTGGGTGTTAACATTGGCTGAGGCAATGATAGAATGGGGATTTAACCCAATGAACTATGACAGTCTTAGTAGTGAGCCTTGAATAAGGAAATGATTTTATTTACTTATGTTTTTTCCATGAACATATGTCTTATTCATATGATATGATATCATGGATTAAGATTTATTATTTATGGTTCTGAAAACATATTAATTATGATTTTTTTTACAAAAATCCTTATCCCATAATCTATGATTAATGATCTTTGGAAGATTTGGTAGGATTATCATAAGTTGTGGTTATGTTCTCATATCCCTATACAAATATTTTTCCCACTTGTGTTCATTGATTTATATCTCTTATATTTAACCTTACATAGAATCTGAGCCCACCCGTTCTTATACTTCCGTTTTCCATGTTATGAATAAAATTTTTATATAGTGAATTTATAATAAGTGTAATATATGAGATGAACATTATGGAAGATGTTGAAGATATTTCATTAAATAATTTTTTACCTATCTTTCCACCAATGAATCTAAACCATTAGTTTTTTAAAAAGTTTATTTGTTTGATATGTATTGAATATTCATCTAAAATGGTTTAATATTTATGTTTGTTATGCTCAAGTATCCTTATTTGGTATCAAATCATGGTTTAGTTATTTTTGGATATTAGTTTTAAATAGTTTTTCTAAAAACCCTAGTGATTAGTATAAATATAGTAAAATAATGTAAATTTGTGGTAAATTAGATATTTTTGTTTTAATATAAAATAAATACCTTTCTGGTTATAGGAAATTGTATTATGTTGTGGAACATATTCACTTAGTGGTATGTAATGACCCGAACCCAGACACTACTCAACGATACTCTGATCCTGGATTACCACATGGACTCAAGTGCATCTTCCCAAATCCCAGAGGCTTCTGACTAGAATCAAGGGACTAGGGTTTCTTTGTGGGAAGACTATTCCCTTCTAATCAGAGTGCAACACAACTAGATATAAAAAACATTCAAAATAGGAATCATTAATACAATTAGAGAAAAGATGAATAAATAGGATATGAGTATATAAACAGTACCAAAAGTAATTTCATATAAATTATTTGATGATAAAAGTCTCTACAAAGAAACTAAATTAAGTACACAGTAGTATAATGTAATACATGTATCTAAATAACAAAAATACCAAAATTGATATCTCCGACTAGTATCATGAGCATCAGCTTGGTCTCATGATCTCATACTTCGAAGCATGGTACAAAGTCAAGTATCGAACTATGGGTGATTTTTATGATCCCTATCTATATCTATATTGTCTTTATGGGTACCCAATAGTGGCTCTAATAGGGTGTGAGTTACAATTCCAGTAGGTAACCACCTAAATATCTATAACAATCCATGTTGTGGAATATAAGCTATGAGATGTTCAAGTTAAAATAGGTAAGCAGTAGTGAATAGTGAAGTTTCCATTGAATATATATATACTACAAATGATACTATATGGTCTCAAGAGGCTCCATATAAAACATGGTCATGTTCCCATATGAAATAAATAATAAAAAAATAATAAAATAACTAACATGACCTTGTCACACATCCATACATAGTATATCAACCATGCAATTTCCATATATCAAAACTGTCATATCAACCAAGGTCATGTCGTATAACCAAGAATATCACAATTTCCACGGTTGTACTGTATAAACAAAGTGTCCGACCATGAAGGGACAAATACAAGGTATATAATACCAATGAATCCTCCTCGAGTACAAGGATTGTCTTGATGGAAAATTGGTTGGGCTTGAGTTGGGGTCCAAGGATTCTGTCTACCAACTATGTCAACTGTGATCGCAAGACAAACTAGATACAAGGGGTAACAAAGACCAAGGAATCCCACAAAATCAATACCCAAGGAGAAATATCTTTCCAAGGCATCCACTACTGTATATAATACCCATGTGAGAAACATGTATGAAATATAATAGAATCAATATCCAAGGTGGACCAACCAATACATCCACTAAAATTTAATTCATCATAATCATTCATCAATTCACAAGAATTTTCAATCTATAAGGTTACCCAATCATTTCCAAAATTTCTCGATAATTAATTCAAACATTTCAATTAAGAAATATCATGTAACACATGGAAAGGGATGCAATAAAACTTCTAAACAATCAATTTCAATTAATTCATTTATAATTGGACTTCCTCTAACTTGGAAATCTCAAACAGAAACCCCTTGGGAGGTCGAAAAATAAGAATATTGTAAGGGAACACCCCATGGGTGGCCTAGGTTGGGGAAACAACATCAACATAAACTCAAAGAAACTAATGTTCATCCCTATTAGGTTCCATTTAATTTAATTCATTAAATCAATTCAATTATAGGGTAATGGTAAAAATTATGGTGGTTGGGAAAATGGAAACTAGCTTTAAATAGAAACAAACTAAATAGGAAAAATATAGACAACTTATAGTGACTGGAAAGTAGATTTTTCATCCAGTATCATGTTCTAATTTGACTTAGATTAGGATAAAATAAAATAATATATGAAGAACCTAAAATTAGGGAATATTTTTTTGAACCTAAATATCACATTTCATACCCAAAATAATGAGCAACAACGTAAAAGGAATTTGGAACTCACTGACATGGATCCAATGAGATTGACGGTGCTCGATTTTGATTCCAAGGGAGGAATAGTAGGAAATCCTATATTTTGATTTCAATGGTAGCTTATCACGTAAGAGGTTCATTCCATGATAATAAATGAAAATTATTTTTGATTTAATATATGATTAAGGAGAAATTGTTTAAATTCCCCAACCATAATGGGTTTCATGGTTTAGCCACATAGTTATCCAAAACAGGGGCCAACTATGTGCCATATGTTGTAGGAAGAGTCACCACAATGGTTTTTACACTTGGTTTGACTAAGAGTGAAAAAATTGTGTCTCAACCAACTGCCAAAAACTATATACATTCCTCTATGACTGTGAGCCCAAAATTACATTCTTTGTCTAATATGTGGCTTGTAGGACTCCCCTATCCAGCCACGCATTATTAGAAGTAATCATGTAGCCAACCCTCCATGGTTTAAACTAACCATGTGACATGCCTGTTTCACCCCAAAAGTTGGGTTCCATTCTTTGAAGAAGCCTCAGACACCCCTGAAACACCTAAGATCAAATTGGGTACTTTGTTTTTCCATATCAAAGTAATTAAACTAAAAAAATGTATTTTAACATCATACAATACCCCATGTTCTTATAATATTCCCCCTTAAATCAATTCATCCCCGAATTTTCCTCTCAAGGGTGGTGAAATTTTTTTAGAACAACTATGAAAAATGAGCATGTACGTTTGCCTCCCTCTCCCATGGTTCATCTAATAAAATATCATGCAGCCAAAAAATCCTTACTAGAGGAACTAACTACGCTTAGAGAACCTTCATTCTCCTATCAACAATACAAATATGATTCTTCATAGAGGAAGAATCTACCTGTAACTCAACCTCATCGTTTTTAAAGGAATGATACAGGAAAAAATTATAATGGAATATCTGAGATACATTGAATAAGTCATGGGAGGAATAATGCCTCTAGAGTAACTAAAGATGATATACTGCCAGCCCGAATCAACCCAAAATCTTGAAAATCTTGACAGATTGCGGTGAAATATTACCCTCTCTATTTATTAGTCTATGTCCCAGCCTTAGTGAAATGTGTAGAAAGACACGATACCAAACACGAATATCTAGAGGTCATATATGGTGATTGGTTTAAAATTTATGTCAAGCCTGTATTTTTCATCCACTTATGAATCAATTATACCTTCTCAGAAGTTCCTGGATGAGACGTGGTCCCAGTAAATCTAGCTCAGTAGCCTCTAAATAGCATATGGGTGATTGACATGAACTATCTTATAAAGCCTCATAAGAATTAATATGTATAGTCACCTGATAACTTTTATTGTAGGTGAAATCAACTAGGGGTATATGCCTCTCCCAAGAGCACTCAAAATCTAGGACACATGCCTGAAACATTACCTCAATAACATGTATCATATGATCTAACTATCCATCACTATGAGGGTGGTATGTTGTGCTTCTAAAAACCTATGTACCCAAATCCCTCAACAAACTCTATCAAAAACAAGACATAAACTGTGAGTCCCTTTCCAAAATGATGGTGCACTGGACTTGATAATGTCTTACCACCTCATATATATACAACCTCCCTAGTGCATCTAAAATGATGGTCTCCTTGATTGGTAGGAAATGTTCAACCATAATGAGTTTTTATATAATGACCCACAAAACATTGCTACCTCAAGGTGAACTTGGAAAACCAATCCTAAAATCCTTCATGGAATCATCATATTTCCAATCAGGAATAGGTAAATGCTATAAATTTCTAGGTAGTCATTGATGTTCCACCTTCACTTGATGATTGGTGAAACACCTTACAACAAAACCCTCTACCCCGTGTTTCATACCTGACCACTAGTACTAACGGTGGAAGTCATGATACATCTTGGTAAAACTATGATTTACTTCCCAAACTGAGGAATTATACTCCCACATAATCTCCTTACATATGTCCACTAGAACCCAAAGGCATACATGGATACACATAATCTCATCCTCACATAAATCCAATCAGGAGGTGGGTCCTAACCTGCCACACTCACCCATATTATTAGGCCTTCAAAATCCAATGGCTTCCTCATCCTAAATCTATCCCGCATTGTAGAGGTCATAATAAAGGATGAAATAAAAGTATGTCCTTGAATGTCATATACCTCTATGTTCATCATAGAAAAAAATCCATAATTTTACACTCACTAATGGCCTCCTAAAATTCTTATACCCGACTCCTTTTTCTCAGTACATCATCCAAAACATTCCCTTAACCAGGCATATATGAAATCTCAATGTTGAAATATTATAGGTACTCAACCCACCTTTGCTACCTCATATTCATTTCATGATATGTAAAAATGTACTTGAGGATTTTGTGGTACTTTTATTCCACAAAATTTTCTCCCAGTATGTAATGTATCCAACAACCCAAATGTTGAACAACTCAAGATTACATGAGATCATGTGTTGGGTAGTTACTCTCATGTGGCCTAAACTGCCAAGACTGGTATATTATGACTCTATCTGCCTACATTAGAACTTCACGTAGGATGATAACAGATGTGTCACAATACACATTGTAGCTCTTACCCGACTCTGGTAGTATCATGACTAATACTAAAGTTAGTCACTCTTTCAGATACTAAATATCTATCTCATGGGTATATAACTGTAAAACCATCACACCCTTATTAGTCAATCCCATCAACAGTGCTTCCAATACTGTTAAGTCATGTGAGAAATTCTTTTAATATCTTTCTATATCCAAGAAACTATGTATTTCAACAATGTTCTTGGGATACTCTCATGAAACTGTAGCTCTCACCTTCTAATGGTCTATATATACTCCTATCTCTAAGATATTGTGACCTTGGAAGTGAATATTTTCCATCTAGGAGTGGCACTTTATGAGCATAAAATACAACCAGTTCTCTATCTGTATATCCAAAATTATCTCAATATTCTTTTCATTATAATTCCAATTGCGAGAATACACTAGGATATCATCCATTAAAACCACAATAAATGAACCTAGATAATGATGTATGACTCGATTCATTAGTTCCATGAATGCCACTTGTGATTTTATAAGACCAAACGAAATAACCGGATAATCATATAGGACATAACTGCTAATAATGTTGTACAAGTTATGTCTTAAGGTCGAGCATGCACCTTGTGATATCAGAATCTCAAAGTAGTTTTTGATAACAGCCATGCTCCTCAAAGTTGATCAAACATGTCATCTATATTTAGAAATAGATACCGGTTCTTAGTTTTCATATGTTTCAATTTTCAATAGTTCATAAAGAGCCTAAGGTTAACTTCCCACTTTTTTAAAAAAAACACCAATGAACCCCATGGAGAAGTAATGGTTCAGAAAAACCCATTTTCCTCTAAATCCCCTAGCTACATCTTGAGCTCTTTCAACTCCATCATATTTTTCATATAAGGATGAATGGATACTGATGTAGCTCCTAGAAGTATATTAATGGAGAAATAAAAGTCTCTCTCTCGAGGTAAACTAGAAAATTTATCTAGAAGACATCTTTAAAATGATCAACCGCAAAAGGAATGTCCTCATGACATGCTCCTTAATCATCGTGAAACAAACTAGTGATCTAGGTTGTCATCCCACCCAGTCCATGATGTTGTTTTCCAGCTTAGTTCAACTAAAAATACTATTCAACATTTTGAGTATAAAATACATCCTCTGGTGATTTTAATTTTACCCTATAGTTGTATAAGTCAATTTAGTCTTGACAGGACACTAGCTAGTATATTTCGTGTATGACATCAAACCTGGTCATCTCAGGGACAAAAAGATTCTAGATGAAGTGACACCCACCAACCTCAAGGGTTCAATCCCTTCACTAATCTACATCCTCCTTTATATTCCCCAAAAGAGTTTCAAGAATCATAAGACCCTTAAAAAATTGGTTTATGAGACCAAGTATCTCTAAAACATGCAAAAATAGGATCCTATGTGATTCACTAGTATAAAAAAGAGTAGAAAAAAGAGTTGAGGATTCTAAAATTATACCTCTCACCATAGACGGTCTGGTGCCCTTCTCCTCAGGGGTAGCTTGTACATAAAAGATCTAGCCTAAATTGTGGCCCTGTGACAAAACCTCACTACATTGATTGTGTCTAATCTACAGTATTAGTGTAACTAGTTCCTTGATGACTCATCCATAACCACCACCACCTCATCCAAATCGACTGGTACTTAAACAAATCATTTCTTTATGTGAAACCGTGAAACTTTCCCCTAAAAAAAGGTTCATAGATAACTCCCCACCAATCAATGTGGGAGGGAAAGTTCTATAAAAAAATTTAATGTGGATCATCCCACCACAATCTCAAAACTCGATTGATTCATGATCACCCTAATTCCTCATGTGGCACTGCCTTCTGCGCTGATGACATAAACCACACTACCAGCACTCATATCTTGTTTGGTACTCATCTCATGGGAATCTTTATAATAGAGCCTCCTACATAAGATGCTGAACCACTAGGTCTAGAGACTACACTACTATGCTATTCACCCCCCAAATTCCATCATGTTTCACTTTGTGATTATCTCCCAATTCACTATTTCAATAATAGAGGTCAATTTGAACTTGTTGACCTGAGATCGAATGACATGTGAGATACCTTCCTCAAAATGTCTCTCCCTCAATAACTCATTTTCAAGGTACTTCAAAATAAAATTTTTTAGTTCTATGAAGCATAATTATATTTCCATAACTATCATATTTCCCTTCTCTAGAAACATGAACTCGCAAGATCACTCTACCCGTAGAGTTTTTGGGTTAAAGTAGTCATAGAATATGGTTTGGAAATCAACCCAAATAATATTCTGCATCCTTTTAGACTAGTTTAGAAAATCTCACCAGCGTTTTACTACTCCACGTAATATATAATTTTTGATCATTAGACACTGCTCAGGATATGCCTCCAGATACTCAAATATCAAAAATTTAGTCTCAAGACACCACTCAACAACCTGTAGACCCACATCCCCTAAAAAAATGAAAGGATATTTTTATAGGAACACATGAGTCTGATAATCCATTGAAAAGGAATGTTGGAATACTCCCTAGAAAGTCTACATGAAGCAATAAATCCCCTCGTAGAACTGTGCCTTATAACATATGTACAGAAAAACATTTGGTGTCACAAATTCTACTAAAGGGGGATCTATTGGTATCCCATGGCCCTAAGCCTTTGAGGAACGATTTTCTCCACCCACCTGGTGTACAATTAGTGGTCTTCTTGGTGGCATACCTCTATAATTCCAAACGAAAAACTCAAAAAAATGATATCAAAAATCATATCTTAAACCCATAGGATGGGTCAAAACCTTCATATAAACATGTTATACCAGACTGGATGCACCTAAATATAATACTTCAGGAACTTTGACCAATGCCTACATGCATCCATATAGTCTGTTTAAGTACCCAACTGTATCCCAAACGATGTGTGACATTCAATCCCAAAAGGTAACCACACAATTTTCTATAACAATCCAGGCTGTGCAAAATAAGCTAAGTAGTCTAAAAGGTAAATTAGGTAGGAAGTAGTAAAAAATGAAGTGAACATGGCATATATATATATATATACTATATATGATACTGTATAGACTCAATAGTATCCCCTTAAAAATCATCAAGTTCCCATATCAAGGAAGCTATAAACAAAGAAGAAAATAACTAACACAAACTCTCCAAACATCCATACATAGCATATCAACCACAACCTTTCCATATAACCCGAAGTGTCATACAACCATGGGTGAACCAAACAACCAAGTACATCATAGTTTCCGTAGTTTTTCCATATAGAAAAGTGTTAGAATACAAAGGGTCAGATCCAAGGTGTAGAAGACCAAGGCATCCTCATCAAGTCCCATGATCATCTCTATGGAAACTTGGTAAGGATTGAGTTAGTTTCCAAGTAGCATGTCTAACTACCATGTACACTGTGAGCCAAAGACTAACCGAATCCATGGGGTAGCAGGCCCATAGAATCCTTTGGAACCATGGCCAAAGTAGAAATCTCTATCCATGTCATCCACTACTATGTTCAAGACCCATAGGAGAAACATTGATGGAATCTAATGCAATAATGATCCATTGTGTACCAAACGAAGCTTCCCGCACCATTAAATTCTTTATAATCATTCATCAATTAACAAACATTTACAATATATGAGGTTACACAGTCATTTCCAAAACTTCTAGATAGGTTATTCAAGAAATTATGTTAAACAAAATCATGTTACACATAAAAAATGAGGCAAGAAATATCCTAAACAATCAATTTCAATTAATTAATTTATAATTGGGTTCCTTTAACTAGGAAAGCTCAATAACATATCCCTTGGGTGGTTAAACAATAAGAAAATGGAAATGGAACAATCCATGGTTGGCCTAGGTTGGGGAAACAACCACCAAATAAATTGAAAGGAACTAAAGGGGGTCCTTAACATTATTAATTTCATTTAATTCAATTTACGGGCCATGTTGGAAAGTAATACTGAAAAAACAATGACTACTAGTTTAATATAGAACCATACCAAATGGGGAATGTATAGAACACCTATCGTAGCCTGATAATAGAGTGATCATCTAGTATCAACTTCTAATTTGAATCAAATTAGTAGAAAATTGAAAAATTGTAAAACATGAAATTAGAGCATATTATCTTTAACTTAAATAGCTAATCTGATATCAAGAAGAGCAAGGAATGCCACAAATTATATTCAAAACTCACTGATGTAGATCCAATGAGACTTATAGTGCTCGATTCTGATACAAACCATACACCAACGATGTACCCTATTCTATAGTAATGTTAACTTTGAAAGGTTTGCATACATATTTGGAATAACAATGCACAAACCATGTCTTATCCAAATGTAAAAAACTGAAAAAAATTCTCGCATGGATGTGCACCCAAAATGACATAGTTTTTTAAACTATGTGGCCAATAGGACTCCCCTGTCTAGCCTTACATGGTTATAACTGACCATTTGTCCTTCCCTGTATGGTTTTTACTAACCCTATGATAGGCTTTTTAAACCCCAAAAGTTGGGATCTAGGCTCTAAACAAGCCTTGGACACCCCTGAAACACCTATGATCAAATTGGTTAATCACATTAGGCCGTATCTAAGTAATTAAACTAAAAAAGGGAGGATTAAAACCCTTTACAAAAACCCAGTTTTGTACTGGGTAACAACACTTAAAGTGGTGTATTGGTTATTGACATTATCCTCACATAGGCATGAAGAGTGGGCCGAAGACTACGTACCTAGATAGATACTCTTGAGGGATATTCTTGGGTTGATTCATATTTTATTTGTGAACCATTATAAATTATTTGAATAGATGATAACCATGAATGATATAAGTTAAACATATAGTTTCTAAGATTGAAAATAAGGCGTGTTGATATAAACATCATATGAATTATATTTCTTGATTAAATAATTACCCACTATTATTATTATCTCTCACACTATGATTTTGGGTCTTAGTCAATCGATTTAACTAGGAGGAATCATGTTAATGCTGAATTAGACAGGTAATTTAATGATTGTACTCATTAGAAACAAAATGAAATGGGATATGGTATGTGAAATCTTGCAGTTATTCTCACCCAAATATCTAAATATGTGATCATAAACATGAATCATATTTTTATTTTTAATGTCCAAAGGAAATAAAAAATCACCATTGGGACTTTTATGCTACAATATCCACCTTCCTTCAATGGTACCTCTGATCCAAAAATTACTGAGTAATGGATCATTTCCAATGAAAACAATTTTTTTTCATTTTCTAATGTTCATAACATGGAAAAGTTTTTTGGGAAGTATATCATTTGTAAGGTCGAGTATATCAATGTAGAAATCTAATCAATAATATGATTCTAGTGGAGGAAATTGTCTCTATAACATGGATACAATTTAAGAATCTATTTTTAATAAGTATTTTACATGAACTCTTGACCCTAAAATGAAGAGGGAATTCCTATAACTGAAAAAATGTATGATTAATAAATCAGTACCTATTAGGAAAATTTCACAAGAAATACATGGTTTTCTTTAGGTGTTATCATCGAACATAAAAGGAAAATTGATCAATTTAGTGTTGGCATGAGACTAAGTCTCCAAAATTGATTTCCTATATGAGAAATTGACATATAGGATGAAGTAGTTCCTTGTGATCTCAATATTTAATTGTAAATTGGATATTCATAGTGTTATTTTGGTTTTAGGGAAAAAAACATAATGGTGGAGTTTTGATAAAATTATAATAATGAAAATTTAGGTGAAAGAAAATTAATCCTCTTTCTTGTCAGAAGTGTGGAAGGAAGCATGGGGTAAAATAACTTATTAGGTATTATAAATGTTTTTTGTGTGTAAAATAATTCTATTTATAAGAATAATCTCAATGTTATGTGAAGAGGCTATTCAATTAAATTAATGGTAAAAAATATGAACCAAATGTTCCACAAACACACCAATTCCATAATTTCATGGAGTGTCAACATTATTCCAATTAAAGGATGAATTTGGGGGGTCAATGATGAAAATAGGTGTCAACACTTATTAATACAAGAGACAATGGGAATGATCATTAAATCATAACTACTAAATTGAGTCACAAGAACTAAGTGGTGAATGGTACACTTATCATCCATTCAATAACTACAAATGCTTTATTTTATTTTGGATCGACCCAATATTTTTTATCTGAAATTTTTTATAAGGGTATCACATCACCACCTTAATGATTTAATTTTGAGTTAGTATTAAAAAATAAAAATGTTATAATAATCACATATAACATCTATATATCCTCTCTAATAAAAGGTTGTGGTAATATTCTTCCTAGAAATATTATGATTCTCCCTCTGGTTGAATTTGATATAATTTTGGGCATGTATTGTCTTTCACTATATAGAGAACATATCAATTTCCAAGGAAGGGATGTCATGTATGACATTTTGAATCAACTAACGATATTATTTCACCGTGAGTATGAATATGAACTTCTAATAAATGTTACTTCCATTTTATAGGTCTCACCACCAATTCATGATGGGGTTTTATATCAAATGGTTGGGGATAAACTAAAAATAAAAGATATTCTTATTGTTCAATATTATATTGTTGTGTTAAAAAAAGTATTCCATCGTCTTCCCCCAGAAAATTAAGTTGATTTCTCAAAAAAACTGATACTTAGTGTGCCACAAATTTCAAAGAATCCATATATTATAGCCCTAATAGAGATGCTGTAATTGAAGAAGAAAATTCAGGGAAATATTGATAAGGGATTCATATACCCTAGTGAATCTCCATGGGGTTCACTTGTTCCTTTTTATAATATGAAATATGGTTGAATTCATCTTTTCATTGATTATAGTTAACTTAACAAGGTCACTATCAAGAAATAGTATGCTCCACCCTATATTGATGACTTGTTTGTTCATTTGTCTATAGCTTAATACTTTTTCTTGATTGACCTTTGTTCATGAAATCACCAATTGAGGTCAATAATTTAGATATAACTAATAAATCCTTTTGTGTATGTTTAAATAAATATGAATTTTTAGTGATTCCATTTAAATATACCAATTCCCTCACATTATTCATGGATTTAATGAATATATACTTTATAGATTATGTCAATATGTTTGTGGCAGTATTTAGAGATGATATTGTTATATATTTTAATATCAAGAAATATATTCAAGATCATTTTAATATTTTGTTGAAGACCATATGTAAATAAAATCAATATTCTAATTCAATCAAATATAATTTTTTATAAAAATTATCATTCTTGTGTCATATAATATCAAATGATGGTATATCGGTCGATCCTTCCAATACTAGAGTTTTTGAGTAATGGTTTAGAAAACAATGGCAACCAATTTATATAGTCTTTTAGGGTTTGATGGATAATATTGGACCATTTAGAGGGGATTATCATAGCTTTATAATCCGTTAACCAATTTTACTTAAAAAGGATCTAAGTTTCATCAGATAAACACATGGTGGAAAATTTCAAGGAGTTTCAAATAATTTTGGTCACTGGACCTCTGTTTACACTACGCTATATAGTATAATTTTTGTGATATATTATGATTAATTTGAAAAGGTATTTATATTCATCATCATTTACAATGATATGATGAAATATTATTCTCCACAATAATTGAAAATTCATGAGAAAAATTAACTAACTCATAATTTTGAGTAAGATATAGTAATTTTTTTCATTAAGAATATGGTGTAATTATCTATATGGTAAAATATGTAATATATACACTCATAATAAAAACATTAATTATATATTGAAAGAAAATTGTTTGATATGTTCCAAAGGAGATGGTTGGAATTTATTAAAGATTATAACTACTCAATATAGACCAACTTTTTGAAGACAAACAAAGTTGATGATTATTTTAGTCAAAATGAATATGTTAGTTTGTTTATGATGAGGATTGAATAAGATCTAATATTTATGGATTTATAGAGGATGGATCTTGAAATAATTTTTAAGGGGGAAAATTATATCTTTCTCAGATGAATTTTCAACCACCAATCAATGTGAAAATTAAAGATGCATTGAAGGAGGATGTGCAATTGTGAGTAAGGTGAGAATGTTTCTTGAGCATAACCTAATTGTGATGGAATGATAAGTTTTAGGAACTATGTACGTGTCTTGTAAATACCATATATAAATAATTTGGTATTGGATGAAGTTCATAGTTTATTATTCTCTATTAATCTCAAAAATAAGAAGATGTTTATAGATCTAAAAGAGTAATTTTTTTGGATAACATGAAAAGGGACATTGAAGAGTATGTATCTTGATGTTTGGTTTATCATCAAGTTAATTCTATGAGACAAAATTAGAATGGGACATTACAACCATTACCCACACAAGAATGGAAACAAGAATACATTACCTTGTATTTCATCATCTAACCCCTAAAACATATAATGAAAACAAATTTATTTGGGTTTTAGTTAATCAAGTAATAAAGTAATCACATTTCATTACCATTAGATAATATTTATCTATTAATTATATTTATAGGAATAGATTAAGGATGTTTTAAGGTTTCCTAGAGTATCAGATTCTATTTTATCTAATTAGGATCTGAGGTTTACCTTGATGTTTATAAGGAATATTAAATAGGTTTTGAATATAGAGTTGGAATTTAACACTTCATATCATCCTCAGATAGATGGTTTGTATGAAGTGACTATTAAAACACTAGAAGATAGTTTAATATCATGTTATATTGATTTTAGAGGTGGTTGGTATCATTTTCTTTTCTATGGTCGAGTTTTCTTACAACAATAGCTTTAATTGAATAATAAAAATGGCTCATTATAAATCCCCCTGTGAATGAAATTGTAGAACTCAAATGTTCTAGAATGAAGTTGGAGAAAGAAAGATATCAGGACTTGATCAAGATGAGGAAATAATAGAAAAGTTTATATCAAGTCTACAACATGTCAGGGGAGACCAAAATCGATAGAAAATTTATACAAAAAATCATCTAATAGATATTGAGTTTGATGTTGTTGAAAATGAATTCATATGAACATATAATTGGATTAAGGTTATGAGATTTGGGAAAAGGGTAATTTTGAGACGATGATATATTGGAACCTTTAAGATTCTTTATTAGATCGAGATTGTTGCTTTTTGTTTTTTGCTCTCATCAAACCTCTTTCAAGTTCTTTATTTATTCTATGTATATCTTTCGATGAAGTATGTACCTAACCCTTCACATATATTAAACTCATCGGTCATACCACTGTAGAATTATATATCTTATGAGTAAAAATAGACATAGATTCTTTGTCGAAGAGAGAAATTATTGTGAAAGAAGACAAATGTTCCCAGGAACGTCTGTACCACTGAGAAAAGGGTTTGAATCAATGGTGATATTTTATAACTTATTTTACCTTGAAATTAACCCCTAAATTTTTTTTAGTTTTTATCCTCATAAATTTATATCATAACCACACTCGTTTGAAAGTATAAAAATTTAAATAAAGGCACATTACATTTATAGGGTTCTACCCCAATGTTGGTGACTATGATATTTCCACATCGAACCCCACTAGTACATGAAAATTCACTATGACATGGAGTGAATATAATTAATAAAACTACATCAACCTCCTTTTGTCTCATGATATGTAATTATATTATATACCACAAGTTATAAATTTTTATTATACCTCAAATCCAAAATAATGTAATAAACTTTGAAAACATCTCATAAAAACATAATCTAGAAATTCTCCATTAACTATAATTGATATCCATTATGACTCTATCCAATCCACATCAATATATATATAGTATGAATCCATTTTTTTCACGTCGAGGAAGAGGTAATCTCCTCTATCGATTCATTCAGTTTATTTCTTCTTATACTTCCTATTATTTATTTCTTTGTTATAAAATAATAGATTAAATATCTCTCATATAATTATATGTTATTATAAATATTAAACAACAATATTTAACATTCTATCCATCCGATGAAAAAATGAAATCACCACGTGTACCTATGTACGGCTTACAGACTCCACGCAGTGGTTTAATCTATTTTTTACCACCACCTCAAATGGATGTGTATACTGGTGTAAATAATACCTATATATGAATAATATAACATTATACTCATTATAATATATTTTAAACTATCCACTTTAATACCATTAAACAATTATGGGAATGATATCATCGCTCATGCGTACGTACGGTTTACCTTCTTCATGATGCGATGTGATTTGTTCTACATGATCTTCATTAAACCAAGATTATATAAATGAATTGAATGAATAAATATGATATATATTATACTAATACAATTCTATAAATTATATAACTATACCCTAAGAAGAGGATCAATAACTTATCCAAAAAAACATACGTAAGATCATAAAGCAATTAATACTCGAATAATGAGTAAAAATGAAATTTTACTAACAAATGGATAAAAATTTGATCATAAATGTTCTCATAAAAAATATTATGATTTTGGAAAAAATCCATAACGTTATTTAAATCAATATACCGGAGTTTCAGATACATACGAAGCATATCGGACCTAAGGTAAGGGATAACTTTTCCAATCTTGTTTTTATCCGATATTGTTTATTCATAAGTATTTAATGAGGTTATATTTATCATCCATGTCTATGATTTATAAACATGTTTTCATAAAATGTTTATTATTCTTCCATGTATTTTTAATGTCATTTTTACCATTTTTTTACTTTTACCTCATGGTGTGGAAGGAATATTTCTTTTTTTTACCATACGAGGTACTTTTGTACATTTCTGGAAAAAGTACATGGAGAATGTTTTATTAAATTATATGGCATGACTAGAATTTTATTCATTCATAGAGAATTATTTCCATGAATCTGACTTTTAATGTTTTTAGTTTTATTTTAAATTAACTAATTTTATTTTAAAATTTCATGACATATTGAGAAAAAAATGTTTTTGAAGAAGAAAG
The DNA here is from genome assembly GCA_963277665.1 of Viscum album. Taxonomy (NCBI): domain Eukaryota; kingdom Viridiplantae; phylum Streptophyta; class Magnoliopsida; order Santalales; family Viscaceae; genus Viscum; species Viscum album. The sequence goes on along the minus strand of OY728137.1, from coordinate 1,879,034,651 downwards.
GATATTTTCAACATGAACTAAGTTCAATTGTTTTATCAAAGTTATTTTCCATATAAAAGGATATATGGTTATGTTTCTATCCCTATTATTACTTTTATTTGATTACATTATGATGAAATTATTTTTATGATGTCCTTTTATCTTATATGCATTATGTTATGATGGCATGATGTTTAAGAATCCCATTTTATTACATGGGTTATGCTATGATGTATGATTTATGTTTTTGTGGAACCCATAAGAATGGTTTCATTATGATATGAGTGGGACCTATATCTACCTCCAATGCATTGGGTAAAGATTTATATCTCATGTGATAGATATGGCTAGGATGGAAAGTTAATCATGTTCAGTGATATAGGACTGGAACGAGGAGTGAACTCGGTTCATTAGTGGCTAAAGAATAAACCAGTACAACTGAAAATATATTTTCAGTCCTATAATGTTTAGAACATGATAAATTCATATTATTAGTATATCATTTGGAATGTGAAGATGATCAATGGTGGAATCGTATCAAGAATTCAAGTAAAAGAGATGAAATAGATTCCATGGAATGGGATGAGTTCAAGAACTTATTTTTCAGTAAGTATGTCCCTCGCACTCTTCGAAAAAAGATAGAGAAGGAGTTTCTTGAACTGAAGAAAAAGGATGATGAATCCATTTGTACCGACGAATAAACTTTTACAAGACTTGAAATGTAGGCTTCCAGAATTATTTTCTAACAATAGAGTAAGATTGATTGATTCTTTAGTGTCTTAAAACTAAGTCTCTGAAGGGAATTAGAAATAAGGGAAATCAATTGCTATGAGGAAATTTTTCAATTTTCTCCGAAGGTTGAGATTGATATTGGAGTAACCCATCAGTTATATGGGTTTGATAAGAAGAGGGAAATGGAATTCAAAGGAAAATATTAAGACTACATTGAAAAAAAGATGAGTTTTCCCTTACGCTCAAAGTGTGGAAAGAAACATGGAGTGAATTTTCTTAAAGGGAAAGTTAAATTTTTTCAAGTGTAGAAAATATGTTCATTGGGAAATTGAATGCCCAAGTGATGGGAAAAAGATGTCTAATTATGCGGACAAAGAAAAGGATACACAGAATTCACCTACTAAAATTCAATTTTACAAGTGTATGGAAATGGGGAATTATTCAAATCTGTGCCCTAATTCAAGGGTTATTGATTATGATCCACATCAAAAAACTCTTAAGGCCAAATAAAAAGGAAATTCACATGCAATTACAATCGGTGATGTGGAGTATGATAATGAAGTGGTGAAAGTTACACTTACCATCCACTCTAAAGTATCAAATTTTTTATGTGATTCTGGATCCACCTACTCTTTTATTTCTGAAGAGTTTTCTAAGGGTATCAGTATATTAACTCAACAATTAGATGTTGAGTTAGCTGTGAAAACTCTTAATGGCACAACAGTCACATCAAAATATTACAATTATTCTCCGATTGATGTTTGTTGGAATGTGCTTCCTACAAATCTTATGATCCTTCCTATAGTGGAATTCGATGTGATACTTGGCATGGATTTTTTTTATATGGAGCTCATATCAATTTCTAAATAAAGGACATCACATTTCATATTCTAGATCAATCTACGATAATCTATCTATGAAAGGATGAATATAACCTTCCAGTAGAATTGAGTTCCATCTTATGGGTCTTGATTCCAATAAATGAAATTTATTTATCTCAAATGGTTGGCGAGAAAATCATGACTAAAAATACAAACACTGTATAGAATTTTTATGATGTCTTTCTAGAGGAATTACCAAGTCCTCCACCAAAATGTGATGTTGAGTTTTCAATAGAACTCATATCGTGTTCTATGCCTACTTCAAATAAACATTATAGAATGGACCCAATTGAGTTGTAAGAGTAGAAGAAGTAACTCCAATAGAATCTTGATAATGGATTCATACGCCCTAGTAAATCACCTTGGGGTGAACTTATTCTGTTTGTTAAGAAGAAATATGGATCAATGAGACTCTTCATTGATTATCAAGAACATAATAAGATCACTATCAAGAAAAAATATCCTCTCCCACGCATTAATGACTTATTTGACCAACTATGAGTAGGTCAATACTTTTCCAAGATTGATATTCATTTAGGGTATCATCAAGTAAGGGTAAAAAATGAGGATATAACAAAGATGGCATTCCGTACAAGGTATGGACACTATGAATATATAGTGAGGCCTTTTGGTCTTACTAATTCACCTACTATCTTCATGTATATATTGAATAGAGTCTTTATAGACTATATTGAACATTTTTTTAGAATTTATTGATTATATTCTTTTATATTCATATATCAAGGAAGACCATGACGATATCTTGAAAATTGTATTGAAGACCCTGATAAAGAAGAAGCCTTATGCCTAATATAACAATTGTGAATTTTGGCTTAAAAAAGATTCATTTTTGGGTCCCATAATCTCAAGGGAGGGGATTTCTGTGGATCCAGAAAAAACAGAGGTTATTGATGGATGGTCGAGACCAACAATAGTAAGTGACATCCAAATTTTTCTAGGTTTGGCTGGATATTATCGCCGTTTTGTGATATATTTTTTACAATTATATAATGTAATCACCATGTTAACTTGGAAAGAAGTTATGATCGTTTGGACAGAGGATGTGAAGAGAATTTCAAAGAGGTAAAATGAAGGTTAACCAGTGCACCTGTGATCACACTACCTTGTAGTGGAGAATGGTTTGTGATCTATAGTTATGAATCCAAGAAGGTTATTGGGTGTGTTATCATGAAAAATGATGTGGTCATATCTCATGGCTCACAATAGTTGATAATCCATGATCAAAATTACCCAAATCATGATTAAGATTTAGCTACGGTAATCATTGCATTAAAAATATGGAGGCATTATCTTTATGGTGAAGGTATGATATTTATACTGATCATAATATTTTACAGTATATTTTTACACAAAAACAAGATGCATATGCACCAAAAAATATGGTTGGTGTTGATTAAAGATTATGACTGCTCAATACATTATCATCCAGGGAAAGAGAACATGGTGGAAGATGATTTGGGTGGAAAATACCATGATAGATTATTAAAGATGATGATCACAATAGATCCAATATTTAGGGATATACAAAGGATGGATGTTGAAATTTTAATGGAAGGGGAGAAATCTTATCTTTCTCAAATTAAGGTTCAACCATATTAACATGTGATGAATAAAGTGGAATATTAGGAAGATGTAGTGTTAAAAACAATGTGAGAAATGTTCCTGAATTCAACCTTGATTGTGATGAAATAATAAGGTTTAGGAATCATATTTGTATTCCTCCCATACCAGAATTAAAGAAGGAATTATTTGATGAGACTCAGGGTTCTTCATTCTCTATTAACCCATAAAGCATGAAGATGTACATGGACTTTGTCATCAGACTTCCCATAATGGAAATTGTAAAACATCACTATGGACTTTTTCATTAGACTTCCCAAAATAATGCTATCTGGGTTATATCTGATCGTCTTACGATGTCGGCACACTTCATTGATATTAGAGAGGATTTATCTCTTGATCAACTTGCAAGGATATATGTAAAGGAATTGGTAAGATTGCATGGAGTACCACTTTCCATTATATCTGATCAGGATCCAATGTTTACCTCGATGTTCTGGAAAAGTCTTCATCATGCTATGGATACAAAGATAAGTTTCAGCACAACTTATCATCCTCAGACATACAGACAGTTTGGGAGGACAATTCAAACTCTGGAAGACATGTTGAGATCTTTCTCTATGGATTTCAATGGTGGTTGGGATCAACACCTACCATTAGTAGAATTTTATTGTAATAATAGCTTTAACTCTAGTATTCAGATGGCTCCTTATGAAACCCAATATGGAAAGAAGTGCAGAACACCAACTTACTGGATAATAGTTTGGGAGAGAAAGCTATTAAGACCTTTTCTTGTAGATGAAATGGAAGAAAATATCAGATCTATTAAAAATCATATAAGAGCAGCTCAGAGTCAAAAAATTTTCTAATGGAAACTGAAGAAAATACCTAGAGTTTGAAGTGGGTGATAAGGTGTTCTTATGAATATCTCCCTAGAAGAGAGTAATTAGATTTGGAAAGAAAGTCAAGCTAGGCCCTAGGTATATCAGCCTTTTTGAAATTTTTGATTGTGCTGGGAAGGTAGCTTACCAATTGGTTCTTCCACTAATTCTCTCTCAAGTTTATGATGTGTTCCATGTATATCTCTTGAGAAAGTACATACCCTGTCTTTCACATGTACTAAGATTAGAAGTCATACTGCTGGAGAATGGTCATTTCTATGAAGAACAATCGATAGTGATTACTGATCGTAGCGAAAAAGTTCTTGGAAACAATACCACTAACTTGGTTAATGTTTTATAGAGGAACCACCAATTTGTAGAAGCTACATGGGATCTTGAGGGTATGATTAAAGAGAGGTATCCTCATATATTTGTTTCCAAGTGAGGAATTTCGGGGTCAAAATTCATTTTAAGGGGGTAGAATGTAACGCCCGTAATTTTTATGAAATATTTAAATAATTTTTATTATTCAGTAAGATTATTTGCACGTAATCGTGTGTTTATAAAAACTATGATGCGCCTTTAATATAATATTACCATTATAGCCTAGCCATTAGGTTAGTAGGAATAATTATAACTACCCTATGAAAATGCATTATAAAAAATATAAATCAATTTGATATTTGTATTTTAGAGTGAATTACATTTTTTAATGAAATTAATAAGATACATATGTGTTATATACTTAATAAAATATTTTTTATATTCATTCAATGAATATTTTAGTCATAGGTTATGAATAAAACCCTAATTGATGTATGTTTTTTAAAAAAATGTTAATTTTACACCTTTGAATGGTAAAACCTTTTTATATTATGAATTTGACACATAAATGATTTTTATATAAAAAAATAAACATTTTATTTTGAAGAAGGGTATAAAAATTTACTTTGGATATTTTTTTGATATTTTTCTGATAAATTTCATATTTTGATTAAGATTAAAAATACAAAAAAATTTAATTAAAAAATTACTTTTTCATTGAGAAAATTTATATGTTTAAATTATAATATTGAATGGTTTTAATGTATAAATAGAATATATATTTTTTCCATTTAATATAATGTAATTCATTATAATTTATTTGACATTTAATTCATAGATAAAAACATTAAAATCTTTTTCAATTTTTAACTTTTTACACCCATTTTCTCAACAACAAGATTAATTTTAAATTAATTACTACAAATTCTATGTTTTGAATTTTTAAAAATAAATTCCACATTTGGAATCATGAGATCCAAATTATGTTAGTAGTATAATTTTATTTTTGGGAATTATGAATAGTAACTTTGGAAATTATTTTTATTAACACGGTTGAAGGTGAATATGGTAATTAAAGGTAAAAATAATATTATAAAATTACCATAACACCTATAAAAATCCTATTGGATTCTTAAATTAAACCCCTATCATCTATTTTATGAATTTGAATCAATTTATTTACACTTACCTATGAAAATGACATGAATGTAATAAAAACTAATTAAATGAAGAAAGTGTCACAATCTCTTTTTATATAAGTGTATTAACTTTTAATATATGGATTAGTAGAATACAAATCTACTATATATAGTCTATGGAAAGATAAAAAAATCACCCACATCCTAAAAATTTATTTATAATTTTTATAGATTAAATAATAACCATTAATTATGATATAATAGTGATGTAGAAATTATTTTATTAATATAAATATCAAATTAATGGTTTTAAAAATGATAAACGAAATATCATATGTACTAATTAATGTTTTCCATGAATTCTCTAGGTTATTATGATAAGTTAGGAGTGTTTTTAATATTTTTATTTTGAATTTATCTTCAGTGTGAATTTTATTTAATGTCTAATAAAGGAATAGTGTCAGATGGACACTATCGATTTTTTATAAACATAACATTTTATTAAATTATTTAAAAATCATAAAAATATTTATAAATTAAAAAGTGATAATTATAAGGTCTAAAATATCATAAAGTATCAATTTATGGTCAATTAACACCACATAAGTAAATATTCATTACCGTTAAATATTTAGAATGTTATTACAAAAATTAATCTTTAATAGAATAAGTAAGGTTTAATTAAAAAAAAGTTAAACTTGACTAAATAAGTTGTCCAAAATTTATTGGTTGATGAGAATAAAACTCAGTATCATCTCATCTTAGAATTTGGGACACTATGGATGTTTTTGTGTAGGGTTTTATTTTATTATAAATTAATATTTTTGAGATTTTCTTAAAGTGCCCTTCTCCTCTATTATAAAACGAAACCTCCTCCCTCTCCTCTTAACTCAATTTTGAGACTTCATGCTCAGCCAAAACCTTCCCATTATTCTTATCAACTTTCATTGTAACATTATAGAGTTTCTGTTCTTCTCAAAAGACCAACTCTAGTGCCCTATGTGGAAATTCAAATGAGGAACGTTGAGGAAGAGGTAATCTCTTATAACGATTTTTTGAGGTTTCGTTCTGTTTCTACTTCCTATTATTTAGTTGTTTAATTATAAAATAATAATTTTAGTATCACTCATATACTTATATGTTATTATAAATATGAAACAATCCTATTTCACCTTCTTTGCATCCAATGAAAAAACCAAATCAATATGCGTGTGTACGTACAACTTACTGTCTCCACGTCGTGCTGTAATCTGTTTTTCAAGACCACCATAAATGGATGGGTATTATGGTGTAAATAATACCAATATATGAATTATATAACATTATACTGATTCTGAGATACTGTACACCATCCACTTCAATACCATTCAATAATTATGGGAATGATATCGTCACTTGGCGTACGTATGGCTTACTGTCTCCACAGTGCGATGTTATTCGTTCTAAATGATATTTATTAAACCATGATTATATAAATGAATTTAATGAATAAATATAATATATATATTATAATAATACCATTTTGTAAATGATATAACTATAACTTATAAATAGTAACAAGAACTTATTCGACAAAACATACGTAAGAACATAAAGCAGATAATACCCAAATAATCAGTAACAACGAAATGTTACTAACAAACGGATGAATATATGATCATAAATGTTAGGATAAAAATTATTATTATTCTGGAATAATGATATAACATTATTTAAATCATAATACAAGAGGTTCAGATACATATGAAGCACAACGGACATAAGGTAATGGATAAATTTTCCAATATTATTTTTATCTAAGATTGTTTATTCGTAAGTATTTACTGGGGTTATATTTATCATCAATGTTCATGTTTTATAAAAATGTTTTTATAAAATTTTTACTATTCCTACATGTTTTTTTAAATTCATTTTTACCATTTTTTGACTTTTACCACATTTTATGGAAGCAATATTTCTTTTGTTTACCATACGAGGTACTTTTTGACTTTTCCTGCAAAAGTACAAGGAGAATGTTTTTTTAACATATATGGAATGAAATTATTTTTAGGCATTCATATAGAATTATTTCAATTAATATTACTTAAAATTTTTCAATTTTATTTTCAATTAACTACTTTTCTTTTAAAATTTCATGACAAATTTAGAAAAGAAAATGTTTTTGAAGAAGAAATAATATATTCCTCTAGAACTAAGTTCTAGTGTTTTATCAAAGTTATTTCCCCTCTTAAATGATATAGGGTTATGTTTCTATCCCTATTATTACCTTGATTTTTTTACATTGTGATGGAATTATTTTTATCATTTCCTTTTATCTTATATAGATTATGTTGGGATGGTATGGTATTTAAGAATTTCATTTCATTACATGGGTTATGTTATAAAGTATGATTTTTGTTTTATAGCACACATAAGAATGGTTTCATTATGATATGGGTGGGACCTATATCTCCCTCCAATTCATTGGGTAAATATTTATATCTCTGGAGATAGACATGGCTGGAAAGATAAGTTAATCTTGTTCAGTGATACAGGACTGGAACGTGGAGTGAACTCGGTTCAGTAGTGGACTTTGTCTACTATGATGGTCTTGCAAATGAGCCTTGACTAATATAAAATTATTTTCTATGCTTATGTGTGTATGCCAAAAATTTTCATGTCTTATGTTATTATTACTGGTATTACATTTTCCTTTTATGATTTATCCCATGACATGATATTCTGATCCCTTATGTAGGACAATATTTTCAAATATTATGTTTTTATGAATATGATATGATATATATTTCTTTTGTTTACCCTTACTAGGATTTTTAGTTCACCCTTTTGTATGTTTATTTTTCCTAGGTTCGAAAGAAGGGTATTAAATATGATATGCCAAAAAGAAGTCTAGTTATGATGAAATAAAAGGGAGACAATGTAGAAGTTTCATGAACCAGTTGTCTATGTTTCCCAGTTTCTAAAGACACTATACCTATATGGTCTTGTAATTGTTTTTTATATATTGTAATATATATAATTCAATTCTTAAGTAATAAAAATGTATGTAAAGTATCGGTTGTTATATTCATAAGTTATAGGTATCCTCTTGGTAAGAGGTGGCAGTGGAATTTGAAAGTTTGTGTTGGTGTTTGTGGATGAATTATTAGTATACTTTTAACCAAAAATGATCATTATAAATATCTTGACATCATCCCAAGTGTGTTGATAAGTATCTGTATTCATTGCCAGTGAATTGAGTGTGTTTGATTGTATGTGGAACATCATGGAGGATACACTCAATGAGCTGTATGTGTGTGGGCGTCGTAAAGTGGGGAAGTACACCATTGAACCATTATAGAAGAGGTCCTTAGGATGGACCATAGAATAACTAATTCCTGGGGTGTCTTCCTTAGAATCTGATAATGGGTAGTGGTTGATTTTAATTTATTATTAAATTGGAAACTGGACAATAAAGTTCAATTTTTTGGGGCTTCATCTTATGTTTGATATTGAGCCGTGAACGTCAAAATTTCATGAGGAAAGATGTGCCAATGACACTCCTATGGTGGGGAGTGGTGGGTAAGTCATGGATGTGTGAATAAAGTTGTAATTTGGATGTGGTGGCATTGATATGACAATGAGAGATCTATGAGGTGCATTTTTGGTTTCCTTGGAGAAAAATAGGTTGGACTTGGATGTGATGGTTGATCGAGTTGAGTGAAGAATTTATGTTCATGCTAATTATAAAGGTAATCAGAGTGTTCATGTTGGAGATGTGTTGTAGGGTCTTTAGAGCATTAAAATGGTTGAAGAGTAGAGAATGTTGGGATAGATATGTTTTACCAGACATCAAGGATGAATTTGGTAGGTGTGGGAATATGATGGTGGTATACCTTAAGTGAAAAGGCATCAGGATCAAGTAATGTGGCAGCATACCAATAAGGGCTATTGGGAATCAATGGAGTGAGTCAACCATGGATGGGCTGACTTAGCTGAGAAAAAAAGAACATATGTGGTGGGTTGTAAGCCATCTATGGATAACATTGGAAGGATAAGCATGTTTCAATAATGGTAATGGTCCCAAAGGAAGAACCAAGTTACCCCTTCAATACATTATGGGAAGTGTAGGTATCCAATCCAAGTGGTTTTGATAGAAGGTCCAAATGAAAATGTTGTGAGGTGATCTTGTGGATGTTTTGGTTTTGTGAGTTGGATAACACATTGGGTAAGTTTTGATGTTGAGCTGAGGTTCTGTTGGTATCCTTTTGACTTTTAAAGTTATCAATACCAAAAAAGGAGGTGATAGGTTTAATAATATGGTGAGAAGTACCATGTTGGAAAATTGGTCGATTGATGATGTAATCATAGGTTCAAGTTTAATGAAATTAATTAAGACCCATCCTTGTGAAGTTGTGTTGGTGATGGGAGTTACCACAAATGTTGACAAGTTTTGTACCTCAATATTAATAGTATGTTTATATTTTTATTTTTAGATGTTCTAATATGAACTGAGGTCATTGGACCTCGAGTTTCAGACTGAGGTAGGTAACACGATGTGGTTAAAATCATTATGTTTCCTCTAGTGATGTCGGGCTTGGATCACTATTAAATCTTCGAGAGAATCTAAGAGAGATGGAGACAATATATTTGTTAAATGAATTGATGAGAGGATCAGAACAATAGTGTCACGGTTGGTTCTTCTAAGGTAATGTAGTTCCTAGTTGGTATCCTTTTGTGCAATGGTCTAGTGGTTCTAAATAAACCTTTATCCTATTATTGGTGCTAGTAAATATTGGTTAAAGTGGATGTTTCCTCAAGGAGTATCAGTTTGTGAATTTAGAACACGGTGGGATAATTGCTTTTAGAGTAGTAATATTTCCTTGGTCTGGGCATTGTTATGACATGGACAAGTTCAGAAAGAAACTCAAGAGGTGAAGTTTGATTGGTGGGTTATGGCCTAAACTTTTGGTCTTGAATATTTTTTTCAATTCCAGGAGGTGTGACATAAGGATAAACCATTATATGGTGGGGTGGTTGTAAGATCCCAATCATACAAAAAGGTACTTCCTTGTAAATGTTTTTGGATAAAATATCTTTTTAATGTGGATGAAGTGGTTTTGATGTGTATACGGAGTTTTGGAGTTGTTTTGGGGTTGCGGGACATAAAAATAAGGGAAAATAGGCCCAACAATGAATATCTCAATGTTGGTGAATAGTTAGTGGAAATTATGTTTCCAGACTAAGAAACCATACAACGTGGAACCCCATTAGGACATAGGACTAGCACACGGTTATAGAATCATTTTGCAAACTATGTGGGTTCCCCCAGAAAACTATGCCACCTGAAACCTCATGGATATAAGGATTTGTACATTTGGCACACATTTTTTCAAACTATTCGGCCAAACTATATGGCCCATTAAAAGTTATAAATTCCCATTTTCTTTTTATGATCCTATTTATTTCATCCCATATTATTCTTATCATTTGACCCCCTCCAACCTAGGTGACTAACCAACCACCCCATATTCCTCCTTGGATGGTTATCATTTAATTATAGGGAGTTTGGAGCATGTTTGGTTACAAATAGAAGATCTGGGTAAGTATAGCACTCCTCTTTGAACTGTTTTCAAGATTTGGGCTTACAAGATCTCTCCTCTTCTTATGAATACCAAAAACCTGTGCTTTTATAGGTTATTTTAGGTTTGGGATTTAGTGTGTCTTTGATTTTGGATCATGGGTGGTGATTACGTAAGCATTCATTCACAGTCATGAGGTAAGTGGTTTTTTATATTTTTTCTATATTCTTGATGCGATTTATGTGAATATAGTAATGTATATCTCTGGTATGTTGATTTTGATATCTTGAGTTATGGAAAGTGATTTGGATCTTATATTGAGGTGTGAGACCCTTCACAGACCATTTTGGCTTCATTGATGATGTGAGATCAAACCTATGGCTACCCATGGGGTAATTTGAACCCTTGTAGTTGGTGAAAAATACTAGTAAGCCTTGAGATATGGTTATCATGAGAGTGAATGGGTAGAAAAAATGTAATTGATGTGTGGGTAAGGTTAATGGATTGATTGAAACAATTTATAAAATGGATTTTTAAATAATTAAAAGGGTTTAAATGATTTAGATGGTATGTTTGGGGAATTGGCATGATTTTAGATTTATTGATGGAAAATTATGTTTGGAAGTGAAAATTGTATTGAAAGGATGTCTTGACATCAAAGTGATTAGAAAAGGGGTTTTCTTAGAGATTTCAAATAATTCTTGAAATATGAACAAGGCTCCCTTTTTTGAAAATGGTTTAATGGTTGTTTTGAATGGTTAAAATGGAAATGAAATCCTTTGGGCGTGTTTTAGTTTTCAAAGTGGAAGACTCGTGTTTTAAATGGGTGGATTCATGATAATTTCATTGAGTATTTCAAATTGGTTTTATAACATAATGTGGCCTTAAGTGTCCATTGGGACCATAGTCATTGAATTGGCCTATGGTCTAGTGATATAGGACCCATAAAATTTATAATGGCATGTTAACAGGGTTTTGATATGAACTAAATGATGCATGTGCAAAGTTGATGGCATTTTATAAGGGGGTTTTAGGCATAATGGTATGAGTTTAAAATAGTTATGGGTTCTGTTGGTAAACATGAAATGTTGTGTAAATGACATTAATGTTAATCATGTTCATAAAAAATATGGAATAAAGAAGTGCTTAGTATAAGATAAGTGGGTTGATGCATGTGAAATGATTAACATGTTAATTGAAAAAATTATTTTGAATTGATAAATGTGATAAATTTGATGGTTTATAGTAATTGTTGAACATACTTATTGGCTTAAATAATTAATATGAACTATGTATTTATTGAATTATGAATTTTGAATATTATGTTATTGTTTGACTATAGTCGTGAAATTGTATATGTGGTAAATTGTTATAGAAACACGTGAACATGGATTGGTGGTAAGTATGATATTGACTTGAGGTTCTATGCCCAATGTCCAGGTTGGACTGAGGCTCTAAACCTCACCCCTACAATGCATGGGTTAGGGAGTCAGACTGAGACTTTATACCACTAAAGAATGGATTAGATGAGACAACCTAGACTGAGGCTATAAGGTAAGTGTGATAGACTACTTGGAGCGATGCGCCAACGTAAGTGTTGTTTTTTAATAAAATGTTTGTCCCTAGTGAGATAGGTAGCTTGACTTATTTTCTTATTAATATTAAAAGACTGACTTACACCATAGTATAAATGATGAAAATGATTAACCCATTGAAAAATGATGATAATTAATCAAGTGAATATTGTTAATTGATTAATATGTGATTTTTTTGTGATTTGTGAACAACCATTGTGGTTAAAAGTGTGTGTATCCCCATATGCCTTGGCTTATTTTACCAGTGTGGTCTGAGTTAGTTTTCTGTTGGTTGACTCTAGAGGGATTAATGGGTAAAATGAATATTATATAATTATATAAATGTTTCCCTATTTACTTATGTATTTATTTGAATTGTTACCTACACACGCTTTTTTATAGATTGTCTATTGTTTTATACACTATTGGTGGTGGCTTACTCAGTTTTACTCACACTCTACTCGGGTTTCCATAGCGCTTGGGCACCTGAGAAAATGCTACTTCTTTTTAGTTACAGGTACAAGATAGAGACATGGTGTTTGGTCGTGCATGGGGGGATTATTTGGAGCATGGGAGTTCATTACTAGGTTGGGACACGAGTCCAGGCTTACAGTATTTAGATATGTTTGGTCTTCTTTTTTATTGTATGACTTCCTAACATGTAGAGTATTCACTATATTTTTTATAGCATGTGTACTTGGTTACCTATTGGTTTTTGTTGAAGGATGTCCATTTATTTTTCTTGTTGGTTATTTTAGCTATTGATGTTACTTTTGTTTTGGCCTTAATCTAATAAGTAGGTATATTCTCCCCATGTTTCTATTTAGACTTACTCTACTAGTCATTTTCCTTTTGCATAAAGGGAGGCACATCTGATTTCATGTGATAACCCGACTCGAGGCACTGAATATAATGGATTCCATGTTAGGGATGTTACACCTAATAGGGAATGTTTTAAATAAAATTTATATATTATATATCATAAAATATTAATTGATATTAATGTACTGATTGAAATTAGTCATAATGTTCATAAAGAATCATCTCTATCTAAAAAATACTCTTCTTAGAAACCTATTGTCTCATCGCATATATGGGATTAATATTAAATTAATATTTTACAATTATGTGAATTTAATTTATATAAATGGATTTCCTATTTCGATTCATCCTAATTTTTAATTTCTATTATGGTAAACTTATTTTTTATGAAATTTATTAGTGAAAAAATTAAAATTAATTATAGTGATTAAGGTAAAAATGAGTTTACTTAGTGGATCAGGTTTAAACATATGAATAGAAATGAGCTAGGGACTTTAAAAACACCCATAGTCTAGAAATATTTATATCTTATCCTTTCTAAGATCATTTTTGGTTCATTATTGGGTATTGGTGTCATGAAAAAAAGTGGGTAGAATACACTCTTTCAAAAAAATTACAAGTGTTTCATTAACCTCACTTATAAAGGGACACCATCTATCCTCCTCTATTCACACCTTCCAAACCAATTGGTTTGGAAAATAAATGACCAAATCACTTATAAAATTACCTCATATCCTCATAGAATCCATACTTTGACAAAAAAACCAACAAAGGAAGGCCTTTGGTTAAATACAAAAGGAGATACCCGAAGAAGAGGTAACCTTCATCAAAAAGAATTTTTGTTTTATTCCATTCTCCATTCTCTAAATTGTTATTATATCATTATAATATAATAAACATAGTATATTTCATTTACTAAGATATTTTTATGATAAGGGAATGACCAACACCCACACACACTTCCATAAAATGGATTACGAAATCGTCTATCGTATGTATGGAAGACCACCGTCATGTGAAATGATGTCATCCATTTTTCAAATTAACACCTCCCAAGGTTAGTTATAATGATAGATACAGAGTTTATATATGATATTTATAACAAAATTATTAATTTTGAGTCATTATATAATATATAATATTCTAATATTCTAATATGTAAGGGACATGATAATGTTGTTCGTATGTATGGCGGACTACCGCCTCATGAATCGATGTGATTCATTTTCACTAACATGTTAAATTGAAGGTAATAAGGGTAAATATAAAAAATGTATGTAATAAAAATGACATATTTATTATATTAATGACATATATATAATTCTATAAGATTTATTTATTATTTTACTTCCTAACTTTTTACTCACTAAAAAAGTGATAATCATGGACATGGGGACTACCTCCTCCTTGAAGCTATGTGATTCCTTTTCTCATCAACACATCATAATAAATATACATATATGTATATATAATTATATATTATTCTATTTATGATATAATTATTATTATTTAAATATATATTTTACTATCTTTCGTTCCATAATGATCATTGAAAAATAGAAACGTTACTCATGTGTAGGTACGTCCTACCGTCTCCATGATCGTAAAGATTGTTCATTTTTCAAGCTCATATTCCATGATTGGTTTTAAAAGTATAATTTATCTATAAATATGTTAATTATTTCATTATTATTTTTCAAGATATGTTAAAATTATGAACTCTTTTCCCATATTTGACCTACCAAAGTCATTTTTTGTACAAAAATCGAATATTGTAAAAACATTTGACTTCAATTTAATTAATTAAGTAATTTTTTATAACCTATTAATCTGTGAAATAAAATTTATAATAAATATAAAAATTCTTCTCAATATAATAAATAATTAATATTAGTTTATTATTTGCTAACATAAATACACATGTGAAAATTCAGACTTAGGGTAAGGGACTTTGTCTCAATCCCCTTTTGTTGTGGAATATCTTGGTTTTATACACTTATATTATTTTACAAAGTGTATATACATCCCCTTTTCATGGTATATTATTAATTTATTTATTCAAATGGTATTTAAAGTTATTTTAATGTTAATATTTCATGGGGCATATGATTCAAGTGTTCCTCATGTGATAATGAAGTGTTCCTTTAAAAATCCTCTATTAATGTTTTTCCATTAAAGTATCTTTCTCATATATGTCCTTGATTTTGAAATGATTTTTCCCAATGTTTGTATATAGAAATAAAAAATTTATAATTTGAGTTTTATTCTTTATTTTAATTGGTTTTCAAAATTAATATTTTTATGTGATTTATATGGAAGGTTTTGAAAAATGATAAAAGGAATGTTCTATTCTAAACGTACATGACAACAATGACTTTTACACCTTCATGACCATTATTTGTTTTCTATGGTCCTTTTCAAGAATTCATGTTTCCTTCAATGGAAACCACATTTTTTATTTTATTCAGGTATTTTGGTATTGAAAATTGGTTTTCAAGAGAAAATGGTATTTTTTATTGAAAACTGGTTTTTAAAAGAAAATGGCATTTTGATATCCTAAAAGTGATTTGACTATGAGTTTAAAAGAAATTTTAAAATATTATATTATGGAAAAGTATAAGAAGAAATGTTTTTTTCATGATATGGTACTTTATGATTATATAATGGGGATGTTGAGATAATATTTGGTGATCTTGTTACAGCGTTTATGGTGGGGTGGACCAGATAGCATCAGGTGAGCCTATTACTACTTATATGATGGGGTGGCCCATATAGAATCGAGTGAGCCTATTTCAGATTATATAATTAGGTGGCCTAAATATCCCTGAGTGTTCTTGTTATAGATTTAATGATGGGTATGACCAGATAATACTCTAATGCATTGGGTAATTTTCCATATCGTAATATAAAATAAATAAGTAGTTACCAAATGGTTTATCTAATTGATTTAACTAAAATTTAGTTACTTCAATCATGGATTAAAAAAGTTTATGATTGTGATGATCTAAGATGATGATATGGGTTTTTAATTGCTTGATATGGGTTTTAATGATTTTCATTGAGTAAAAAGGTTCTTTTTTTCATGTGAAATTTTTTTATGTCATATACTCAAATAACATTGAAGATAAAGGTAAGAATTATAATATTTTTCATGTTTTTATAGGACTAAGAGTTTTACTTCTATGTGTATCCGTTACTAAGATTTTATTCTCATCCCACATTTCAAATTCTTTTCAAAATATTTAAGGATGGGTATGGTAATGGAATAAGTCAAGTGAAAATTCATAAATATTTTCCATGAAAATAAATAATGATTTATTTTAAAAAAATTATATTATGGAGAAAATTGAAACAAATCTGAAGTTTCCACCTTTTAATTTTATAGTGTTATTTTATTTTATTTATAACATAATTATATACAACTCTAAACATAAAATTTTTTTCAACGTAAAATAATGTAAATTCTTGACTAAAACTCCAAATTATGTAATATTTAAGGATTAGGCGTTATAGTTTGTATGTAAGAGATGGATTAGATAACTTTTGCTGTCAAAATAATGTTAATAACTTTCCCTTGAAATAGTTTACCTTAGGGTTAAGTTAAAATGATATATAAATTTAATTATTACCATGTTACATTGAATAAAATATTTTTCATCAGAATGGTTTTCCATACAGGAAATAAGAAAGCTATAGTTAGAAGCCACATAGAGGAGAATGACCTTCTAAATCAGTATCCTGGGATGGTTGGTATCAGAGAAGAATAGATTTTTGTAATGATGGACTAGTTAACACAAGATATAAATGTTGGTGGTATCCACGCTATATAGGAAACCAATCTACCAAGAAGGAACATGATTTTTTTTTTAGAATTTCATGAGGCAACATCCCCTATAATTGAGTGGATCATTTATCCTAGTGGTAGCTGAAGAATGGATCAATGCTCAAGAGAAGATATTTGAAGTCAGGGGATGTGTGGCATATAAAAAGGTAACACTTTCCATTTTTCCTTTTGATGGTGAAGTCAATCGATGGTGGTATTTGGTTAATAATACCATAGAAAAAGATGATCTTGATTTCATAGAACAAGAGACATTCAAGGATTTTTTACTTGAGAAATACTTCCATAAGTTAGTTAGACTCTTGATGAAAGAATAATTCCTATAATTGATTAAAAAATATAAATATTATGTATCTACATATGAAGAAAACTTCATGATATTGGCCAGGTATGTGCCAGATTTAATTCACAAAACTAATAGTAAAATTAATAGGGTTTACTTTGGGATAAAACCTTGTTTAAAAAAATAATTGGCCACACAAGAATTTTAAATTTATGAGAAATTGGTTCATTTTATAGAGTATGTTGAGATATATTTTACTATCATATATATTATACAAGATGGAAATAATAATAAAATGTAAAGGTGGTAGGAAACAGAGAAGAATCAAATGAATAATTCTAGAGGAAATCCCCAAAAATTATATATGTGTGGAAAACCACATTTCCATGAATGATTTTTTAGATCTGGTAAGTGCTATTGATATGGAATGTTTGGACATATGCACTATGAATGAATCAAAAATAACTCTAAAGTATCAAATAATGGGGTAACCGGTATCCATCCAATGGTAAGATGTTTTAATTTTTATGATTTGGGTTATTATGTTAATACATGTCATAATTTAGTTTCGGATGATGTAAATCATAATGATTTTAAATAAAATAGTGTAGATAAGTCATTATCTTCTACTATAGATGATGTTGGGCCATCAAAAAAAGTATTGAAACCTCTAGGTAGCTCACTATTTTTTGAAGGCTGACTTAAGGTCAGGGTAAAATCAGTTGAATGTGAAGAAAGAAGACATTCCAAATACATCATTACAGACTGGATATAGACACTATGATTTTGTAGTTATGACATTTGGGTTATCTAATGTACATTCTATATTTATGGACATTATTAATAGATTTTTTCAAGTGTTCGTGGATTTTTTTTGTCTTATTAATTGATGAATAATGTGTTTTATAGTTTATAAAAAGATTATGTGTTCCTTCTGATTCCAAAATGAGGAAATAGTTGTTGACTAATTCTCATAGTTCTCTATTTTTCATTTATCTTACTATCACTAATATATATAGATAACTTCAGGATGAATATTGGTGGGATGGAATGAAAAGAGATATTTATGAAATCACTAGGAAGTGTTTGACTTGTTAGTGGGTTAACGATTAAAAAAAGATATTTAAGGGGATGCTTCATCATTTTTCAATTATGGACTGGAAATGGGAAAATATAGCCTTGGATCTCATGATGGGTTTTCCAAATAAATCAAGAGGTAACAATGCGATTTGGGTTATTGTTGGTTGATTAACTTTATTTTAATATTTCCTTAATATTTGTGATATAATTTGATTAGAATATATTTTTCAACATTATCTTAAGGTGATAGTAGGTTTACTTGGAGTACATATCCCCATTGTATCAGACCGTAATACCAGGTTCACATCCAATTTTTTGATATTAATTTATAAGTACTTAGGTACTAAATGAAATTTTAGTATAACTTTACATCATCAATCTGATGGATAGTCTAAGATAATGAATCAAACCATGGAATATATTATTATTATTTTTTTAGTGGATTACTAGGGATTTTTGGATCAACATATTTCTTTTGTTGAGTTTTTTATAAGAACAATTTTCATTCTAGTATACAGATGATACCATGTGAGGAGTTTAATGGAAAGTGGTGTTGGACACCATGTTTTTGGGATGAAGTAGGATAAATGAAGTTAATGGGACAGTATTGTTAGAGGAGATTTTTGATAAGGTTCATTTGATTCATTAACAAATGTAAGCTCAATGCAGGAAAAAAATTAGCAGATAGCTGGAGAAAATATCTTTTATTGAAGGTTGGCGGTCATGTATTTCTCAATGTCTTCCCATGGAAATGTGTTATTAATGTTTTTTAAAGGTATATATATATATTAATGAGAAATTAAACCATATTATATATTAGAAAATATTGGATAATTATTTGATCGAGTGTCTTTTCCCTTGATTTTGCCTCAAGTACACAATTTATTTCATGTTTCATTGTTAAGGAAATATGTTCCCAGTTTATCTCATCTTATGATCCCTGATGTAGTTTAGTTGTAAGAGAGTACTAAATATAAGGAAAAACAGTTCATAATATTCACCATAGAGAGCATATATTTAGGAATAAGGTGATTCACCAGGTTATGGTTTTATCGAAATACCATATGGTTGAAGAGGAAACATGGGAATCTAAAAATTCAATGATGGAAAGCTATTATCACTTTTTTAATAAGTGAATAAAATTAGTATGGTGATATTTATAAAATGGGGAAGGATGTAAAATGATATTTGAATATATAATAAGTAATATTTATAATTGTTAATATGTATTAGATATTTATATTCTTTATAAAAATATTTAGTAATTTTTTAAATCAAAATGAAAAGATTTTAACTAAACACTTTCCTTAATGTTTTATTTAAAATCTAAATTTCATAATTTTAGAATTGTAATTTTATAAAATTTAAATCATTTCAGATGTCATCATATCAAAATTTTCCAGGGGTGAAATTTTGGCATTTTTCATACAATATTGGGTTTTCAGTGAATAGGGAACATATAATTTTTTTTAAAAAGTACTTTTTTAATAAATAAATTAATTTAAGATTTCCAGCATATTTTCAATATAATTTTACATAAAATAATTATTACTTAGTTATATTTAATCCATTTAATTACTTTTTAATCAACATTATATTTATTTTTAGTATAAGTGTGTTTTTTGTTTAAAATCGGTATTTTCTAAAAACTATTTTAAAATGCAGAATTATTATATTTTTAAATTAATTAAAATATTACCTAATGGGTAATGTATTAAATAAAATTTATAGATTATATATCATTAAATATTCATTCATATTCATTTATTTATTATCATAATTTATGGAGGTAATATTGATTCATCTTTTTCTAAAAAAATACTCTTCTCAAAAACTTGTTGTCTTGTTGCGTCTACAGGATTAATATTAAATGATTTTTTTCACTTCTATGAATTAAATTGGGAATAATGGATTACATATTTTTAATTTTAATAATTAATATTGTCTATTATGTTCAACTTTGTTTTTTTACTAATGTGATTGGTGAGAAAATAAAATTAATTACAGCGATTAAGGTAAAAACGAGTTTACTTAGTGGAAAAACATTAAACATAAGGATTAAATGACATATAAACTTGTCCAAAACCAATTTAATTTATATATTTTTAACTTTATTCTATATGTTATTGAGTTTGATTTATTTTTGGGTCTACGTGACATGACAAAAACGTTTTCAAAATTCAATATTTCAAAAAAAAATTATTAGTGTGTCAGTCACCTCATTTATAATATGCCACAACCTCACCTTCTCCATTCACACAATAAAACAAAATTAATTCCACAAAGACCTTCCCAAATTAATTCTCAAATTCCGTTTTATCCACATAAAATTATTTCTTTATAAATAAATCCAACCAAGTAAGGCCTTTGGTTCAATCCAAAAGGGGATACCCGAAGAAGAGGAAACGTTCATTAACGAGCATTTTTGTTTTATTTATTTCCTCAACACATTAACTCTTCTTATAAAATTATGATATAGTAATATCTGTATATTCCATATAATTAGATGTTTTTATGATAATTTAATTACATAAATTCACAGAAAATTTCATCAAATGGGTTATGAAATCATCATTCATGTGTATGGTGGGACATAGCCTTGAAAAGTGATGTCATTCATTTTACCATTACCACCTCTAGCATTTGAGTATAATGATGGATATAAAGTTTGTATATGGAGGACTACCCCTTCACGAAGCGACGTTATTTTTTTCACTAACGTGTGGAAGGTAGTAAGGTTAAATATAATTAATATATTTGATATAAATGGCACAATTATGAAATTAATTAAATATTTATTATTCTATAATTATTATATATAATTTTATTTCATATCTTTTGACTCACTTAAAAAGTGGTAACGTCGTTTGTTGGTGTGTGGGTTACCACCAGCTCAAAGTGATGTGATTCATTTTTTCATCACCACATCAGAGGAATTATATATATATATAATTAAATATTATTTTATTAATACTATAATTATCATTCGATAATTATAAATTTTACTTACCCTCTTTCTGTAATTATCATTGAAAAATCAAATCATTACTCATGCATACGTACGACCTATCATCTCCATGATTGTAACATTAGTTCATTATTCATAATAATATTCAATGATTGGTTTTAAAGGAATTATTGATCTATAAATATAATAACTATGTCATGATTATTATTCTAGATATGTTTAAATCATTATCTCTTTTACCATAATTGACTTACCAAAGTCATTTTTGACACAAAACCCGAATGTAGTAAAAACATCTAACTTAAAATTAATTAATTAAGTAATTGAATATAAAATGATAATAAGTGAAATAAAAGTGATAATTAACTTGAAAATGTATCTCAAGAAAGTAAATAATTAACATGAGTTTATTATTCATGAATATAAAGACTCATATAAAATCTCATACTCAAGGTAAGGGACTTCATCTCAACCTCCTTTCATCGAGGAATATCTTGATTTTATACACATGTATTATTTTTAAAAGGTGTATATACATACCATTTTTCATGTTATATATTTAATATATATTTTATCATGGTATTTAATATATTTTTAATGTTAATAGTTCATGGGGATTATGATTCAAGTGTTTCCTATGTGATAAGGTACTTTTCCTTAAAAAATCACATTTTAATTTTTTTTCCATGAAACTCTCTTTCTCTTACATGTCCATGATTTAAAAATTATTTTCTGAAAGTTTTTTTTGTAGACATAAAATATTTATAAATTAAATATTAAACTTTATTTTAAATGGATTTCAAAATTAGTCTTTTTACATGTTTTATATAGAATATTCTTAAAAATGAAAAAAAGAATGTTCTATTCTTATCGCACATGAAAATAATGAATTTTATGATTCCATGACCATTATTTTATTTTTGTATTCCTTTACAAGATTTAATGATTCCTTCAATGAAAACCCCATTTTTATTTCATTTGGGTATTATGGTATAGAAAATGGTTTAAAAAAAGGGTATTTTATTAAAAATGTGTATTTAAATGGAAAGGGTATTTTGATATCCCAGAAATGATCTTCTTATGAGTTTAAAATATTTTTAAAATATTTTTTAAAGTTGAAAAGTAAAATCATAAAAATGTTTTATTAATTATATGGTAGTTGATAATTATATGATGGGGTGGCGCATATAGTGTCGGGTGATCCCATTATAGCTTATATAATGGGGTGGCTGAGAAGTACCAGGTGATCCCATCATAGCTTATATAATGTAGTGGACTAGATATTGTGTGGTGAGTCGGTTATTGCTTATATGATAGGAAATATTAGATAACATCAGGTGAGCCCATTATATCTTAAATGATGGGTGCACCCAAGTAGTGTTCCAATGCATTAGGTAATGTTACTTTTCTTAATAGAAAATTATGGAGTTACCAAAGGGGTTTTGCTATGGATTTAACTGGCCAGTTAATTATGATATAGGTTTAAAACAGGTTATGAATGTGATTATCTAAGTTAAAAATAATGGTTTCTAATTTCTTTCTATGGGTTTTAATTATTTTCTTTAATCAAAATAGTGTGTTTATTTGTCATGTGAAAATTTATTATTTCATAGAACACCAATGCTTTGAATGTCATGATGATTTCCCAGGAGAAGAAATCATGCTTTATTTTAATGTTTTATATTATGGGAAAATTGATAGTAATTATAAGTGACCACTTTATACTTTTATGGTTTTTTTGTGCGAGTTATGACCTAATTATCTAAAAATATACACCAATGAAGATAATCAAAGAAAAATAATGTAAATTATTGACAAAAAACAAGATTATATATTGTGAAATGAAAGGAACTTATACTAAGTCATTGAGATAGGGAAATAAGATAGCATGTCTGTGAGTGTAGTCAATCATTCTTTAGAATGGTTATCCAATGGAGTAAAAATAAGTGATTTTTTTACATTTTGGTGTATTGAGAGGGAAACTACATCAACTATTTCATATAATGACATAGAATGTCTTTTAGTATGTGATTTAGATGGTCAGGAGAGCCATATATTGGAATAAACCCTTATGGGATAAGTCTATAGCATGGATATGAATAAACATAGAGATGAACTGATCGAAAAGAAAATTGGTTCATTACATCTAGACCAAGGTGCCACGTGCTAGAGCCCTAATTTGGTTCACTACCTGACCCTAGGAATGCCTCCTCATACACTATATGATTATGACTGACATCAAGGGTCAAATATATAACATGGGGAGACAATACCCACTTTATCAAAGTATCACAATAGTAGAAATAAATAAATAATACCCAAATTGATAATAACCATAATCATAATAATTGAAGTATCACATGCTGACCAAAATGGGAATGCCACATCCAAACCAAAACAATAGATATTTCATTACATATATGTTTTAAGTATTTATATAAAACCAAAAAAACAAATACACACCACAAACTCACCAAATAGGGCTCGGCATTACATCTAGTTCCCTCATCCATGATCGATACCAACTCATTCATCTATAACAAGGATCTTGCCCTTAACATATCCTAAAAATATTAAATCTATTTAGGTACCTATCAGGAATCCCTAGTAGGGTGTGATTACAACTCAGTAGGCCACCAACAAAAACTTCTAAAACATTATACAATATATAATAGTGTATGTAGTTTTATAAATAATAAATGACAATAAAGCAAACAATTGTTAAATTTCATTATTCTTTATTCAACAACATAAATTACTCAGGTTAATAATGACACATGAACCATCAATACCTACTTTAGAACCTATTTATTTCAAACCATATATCACATAGGGAATCAAAATTCATTAATAAGTGGGATTTAATTGGCTATTTAATTTCAATTCATATCATTTCTATATGGAACCATAGTCCAATGCTAACATTTTGGGCCTAGAACACCATGTCTAGCACCATATGGGTATTTGAAGCATCATTCTATATCCCACAACCCATTGTTATCACATTTGGGATTTTTAATCATTAGACCATGTCCCACACACATATAATTATCAATCACATAAGGGATTTTGAATCATTGGCCCATGTACCACACATTTATATCACATATAACACAATATCACATTTATCACAAATATATCTCAATATTCAAGTTTAATCATCCTTAACCTTTTTATCAAACATTATTTTCATGGTATAACATTTCAATTTATCAGAAAAAGGTGTATCACTTAATTTCAGATAGAATAGTATGAACAATTCACTATTAAAGAATTTATAAACATTTAATCACATAAACCATTAACCCTTTAATATTAATAAAACCATACATTAATTACCATTAATAAATCAATTCATAATCCTAATAATTGACCAATTACATAATTCCAAAATCCCATTAATTGCACAATCCCAATAACCCATCAATTTCATCATTCCTTCAATTAATCTAATAAGTAATTAATCAAATTCATATTCAAATTTGAAAACAAGGCAATGAAATTTCCAAAATTACATACAAATAATATAATTCAGGACAATAGGAATTTAAATTTAGACCACCTAGCTAAATATAATTAAAGAGAATTAGAAATCCCCAAATTGATGCAGAACATTCAATTTCAAAATAAATAATGAGATCTATAACCATAACCTAGATCCAATATCAAATGGATTAATTTATATCAAAAACTATATCTAAATACATTACCCTCAAAGGAAATAATTCCATAAAGATATAATATAAATATGGGAGAGAGGTTGGAAACTAGTCAATAATAGATTACATACCAGGCGATGATAATATTCTTCAATCGGATCTTCAATTTGACAAGAATAGAGTTCATGGAGCCTGGAAAACCTTTATAGGTCCTTCAAAAACAAGTGATAACTTATTAGGTTGAGAAGGGGGAATGATTTTTAAATCTATGCTGTTTGGGAATTTTAAAATAAATTTTCATGGAAAATAATTTTTCATGTACAGTTTTCTAGTCCTAGGCACATGGTTTTCCAAATCATACACCTTAACCATGTGCCTCACCCAGGGGTTTCATGGTTAATTCAATAAGGGCATAGGGTTTTGAATCCTATACGCTAACCATGTAATGCCCCTATTTTTGGGGTGTCAAGGTTTTCTGGGGTGTAGGGTCATGGTTTGGAAAAACTGTGTGTCCACCATGCACTACCCCTTCCCCTTATAAAAATCACCAAAATTATCATATTTCACCTGAAATATTGCAAAAGAAAAACTAAAAACAAATAAAACAAAAAAATGGTAAAAGGGTACATATAAAAATCAAAGACATCTCTAGAAAAGTTTGGGATCTTACTGTTGAATTGATTTTGAAAATAGAGACCATCTCAGAATTGGTAATGGTGGTAAGTGGGTGTCTTGGGTCCTTAATGAATAATACTTCTCGTGTTTAGAGTTTTAATACACAAAAATGATTATTTTTCCTTATTATAATACAACATGTTGTTTATGAATTGATGATTTGGATAGATTTATATTTATAGTTAGGGACCTTCAGGGATTCTTGTGGATGAATAGTTTTATGTTGGGAAGGTTGTAATGACCTATGTTTTTTCAGGTTTTAAAATGCATAGGGAATTTGAAATTTTGATTTTTGGAATTGGGTTCATTTTGATAATAAATAATTATATTAGAATTATGAGATTTTGAGCATATCAAGTAGATTTTCATAATATATATTAATACCTGAGAGGTTTATTGGGTGCTCAAGAGAGTCTTAGGATCTTCATATTGAAGTTTGAAATTTTTTGATAGGTTTTATCTATTCAATGTTGGCACTCATTTTAGAGAAACTATGTGGGGAAACCATTTAGTCTCATCTTTTTATTATTGGGTTGTTCATGTTGGAGAATATTTTTTTTGAAACAATTAAAAACCTAAAGATTTAGGTTCATGGGGTTTTTAATTGTTGTCTAATAGGTTGGAAGACAATATGGCCCAACTGTGTGAGGGGAATAACATGAGGCAGTTCCAACCGTATAGTTGTTTCATGGTTTGCAAAAATGTTTGAAAACCATGTGGTATGTTGATTTTTATTTTGAAAGGGGTAAATTAATCCTTTCCCCATTTGATTTCGTATCATATTATCTCCTCTTCTCTTCTCCCTCGCACACATAGGGTCTCTTTTCCCCATCCTCCTCTTTGGTTCCCTTTCTATTTTGAGTGTTCTTAAATAATTATATTAGTGATTAAATGAATATTATATTGTCCTATCCTTCCAAAATTCATTTCATTTTTTCCCTTCTAATTTTGTACAATTAGTTCTGGTTTGGGGAGGCTTTCCACCAGATCATTTTAAAAATATGGTGGGGATTTTACTCAGTGGGGATGGAGGGAATCCTGAGATAATGAATACAAGTCACCAAACACCTTTTCAATAAAGACACAATGACCTATATATATATATTAATTGTGGGTTTTACTAAATTTAGGGAAATTTATAGGTTAAATAACACTAAATGTTAATGACTTTTCATGAATTACGTTCAGGTGTGTGATGAGAGTGGATTAAACCCTGTGGCATTGGGTTTCAGTGAGCGGTTGAAGTCCAGAGATATTTATGAAATATTACTATTTAAATTAAATTTTATAATTAACTATTATTTACTATAATTAAATAAAATTATTAATTATAAGTTACTATAACTTATTATTGGGTGTGGTGTATTGATTTTATGCCTCAAATGGGTCGGCGATGACCAATTATACTTTGACGAGCTTCATCTGTGATTCCTAGAGTTGCATAATAGTGAACATTTAGAATGAGGTAGGTGGTATTATAAATTTCCCTATGGTTTCTGTATTATTTTATTAATTCTTGTGATATGTGGTCTCTCCATTTAGGGTGATTAGCCGATTATTTAAATGAATGTTTTTATTAAAATAAAATACTTTTGGATGAAGAAAACTATCATGAGCTGTGATGGACCCTTGGACACTCAATTAATACTTGACCACTGATGGTTGAGTCCTTTATTTGAAATGAGTTACATGTGAAATACAGACCTGAAGGGGTGAGAATAAAATGAGTTAAGTGATCATAGTGGACATAGATAGGTTCCCTTATTTTCATAGATCATTGGATAGATGCCAGATTCCTCATCTACTTACGACTGAGGGCTTGATTATTTAAAATAAGGTATGAGATATGTGGGACATTGTGGGGTCTAAATAAAATAAATTGAATGTAATGTAGTGGCCCTAGAGTTGGATCTCTTATAAACCACCTTATAGATGAGTGTGTTAGGCTAGGAACTATCTGATAATTAGGCCATGATATAACCTTGAGATGTATTAAATATTTCTAGATAATTTATATGAGCACGGGGAAAGTGATTCACCAACACTATCATGTGAATACCTCAGCTGGTGGACACTTGTAAAAATTGAGGATTGGTTGGGTGAGTGGGCTGACCTAGAATAAATTAGGATGTGATATGGGAACTATGAAATCTCTCCAAAGGGATTCCACTATGGATTTACTATGAAGATAATGTGGCATTGATATATTAATAGTGATTCTATGGAACACTTATTACTCAATAGGATGGGATTTAGCCTAAGTATTTTTGGATGGGAGGGAGAGAACTATATAGGTTGTCTTTGATATGGTTTAGTCTAGGGGGGCTAATGGGTTCCCCCATGTTACAAAACATTCAAGATGGTTAGTTTGAGAATGGGTAGTGATGATTTAATATATCAAATTAGAACAAAAAATGGAGGCGTGAACTTGATATGGATATAGTGATAGGGATGGGTTGTGCATTTGATAGGATGAAATAGGATGGAGTGATATCTCAGGAAGGTGTCCAACCCATATTGTATTGTATGAGATTCTGGGTATTATATGTCCTTAGGTAGTTATGTTTTATTGTATATATATATATATATTTGTGTGTGTGTAACATATGAATGAGGTCCTAAGAACCGGGTGTGTATAGTTTTCTAAAGTTTTATAGGGATGATACCTGATTTATTTTTAACATAGTTATCATTGGGGATTTTCTATATAGTTTATGGTTTATTGATTTGTCTTCAGGTGTGTTCTAGATAGTTATGGGTAGAATGTGTTGTATTCATGGTTTTCTATATGGTTTTAGGGATGGATGTGTTTCCCCATATGCAGTTTAAATACACATAGAAATTTTGGAACCAGATGAAGTAGGTATGTTATCTATATATGGAATTGAGGTAAGAAATGGACCCCTTGGGAGGTTGATGTTCTCAGAGACACTCTAACACCAGTCTATATAGGTAAATCAATATTAGGTGTCATCGTAGAACATGAGGATCAAAATTTTCTTTTTATTTATTTTTTTTATTCGTTTATTAATTTTAAGCTTATCACATGTGCATACACTACATTACTAGTTATTTTTTAACCTTATTGATGGATCCCTACTGAGTTATACACACACATTTCTTATGTTTCTATGAAACTTTTTTCCCGAAGAAGACTTAATTGATTGTAGGTTTTGGTAGAGAAGATTCCCAGTGTTGGGTGATTATGCTAGAGGATCTTGATAGGGATCAAAGATCTAGATGTGACTATACTCAGGGATGGTAGTATAGACTCCCCATATTTTATTCATTTAGTTTATTTTGTATATATGATCGAATCAATGGGATATAAATTAGTGTATTCTTGTATGAATTTTTTCTTTCATGCCACATTCCATTTTTTATATCATGATTTTGGGTTATTTTATTTGTGTACTCTAGTTATTATTTTCATAGATATTTAATGGTTATTTTAACACTGTAATTTACAATGATATTATGGTATAGTCCCTCCATGGTAACACCCTACACCCTTTTTTCATGTTAGGAGACTCTGGCGTAAGATAAGGAACTCCTGATATCACGTTGTGACTCATAACGAGACACTGATTAGTGGTTTTTAACTGGGGGATGTTACAAAATGGAAGATGACAACTATATACTACAGAAAAGAGTGATGAGAAAATTGGTGGTTTAAATATCCTTAGTTCCTTATGGGGAACATTGGATGAGAAATTTTGGTGGATGGTATATTTAATTATGTTTCATGGTGTGATCTTATACTAGAAGTGCTCTGAGTACCTCTAGTACCCCCCTCGAACTGCTAGGTTGGTCACCATTGTTACTAATTTGACTAAAGAGAAGTTTTCTCTTAGATGGTTATTCTTGATTGAGATTAAATAATGATTAATGATATTATATTATATATTATATCGTTTATATATATATATTTGAAATAATATAAATTCAATGGGTACCAGAGTAAGGATTCCCATCTCTCTCAAGCATTGATCATTTAAAAAAAATATCTTCTGATATATCTATTCAATATTTTTTATTTTATTTATAGAAAAATAAATATACTTTCATTATAAATTCATTACTGATGGATAATCCATAAAATACATAAGAGGTTACATGACATACCCAATGTATAATAATTATCTTCACAAATAAGAAATTATAAGAGGAACAATGTATTTAAGGGATATTATATTACAAGTTGTATTTAAAAAATTTAAGTTATTTTAGGACAGGTAGTTTATAAAAAAAGTATATATAAACATAGATATATAGTATTAATGAAATTATATATTTAATTTGATTTTAAGTATTGATAAATATTTATCATTATTGAAATTATTGTCTTATTATTCTTTTCAAATGTTATATACTTTCCATATAAAGTTAAGTCATCTGATGTATTGATATATTAACATATTTTTTCAAGAATAATTTTTTTAAGCAATTGGATTATAATCTTGAAATTTCTTGGTGGGTAGCCTTAATGGTTTTAACTATATTTAGAGTTATAGAATTTAGAATTAATCGGTTATTATCTCAATGGAAAGGTAAATTTTTATAACAATCATTCAATTAAACACAAACATAGGTTTACTGTAAAATTAATGATAATTTTCCCCAAAATCACTACTCTTTTTCTATCAAAACTATAGTTTTTATAATTTTGTTTACTTATTTTTTTTATGATATCTTAATATATACTAGTATTTTTTTAGGGAAATTGTATCAAAATAATAAAAATATATCATAACCAGGTAAAATACCATTTCAATGTTATTAAAATAAAAAAGTGGTTTGAATCTGTTTCTAATCCATTGTATATATTTGATGAATTGGTTTACTCATAAGTCAAGTTATACTTATTAGAATGCCAATTTTCTTAAAGAATCATGAATTCAGTTTACCAAAATAAGGAAATGTGGTAGATGGTTTGGCCTATTTTAGTGTAAAAACAATAGATTGTATTTAGTGGTGTATGGGTTGGATAGACAGAGGCATTTCCTGATAGATATTTAATGGGTGGTGCTCAGTTCACTAAATAGGACAAGAGGAAGTTACCCAATACAATGTGACATCCTCATTTCACTAGCTTCAATAGTCAGGTTCCAAAGGCTAACTGATATTATAGGTTATCATGTGAAATTAGATGATCACCTATAAATCTTGGATGAATGTATAAACTTTGAAAAAAGATGGAAAAAACTATACATGTTGGGTGGGACCACTTATACGTATATGATGTTAAGTTGTGGTAAGGAAATAATGTTTTCTTTTATTAGTCCAAATTTTTGGTTTTGAATGTAATATTTATATCATCTGATAATAATTAATATGTCAGAAATGTTATCCCATGGACATATGGTTTAATTATTCGAACCATATAAAACTAAAGTGTTATTAAATATTTTTTCTTTAAATTTTACTAAATCTTAAATTATTTTGATAATTTATACGGTGTTTCTATTTTCCATTTTTGTTTTGGTGTAGTGAGTTGTGTAATTTCATCTCATATATTTTGGTACATCAAATCCATGGGGTAATATCTGATTGTTTGGGTGTTTGAATATTTTTTCCATTGTGAATAGAATCTAAATGAAGTATGTCTGGTGGAGTGGTGGGGACTTATCTCTAAAAGGTGGTATCTAAAATAGTTTGATAGATCAGTAGTTTCACACTCAATAAAAAACTCGAGTATCTTTATCTTTCTATTTTATATTTTTTATTTAGTAGTAGTTTACTGGTAAACTAGAGGGATGGAATCAAAATATGGTTAGGACTAGGTTCATAAGTTCGATGGAAAAGATTTTGGCTTTCAGATAAAGAAGATAATGGATTAACTTATTCAAAAATACATGTAACATCTATTAACAAGAATCAATCCCTAGAATATGGATAATGAAGAATGGGAGAGGCTATATATAAAGGAACTCAAACTAATCATGATTTCATAGGCTAAAAATGTATCCTTTAATATCTCATAGGTAAAAAATTTATAGAATCTATGAAGACTCTATAAAACATGTATGAGAAGAACTCAACAATTATTAAAGTGTTCATGACCCAAAAAATATTCATCATGAAGTTTTTGAAAGATAGGTATGTGGATGATCATATCAATTACTTTAACATGATTTTGGATTATCTAGATTATGTTAATATGAGTTTTGTGGAATATTAATGGGCATTGATATTATTTTCATCCCCTCTTGAGAGATAGGTAATGATGGTAAATTCCATAAATAACTATTTAAAAAATAGAAAAAATAGTTTTTGGGGATGATCAAGTTCTTATCCTAAATTTATATCTAAAAAAATAAGGATTTGAGAATCATATGGTAGTTCTCTCAGTGTACATGGATGATGATGATCACCTCACCAGAATACAAGTTATAGGAGGTCATATGATAATTCACACAAATAGATCTAAGGAAATTTTTATTTTTCTTCTCTAATATGATGGAAAATTAGTAAGGGATGCCATATCAAGAAAGGATATAGGTAAATAAGGTAAAAATCTAGATGGAAATCATCATTTAGATCTATCTCAATTAACTTTATTGAAGATATAATAAATAGTATGTTACTTTTGATTGTGCATATTCTGGTGGAATCATGGATAATTTATTCTAGAGTAGTGTTCTTGTCCACATTACTAAAAGTATTTATGAAGAATTATGTGTTCTAAAAGATTAAAAATATGCACTTTTAAGGAAATGAGGAGTTATGTATTGTGGATATGGGTTATTTGATGGTCCATATGAATAACAGAGGTCACCTTGATCTTAATGGAATTCAACATATATCATGTTTATGAAAAAATCTCTGGGATATATAGATAAGGTTGGATTGAGAGTAAGTTTCACCAATGGAGTGTGTAATATCACCCAAGGTTAAATGGTTGTGGCTTGTGGTTTTAAGGTTGGAACCATTTTTCTTTTTGAATGGTATGATGGATCCACAACTACAGAGACTAAAACACCTAAAAGTTAAAAGTTATGAAATTATCAGATTAAGAATCTGAATGAGAATAACTTGATGGTTATTGATGAAAAGTTAAATTTGAATAATTATTATGAAAACATTATTTGTGAGATTGGCATGCTCAATAAGAAACAAAAGATGGTATTAAATCTAAGAAGATAAACACTAGAGAATCAGAAACAAGATTCTCTTCATATAAATTTTTGGGGTCCAAACCTTATCCAATATGATGGGGGTCACAGAATATTATAAAACTCATTGATGGTTCTATGAGTTAGGTATGGTTTTAAATTATTGAACATAAATCAAATATATTTGAAGTGTCCATTTAGTGGAAAGAAATGGTAGTGAATGAGACTAGAAGTAATCTAAAAATCATATTGCCAGAAAACAGAGTTGAGTATAGTGTTAGAGGCATACATAACTAATATAAAAATAATTGGATAATACTAGATAATAATTTACATTTAAATCCATGGAATAATGTTGTAATTGAAAGAAAAAACCAAAAATTATTGAATAATTCACGGAGGATGAAGTTTCATATGGGAATGTCTAAGGATATTTATTTAGAAGCAATCAACTATGTAACTTAGTCTATTAATATTCATAAAAACTAATGGATCATGAAATATTATAATTACTATGGTCTAGTAAATCAATTAAGCTCAATCACCTCAATTTTTTTTGGGAGTCTTGCATATGTACATGTGGATGTTAGGGATAGATGTAAACTCATGGAAAAATACAAGGAAAGCTTCTTTGGTGGGTATGGAGATGAAATATTTCAGTTTTATAATTATGATAAGATACAATTAATCAAAAGATAAAATGTCCACTTCAATGAGAACATCTTATAAAAATATCAGTACCTGAAGGAGAAAGGTGTTGAATTTAAAATTTGAACTCGAAAAATTCAATTAGATCTGAATAGAAGGTCCAGAAGGAAAAAAGATGAAGAGAATTTAGAATAAATAACATAATATCAATATATTATTCTAGTAAAATATATATGAGAGAGAAAAAGGCCTATTGAGGCTCGAATTAGAGTACTATAAGACATGATTCTTGATGTTAGAGAATCAAAAGAAGAAGAAATGGATCAATTAGAGCCATGTGGTGATTTTTAGGGATCTTCCAGATTCATAATAATAGTTCATATGTGTATTTGTGAATTTATTTATATTATTTTTCTGTTAATAATAGATCTAGAGATCTTGGAAGAGGTGAACAGCCTCAATGATGATATAAGGTGGGAGTTAGCTGGGACGAATGAGTTGGATTCCCTATATGTAGATAAGACTTGGGAGATACTGGTTTTTCAATAAGGAATGAATTAAATCAATAAAAAAGGTTCTTTTGTCTAAAGGAAGAAGCAGATGAATGAAAACAATATAGGGCTAGGCTAGTAGTGAATGTTTCTTATTATTAAGTGGGAATTAATTTCATTAAATTATTTTCATGGGTCTTCAAACATGCTACCATCTATAATTTTCTCAACATGGTTGAATATAATGATTTTCTCTTAGATAAAATATATGTAAAGATAAAATTTCTAAATGGATAATGAGAGAATGAAATTTTAATGAATAAAATAGTGAGTTTCCTAGACCAACATAACAAGGACATGGTGTACAAGCTAAGTATAATTATATATGGATTAAAACAATAACCAAGGTAATTGAATAATAATTTTTATGAATTAATTTTGTATAATGGTTTCATGTAGATAAACTTGAATAACTATTGGAAATAAAATCTACTTGAATATGGGATTTTTATCTTGTTTCTCTTGTATACATAAAACATGTTGCTAGCTATTCTAGACATCAAAAGGATTCAAAAGTTGAAAAATAATTTATCCAAATGTCTTGAGATTAAAGATCTCAAACAAGTAAATAATATCTTATAGATGATAATTGAATGAGAATATATATATATATATATATATATAATTTTGGTTTTGTCAAAGAGAGATTATTTGTGAAATATTATTTAGATATTATTTATGTCTGGATGATTGTAGGTCTCAAACCATCTTGCTAAAAAATTATAGATATTAAAAGAGTAGGCATTAAAGAAAAGAGTTGAGTCAAATAACATGGTGAAAGTGTTTTTTGTTTCATTATTCTAAATTATAATGTACTACATGGTGTGAAATAACCGAGACAATGTATATGTAGATAAATTGTTTAGTTTTTTCTTATCCAATCCTAATAAATAACACTAGGAAACTTTGATAAGGAGCATCCAATATCTCAATGAAATAGAAGATACAAAATTATTATATGGAAAAAATGATCATTTCTCTAGGTATGAAACACCCCTGAAAAAGTGAGACATAAAAGTCTAAATGTCTATACCCATTTCCCCAAGGTTCACCTTTATTTTTATAAGGCCACCTGATTAGAATTCTACAGTTAAGCATGCTTATTTTAGAGTAGTGTCTACAAGGCTAAGCTCCTAGGATGTTTTCTAAGGTGTGTGTGAGTAAGGAAAAAGTAGCCTAAAATAACATGTTTTGTTCAGTAGGGACAATAATTATTATTATAAGTGACCCCAGAAGGTAATAACATGTGGGGTTTTTCTGAGGAAATTAAGGTACTACTAGAGACCCATGAGTCTATATGACTAGGATCATAACCTGAGGAGGTTGAGTCATGAAAAAAATAGAATCAAAGTAAATACCCATATATAAATTAAGTGGACCTTCTTGGGTTTGATGTATGGGATCTTAATGAGTGTGTTGTGATTTAATGGTAGGGGAGAGTGTAACACCCCTGGTAGAGTGAGACTTAATTGACTAAATGTTACTACCCATGTCAAAAAGGTGGACCTTCTTTTTTAGGAGCTTACGTAATTTGAAATCCATTGTTATGCATGATTATCGTAGAGTAGTGTTAGGATGAGTAACCCCATATGAAGTTTCCCAGAGTGTGTGTGGGTGAGGCAAACCCACACTGAAAAAACATATGTTGACCATTGGGGATAATCACTATTATGATAAGTTACACTAGTGAGTAACCAAATGTGGCAGGCTTGTAAAGTAATCAAGGAATTACTTGCGACCCATTCGGCTATATGAGGAAGTTAATAGCCTTATGAAGTCAAGGAATGGTAGGGTATGTTGATGTAGAATTTATTAGATATTTAAATACATGGAAGAGCAAAAATATTTTTTTGTTTACATTTTGTTAAGAAATAGTGATTTGGATGTCAATATTACTATGTGTGATATAATTTTCTCCAACATAAGTAGAATATGTGATAAAAATAAAAGCATATAATGAGGAAATTTGGTCAACGAATACATTTGTGGAATATAGAGGGTTCCATATGGTGGTTTTATCTACTAATATAGTCATAGTACAATTAATTTATCTTAGAAACCAATTTTATATTCAGGGATGAATCCCATTGATGTGGAATATCACATCATTCAAATTTTATTAGATGAAAAGGAGTTAGAGATATAAAATATTTTTAGGATTAAAAATACAACATATATTCTCCCCAAGGCTTTCAACCAAGAAATCCTAAGGAAACATTGTGCCTAAATGGGACATGGATGAATGAATTAAGGAGAGGAAAATATTGTTGGTGTTTAATATTTTTTCCTAAGTATTGGTGAGTTCTCATGGACTTGATGAATCAATATTCATTTGGGATATTATTTGAATGTCAAGCCTATTTCAAAATCCTAAAAGAAGTCTGAAAATTAAGGATCCTTATTGGATGGTTATTCTTATTTCAATAAATCAGTACCAGGTCGTCATCAGTGGAAGTAGGGTTCATATAAAAGAGTAATTTTCCAATAGAAATATACTCAGTAATGGTTAGTTCAGTATATGGGATGAGTATAATTTAATAGTTTTAATGTTACTTCATTAATTCACTATCTCCAAAAGAAAGGTTCTAAAGGATAAAAAATATTAGACTGTGAGTTTTTTGTGTGTGTTTTAGTATAGTGAGTTCTATTTTTTAACTTATTATATTCTGGTAAATAAAATTCCTATGGAAATTTCCAATTATAAGAGAATTAATAGATTTTTTATCTATCAAGTATAAGGTTTAGAGAAAGTGATTCTAGTTTATCATTGATGAATTCATACATAATAATAACATTCTGATAAGAAAACACTATTTCAATTTTTGGGTTGGTTCATTTATGTATGATCCAATTTTGGAATAGTTTTTTTAGGTTGGATTTATTTGGTTCAAATTACCTATATTTAAATTTAATTAGGTTTTCTTATTATATTATATTTGGATTCATTTCGTGTTGTTGTGCTTCATTCTATTACAATCAATTGAGTTATTTTTAGCTTAGGTTTTTTCAATTAATTTAAATTGGAATTGGTTTTTTCAATCTAATCAAACATAGTTTGGGTGGGTAAAACTAATTAAATTCATCCTATAAAGTTCATTTTAATTTTTTAAATTCAATTATGTAACATTCAAATCAATTCAGTTATCATGGATAAGATATAGTTTACTAATTTTATGGTCAATTTGATCTAATTCCATATGCTTAATATTCATTTAATACCCATCCTCTTATCATTCCATTCATATCATCTTTTGATTTCAATATTAATACCCCATGATTTACAAAATTTTCCATTATGAAAAAATTATATTCCATTTAAATGAAATATATTATATTTTCATATATACCATTAATTATCTTTATATGTAATTAACCCCGGTAAATATGAATCCCTTAAAAATATTAACAAAAAACACACTATATAAATCTAAAAAACATGGATAAATAAAAAGTTGAAATCACATACAGTAAGTCATTATCAAAGAAAAAAATTGATACTCAAATTATCATTTCCTCATAATGTTTTTTTTACGAAACTAAAATTATTTAACCTTATATCAATTATCCATGATGTGGACACATCAAATATTATCCATAATTCCTCAAAAAAAGTGAATGATGGGAAAATCAAGAATATTAGTACCCTAGATCACATGGATTCAATATTATGATGGATGGGACATAAAACACAACAAAATAGAAAATAAAAACTTATAACTATACCATTATCATCTCGGGTCACCAAGGAATGACAATGTTCCAAATAAATAATAAAATCTCGTCTCTATATGTGATGTAAATCCAGGAACATGATCATGAATAGTTATCCTAAAAATTTCATGGAGATACATTGATTCTAAAACACAAAACCATTCTAAAACATACAATGTGTTTGTTTTCTTATTTATGTTTTGCTAATGACTATATACCTTTATATTCATTGTTTTTTAATATTATTATTTAGAATATTTGGGTTTTCCTTTCAAACTTCATGGGTATATGCATATGGATATTATAGAGTTACGTGTATGTTTTTAGGCACAATTTTTCTATAAAGGATTTTTAATGTAATGATATGGTACGTAAAATGTTTTTATATTGTATGTGTATGTTTATTACACGGGATGCATAAAGTTTTTATATGGTATGTTTTTTATAATGTAAAGGATATTTATGGGTTTTGTAGAAGATATATAGGGGTATCCATATGAAAACCCATATCTTTTATATACCTTATTACATGATTTATTACATAAAGATTCACATAATACAATACAATAAGATAAAGAGGCATGGGGTCTTTAGAAATTAGATACACAGAAAATTAACATGAAATAGAGATACACAAATATTATCTAAAAACACCATAACATGTCTTTAAGTTCCCAACATCTTCTAATACTTCATGAGATAACCTAGGAATGTAAATAAGAGAGGGGTGAGATATAAATATTATATAGGGAATAATAAAATCAGAAAATATTGAAATTAATACTTGTTAATAAACATGTATATCAAGATGACATAATAGAGTGGGATTTATAAACAAGAACATAAAATCATTATATAAATGATAACATCAATGGAACATATGAATTTGGAAACAATATAAAACATGGAATCTTAAGCACATGTTAAGGAAACCCACTGGCACATCATTAAATATTGTTCTTAGGGGAACCTATCTTGCACCATAAATGGTATCTCATGAGATAAAAAAATTATCTAATACATTGGAGGGATATATATTTTAGGGACCTCCTATCACATTCATATCATGTAAATGCATTTGTATGCTAGATATATCATACAAATTAAGAACATAATTCATAAATTTAATCCCATGATTAATGGGTGTGTGATAAATACATAGAATTACCCAATAAATTAAGAATATGTATATCTAGGTGAATAAACATGACTGAAAATGGGGATGGGTACTCGCAATATAAAATATGGGCATGGAATATCATGGGATAATTTGGGCAACATAATAGATGTACATAAAAGTTCATGGAAGAGTTAAATGAGTGTGAAAGGTGGTCTTTAATTAAATGGGAAAATAAAGTCTATTAAGGGGTGTGAAAAAACATATTTCAATATGAAAAACTGATAATAAAAAATATTAGTACAAATAAAGTACTCAAATGAAAAGGATGTTGAGGGAATCCCTTACATTGAGATAGAACATCTAAAATCTATAGAATATCTTGTTAAGTGATTGGGAACACCTTGGTAAAGATTTATATAGAGATATATGGAGGGTAACATGATGATAAATGTTTTTTAGTGAATATGAGTATGATATTGGGTGTATATTTATATCAAAAGAGAGGGGGGGGGTTCTTTATAAATCTCTAACATAGGTTTTGGACTCTATAAAATAAAATGATAAAAATCATAAACCCTGTCATGGTTTATGCCCATGGTTTCTACTAAAGGATTTTATTAATATTTTATAAGGACAATAATTGAAAATATTAAAATAATACAATTATTTATGTTGAATTACATCATGTTCATAAATAATTGATCTTAAAACTATAAAATATAATATTGGTTTTGCAGTATTCATTAAGGGTTTTTAAAATTAATAAAATAAATTTAAAAACAGATTATTACAATGGGAAAAACTATTTTTTTGTGAAATTTATTTATATTCTTTATTGAAAAATTTGTTTCCCTTATGATGTAAAAATAAATACTGGCTATTTATACCGTATTTAATTTTTATCCAAATATTCAATTGTCTGAGAAAATTTTAAAATATTCACCATTGGATAATTTCAACATAATGATTTTTAAAAAAATATTTATTTTTCCAATATAATTTTCAAAATATAATAATTTTTTAGTTTTAAATAAAAATCCTTATTTACAGGAAAATACTAGTTCTTATAACAGTAACAACTTTCCAACCTTATAAAAATTTAATCGAAATTAATTTAATTATGTTATCATTTACATTTAAATAAATATTAATTAATGCTAATATTTTATTGAAATAGAATTTATTTTAAAAAAATAATTAATTTATCAATAATTTTGACTTAATGGAAACTCTATATTTCCCAAAAATACAATTTGAGTTTCTCCATATCAAAATCTATTTTTATCTAACAAATTATTTTATTCAAATAAAATATGAAAATTCATACTACTAGTGTCTTGATATATTACCCCATATTACATAAACTCACTTCATAAGGGTAAGGTGTATAATTTTGGGACTTTTATGGGGTGCCTAGAAAAAACATGGCTTGGGACATGATCTCATAATATTTAACTTCTCTTATAAATGTTTTTTCTCTTTTTTTAGTTATTGAATCTTTACTCAAGATTGTTTGATGGAAAATCATAGTGATACCAATTCCTTTAGAAGCTCTGATAAATGGGGTTCAGGGGGTATGATCCTACTATTCAATTCCATAGCTTCATCCATACATGTAAATTAGATTTTATGATAACCCTTAATATATAAAAATCATAACATTCACTCTAAACCAACTATATTATAAATGTTTATAATTCTTAATTTAATTTTAAACATGATGAGCTATATTTTATAGTGGTCTAAAATAACAAAATTAGTACATGTGTTTTCTATAATTGCATTACATAATGAGGCATGTATTTATTCTAAAAAAATTTATTTATAAGAGTTCGGTACAATTTATTCACCCCCATTTAAAAATTTCTCCCCCAAAAATTGATTTTAATTACTAAAATAGATGAGGGTACTTCTGTTTCAATGCATCTTTCGGTTCCAAAGTTTCTTCCTAAAAGTTGTGTATCTTCCATAGTACTTTTACCAGGTGAGTTTTCTTGTTTATTATAATTTGGTCTCAATGATCTACAATCTTCACCGGTAACTCATATGAAAGATCATTCTCTAAAGGTACCACCTCCAGATCTAGTACATGTGATGGATCTGGTATTAACTTTATCAAGAGGAATACATGAAATATATCATGTACATGAGATAGGTTAGGTGGTAGTAATAGTTGATAGGCCACAATTCCAACGAAATCAACGATTTCAATGGTATTGGGGTACTTATGACTAACTTTTTTCTTGTTCTAAAACATCATGACTTTCTTCCATAACAATATATGAGGTAACACCTTGTTTATGTCCTCAAAATATAGGTCTCATTGACCATTATATATATAATTTTTTGGTCCAAATTTTGGATAACTTCATTTTATGTTGAATGGTTTTACCCTCATCAATCATTTATTGGATAAGATCAAGTACTATATTTTTCCCCTCACTAATTTCATCCTAGTATATTGGTGTATGGAACTTGTTCCCATACCAAGACTCATAAAGTTCCATTTGAATGCAATAACGAAGAATGATATTATATGAGAACTCTACTAGGGGATGATATTGATCCCAAAATCCTTGAAAATCCCTGGAACATGTTCATAACAAATATTATAGAGTTTGAATGGTTCTATTAGACTGACCACCATTCTTATGGTGATAAGTATAACTAAAACTCAATTCTATATTCAACGCTTATTAAATATTTCTCCAAAACCACAAGGTAAACCATATATGTTGATCAGATATAATAGATATTGACACTCAATTCAATATTACCACTAGTTTTTGTATATATTTGATATTTGGTCTAGTGATAAATATTCCTTTATAGTATTGAAAAGAATTGACTTTTTAAGGTATTAAATACCATCGAGATGATGTTATTTCCATTAGATGTCGTGGGGATTCCTTCAATGAAATATTTGGTTATATTTTTTCATTTGAATAATATTATGGGAAACAGTTTCAATATAACATTAGACTTATTTTGGTATGCCTTGAATTGTTATCAATCCATGAATCAAGATAGAAATTATGCAATCTCCCTTTACTTGTTATCCCACCAAAGATTTCGTTGTAGTTCTATATACATCTTAGTTCTTCCTAGATGATTGGAGAAGGATGAGTTATGATTGTTCTCCATAAGATCCCTTCATATATTTAATTCTAATGGGACACATGTCTATAAGGTCATTGAGTCACACTAAAGGGATTATCACAAGGTTTTCTTAGAAATTCAGACTGAAAATATGGATAGTGGAATAGTTATATAGTTGTGATATAGTAATATCCTAATACAATATTTTCAATGATATGTTGACATTGATTTTTTATTGTGTGGTTTGAATAGTTATACTAAAATTTCATGAAATGAAATAATGTGTAGTTCCATAATCATTTAGGATATTTTAAGTTTATGAATGGATGATATAACTTTTTTAACTATTTTATTTTGGTTCTACTCATTTACTTCATCCAAAATCCTCTTAGGGATAAATATTTTAAACTATTAGACATATAAAATGGAAAAAATGAAAATTAAAGGGATAAATAATAAATTAAATAGATAATTTAACTAACTAATTGTATTGTTTAAATCTAAGTTATCCATGGATTATTCTATAACATAAAATTTCATGGGTATTTTTTCCTAATAAATTGTTGGTAAGAAGTCTGTTAATTTTCCAATGAATATCCCTCGGGAATCTAAATCCAATTTTGTATTGAAACCCTATTTTTTCATACACTATATGGTGATATAGTTAACATGTAATGTTCCCTTTTAGGGGGTTTTACCCATAGGTACAACTATACAAGAGTCACATCAACTTGTATTATCCATATAATGATTTGGTTTCTTGTAAACCACGTACTCTATACTTCACCAAAATTTAATAATGTTTTCATATGTTTAGTATTATCTCTATGGTTTCACTAATTCATTCTAATCACAATCCTCAAAAATAAATAAATCTTTTGGTGTTACTAAAAATGAAAACCCGAATATTTTATATACCTTATTTCATGATTTTCCATATATGGATATAGATAATTAAATCATTGATGTTTGAGAGGAATAATGTCCTTGGGAAGTTAAAAACACAATATATAAAATTAAAATAGGTTTTAAATAAAAATATTTAAAAACAGTATAACATGTCCTTATGTAACATTGATATTCTAATACTATATGGGATAACCTAAGGATGTACTTAAGAAAGTGATGAGAAATAAATACCAAAAAGGTAATAATCAACACATAACCTTCTGAATGTGATACATGTGGGTTGAGAGTCATATCAAGGTGACATAAAATGGTGATAATCATAAACATGAACATCAAGTCATGATATATTATGATAATATTAAAGAAACAAAGGAAGGTAGAAACAACATAAAACATCACATTATAAACATAATTTAATGCTATCCAGTGATACATATTAACATATTTTTCTTAGGGTAACTGTACATTCATTATACGTGAAGTATCATTATATAAAAACATTACCCAATGAATTGGATTGATATATAATTTTGGGTTGACATGTCACATTCATATCATGTACTTGAATTTTTGTGCTACAGAAATCATAAAACATAATAATGACATAAATTAATCCTAATCCCATGATGATTTAGTGTGGGTTACATATAGTGAAGCCACCAATAAATAAAGTATTGGTATATCTAGGTGATCACCCTTCTGTGGAAATGGTGATGGGTATTAAAAGTATAAATGTTAGACCTGAAAATTCACAAGATAATTTTGGAAGCATAAAGGGTATGCATAAAGGTCCATATAAGGGTTTAATGAGAGGATAAGGTGGTTTCTCATTACATGGTAATCATAAGGGTAGTAAATGGGTGTATAAAATCAAATAAAAACATGAAAAATCGTAAATAAAAAGGCTTAGTACGAAGAACGCACTTAAATATATAGATAGAGGAGAGAATCCATTACCTTATGATGGAACTTATAAAATATTTAGAGGATCTTATTTAGATCATGGCATCATTGTGTGAGGGATTTATAAAGGTAGGGGGATAATTCATTAATTCTCAATGGGTTTTCAGTGAAGAGGATTTGGATTTTGGGTGGGTATTTTTAGAAATGGTCAGAGAAATTCTTTATTAATTTCAAAACACAGGTTTTGGACTCTATATAAAAAATAATCAAAACCAAAAAAGTTTATATTTTTTTACCCATGGTTTATGAAAAAAATGAGTTGTTTTCAATATTTTATATGGATAATAATTTAATATATATAAACATTACAATAGGGGATGTGTAAGTGAGTCATGTTCATAAAGAATTGATTTTAAAACCAAAAAATATAATCTTGGATTTGGAGGATTAATTAAGGGTATATAAAATTAATAACATAACATCAAAATGTGATTTGAAAGCTGAACCTACTTATTTTCATGGATTACCTTTATAGTAATTTTTACACCTTTTTTGGGCTACTATTATGTTATAATAAGGACCATTTATTAATATCGTATATAATCAGTACCTAAAAATACCATTATCAAAAAATTATGAAAAATAAACTATTGGTTTATTTCGAAATTATAATTTAAAAAATAATATTTATTTTAAAAAATAATTTTCTAAATATGAGAATTTAATCTTTTAAAAAAATCCTTATTTACTTAAAAATACTAGTTTTTTCAACACTAAAAACTTTTTAGCGATTATAGAAATTTCATTGGAATTTTTTAAATTATATTATAT
The DNA here is from genome assembly GCA_963277665.1 of Viscum album. Taxonomy (NCBI): domain Eukaryota; kingdom Viridiplantae; phylum Streptophyta; class Magnoliopsida; order Santalales; family Viscaceae; genus Viscum; species Viscum album. The sequence continues at coordinate 1,878,989,784 of OY728137.1, read as the reverse complement.
TTTATATTTAAATAAATACTATTTGATAATGATATTTTATTAAAATAAAATTTATTTCAAGAAGTCTTCAATTTTTAAAAAATAGTTATATAATTGAAACTAAATATTTCCCAAAAAATAAAATTTGGGGTTCTTCATATCAAACCCCATTGTTTAACCAAGTCATTATTTAATCATAAATATATATGTGGGAATTAATAATAAAAATTTTATAAATATGATAATTATTTTTATTAAAAACAAAATATAAGTATTCATATTAATATGATCTAGATATATGACCCCTTATTATGATATCATATTCCCTAAGGTTAAGGTGTGTAAGAGTGGTACTTTCTTGGGGTGGTTTGGCCGATGTGGTTGGTCTTGTGATCTCGATGATCTTGATTGTAAGATCCTAGACTTCATGGTGGTATGTACTTATTTAAATTTAGATATTAATCTCTTTACTTTGGTCAATGGAATGTCTACCCAATGTATGAGGAGGATCAGGGGTGTTCTGGGGGTTCAGGGCATTAAGGAAAAGGGAATTTGGCCATCCAATTCATGTTCCATGGTTAGGACAAGGTTAGAGGATATCGTGCACCCAAACCATGCTATTCTAGAGGAGGGGTGCATGGTCGAGAAAAACCATATGAGGGGGGAGATCCAAACTAGGAAACCTTGCAAAGAGGCATTCCACACGGTTGAAACATGGCTTTTCAAACCGCACGGGCCTCCCTCGGTAACAATGTGACTCAACCCCTATTGGGAAGATGCAGGCACATGGTTAGACCATGGTTTGGAAAATTGTGTGGCCAAACTATGTGCCCCATTAATAAGTGTTATTTTACCAAGCTTTCCCCTCATGATTTTAAGAATATCGCCTAATTTTCTTCTACATTCTCCCCCCTTGCATCCCAATGATGAACCAAAGCTCCAAAATCTTCCCAAGGATCATTCTCCTTCGATTCTAGTCCATTGGAAGTGTCGGAAGTTGCATATTGAGGTATGGGTAAGTCTACTGCTCCTCTGGATTATATTATATAGATTAGTACTTGTTGATGAGTTCTTCTTCTTCTAAATCCTTAAATCCCTATTTTACAAAGTATATTTGGTTGTTTCTTAAAATGGCACTTTAATCCATATCTAATGATAAGGTTAAGGGTGTGTTCATCTTCGAATTCAATGTAGGTGGTCTATAAGTTATATCCTATAGTTTTATTATACATTTTTTCATGTGTGGTTGTGATATTTCTTCCCTCTTATTGTGAAATTGTTACCTTGTGTAATATTTCATACATTGTTATGTTAATTGAAAAATTGAACCCCTCATGATCCCCATAGGATATGTTGAAGTTTCCTAGACTGATTTAGGGCCACCCATGGTGTGTTCCAACATTTCTGAACAATATAAATTATAATATTAACTGTAGATGTGTCTTAAGATAATGTAGATATCATGAAAAACATATTGATATGTTGTTTGAGTTGAAATGTGGAATATCTAAAGTTGTGTCTAGACCTTGATAATGTTATAATTGATTTTTTGGCATAATATAAAATGGGTTAGATAAAAAATTGATTGTGTCAATTTCCTTATGAATTGTACTTTAAATTTATAAGAGGGTAATACATGAGAAATGTTGAACATGTTAAATTGGTAAATACATGTAAGTTTTTAATTGTGTTAATTGGGTTAATGTATGGTAACTTATGAATTTGTTAAAAGGGATAATATATGGGAAATTGTTGATTATGCTAAATGGGTTATGGTATAGAGTAAGAAATGTGTTTAATGGGTCTATGTTAAGTAAATGGAAAATGTTCTAATGGGTTAATTCTTTCTCAAGAAATATGTGTTTATTGAAATGTGAATTATAATATTTATATGTTTTCATTGTTAATGGCTTGTTATATGGTATTTTTGGTTAATGGATATATACATAATCATGTTCATGTGGCTTGGTATTTTTGGGTATTGTACTTTAAGATCAACGCCCATGGGTTGGGTTAGACCAAGGCTCTAAGCCCCACCTTATAATGCATGGGCTAGGGAAGGGGACTGAGGATCTCTGTCGTAAATGAATGCATTAGATTAAACTATCAACACTGAGGCTATAAGGTAAGTGTATTATGTTTTTAATATAATATTTATCCTAGTGAGTTAGAGAACATGAATTATTCCTTTATGCATGATAATTGACTGGTTTAGGCCCTTGTGTAAAGGAAGTAAATTCCTAACCCATAGAACATGTGATGAAAATGAGTTCAATAATGAAGATGGATTAAATGTTGAAAATAGAAATAATGATGGAATTGGTTAAAGTGAATATTTTTAAGTAATGTAACTGGAGTTTTATTTTTTTTAAATTGTTATTAATTTATTACTTGTATAAACTATCTATTTAGGTTGGATATTTTTTAGTCATTATTGTTGGTGTCCTACTGAGTTGTACTCACACCCTTCTCAGACTGTCATTACGCACCCGAGTATATTTCATATTTTCGGGTCAGGACAATGGAAAAGGCCCAATGCTAGGGAGTTGATTTATGGCCAATTTATGCATGGACGAGGATCCAAACATGGAGTTAAGAACTTTTTTGGGGAGCCATTTTTTTCATTATTTTTGGTTTTCAATTATGGAACTGATAGAATGAAAATCCATATTTATTATTTGTTTGTGGTTTGTACCTCATGGGGGAAATGTTTCAGAAATGCGTGTTTCTGATTATTGATTATTGTATCCTTTATTTTATATTTTAACCTTTAGTATTACTTTGTTAAAGTGTGTATAGATTCCCCACAAGATATATTAGATCCTTTCCACTAGAAAGTGACCTATGATGTACGAGGAGGTTCACTTGAGAATATGTAGCGACCCGGTTTGGGGAAATGGTTTAGTGGCCTCCAGGCAAGGGATTTTACAAAGTGGTATCATAGTGGATCTTTTTTTTGGTCTTATTATTAGGGGATGATAGACTGTATATTAGTATGTGTTGTTCATTTTAAGTAGCTAACTGAAGTACGAGTGAAAACCAAAGTCACCAAAAGTGGGAATTGTTGTTCTTGGTGTGTGTTGTTACAGTTGAATTAAATTTCAACATTGGTTGATGCACATGTTCTATGATGTGACTATTTTATGATATTTTTCTCATGGCCATAATGGCATGAGGTTTTGAATTCATGCATCATTATAGTTGCATAGGGATATAGGTGGAATGCATCAGGATAGGCACACATGATATGGGTGGGTTGGACATGAAGGGTACGATGCATTTTAATTTCATGAATATTTAAAGATAATGGTGTTTGATAAAAGGGATATTAATTGGTGAAATGGATTGATTGTTATTGAATAGTTAAATAATTGTGCTTATTAAATGGTGTAAATGAGTTAACATGTTGGTTATAGAAATTTGTGAAATAGGAAATGTGCCTAAGTGGAAGGGTTTACGTTGTGAGTGTGGAAATAGTTTTAGAAAGGTATCTGATGAAATACTTATGACTATTTATGTTGTTTTACCTCATATTATCAATAAATCATCATAGGTTTAGTTTAGGGTAGTTTTCTATGTGGGACAAGGTTCGTTGGGATAGTATGTGTGGAATGGGTTGTTTATGGCTAGTGGAGGGACTTCTCTTATGTAAATGGTGGAAGATTTATTTTGTGTGTTCTAAAGATCATGATTGGATTTGTTGGATGATTCCACCAAATCGACATGTGTTGGTTGGGATACAGGGAGACTTCATTGATAATTCTCCTCCATAGGGGGGCTAATAAATTATAGTGATCTGGGTGATAGAGGATATGATCAGTTCCATGAGAACTTTTCTCATTTAATAAAGATAGTGGAATGGGGCCAAGGGTGGGTCATTCTAAGAATTTTTGATCTGACAAAATAGTTTCCTTTGTAGCACCCTCCAACATTTGCTGGATAGGGTACACCCAAGGATATAGATTTCAATATTGAGTCCACCCAAATGATTTTGGATCACATTGAGACACCCATGGATAGGAGCGTCATGTTTTCATCATATATTTTGTGGGGACTAGAAAAGTGCTAGTGGGATATCATGGTTCAGACTCAATAGTATAATGGCACGCAATAGAAGGACTTCCAAGAAAAGTTTATAGAGAACTTATACCTAGAGACCATGAGATAAGAGCAGACTGTAGAGTTTATTAAGTTGACCCAGGGAACAATGTCAGTGATGGATTACATGGGCTGGATCATGGATTTGAAATGCTTTGTTCCAGCATTGGAAGGAGATAAGGCTGCTTTGGAAAGGTGGTTCTAGGATGGGCTTAGACATGATATTAATTCATAGGATAATATCTTTCATTTAATGGTATTTTTATAAGTGGTGGATCAAGACCTTATTTCATAAGGTAACTTGAATGAGGCTTTAATTGGTGGATATATGGTACTAGTTGGAAGGAATAGTGGTGTGACATCTAAGGCCAAGATGTGTCGTTTTAGGAATTGTCACCAGGTTGGTAGCATATAGAGTATTCAAAAGAGTGGGTCAGCTTCTTAGGGAGGTCACCATGTGTTTTTCTATAAGTGTGGTTTGCTGGCCGACATGTGAGGTCAGTGCTCCTAACCACCAGTTGACTGGAGAGTCTGTGGTAGAATGGGGCATGTGTATAAGTTCTATAAGAACCCTCAACATCTAGGAATCAATGGAGGGTGGAGGCTGATGAAGTGTGGTAGAAGGGGTTAGGTTACCCCATATCATATAGGTAGTCAGAGTTCTCTATGAACACCGTTAGGGGTGTAAGGCATAGTACTATGGTATAAGCGTATCCTTATTAGTAGGGCAGTGCAATGCCAGGGATTCATATCAGGGATCAGGTTAGAGGGGCAGGTCATCTTCATGCAGTTCAGTCTACACCGTGTGTTGGAGAGATTGGACCATCGACTTTCCAAGTTATGATCCTTGTAGCTTCCACATTTTTTAATTCTTTATTTGATACAGGTGTTACACACTATTTTATATCTACCCAGTTTGTGGTTGTTTTAAGTCTAGCAATGGAATGTATGTTTGGGATTTTTTCGATTGATACTTCTTTAGGGGTGCATGTAGAAAATATCAGGAAATGTATGGGGTTTCCACACAAGGTTTGTAGGTACCATTTTCTATTGAAATTTTGTGTTCCTGAGACACCATGTTTTTATATGATCTTGGGTATGGACAGGATAGTTTTATAAAAATACCATATTGACTGTTACCATCTTAGGGTAACGTTCATGTCTCTTTAGGGAGATATGTATGTTCATCATGTTGAATGGGATGTTCGGGGAGGCAGTCCAGGAAAAATTTGTTAGTATATGGGTGGAATCATAGCCCAAGTGGATTAAATAATGTCAGATAATGGGGGATTGGAGTAGCTTGTTTTCCCCTCCTATGGTGTATCAGTTTTAGGATGTGTTTCCTAGGGACTTATCAAGGCTGCCTCCCAAGAAGGATATTTAATTCAAAATAGAGTTTCAATTAGAAGTAGAACCAGTTCCCATTCTACAATATACAAGGGAAACAAAAAAATCTAAGAGATTAATAATATTTTGGGGGAGTTGGAGAACAAAGGGTTTTTATACCCTAGTACATCACCTTGGGGATCTCCTCTGTTGTTTTCCAAGAAGGCTAACATATCATTGTGACTATATGTTAATTATAGAAAGATAAAACAAATGATGGTTAAGAATTTATACCATATACCTCATATTGATGATCTTTTTTAACAGATGAGAAGTGAAATAATGTTATCCAAGATTGATATGAGATCAGGGTATCATCAGTTAAGGGTGAGAACTTTTGATATACTGCGGACTACCTTCAGGAGGTGGTATTGGTTGTATTATTTTTTTATGGTTTTATTTGGGTTGACCAATGTTTTAGCAGTGTTTATGTCCTTTATGAACCAAATATTTCATCCTTACTCAGATCAATTCATGGTTGTCTTTTTTGACGCCATCTTAATGTACTCCAAAACTCATGATGGCCATGCCAAACATCTGGACATCATTCTGAGTGCACTGAGAGTTCATATTCTATATGCTAAGACATCCAAGTGTAGTTTTTAGAAAATGAGATAATTCCTTTTAATAATTAAATATGTGGTTGAAAACTTCACTGATTCTGATCTTTCTTTATCCAATTAAGAAGTATGTCTTGTTTTGTGATGTATCTTGTGTTGGGATTGGGGTGGTATTGATGTTGGATGATAGGGTTTTGGGGTATGGGTCACGAAAGTTGAGGCCTATTGAAATAAATTATCCTAATCAGGATTTTGATATGGTCATTGTGATTCATGCCTTAAAATGTTTGAATAATTAATTATTGGTAGAATAGTTCACTATGTATACCAATTAAAAAATAATGAAGTACATTTTCTCTCAGCATGATTCGAATCATCAACAGTTAAGATGGGTTGAATACATGAAATCATTTCACATAAATTTGGTTTACACACTAGGTAAGAGAAATATTTTTTCATATTATTTGAGTCATAAGACTCAAAATTATGTGGTTTAGGAATCATGTTCAGGGTGTAAGATGATGGAGTTGTTTTCAAAGATGCATCTTAAGGTGTAGGATGGCCAAGGGAAGATGGCCCTTGCATCTTTGGAAGTTGAGTCAACACATCTGATCCAAATTAAAGAAGTGAATTTTTAAGTTCTTAAATTTGTTTCTTTGAGGGAAATCTTTAAATGTGGGAATTAACCATCTAGTTGGTCCGTTGGAGATGATAGGATTGTTTGTGCTCGCAACTGATTGTTGTGCCAACATGTATGTGAGAAGAGTTAGTGATTGATATTTATTAATCAAAGTGGTCATTGAATACTGGTTTGACAAAAATATATTAGGTACTTTGTAGGCAGTATTGGTGGCTAGGGGTTAAGAAAGAGGTTGAATTTTATTGGTTTGATGCCATACCTTCCTGTAGGTTAAGGGCACCAGCGGTCGAGAGGTTTTTTGCAGCCATTTTCCATTCCAGAATGGAAATGGGATGATGTGATGATAGATTTTTTTTTGGCTCTTATAAAAATTCAATATAAGAATAATTTGATTCTTTTGGTTGTGGATCGGCTGACCAAGGTAGTGTATTTCTTACTAATTTTTGATACCTTCACTATGGATTGGTTGGGTGAATTGTATGTTTTTGAAATATTATAGTTTCATGGGGCACCATGAACAATAGTTTTGAATCCTGATTTGTACTTCACATTTCACTTATGGTAGGGATTATAGAATAAACTTCATACCCAAGTGTTTTTTAGTACAACTTTCCACCAATAGACGGATGGGAAATCTGAGCATACCATTCCAGTAGTAATGGATTGGTTGAGAGCTTTTGTCCTAGATTTTAAAGGATCATGGTAAAAACAAAAAACAATATTTTAGTTTTCTTACAAAAATATTTACCATGCAATAATTCAGATGGAACTATTTGAGGAACTCTATGGTAGGCTATGTTGATCACTTTTGTGTCGGACGAAAGCTAGGAAATTAGACTTTATGGGATTGAGTCTCATGCACGAGATGTCATATTAGGATCAGTTAATTTGAAAGAACATGGAAATGGTGTATAGTATGCATGATTCATATTTAAATCGGTGTCATAGACCTCTTTCGTTTTTAGTGGGTGATCGAGTGTTTCTTAATGTGTCTTAAAGGGTGGGTCACTATCAAATTTGGAAGTAGGGAAAATTGGAGCCTAGGTACACGAGGTTGTTTGAGATCATGGAGAGGATCAGACCGGTGGCATACCAATTGGATCTTCTACAATGATATAGTGGCATGCATAATTTTTTCATGTTTCACAGCTTTTGTATTATCACTCTAATCCATATAATGTTATTGATGTTGAAGATGTAGTGCTTGAGGCAGGTTTTCCTTTGTGGAGAATCTGGTTATTATTTTGGATTATAGTGAGAAAGTTGTATGGGGAAATATGGTGGCCTTGGTTCGAGTTTTCTGGAAACATGGTAATTTTCTTTAGGAATCATGGGAAAGGGAGTTATATGTAAAGGAATACTGGCCTGATCTATTTTATTAGGAATCTTGGCGATTCTTGGAAGCACAGCTTGAAGATAAACTATTATAAGGTGGTGAGTTTGTAGGATCTTGTACTTTAAAGAGGTATGTACTTGTTTAAAATAGGGTTTGAATCACTTAATTTTTGTCTGTGGAATGTCTACCAAATGTATGAGTATGTTTACGCATGTTCTGGGGGTTCAGGTCATGAAAGGAAGAGGAACTTGAACATCCAATGCATGTTTCATGGTCGGCGTAAGGTTAAAGTTAACCGTGTTCCCAAACGGCGCTTTCCTAGAGGAGGGGAACATGGTCAAGAAAAATCATGTGAGGAGTAGATCCTAACTGTAAAACTTTAGACATAATCATTTCACATGGTTGGTTCATGGTTTTTCAAAACGTGTGGTCCTCCCTAGGAAACTGTGTTGGGTAGAGGCAGGCATAGAGTTTTCTCATGGTTTGGAAAACCTTTCAGCCTAACCCTGCACCCCATTAAAAAGTGATAATTTACCAAACTATCCCCCATAATTTTAAAGAATATCACCTGACTGTCTAACCATTCTACCCCTTACAACCCTAGTGATGAACCAAATCTCCAAAATCATCCCAAGGATAATTATCCTTTGATTTTAGGCTATTTGTATGGTCATTGATTGAAATTCGAATCTTTGGGTAAGTCTAAGGTTCCTCTTTATTATATTTTATAGATTAGGGCTTCTATATTTGTTCTTATTCTTCAGAATCCCTAAAACCCTCCTTTTCAAGAGGATCATAGGTAGGGGATCAAAATTTTCTTTTATTCAGATCTAATACCAAGGTTAAGGGTGCCTTCATCGTCAAAGTTGAGGTGGATGGTCTATAAGTTATATCCCATGGTTTTGTTGTAGATTTTTAAATGTGTGGATGTGATATTGCTTCCCTCTTGTTGTGAAATTGTTACCTTGGGTATGATTTAGTATATTGGTTGGTTAAATGAAAAATTTACCCTCTCATGATCCTTGTGCAATGTGTTAAAGTATTCTAGACCAATTTAGGGACACCCATGGGGTGTTCCAACATTCCATAAAATGATAAATTATATTATTAAGTGTATACATGTCTAAAAATAAGGTATATCACGTGAAAAAAAGTTTATATGATAGTTGAGTTGAAATAGGGAATATTTATGTTTGTGTATAGACCTTGATAATGTCATAAGAGATTGTTTGTCTTAATATGAGTTGGGTTAGATGAAAAAAAGTGGTTGTGCTAATTACCATAGGAATTGTAATTGAAATTCATAAGAGGGTAATGCATGAGAAATGGTAAACATGTTAAATGAGTAAGTACTTGTTAGTTGTTAAATGTGTTAATTGGGATAATTCATGGGAATTTATGAATTTGGTAAGAGGGATAATGTATGGTAAATTTTTTATTATGCTATATGGGTTAAGGTATAGAATTAGAAATTGGTTTAATGGGTTGTGCAAAGTAAATGGTTAATATGCTAATGGGTTAAGGAATTATGATGAATTATGTGTTTATTGAAGTATGAATTGTAATTATTATGTGTAGTGATTATGAATGGTTTGTGATATGGTATATGTGGTTAATGGATGTATACATAATAATTTGCACATATGTTGGTAGTTGTGGGGTATTGGACTTGAGGATCTACACCCATGGGTTGGGTTAGACTAATAATATTAACTCCACCCCATAATTAATAGGTCAGGGAAGGATATTGAGGCTCTATTCCCATAAAAGATGCATTTGATGAAACTACATAGACTGAGGCTCCAAGGTAAGTGTATTGTGTTGTTAATGTAATATTCACCCCAGTGAGATAAGGAACATGACTTCTTCCGTTATTCATGATAATTTTCCAGATTAGGACATTCTATAAATGAAGTAAATGCCTAACCCATAGAACATGTGATGAAAATGAGTTCAGTAATGAAGACATCTTAAATGATGAAAATGGAAATAATGATAGAAATTTTCAAAGAGAATATAGTTGACTAATGGAAACTAAATTTTATTTTTTTACCTTATCACTCATTTATTACATTCATGAACTATCTATTTGAACTGGATATTTTCTAGACAACATTTGTGGTGTCCACCATTGGGTACCCAATTTGATTGTGTGGTTACAGGTCAGGACAAGGGGAAAGGCCATATGATAGGGGGTTGAGTTGGGATCAGTATATGCGTGGATGAGGATCTGTACTTGGAAACAAGACATATTTTTGGGGATTTAATTTTTTATTTTGATTTTGGGTTTTATTTTACCTTTGGCACTGATATCATGACATGGCATATTTATTGGTCGGTTTTGGGATGTACCCTGTAGGGGAAATGTTTTTACAATGCATGTTTCTAATTATTTCTTATTATTTCATCTATTTTATATGTTGACCATTGTTTCTTACTCTGATAAATAGGATATAGTCTCTCTACATGATATATTATACCCTCACCACTAGTTAGTAACCTCTAGAATATGGGGATAAGCACTTAAGGTCATGTAGCAACCCAATTTAGGGTACTAGTTTAGTGGATTCTAGGACAGGGATGTTATATTAAACCTCTCTAAAAAACAGTTTCACACAATTTTTTATTGTTGAATCTCATCATGGGATTGGTCAAGAGTGAATCCTAGTGATTCCATATCCCTTGAAATCTTCGACATATGGGATATATGGAAAATGGCCTTACTAATATATGGTATCAATTCTTCCATCTACATGAATTATATTTTATCATAAACCTTAATATATATTAATCTTAATGGTAACTATACAATGACTATATTATAAATGGTTGTGATTCTAAAAAGTATTCTAAATATAACATGCTATATTTTATAACAATATAAAATAACCAAAGTAATGCATATGATTTATATAACTACATTACTTAATGGGGGTATTTCTTCCTTTAAAATGGAATTTCAGTTATAACAATTCAGGTAATTACAAAACATTAGAGGCTAGGGTGAGGCACTTCAGATTGGCACTCTCTAGTCTTGTACTAAAAATACCTAATTTAAACATATAATTTGATTCCAAGTGAGATGAAAAAGTTAAACATATCTATATTTTACATCATTTTCAAAATTTAACCATTACACGCCAGAATAGTCACAGACCCACAAGAACATATGGTTTAGTGTCTTTGAAGATCATCTACACAAATATCTTATTTTATGATACTTATAAACATTTCTCCATAATTGAACTACACTATATCCCATTATAGACTCCTTATAGTTTATACTCATCTTCCTAACTGAGGGAATGGAAACCTATAAAAGGAGAGAGCTCAAATTCCCAGTACGGGAAGATCTCATCAACATGTTAATAATGTGTTAGATCATATGTATATGAAAAAAATGACCCTGGATAAATATATTATTTAAAATATAATGGAAACAAATATTTTTCCATATATCATGATAGAAGGAAATTTAATATCAATTGAAAAAATATATAATAAGGAAAAAGAGTGTGTGATAATAAACATTATTCATATAGAATAATTATAGGAATTTTTCATAGATATCTAACATTAACTTGAATCATGACATGAAAAAGAACCTAATACAAATTCAATCAAAGATAAATTTTAACATTTTGAGAAATTTCAATAATTCACACACTTTAAGTTGTAAAAAAATTATTTATGCATCAAGTTGGGAAAAAAATTAAATTATCAACTTCATTCTCTAATTTGATATAAAAAATTAACTAATGTATTTGGAGGATTTAACTAGACCAAAATGCATCAGGGATTTATCATAACTAAACTATTTGGATAATTTATTAGACCTAATCCATCTCAAAGAATTATCAGACCCAATCCATCATAAAATATAATACACACATAATTGGGCCACAAAATCATATAACATTCATCATTTCATCATTTCCTAATTCACCCATGAAAAATAAACATGTTTTATAGAAACTTCATTAAATCATCGTTATCATAATCTATCCATAAAAAATAAGGTGGATGGTATTATAAGAATATATCCCAAGTGTAACATAAATAAAAAGAAATGATTATTAGATAGATGAAAAACATCTTTTTATGATATTGGATGAATAAAAAAAATAAGAAATATAACGTTTTGAAATACTAGAAAATTTTTTAATGTTTTTTTCACTAAAATTAAATACATTGATCTTGATAAAACATTTAAAAAATTTACTTAATGAATAATAAAGCTTTTCAAAATAAAAAAAATAATCATTTAAACACTTTATCTAAGAATATATAAAAACACTTAATAATTCTTTTATAAAACACAGGCCTTTAAGATACCGTTATAAAAAAAATTCAATTTTAAAATCAAACTTTTACTTTGAAAAATATAACAATATTTCCTTTTCTTTTCAAAATAACTGAAAATTAAAATCATTTGGAAAATAATTTTAATATAGGTAAATTAATATTTTTAAATAATAATTATGATAATAGTGAAATAACCCATAAAAGTGTTTTTAGAAAGTGTTTTTCTATAATCAGAAAATATAATGTTATAGATCACATTAAAACATTATTTTCCAAAAAAAGAAGATGTAAGTTGTTTTGAAAAAAAATATATTTTTTAAAATAATCTTCACTAATGGATCCTTTAAAATGACATAATAATTTTTCATAGAAAATTTGGAGGGGATGATAAAAATATAAACACAAATGGGAATTTAATAAAATATTTTAAAATAGCTTTATAGAAAACCCAAACCATAAAAGGGTTAATAAAGCCATATTTTGAAAATAATAAAATGTAAATGTAAATAACACAAGAGATAATTAATAATTTTGTGTCCCAATAAAATTAAAAACATGACTGGGAATATAAAATATGGATATGAAATACAAAGAGCTTACTCAGGAACTATGGGAATTATTATTAACAAAAGTATAATTTTTTGAGAGGTAAATACATCATTGAAGGAGCTTTGAAGTAAAAAAATATTTTTTCATAGAGAGTAAGATAAGTTATAATATAATACGATTTTATGGTGGATGAACCCAAGCATAGAGAAAATGTGTTCAAGAAGTATCATTACGCATTGATTTTTTTTTTGAGTTATGAAATTTTAATAAAAACAACTTCTTAAATAGGGATTTCAATTAAACATAGAATACCATTAATAAAATATAAGTCATGATATTATACTTTAAATACGAAATATTCTTCCCATATTAAGGAAATTTGTATCATAAAAAACATGTTTCAAAAAAAGTAAATTGAGATGAAACACCCTTGCATAATCATTATATTTTGAAATAAAAACCCATGAAGTATAGAATAAGAGATAGATTTGTAAATCCCAATAATTGAATGAAATATTTTGATAAAAAATCAATGATATTTTTATACACCCCAAAAATTAACCAAGTGGTGAATGCACATCATATCTCAATGAAACCAAATTTTGATTCAATAACCATTAGCATTAATCTCTCTTATGGGAATGTGATATAACATCCTGTATAATAAAAATAAATATCTTAGTAACCTATTTAAGAAACTTAATCATTTCAATAAACTTTTAAAAATTCATTTATAATCATTTATTATAAATGTATTATTTAGTTATATATTATTTTAATCATCAGTTGTTATTAGTTTCGATTATATGTTTAGTACTTGTTTCATAATGGTGGTGTAGATTCATATTAATAGATTTAATTTTTATCAAAAAATATCATTAAATGGACTATAATATATGTTTTAAAACTTATTATATTGTAATAATGTTATTTCATAAGTATTTTAGTTACGATTTGTTATGATGAAGTTGGTAATATGCTTGTGTTGTTAATTTTTAACAAAAAAAAGTGTGGTAGAATAATAATAAGTTAAATATGAATATAAAATATCCAAAAGAACAAAAATTTATATTTTATCATTAATTTATAATAAAATCAGTAGTTATGTTTCAATAGTCTTCCATTTTAGAAATTCACAGCATTGTTCATGTAGGTGGTTAAGCTAACCAAAACAAGAACAAGATATATTATTATGAAAGTGATTGTTTTGGTATAATATATTTAGTATAGAATCATACTGATGTTATTTTTATAACCAAACTAAATAATTAATATTTTATGAAATATTTATAAATAATAAAATACTATATGAAAAATGAAAAATGCCTCCTTCATGGAGGAGATAGTCTTCATATACGTTGGTAGGAAATATTCATTTTCTATTGGATGGAAGGAAGGTATGTGATGGTTTATAATTTCAAAATCATATTAATATAATAAATATCATACTAATTCATTAAATATACCTCTATAACTATCCCTGAGATGTGTTTATAAAAAATCAAACACATTGTTCATGGATGCAGTAGTCCGCACATGTGTATGATGGTGTTTTTGTTTTCCAAAGTGAAATGGAAAGGGTAGCCAATGATTATTCCATTATCATAATAGGATTTTATTATATTAATATTAATTTTTTTATTATAATTCAATGTATTAAATAGATCTTAAATATGTGTAAGAATAGGGCAAAGAAATAAAATGGAAAAGAGCAATTATTAATTTTAACCTTATGCCTTGGGAAATGCTTTTGAAAAAAAGGATTAAACCATTGAGGGGTGGTGTTTTGAGTAGATAAACACCATAGGAATATAGATAGAAATTTTGGGGAGGTATTTTGTTAGATATGTTTTCAATCTAAGGGTAATTTTTAGTGAGTATATGAAGGGAGGTGAAGGCTCATTTTATAATTGAGATGAGTGAAATTTATGTAATAATATAAAAGGTAATGTAACTATTTAAGTTAAAATGGTAAAAATAATAAAACATAATGAATTTAGATCAGTTTTAAGGTTAATAAATATGTAAAAAGATATTTTAGTACATGTTTTTATTTTATTTTTGAGTCTTTTACTCTTATATTTTTCACTTTTTTCATTTTTGGTTTTTATCATGGTAAATAATTTTTACGTAATTAGATTACTTATAATGCCTTAAAAAAATTAGCCTTGTTAAATGATTTTTATATAATGATTTAAAATATTTTACCCATTTTTTCAAATAAAATTTTTAATGGTGATGAAAAATAATTTTAGTATTAGCGTACATAACCCATAAAAACTATTTTTAGAAAAAGCATCTCTTTATGCTTATAATTTATGAGTATGATAAAATAATCAATGTTATTGATTTATATTATATGTGTTTGTTTATTATTTGAAAAATATGATTTAATTGTCTTCTAAATAAATCCACAACTGAATTTTACTAAGATATTATTTAATTAAAATAAATGACTAAAAACAGTTTTTATGGAAAAATATTACTTAACTTCTTAAAATTATAATAATAGGTATTCTAAATTCAACCTATATTTTAAATGTAATATTTTTAATTAATAAATAAATATTTTCCAAATTTAATGTATTTATACACTTATAGGTCTTGTTAATATAACGATAAAGTAATAAAATTTATAGTTTGGAAAAAAATAATGTTTTTCACTATTCACCTAAAAATAAATATTTAAGAAAAGTCCCAAAAAATCACCCTTAGATAATATTTCCATTATAATATAAAAAATTAAAAAATAATCTTCATTTCCCCAAATTAATATCCTAAATTATATAAATTTATCTTCTTAATGAACAATAATAATATAAATAATAACTATTCACCAAGAAAAAAAGCATTTTAAATTTAAATATTCTTAATCATAATTCATTTAAATTAACAATTAAATAAGTGTTAATATATAATTTTTATATATTAATTTTTATTATAATATTCACTTAAAAGTGATCAATTTAATTTATTAGGTATATGACACATCACATTAAAAATAACTATTTAAAAAGTATCTTTTTTTAACATTTAATAGGTATAATAACATTTCATTAATTATTTATCTTATAACACTTTTTTTAGAAGATCTGAGGCCTTACCCAGAAAATCAAGTCCCCTAAATTAAGATAAAAAAGTCCAACTTACAGAATTCTAAACACATGAGTTTTGTTCAAATCCCTTTTCAAGAGGGGTAAAAAAGCAGCAGGGAGATTGTCCTACCTTGTGAAATCAGCATCTTCAATTCCTTTGTTAGCCAAACCATCCTCAATAGAATTCGCCACCCGATAGACATGAGTAATAATGTGATTCAAAGTCCGAAGGGAGTCCAAGAAATTTATCCAACGATTATGGAATTTCCAAGATAAGTGATAAGACCATTCCATAATGGCAGACACAATACCAGTAGAGTCACTTTCAAACTAATGATTATTCCAACCACGATTTTAGCTTGCTCAACCGCAACAATAATACCCATCACATCAGCTTCCAATAAGGAAGAAAACCCACAGAAGCCATGAGAACAACCAATTACCTGACCCATTTAATCCTTGAAAATAGGTCTATATCCAGAAGGCCATGGATTTCTTTTCGATGCACCATCGGAGTTAATTTTCAACCAACTAAACAGTGGTGGTTGCCAAATAACTTCAAAAGTATTATAAGAGGGCCTGAAATTACCTTTAACACCAATACGAGTAAGCACAGAGAAATCATGCATAGAATTAGCACAGAAATTTTTTTAGGGTGGCTAACTATGCGTGATGTAGTAAGGATGTTCGAAATAACAGAAGTAATTGAAAAAGGTTTCTTTCCAGGAATTGCATTATTTCGAGAAGACCATATAAAATGAAGTAACTCAGAGGCAGCGACATGAAATAAGTCTAATAACTGTGAAGAAAGTGGAATGTATTTCTATCTTTGAATGAAACCAGTGATATATGTCATTAGAGGAAGTGAGACTTCAGAGATGCTTTCAAGATCCTTCCACATTGAAGCAGTAGTAACACAACAAAGAAAATGATGATATGAATCCTCTTTGTGTTGATGAAAAATCACACAAGAGGAGCATAAAGAGATACCACAATGTTGAAGGTAACAATCAGTAGATATTTTTCCATGAGAAATTCTCCAGACTAAATTGGAACGAGATGGTCTAATAATGTTTATATGCAAGTTTTCTATCCGGTGATTAGATAAACTAGATTTTAGAGAAAAATCATAACGGATCTTGGAGGAGAGAATACCATTAACCTCAGGTTCCTAAGCCCAAAATTCTTTCTTGCCAGATAAATATTGATTGCTAAAAATGTTGACAATCTAAATTGGAAGACCATCCATGTTCTATAATTGATCCTTGATAGTGAGTTCAATATCAATATCTCTTTCATCCATTACAATATCAAGAAGGTGGTTTTCAGTCTATTTGCTTTTCCAAAAATTCAGAGATGAGTCCTTTGAAACAAGCCATCTAGAACGAGAATCAATTGAAGAAAAGATGTACTTGAAGGCATGCCAAACAGATGATTCCAGATAATTGAAAGACCCCCTCTTTAGTCTATTCAAGAATTTACCCTGAAGAAAGGTCAATCCCTCAGAATTGCTATTAAACAATTTCCAGATGAAAGAGGCTTTCAAAGAACCATTAAAGATAACCAGATCTTTAATACCCAATTCTTCAACATCATAAGGTTTGCAACAATCAGCCCAGGATATAGTAGACAATTTTCTTTTAAAGATATTTCCACTCCATATAAAATTCCTAAGAGCACCATTGATACAATGTATGACTGAAATGGGCCATTTTTAAAACATGAAGGAATAAAAAAGTTTGGAGACAATAACTGATTTAACCAAACAGACCCTCCCAGCTATGGAAAGAGGTTTTCCTTTCCAAGTAGAACGGTGTCTTCTAACTTTTCTTACAATTTCAGAAAAATAACTTGCTTTTGGCTTTCCCCAGAACAAAGGAACCCCCAAA
This sequence comes from Viscum album, assembly GCA_963277665.1. Lineage (NCBI taxonomy): Eukaryota > Viridiplantae > Streptophyta > Magnoliopsida > Santalales > Viscaceae > Viscum > Viscum album. Next base: position 1,878,971,947 of record OY728137.1, on the reverse strand, counting down.
TAATTTAAGGGAAGGAAACCTTCCTTGACCTTAAGATCATTGACAATGTAAGTCTTTCTCCGATCATTGATACTCTTGCCAATGTAGACAAAGGATTTCTCCGAGCTAATGTCTTGACCAGATATCTTATAACACTGAATATTAAAAAATCTTAATAATATGTAATGAATTTAAATATTTATTTTTATATTTAATAAATTTATCTTTTTTATTTACTTGGTTATTTATTTGTATTTTCATTTTCCTATTTAATTTTTACATTATATTTCATTATTTTAATAAGTTATCACATATTTAGTTTTAGTTTGGTGTTAATTCCTCTAAAGATATTGAAAATAAATTTTAATTAATGGGACATAAATTCTAAAATATTAGGGTGTAACATTCTCCCCCTAAATATATTATGTCCCCACAATTTGAATTATCACTCAATAATAAAAGATTCCAAGGGTTCCATAGGAAAATAAATATATATTTCCAAAAAAGATATAAAAATCATAATCCTAGATACTAGGTGAGTTATAATTTCCCATTATAAGAATGTATTTTATATTTTACTTTATCTAACAAATTTATAATAAATTTGATTATTTAGTTGGTTATGAAATATTTGAGGGGAAAACCTTTTACAATATAATTTTTATAATCTCATTTACAATAAAACACTAAAACAAAAAAACATATGATAATATAAAATACAATTAGATTAAATGATCATATAAATATGATAACTCAATCTTAAAAAGTATTATCAAATTTCATCTATATTTCAATCTTTGATACTTTTAGTTCAATAATGACATAATTTGATCATCATGTATCTCCTTTAGTTTAACTATGGTTATACATGGTCATATTTCTATTAGGTTATCTAACCTAAATAGTTATATAATATATTTTCAAATACCATTTAAATCCTTTATAATGGTTTAAACATAGTACAAAAATCAATAAAGAATATCCCAAAAAATTTCTACCCAAGTGTGCAGCCTTAGGGACACTCATCGTGAACTGAGTAAAGATTGAGTTGATACTCAGAATACCTTTTTTCAAGCTGATTACCTCTAAGTGTATCTCTACCACAATCATAAAATTTTCCAGTATCCATAATGTTCTGAAATCTCTAGGAAAACAGTATACTCAAAATATTTCCAAAATTTCAAGATTTTATCCTATACTTACAATTATCCATAGGGAATTCATTATTGTTCTTTTATACTATTCTCTAAAAATAACTAAACTAATACTAAAAAATTACTAAACCATGATATAATATCAACTGAGGACCCTCATTCCTAAAATAATGGGTCTAGTGCACATTAGACATACTTTACTTATAGGCATTGATTCCAAGTGTGATGAACCTAGATAAACGTATCAATATCTTATTTCATTTCCATAAATTAAAAATTACATATCATAATAGTAACACAATACACAGATCTTAAGGAAAAGTGTATTTGGTGACAATAATATAAGAAATTTATTTTATGATACTTGTGTGAACATTTTATCAAAATAGAGTCACACTAGATCCACTTCCAGACTCTTCATAGGTTATACTCATCTTCAAAACCAGGGTAGTGGAAGAAAAATAAATTGGTGAAATCAAACATTATATAAGGGAAATCTCATCAAAATTTTATCAAGGTATGGATCATATGAATATAAAAAAATGTGATCATGAGAGAAATATCTTATCAAAAAGGTCATGGAATAATAAAAGTTTTCCATAAGTCCTGATAGAAGGGCATATAATCTCAAATTAAAAAACATATACTATGGAGAAAGAGTGTGAGATAATAAACAAGAGATAAGAATAATAATAAAACAAATATCTTATAGTATTATAACATGTCCTTTAAACGTACCATTAAAATGAATTTTTACAATATAAGAATATGGAAATTATAACATTATGAGGAAATTCAAGAATTCCCACACATGAAGTTATTAAAAAACAAAATGTCCATGCATAAGATTTTGAAAAAAAATGTCTGAGATAAACCAAATTATATCATATAAATAAAACATTGAATAATGTATTTCAAGTCATTAATGGACAAAAACCATCATACAGATTTATTGGACCAAAACCACCTCAAGGCTTTATTGAACTTGAACCTTTCAAGGATTTTATAGACCCGAATTGTCTCAAGGTTTTATCGGATGAAAACCATATCACAGATTTATCAAACCCAAACTATATCATCATAAAAACAATACATAATTGTTCCATCATATCATATAACATTACTAATTTTATCATTTCCTAATTAACATATAGTAATGAAATGGGTTTTATAGAAACATCCATAAAACACCGTAATGATATGTAATCTAAAGAAAAAAGGAGGATGGTATCATATGAAAATGCCCCAACTGTGATATAATTAACATCAACGGATGTTTAAAAAGATGAAAATTACCTTTTATATATTATTTTATGAATAAAAAATAGAATAAATATCCTTTTTCGAAATGAATGAAAACTCTTTACAAATATTTTTTATATAATGAAATAATTTGTTATTGAAAAATAATTTCAAATTTATACTTCAAGAACAAGAATGTTTTTTTTATAAATTAAATTTTAAAATAGAAAATGCGTTCAAAAATTTTATTTGATAATACATAAAAATACCACAAAGTTCTTTCTCAGAACCCCAAACCATTAAAATCACTTTAAAAAAAACTAGTTATTAAATTCAAATAATTTCTTTTAAAAATATCATAATATTTAATTTAATTTTCAAAATATTTATAAATTTAAATCATATGAAAAAAAATTTATAAACAGGTAAAGTAATGTCCAAAAATAAGAATGATAATAAAAGTAAAATAAATTGTACAAGAGTTTTTAGAAAATGTTTTTACTAAGGTTTTGAAAGATGAAGTGATTAATTATATTCAAAATTTAGTTTCAAAAAATGTAAAGTGATTTCTTTTGGAAACACCTATTTTTAAAATCAATATTCAATAATTTATCCTCAAAAATGAAATAAATTTTTTTCATAGGAAATATGTATTGAAAGATAAAAATGAAAACATCAGTATAACACCTTTTGAGTATTTTAAAATACCTCTATTGAAAACCCACAACATAAAAATGATGAATAAAAAAATTTAAATTAAAAATTGGGAAATGAAAAAATCAAAATATAAGACCCAAAATTAGGTTTCTATATATATTTTTTAACATTTCAAAGAATATAAATCTTGGATATGGAAGACAAAGATCTTACTTGGGAAGGTTGAAAATTATTTATAACAATAAAACATTCATGGGAGATAAATTAATCAAGGAAGAAGAATTGAATTAAAAAATTATTTTTAAATAGAGAAGAAGAGAAAAAAATATAATTGTTATGTCTAATTACCCATGTATAGAATAATGAAGTTCAAGATGAAAATCATAAATCGAAGAAAGTAGTTTCGAGTTATTAATATCCTTTAAAAATTAATAAAAGTTTTAATAAAAAACCATTTAAGATAAGACCTTAAATAGAAATTAAAATTCATAAATAAAATTAAATTCATTATATTATATATCCAATAGGAATTATACTCAATATTTAAATAAAATTAGACACATAAACAAAACATGCTTCAAAATGAAATTGATATGAATCACCCTTACATTGTAATTGTGTTTTAAATTAATAACCCATGAAATGTAAAACTTGTGTTGGATTTTTAAATTTCATATATTGAATTAAAAATTTAGATAAAATAAATTTATTTCCAATATGGTTACCCCAAAAAGTAAATGAGAGTTGAATACACATCATATATATATAAAGAAAAATTGAGATTCAAAATACATTACCTCTAATATCTTATAGTTTAATGTTCCCAAACCACCTGTATAATAAAACTAAATATATTAATAAACTATTATAGAACCTTATTCATACCTATGAGGATTTATAAACATTATTTATAATCATTTATTATTAAATATTAGTTTTTATATATATTATTTTCATCATATAATGATATTAGATTTAGTTGCTTGTTTATTAATTGATTCATAATGGGGTTGTAAATTCTTATTTAAGGATTAAAATTTAATCATTATGAGATAATTATAGGTATTGTAAAATATTTTTTATAATTAAATATATTTTTATGATATCATCTGAAAAATATTTTAGTTTTGTGTCATGATAATAAAGTTTGTGAGTAGCATTTTTTGGTAATTATTAACGAAAAAGGGTGGTAAAATAATAATAATTTAAATAATAAAAAAACATTTTAAAAAACATAAAAATATTATTTTATAATTAGTTTTTAATAACTACTAATTTTAGGTTTCCATAGTAATCTATTATAGAAATCTATTGTATTTTTCATATAGGAGTTCAAATTGACCAAACAATAACAACTTATAATCTATGGGCGAGTATAGTTACGAAAGTGATTATTTGGAATAATATCACTATTATATAATCATAATGATATTATCTATATTTTATTAAGGTGGTGATTTTTATTTTATTATATCTTGATAAATAATAAAATAGTAGATGAAAAATGAATTGCGTCACTTTTGTGGATGTAGTAGTATGTATGTATGCACATATAAAGTATTTATTTTCCATAGAATGTGACTAAGGTTTTTTTTGGTTTATAATTTTTGAATCACAAAAATTTTATAAATATAATATTAATCCATTTTATACCCCTTTTTTACCATATATACATGATAGTTATGAAATATCAAACATGCCGTTCTTGGAGGTGGTAGTCAACACATGCGCATGACGACGTTTTTGGTTTTCTAAGTAAAAGTGAAATTTTAGTTAATGATTATTTATTTATAATAAAAATATTTCAGTATATTAATAATAATGATTCTATTATAATATTTTTGGATAAAATATATCTTAATTGTGTTGATTAAGAAAGAAAATAATTGAAAGGGAAAATAATTAATTAAGAATTTTCACCTTAATCCTTATAAAAATACTTTAAACAAAGTATTAAACCATTAAAGCATGGTAATTTAGAATAAAATAACCAATAGGGTGTGAATTGGAATATTGGGGAGGGTTTGTGTAGATTTCAAGTTAAACTAAGTGGCTCTGGGTGTGAGGATATGTGAGGGGGAGGGGGTAAAGACTCCTTTTATATGGGTAAGAAGTGGCATTTTGTAATAATATAAAATGTAAAGTCACCATTCAGAGGTAAAATGTATTCAATAATGGTAAAAAATGTATTGGGGAAGTTTTTCTGCCTTATAATATTCAAATATCTATTTTCATAAATGTTATTTAGTTTTTCACACTTAGATTATTTATATTTACCATTTTTGGTTTTTTACTATAGAAACTAGTTTTTACCTGAGTAATTTTATTTTAATTCCTAAAAATAAAATTGGATTTTTTATGTAATTTATACATAATGATTTAAAATTTAGAATAAAATTTTATCAAATAAACTTTTTATGAGTACCCAAAATTAATTTTAATATTATCACACATAACACAATGTTTTTTATAAAAAAAGTGTTTTATCATGATTAAAAATTGTGGTTAAGATAACACTGTTAGTATTGTTTATTTATATTAAATGAATTGATTTATTATTATCCAAATATTATATATATGGATTCCAAACCAATACAGAACAAATTTTTATGAAAACTACATTTAATTAAGATAAAATACAAAAAATTGTTTTCTTATTGGAAAATATTACTTAAGTCATTAAAATGTTAGTCATAGAATTTATAAATTCAACATAGTATATTAAAAATTTGTTGTTTTATATATTAAATAAATTTCTACCATTTAATGGGTTTCATACACTTCTAGGTCTTTCTTATTTAATTGTTACGTTATTAAGTTTACAGTTTTGGTAAAAACTATAATTTTGAATATTTATATAAAACCCCATTATTTAATAAAAATCTCAAAAATTAACCATCAGTTTTCTTATAGATGAATTAAAGAAATTTGTTTATTTCAAAAAATTAAAATTCAGAAATATATATATTTTTCATTTAAATAAAAGAATAAAAAATAAATAAAAATTATTCTTTTTGAAATATAATATTTTAAACTTATAATGTTTTTAATATTGTTTCATATAAATTTATAATTAAATAGGTGTTAATATATTATTTTGAAATATTAATAATTATAATAAAAATTATTTAAAAGTGATTAATATAATTTAGTATGGGAAATACCCATCACATTGAAAATAATTTTTTTAAAAATATCCCTTTTTAACATTTAATATTACTAATCACATTTCATTAATTATCCATCTTCTAAACTTTAAATTTAATCAATAATAATAATATGTACATAATTTAAATATTTTATTAATATTAAATTAATTTACTATTTTTTTACTCAAGTATTTATTATTATTGAAATTTTATTTTTGATGTTTCACATCATATTTCATTTTTTTAATAACGAAAATCATAGTTAGCTTTAGTTTATATTTTAGTACAACACGAGCTATTCAAAATAAATTTTAATGAATTTGAAATAAATACTAAAATCTTGGGGTGTTATGAGGAGTATACGTAAGGGTTGTGCTTGAGATACTTGGCCATGACATGAAAAAACACCAGATTTCCATATTAAAATATAATAAGTTATAACGTGTGACATATATTTCATGGGACATAAAATCCACTTTTGGATAATTAGCTATTAGAGCCTATGAACATGACCTAACACTACAAGTTCAGAAGTTTTATTATAGTGATTTGTAATTTTTTATGTATGATTTATTTTTAGTATGCATAGAATTTTCTTAAAGGAATGATATACATAATAGATTAATGAATGAATATGATGTTTGTGAAACCCGAGGAATTATCCATCATCCATTGTGGGACCTAGAATTTGTTAAAAATTGTTTAAAATCATTTTGGTCCATTTGAATAATTTTTTTCGATTACGTTATATTCAAAAAAAATATAGTATTGTATAACATTATATGATTTTTTTCTTCATACAAGTTTTATTCTATTATGAAATAATTAATCTGACTTGATTTTGAGATGTTTTGTTTGGATCGAGTCAGGTTGGGATAGGTAGTTTTAGTTCCATTAATTTTTTTAATTTAATTCTATTTCATTCAATTCCATTTAGTTCTCTTTAGAAATTTTAATTTAAGGTATAATAATGTTTATCTAGTATAGTTCATTAGGGTTCATTTTTTATTAGTTTATCTTATTTATAGTCTATTTTGGTCATTTTGTCGTGGTATGATTTAGTTATACATGATTTATATTTTTGTGGTTTTTGATTTGTTAGATTTATATTATTTTAGTTTACTTTTGGTATGGTCAAATTGAGTTTGGTTTTTTTACTTTTATCATTATTTTTAGTTCATCTTTGTTATATTCTCGTAATATTGGTTCAAATCAAATCAGTTATCTTCTTGTAAATTCTCGTTCATCGAGTTTATTTATTTTATTTAAATGTGGTTTTGGTTGATTTAGGTTTTATATTGTTTTTTTAGTTTGTATCACATTGATTTTTTTTACATTTGGGTTAGATCATTTGTGTTCAATATGAATCTATTTTGGTTTTTATAACTTTTTTAATGTTTATTATATTATATTTGGTTCGGTTTTATTAATTTTAATTCAATTTATTTTATGAAATATTTTTTCACTTCAAATGATTTATATTACATTTCTGATTGTTCAATTTTCTTTTATTGACTTTTACATGGTATATTTCAATTTTTATTGAGTAGGTATAAATGATTATATTAACTTTGGTTAAGTTGGGGTTGAGTTAGTTTTGTTCATGTTAGTTTAGTTCACAACTAGTCCATTCTAGTTTGGATGGGTCAGTTTAGGTTGCTTCCATTCAGGTTTGTTTAAATCAATTCATATTAATATCTTATATTTCTATTTATCAAATTAAAGTTTAGTTTACTTTAGTTATGTTAAGTTTCATATTCTTGAATTTATGTTGGGTTGGTTTTGTTTGATTTCCATTAGGTTAGTTAACTTATATTAATTTCATTTTTTATAGGATCAAATTGATTCTATTAATTTTAGATATAGTAAAATATAATTTATATGGTTTAGTTCATTTTGGGCCCATTTGGGTTACTTTAATTCATTTCGGTTTGGTTTGAGTTGTGTTGGACTGGAAGAAGTTAAACCAAATGGAAAAAAACCAAACAAAACTCAATCAAAATCAATTAAACAAACCCAGACCAACCCAAAAAAATCCATGGTAAATCAACATGAACCTAAAGGAACCATACCCAAGTAATAAAAATGAAAATAAATTTCATAGATTTTTTTTTATTAAAACAAATAAAATCAAAATGAAAGATGTTTATGAAAATAAATTTAAATTCAACTAATATAAATAAAGCTAATCAAAATTGAACCTTCCAAACTGAAACCAACCTAAAAAAATGATAACCTTCCTAAGAAAAGTTAAATAAAACAAAATTAAAGAAATTTTAATTATACCAACCTGATAAAACTAATGTTGACGTAAACTGGATGATCAAAGTCCACATACAATTGATTTTAAAAATTACCCACCACTACTATAGGTTCATTGTCAACTCTGAAAATTTATGTATTTGAGTTATCATGTACAACATATTGATCAATACAAATGTGGGTAAATATACTGTAAATTTCATTCCCACCATCATTGAATATATTTCTAAGGATCATTTCTCTAATGTCACATAATCCAGGTTTCAAATGATTATTCACATCAAACACTTGTTTTGATATTGATCTCCAAATATATGGCTCATTGATAGCCTAGAAGAATCTCATGTTGAAAAGTATAAACCTACAATCATTAATAAATGTTCCCCATCACATATTCAATCAAACCACTTGAATTTCATCACAATGACTTTCCCTTGGAAACAATAATTCAGAATTATTATTTTCCTAAAAAATATATATTAAGATGCATTTTCATATTTAGATTAGTTATATGATGAACTAGCATAACAATCTATCATTTTAGTTAACATGACATAATAATTTTGTGTTCTCATATTCATTGCTCGACTAGTCATGGTACGTTTATAGCCATTTATCAACAATTATTTCCATTCATGAACCACGTTATAAAGATCAAAGTTCAATACTCATATTTCATGAGAGAAAGAATCTACTATTAAACCCAATACGTAAAATATATATGAATATTAAAATTAATAATGAATACTTATTATTTATTTTATAGAAGTAATGGTTATAGATTTGATCTCAACTATGTATGAAACTTTTTTCAATCCAAAGTGTTTTTTCCTTTTGGGAGGTAATGAATTATTAATCCTACCTATAATTTTATATATGTTCCCTATAAAAAAATATAGTAAAATTTTATTATATATTTAAAATTACCTATGAATGGATAAAATATATATGTTGAAATTAGTTACCTTATATAATCATTGAACAATTCAAAATTAAACAAGAATGTGTGATGTTCCATTAACCACTCTTTATGGTATAATATACCCAATGAATATGATCCAAGAGTTGACCTGAATTAGGGATTTGATGGAAAAGTGGGTTCAATATTCTCAAACTAATTATCTTAATTTATCATTAGTCAATTACATCTCATGCTCACTTGATCCAAATATATTGAACATAAATAAATACATCCTTGAGCAGAATAACCAATCATAATAAAACCTTCTAGATGATTCTAATTTCTAATATAAGAATTCATTATATAGATATTTTTTTGTTGGATACAACCAATGAAATGAAATAATCTTCTAAGAATTATTTCCGTTCAAATATGTATAGTTAGATGCAGCATGAAAGTGAAAACATTTATAAGAAAAATCCCCACTAACAATAATTAGTTAATGGTTAATATTGCAACATTTAATTAATGAAAGACATATAATTACTTTTAGCATAAACATTTTCATAATAATATCACAATGGAATCACTATTATCCTTATATTATTAGACAATAAATGACATATTACTAGAGGAATCAATTCCTCAAGAAGGATATGGTAGTACTAATTTTTCAAAGATTTAAGTTTCACCTCTATTTTTTGAACAATTTTGATATATTTCTAGAATAACAATCCAGAACCTTTTATATTCTCAATTTCTTCCAAAAAAATATCTGATGTTATCCTCAAATAAGAAGTACATGGAAATTTCTCATTATTTTTACTTAATAACTCAAGATGTAGTATTGGTTTGATTGTCCAATCCACCATGTTAAAGTAACTTCATAAATAATATTAAGTATTTCCTTTTAAATTTATAAGGATTGAAAGAAACATTTCACACATATTTCTTTCAATGTTCATTTCATTCAGATAATGATGTAACAAATTGGATGACCATAAGTAAAATCAAATAGGATATTTTTCTTCCTATAATTGTAATTGAATTCGTTGGAATAATTCTCTGTATTTATAGATTTTATTTAACCATTCACTAATGAAAAACTAACATCTTTAAATTCATTAGTAATATCTATTCCATATACAAATAATTTCAGATTCTTAGTCTTAATGGCATTTTCAAACCTCCAATGTTTTATCTTTTACAAATGATCCATTTGAATGAATCATGAATTCGAAATGAAAATAAAACTATATTTATATTTAATAACATTGGATCATTTATTATTCCTAAAAATCGGATATTATAGTAAACCCTTTATTCTATATCCAAACATCATTCCATAAGTTATTAAATTGTTTATCGTCACACAAGCACAACATGCCTATAAAATATGTATTTTGAAGAACCATTTTATGTGCACAAAACCATATCCTAAAGCCACATCAATTATTTTATTAATGTTTGAAGGTGCATTTCTATCTCATTTCCTTGTTCATACGGTCCATATATGATGATGCTCAAGAAATTAATTATTGTTTTCATATACATCCTTAGAGGAAGGTTAAATGTCTAAATGAATGTTCGCCACATGTTGTGTGAAGTAAGCATATAATAAAACAGATTAAAATCGTCACATTATAGACCAAACCTATCATTATGGGCCTCAATTGAATAATTAGGATATCATGAATCAAATTTTTTCCACGCTAATCCATCTACAACATAAACTGACTCATCATTATCCTCAACTCTCTTAGCATCATACCATCACATATTTTTTGTAATTTCATCAAACATAAAATGATTTTGGAACCTTGGAATCAATAGAAGGTGACACATTACTATTTGTGTTATGTGAGATATTTTTTCATTGATATTTTTCTTATATCAATATATAAAAAATTATTTATAGTAATTTAGTCTCATGGTTTACTCCCAAAATAAGTTGGAATCTTTTGGGAAAGTATAAATTTTATTAGTTCAAAGTACAAGCTGGTCGATTAACTTCTATATAATGATTTATGGAAAAATTATCATAATTAGGAAGTAAGTTTTTATAAATTAAAGAAGATAATAATTTTAAATGTTGCTAATTACATAAATGGTTTTTACATGATACGATAACATTCAAAATTACACATTTTTCATCTTACGGCAAGCAAAATATAGATGATTCCTTAAGTTATCTATCAATTTTTTCACTCTCTCGATATCATCATTTTCATTTGTTGTATCATGTGTACTCATACCATTGTCTCTTTTTATTTCCATAATTTCTTTATCAAGATGATGAATAAATTGAAATGAATCAATTATTAAATTATCAATTCCAATTTTTTCATTTGGGTCATAAATAGTTTCATCTTTCTTTTTTTCTCCATTCTGATAATATAGATAATAATTAGTTTGAAAACCAACTTTTCTAAATGGTACTTCACTTCTTGCTGACATAACAAAGGTCTTCCAACATAATTATATCAAGTTTTTCATATACATTCTCTGTCTAAATATTTATTAAATGAAAAATAAAAAAATAAAACTTATTTAAAAACATATTTTATATCCCACTACGCCAAAATTTGTATTTAGCAGCGGTTTAAATCGCCACTAAATCATTCTCTGGTGGTTTTGGAAAATCGCCGCTAAATCATGTGAAGAGAAATAAATAACGGATGTTTTTTAAAACCGTCGTAGAACGATATAGCAGCGGTTTTTAGCGGTGGTTTAAACCATCGCTAAATCATTTTTAATTTTTTTAGTTTTTATTTTTTTATTTTTTTATATTAGTAATTTATTTATTTATTTATTATTTTTAATATTTTCCTAAATTATTTATTTATTTAGTTATTTATATATTTATATATTTCTTTATTTCTTTATTTTTTTATTTGTAATTTTTTTAATTTTTTATTATTTATTTTATTTTCATTATTTATTTATTTATTTATTTATTTATTTAATATTTTTTATTATCATATATTATTTATTTATTTAGTTTTTTATATTTTTTTCAAAATTTATTTATTTATTTATTTATTTATTTATTTATTTATTCATTTATATATTATTACCACGCACATGCTCATCTACATGCACAAGTCCATGTCCATGCACAAGTCCATGTCCATGCGCAAGTCCATGCTCATTCACTAGTCCCCGTTCATGCACAAGTCCATGTCCATGCACATACCCATGCCCATGCACATGCCCATGCCATATATAGAAATTTTGCGTTGGGTGATATTTGAACCCCATACCTCTTGCTTATTCTCCAAAAGACTACCAATGCATCAGGCTCTTCATGTAGCCAATAAATTGAATTTAATATAATTATAAATATATATATTAATTGAAAAAACAAGTAATAAATAAAAAATAGATACAAATTAAATAATTATTGATCAATAATTATTTATCAATATTGATTAATCGATAATCAGTAATCAATAATTAAAAATTAATAATATATAATATATAATTTATAACATATAATATATAAGACATAATATATAATATATAATATATAATACATATTATATTATATCCTATATATAATATATAATATCTATTATTTATTATTTATTATTTATCATATATTATATATTATATAATACAGAATAGATTCTATATAATACATAATATATAATATATAATAGATAACGAATAATATATAATATATAAAATGTAATATATAACTAATGTATAAATAATAAATTTATTAAAAAATAATTTAATATAAGATAAAAAAAGTTAATAATAAATTAATAAATAATCGATAAATAAATAAATAATAAATAATAAATAATAAACAATAAACAATAAATAGTAAATAATAGATAATAAATAGTAGATAATTAATAATTAATAATTAATAATTAATAATAACTAATAATTAATAATTGATCATTAAAAATTAAGAATTAAGAATTAATAATTAATATTTAAAATTGAATATTTAAAAATTTATAGAAAGTAAAAAAAATTATTAATAAATATTGAATAAATTATTTATAATGGATAAATATATAAATAAAATAAATTACTATTTTGTAAATAAAAAATAAATTAATAAATATTAAATAATAAATAAATACATAAATACATAATAAATTCATTAATAGATAAATAAATAAATAAATAAATAAATAGTAAATTAACTAATAATTAATAATTAATAATAACCAATGATTGATAATTAATAATTATAAAATTAATAATTCTGAATTAATAATTCTGAATTAATAATTAATATTTAAATTTTAATATTTAATATGCAATATGCAATATTTAATATTTAATAAATAATTAATAATAAATAATTAAATATTTAATAAATATTCCAAAAAATAATAAATAAATAAATAAGTAATAAATGAATAATAAACTGACAATAAATTAATATTTAGTAAATTAAAAATTAATTAATAAAGAATAAAGTATAAATAATAAATAATAAGGAATAAAGAATACAGAATAATAAATAAATAAATAAATACATAAATAAATAAATTGATGAATAAATAATAAATAATTAATAATAAATAATAACTAATAACTAATAATCTTTAATTTATAAATAATAACTAATAATTAATTAATTAATAAATAATGAATAAAAAATAAATAAATAAATAAATAAAGAATAATAAAATAATAATAAATAATAAATTATTAATTAATTAATTAATTAATTAATTAAAAATGAATTAATAATTAATATGTACATAATAACTAAATAATAAGTAAATAATTAAATATTAAATACTAAATAAATAAATAATAATAAATAATAGATAGATAAATAATAATAATAATAAATTAATTATTTAATATTAATTAATTAATTAATTAATTAATTAATTAATTAATGTTAAATAAATAAATAATTAATTAATTAATTATATCATAAAACGTTAAGAACCTCTGAAAACCCTAAAAAACTAAAATGGCCATAAAATGTGATCCGAGACTCATTTTTCAGTGTCACAACCAGTCAAATCGAAGATAGTGAAATGAGCTTCGATATGATATGTGATACTGGTCGAACAGAAACCTCAATCGAAAGTTATAACCGTTTGAATTTTAAGAAAATGGTATCAGTAACTAAAGCCTATGTTTCAGAGGCCTTTTGGTCCTTTCTGGTGGAATAAAAAGGGGTAATAGGGGAACAGTTTTGTAATATATATATGAAATGATAATGTTATAAGAAGGAGAATATTTTAGTAATATTATATTATAAAATTAACTATTATAATAAATTTTTTATGTTTTTCAAAAATATTTTAAACAAATATGTCATAAAGAGATATATTTCTATAAATTGGTTTACCAAGACTTGATAAATGGGTCATTAATGGAAAGTAATTTGATGATGGTTACTACAGAGAGACATATGAGGTCCCCTAGGGAACTCAATATGTTTTTTCCTTACCCTATATGGGTGTGTATCTTAACACACAATATTTTTATAAATTTACCTATAATAGTTCATATATTAGAACCTAATACATTTATACCTTCCCCTTTATAGGTGAACTTTAAGCACATGATTAATTATTCACAGATACCAATAAGAATAAGAATACTTATGTCATGAATTCTGAGCATGGATCAATGTTGGTATGGATGGTTCACATAGTTATTGGAAAAACATGTTAGAAACTAATACCAAATAATTTATATTATGGCATTAATTAAGCAGTAAAGTTAATATTGGATTTTTATTGTTTTTTCACCTACAAATAGTTTTTTCTACTATTTTATTTCATATCAAGAATACAATCATATATATAATAGATCTTATTAGTTGTATTGTTTTTCTGGACTACTAAGTTAAAAACTCACACCCTAAACATATTCTTTAGTGGGTATGAAGGATAAGGTATGATCCACTGTATAAGTTTATAGTTCGGATAACTTGACAGGTATTATGATATAATATTTTGGTTTTTCCATGTTCATTTATAGAAATGTATGCTTCCAATATTCTGATTTTATTTATGTAGAGGGAAAATTTATGTTGATGGGTAGTCTCACTTGTGATGTTTGACTCTATAACATGTCGGGTTCATTATGTTAATTCATAGTGTTTATTTATGTATAATGGAATTCCTTCTATTATAATTCCATTTTTAATTAGATATAATCATATTTATTATGAATTAATTTTATTTATTTTTTATTTTACTCCATGATACAAAGTGTATAGTGTTCCAAATAAATATTATGAAACCCTCACTAATAATATATTTCCTATTGAATACAACATAGTGTTAATATGGTCATGTAACACTCCAAACCGAAATATATGGATAATGACAAGGTCTAAGTTGATTGAAAGTGGTATTAAAGCATTATGTTAATTTTTGTATTTTTTTTATTATTTGGATGTAGTCAATTGAGATAGAGTTGGTTATGAATTAGAACAAACATTGACCGTTTATTTAGCTTGCACATGTAAGGTGAAATTATACGTTATTAGGAAACAAAATTGTGGTTCTTTGTTTTTGATTAGAATGGTTTGGGTTTTTTCGAAAGACAATGATATAACTTATTGAATTATTTTTTAACACTTCAACTAGGGTGGAAACACATATGTGTACAATCAATATATTTGTAAAATAGTTTTTAATGACTTGTGTTTACTTCTGTGAAATGGTAAATGTATTTTTTAAATATTTTTGATAATAATTTAATAAATATTTTTGGTAAAAAAATTTGAACATACATTTATTAGATCATTTAGAAATTATTTTTGTGAAAACTCCTTAAAATATGGGTAAAGTTATTTATAGTATTAATAATAATATATTTTTTTATCTTATGTAATTTATCTATGGTTCCTTCTTTAACAAAACATAATTTTGAATAAATGTTTGATGATTTTTTAGGAATGGTATATTAGAATGAAAATAAAAATGGTCATGTATAATTAGAATATAAAAAATTTTAATTAATATTTGTTTTAATTACTTATTAGTGGTTTATTAATTAATTCAACCATATTATGAAATCCTTTATAATATTTTTCACTTGATATTAGTATTTTTCAGATATGTATATGTGTTAAACCCCCTGGTTTTAAAGAAAAATATTTTTTTCTCTGAGAAATTTCTCAGGTGGTTTGATTATAGTATGTTGTTGTTCTTTAAATGTGCTAGTATATTTTTACTGAGATAGATTATGATCGCTTGGATTTCAATTAGGGATGTGATGTGTTTGAATTAGAGATATTCATAGTGGATTGGTCCATATATGTGGTTATTTCATGAGTATGTTTGATTAAAAAAACATGGATAATTATTTTAAGATATGGTTAGTGAGTGAATGGTAAAGAAGTGGGTTTCTATCCTAGTATATTGGGTGTATGATTTTAAGACTGACATGATAAGAATCATACCAGGATAATTAGAGCAGGTTTCTACTTAGTACAATCTTGTGTTATTTTTTGTAGTGATTAAGTTTTATAAACATTAAGGATGATCTTTTTAACTCAAGTGGTTTCAAGGGAAATAAAGGTAGCATTATTATTATTATTATATGATTACTGTCCTTTCATAATTATATAAAATTTAATCTACTATTTTTTTCATTCATTAGAAGTATGTTCTGAGTCTTTTAGGCCTTGAAAATGGATTCATTGATTATGATTGGTGGTATCTTAGATCATAAAATATTTTAAATGTTTTCCTACCTATATTTTGGGTGTTTGATTAGAATCTCATAGTACTATGAATATCTAATTTTCCTAAAAATTATTTTTTTCTCTTTTTGTTGTATATATATTCATAGTAGTTTTTAAACTAGAAGTTGACACATTTAAATTTTGGATAGATAAAGATATTAAAAGAGGTAGTTATTGTCATATTGGATGTATATAAACATTAGCTTCCATAAAATATTTTTTCTAGAGTTAGTACTCCAAATATAGTTTTATAATTGATGCCCCTATACTAGTAATTTCAAAAAAATTCAAAGTAAATTTATAAATTTATAAGATTCTTTTACTTCATCTCATCCTTTAAATGTAACAAATTCCTGAAATAAACTTTTATAAAAGTGTGGTCTGTCTATTTATTAATAGAAAATGTAGTGATCATTCCCTCGACACATAATATGAGGGAGTCATGTGGGGGATACTTATAAAAAAATTATGTATTTAATAATGTATATTTATATAATTAAATGGATAGATAAAAGTGGAAATTTTATGATTATATTAACTATATTGGAGGTTATACCGACAATTAATCTTGTTATAACCATCATAAAATTGGGTAAAATATCCTTTGAAGTTCTATTAATTTGGAAACATGAGACATGTGAAAACCCTATGTCATAAATAAATAAACTATTTCTAAGGTAATGGGAAGATGAGGAACTTTTATGGGGGTTATTGAGAAGATATTGGTGTTTCACTATGTCTATAATTCAAGAACAAACTAATTCTTAGTTTTAATTGGATCCATGCATCATGATGATAAACATTATCTATATTAGGAAATGGTAGAGAGAATCACTATGAAACCCTCTATATTTTAGTAACCATAGTGAGATAGATTATTAAAGTTATTATACACACTAATAATTAAAGATCACAATGTATTGTGATAATGACTATATTTGTTTTAGTAAGTATAGTTTTCAATATGTGTTGTTTGATGATCAAGAACCTTATGAATGAAGAGGATGAAGGATTAAGATACATATTTGATTTTATATGGAATATTATATTAGATATTCTATTAATTGACTCATTTATGTTTTTTAAATTTATATTAAAAAAGAGAAAAAGTTTATACCAATGGTTTTACTATTAATTGGATAAGATATACCTATATGTAACTGTTGCCTAAAGCTTTTTAATACATAGATTCATAGAAGAAGGTTATAAATATGTAATGATTAATGAGTTGATCTTAGTTAGAATCAATAAAAAATGAGGTTGGTTGATGAGAGAACAATCAAATACATGTTCTTAATAATTATGATAAGAAATTGGATAACTTGAATGAAAATGAATATGAGTAGAATTGAGTCTCCATCCTTTTGTTATTAACCAAAAAGGTTGATGAAACATATATGAATATTACTTGGATGATGAATTTGATTGATATCTTCATAATATATATAATAATAGAAATGTTTTGTAATATTTTAATATTAATTGATGCATTATTGGATAGTTTAAATTGATTAAGAGGCATTGAAGTTGATTTGAAGAGGATTGAAGTTCATACAATATCAAATTTCATTAAAAATTGTGATGATTTGTTTTGAATGTTTGATAATTTTTAAGGTCATTTGATGTTTTTTGATATTATATGAAGTGGATAGTTAATTTTAGTAGATATTTTATTCTATTTGGGTTGGAAGGAAGATGGTTAAGTTGACGATTATTATAAATTTTATAAAGAAATCTATATGAAGGAATAATTTTCTTGATCCGTAAGACTAATCCCAGTATTTCATGGGATACATCAGAGTAAACTTGCCCTATAGAAGATTAATTATGATTTTACTGAAGTTGAATTGTAATAAATCATGTGCTATGTATAAATGACCTGATTTTGTCCTGCTATATATTAAAATAATTTGAGGATATATATGAGTAATCAGAATGGTATAACAGCTACGTAAGAGTAGATCGATTGCATGTATGAAAAAATATGATGTGAGAAGAATAAATATTATTCCCCTAAACCTATGTAAGATTAATTAATATTTCTTAAATTATATACAAGAGTAAATTAATCTATCATATTATTCTACATGTTATTTTAGTAGTGATTTTATTTTATTTCATTGGATATTTTGAGAAGAATTCAATACTAATAGTTTAGGTATTAAAGGTAATATTTATGAAATATCAAGATAATTAAATTATATGATGTTATTTTTATTTATGATTAAATAGGCATCAAAATGATTTAAATATTTAATCATGATTTGAGATTAGATTTGAATAACGGTCTCATTCGATGAAGAAGAATGGTACACCATAATGTGTAGTGAAGAATGTGCTGGAGATATTCCCTAGAGCTCGTGCATGTTTGATATGCATGGGAAATATCATATTCAATGATATATGTATTCTATGGAGTATGAAATACATGTAACTAAAGAATAACGTAGGCATATTTATAGAAATATTTTAAATCATATTATACATGATAATGTTCTAGTTCTTATAGAAACCAAATGATAAGTATTTTTGTTGTAATTTCTTTCAAAATGGAAATCAATAATAATTTGTTGCATATGATTGAACACCTGTGAATTGGTTTGACAAGAGGTTATAAATAGTTTATAATGACATGAAAAACTTATATGTTCTGTAACATATTGGTTATTTCATATATATAAATAAGGTGTTTACTAAGGGGTTATAAATAGAGGAATCATTGTAAAGATGGGTTGGTTTGAGTCCCTGCAATACACCTATTCCCATTACTCTCATCTTCCTCCTCCATTTCACTATGAGGAACTATAATTTAATAGTGGGTGGATGTAAACACCCCAACCCTAGTATCATAGATCCAGTGGTTACTTTACTACATTGGTACTCTATACTAGTGAGCACATCCCATATGACCGAATAGTTTAGCATTATTGTTAAACTAGATACATACTTGAATATCCCATACATTTGAATATATAAAATATAGAAAAATATTTTCTTTGAGAACATCATTATTCACTTTAGAATGACTTTTTATATCAATCATTTTCTCACAGCGCACGACGGTATCATGGGAAAGAAACATGCGCTACCTGACAGTTGATTAAAGAAGATTGGGTTATTCTTAATCACTCATACTGGGTGCACCATTTTCACCTTGAAACTCCCAATGATCCCATATCCAGAAATACATGGACCTTCTTTCCAAAGGTAGGCATTCGCTAGGTGGTTTGACCAGTGATCCTTAAAAACTCACATTGGTCGAGAGGATGGGAAGTCAGGCTCATCGCACCCTTTTGGGGGGAATTATTGCCTGTTCCGGGACTCTCTTATAGATTTAAGATGTATTCATATGTTTGCGAATCTTTGGTTTATACCCAAGCATAGTATTTGCTGATTACTCCTGGATAGCAATGGTCAACTGGATGCAGGGGTTCAGAATCATTTATGCGTGAGGTTTACCGTCCCTCATTGGATTAATGACCCCGAGGATTCTAGAATCATTGAGACGTCACGGGTTTAAAAGCCTTGTAACCAGGAACTCTGGAGTTTTTTATCATCTTGGGGGGACAGAAAACGACCTGAGCTTTGAATGGAACCTGCGGTACGGGCCTCCTACATATCCCTGCTAGAGGAATCATAATTCATGTAGTTAGGTTTGGTAGGGGGCTTATGCTCGAAGCTGCCCAGGGTTGGTGCGTTGAACCGACGTGAACATGATCGTATCGACCGGGTGTTGGACTTGAACCTTGGGGAGGATTCCCATGTACCCTGCCTAGGAGACAGGGATCAAAGTCCACATAGTTTTGGTTGGGATGGGGCTTACGCACTGAGGTGGCCCAAGGTATGGGTAAACCGACGTAAAATGGGGTCTGAATGACCGATTGTTGGGCTTGAACATCGGGGAGGCTTCCAACGTTCCCTGCCTAGGAGATTGGGATCAAAGTCCACGTAGTTTGGGTGGGGGTGTTAGAGAACCGACGTGAATGTGAACCAGGGGGTCCGATGGTGATCGGGCATCAACCTTTTGCAGGCTTCCTATGTATCCCTGGGGTGGGGAATCAAAGTCCATGTAGTTTGAATTAGAATGGGGATTAATCTCTAAGGAAGCCTGAGGTAATGGATTGGGGCTTACACTCTGAGGAGGCCCAGGGTGGATGTCATGGTCGATGCTTACTCTAAGCCCACGTGAGTCATGCTCGGTGTGAGAAACAAGAGGCTGTTGAGACCAGACGATCACTTCGCGAAAGGTGTGTCCATGGGAAGTGCGATGGGGCTTACGCGTGGGGGCGGGCAAAAAAGTCAGGGCTTACTCCAAGATGGATGCCTATGGTGATAAAGCCCAGTAGGACAGGGACTTGTCCCCAAAGAAGAACAGAGCATCACCCTTCCCCACTATGCCCTTCCTTTTCCATGGTTGTGGGGAAGTACAAAGGTGCATGGGTGCTTCCGTCTGATTGGTCGTCCGTCACTCCCTGTGGAGGGGAGAAGTGCCCCAGTCCTAACCAGTGGAGGGGAAGAAAGGGACTCCCAGGATCTGACTCTGCATTACCGTGGGAATGTGAACCCAGGATTGCTTCAGGAATCCTCTCAAAGGCTGGAGAAACCCCTCCGTCCTCTCTTACCGTAGGTATGTGAACTCAAACTGGCGCACTGATGTGCCTGAAGGTTACATCACACGAGTCTGGTGGCTCTGGCGGAGGCCTCTTCTCGTGACCGATTAATGGGATAATGAGGGGGTCGCAAAGGATCAGGCTAGATTGGAAGGATTTTATCTGGCTTGGGGAATGGGAACTCCGAAGGATTTGGCGAATGACACAAGTGTATGAGGGTTGGAACCCTTCCCGTAGGGAGGAGCTACACGGCTGGAGAGGCCGTCCGCGAACAAGGATGGTCCGCGGACTGATGGGAATCCTACGAACCAGGGTGGTTCGTGGCTTCAGGTTCGGCCCGAGTGTCGGGTTGGTATGTGGACGGGTCCATGCGAGCAGCGGCGGTTGAGGGCGATGTCGGTCAGAGGTTCGTCGGTCAGGGCTTCACCTGCGTTGGAGGGTGATACGTGGTGCGATGGATCAAAAACGGAGCATAAACTTTCTAGTCTGTTGGGAGTGAATACACGAAGGGGCCATGGTTCACGGTCTTCTTTTCTTTGTTATTTTAACTTCGCTGTTCACCAAGTTGTTATGCTTTTTTCGGTAGCATATTAATTTGTTTCCTTATTCATACCTGTTCTGGTTCGTGAACTGGAACTTCGTTGTTTGCAAAATCCTAAGCTTTTTCCTTCGAAATCCTTCCACCTAAATCTGATCGATCTCCCTTCCTCTTCCCCCCTCCATCTCCTTTTATAGTGTGGGAAAAGAGATGTATCTATGGTCATGTGGCACCTTTTGTGGAGGCCCATGACCAAACACCCGGTTTTCAGATGACTTGGTCAATCCACAACTCATGGGGGTGTGCACCTCACCCACGAACCAAGTCGGTTCAAGGGGTGCTCTGCGGCCGCGTAGGGTTCCGCCTTCATTCCGCAAATGACAGCGGATGCGGCCCGGGCCGGTTAACGCGGTTCGCAGCTGGGGAAGTTCGTGATAGTGGATCGGGATGGCGCCCATCCTGCTTCACGCCCGCGGAGGATCCCCTCCTCTATTCCGCGAACGATAGAGGTCCACGGAGGGGGCGCCTCATGGAATCTGCCACATACCGTTATCATTGGACTGATCTACAGATCGGTTCTTCTTATGTAATCCGTTGAGTATTCTCCACACTTTTCCCCAATTCTTTGGGGGGGAAATTGAGTATAATCTCCCATGAATTAAAGGGGGTTATTATTCTCCTTTGCGTATTTTTCAGGACCCTACAAATTCCCCCCATCGGAATGGGGTCCGATCGGGATGAAGAGGAGGTCATTATAATGTAGAGTGGTTCTGAATCATGGATGGTTTGCGGTAGGGGAGGGGACCTAGTAGGGGAAGGTGCCTATAAATTCGGGGTACCTTCCTTTTTCTTTTACTGGATTCTTCGCAAAACCAAAGATCTCTTTCTTTTTGTCTCCGTGTGCTCATTCCATCACGAAACTCCTCATCTGCGAACCAACTAACACTTTTACGAACCATTCCTCTGTCTCATCGTACTTCACTAACGGACCAATCTCCCAGCTGTGAACTACCACTTTTAATTAACTAAAAAGTATGTTATGAAGAGCCGGGTAGGAACTCCCTCCATGGTTTTGATGGTCTGCAGACTGAAATCTTCCAGTCTTTGGAAATTTATTATGTCTTCCGAACATAACTATTTAAATCTGGGATTAATATTCTGTGGAGCACCCTAGTTCGCGGTTTTTTGGCCAATGCTCCGCTAGCCAGAGTACCGCAGACCTCTTCTGCATTGGGTTGGTTCGCGGGTTGTAGTCATCGTGAACCACATTTTGAAGCCTTCTTGCGGACCACATCATGAAGGCTCCTGGACTTTTTTTCCATATACTTGCTATTTCTGTCCATATTTTTTTATTCCGGACTAACCATTTTCCCCTTTTTCATAATGTAGTGAGAAAATATGGTTCCCCCTCACCCTGCACCTAGGCCTTTTATTGAGCCTCTCTCGATTGGTTCAGGGAGACTTCTAGCTATGATTCGTAGGGTGGAGAACATCAAAGAGGACCCTAGTCAATCCATCAATCCTGACAATGGTGTCTTGAAGTACTTTCTATCTCATGAGCTCCTATGTTATCCACTATCAAATCAACTTCTGTTGTAGGGCATCAGTCTACAAGACAACGTCCCTATCCCCCCCTACTTTCTCAGGTCTACTGTCTCCTTGCTTGGAAGCATCACTAATGTGAATTCAACCGAACCTTGACTCATTGGGGAAGATGATCTCTGATTCTAATCCGAAAGACACTTTCATTTTTGAGAGGCTCTGTTAGGACCCAAAGTGATCAGTGCACTCAAGACTTCTCTCAAGAAGCTGTCTTCAAGAGTTACCCCTATGTTACTAAACTTTCTCAAGTGGACCTTGATGCAAGGTGGATTCCTAGGTGGGATCTTCTTTCTGGTGGGATTTTCTCAAATTAATGGGCCTGGGCCTTTTGGGTCCATCATCATTGTCAGGAATCACTTGAGTCACTAGAAGTAGTCAATCTGTACTCCGTAGTGTGGGCCTCCCAGTTTGATGTTTACCCACCATATTTGATCCTGCCTGACCTACTCAGTCACTGGTGTTCAAACACTAATACATTCAACATTTCCCATGGTGAAGTTGGCATTAGTTTATGGTACATATACCAATTGGGAGGGAATCCGATCATTGGTGAGATGTATGACGAGTTTCTATCCACCCTGACGCATGGGACGACGTTGAACAAGTGCCTTCATTGATAAGGGATCTGTTGGTAATGGAAGAGTGGTCACTAGGTCAGGCCTTGCATGAACGCTCTCTTATTCCCTATAACACCTAGATAGGGTTATTTTTGAACAACACTGGTCTTGTGCCGAAGATCAAGCTCCCTAGGACTCATCCTTCTCAATAGTCTCAAACCATCCCAGGTTCCTACTGCGTGG
The DNA here is from genome assembly GCA_963277665.1 of Viscum album. NCBI lineage: Eukaryota > Viridiplantae > Streptophyta > Magnoliopsida > Santalales > Viscaceae > Viscum > Viscum album. The sequence goes on along the minus strand of OY728137.1, from coordinate 1,878,947,363 downwards.
TTCTGGAGGCATGTGACTACCTTTCATGGGGTTATGAGGTGAGCCCCGGTGTGCTGCCTATGCTCAGGATGAAAGGTCTATTTGCTATGTTTTTGAGTGGGTGGCTATTCCTTTCTCAGGATATCAACCCAGGAATCAGGGCTTACACCTTGATGATGGAAGTTGAGTTGGCAAAGGGTCGCCCGGTGAATTTTTCCGTGCCCACTTTGGCTCATATTTACAAACTACTAAGCCACATGCATGAGGGCGGGTCACCCTACTATCTGACTAGGCCATTTCAATTCTTATACGGCTAGATAGCGAATTATTGTCGCTGTTTTGAGTATTGTCATAACACAGTCATCCCGCTTCCTACCTTTCAGCCAACCCTGATCAATATAGCTGGGGTTCGCTTGAAGTCCCTCAGTTCTGATGAAGTCATCAAGCTTCTGAGTGACTTCTCCCAGTTTTCTTTCATGCCCTACCCCATCCCTTCCGGCGCTGTGGTTTACAACTACATGGGGAGCCTGGAGGAGTGTTCTTACATGATTTCACTATGGGATGAGTTTTTGTCTGCGTGGATTGATGATGTTTCTATGTTCCAGTTGTATTCCCCCATCATTTTTCACTCCAGTTAGGGTGTATGCAACTCCAAGTTTCCCTTCCCCCTCCTTAGGTTCGAGGACTACACCCAGCCACTCTCTTTCAATGATGGTTGATGCTGATGCGGGAGGGATCTGACATAGGTATTCCCTTTCCTGGCATAGTAGTGGCTGCCAGCCTATCCTTGGAGTATGCAAGAATGTGGGAAAAACCTTATCCTGATGGGATCTTAGGGAAGGCTATCTAAGAGGATTCCAATTCAAGAGTCATTGCAGCTGTTGTGCCTACCGCACCTTCCTCATCAGCTTTGAGGGAGGACCGACTGATGGGTCGTCGGTCAAAGCGACTCAGGAAATTTTCCTCTTCCAGCCCCTCTATGGCCGATGTTCAGACGAACCCAACCTTCTTGGATGTGGATGAGGATAACCCTATGGCTTCAGGTCCCCGTGAGGCAATTCATGAAGTTTTTCTAGCCGATACCATGCTTAACAACTAGATTCCCAAGTCATAACCAAGGTTAAAAGCTTCAGACCCTCCAGATTCGGAACCATCTTCTAGTGCACACATGTCTACACTGATCTCAATGCCATACTTCATTCCCATGCTATCTAGAAAGGAAACCAATGATCCTCGTGTCATGGAGGACCACCGAGCAGTGCGCAGGTGGGCCTGGACCAGGATTTGCAAGATTGTTGCCGAGACTCCTCTGGCTGAGATGGAAACTAAAACTGAAGCTCTTTGACAACTCTTTCGGGGTTTGGGTCAGGTGTCTTTGACTATCGACAGTTACATTTTCTCGCTTTCTAGGTTGTCACGATCTATGAGGAAGTTTCCACTAATGAACCAAAACTTTCTCACCTCGATGACTCTCATTGTGGGACCTGGACCTTGGAGGAAGCCATGATAAAGCTCCATCAACTCATAGCATGGGAAGTGAGCTATAGAGATCAGGCAGCCACCCTATCAACATAGTTGCATGAATGTGAAGTATTGGTAAAGATATTGAGGGATCAGTTGTCAACTCTGACTGGTATCCTTGAAGCCACCAAGAAAGGGATCAACGATCACCAAAAAATAGTGGGGCATACTCGTTCGGTGAACAAGGTTGAGGCCAGGGAGAAGACCGTGCCGGAGCAGACTCACAACAACCTCTATCACATGGTTGTCGATCAGATGGAGAGAGCGAGTCAGGCTCCTTTGTGATGGTCAAATCCATTCCTGTACACTCTGTTTTGATTACACCTTTTTTTCATTGCTATGAGGGAGAGGCCCCAGCTTGTAGACGTCCTCTATTTTTGTTCAAATGGAGTACAATCTTTGTCAATCATTCCTTGATGTAAATTTTTTTTGTTACTGGAAGAATTTTTGTGTAAATAACAACTCACTGAATCAAAATTAATCATAATTCAGGAAAATAGAAACAAACTCTAACTTTTTTCTAGACCATGGGATTTAGCGAGCATAGTTTGACTATTGATAGGGTTTTGTAGAAAAACCCCACAAACTTTTTTTATCTTTTCTGTTAATACCCTAATTATTCTTGGGAACATTTGGTGTGGACCCAGCGGGTATGGCGCGACTATTGCTTAGGTCGTCCTTTTAGGGTTTTAAACCAAACAGGCTTTGCTCCTCTTTTTGTGAGCTGTTTATTGTCCCGCCGACAAGACTATGATTACTGATGTTTTAGGTCAAATAGCATTGACCACACATGGTGGGGTGAGGGTCCCAATGAGGTTTGTTTGATTAAATGATGTCTCGATACCCTTCAGACGCACGTGGGGGGAGCATGTTTAGATTCGAATGACATACATGGCATGTCTCAAGGCATGAGAGCTATATCGGCATGCGGAGGTAGGAAGAGCATCACCTAAGGAAATATTAGCTTTGGTAGACAGGCCTGGGGAGATCAATATGTAGATCCACTGAGGGAATGGTATGCATAGTCGTGTAAAGGTTTCCTTAAGTCAATGACTCTCTATTTCTGATGGCCTGAGGACTTCATGGAAATCCGGCATATGAAAACAACCATGGGTGGCTTGGAGAACTATGAAAACCATCGGGGGTGTCTTGGAAGGGGTATGTGATGTCTGAAAGGGTTTGAGAACATCTTTATAAATCATGAGTGTGGAAGCAAGGTCCCTATGATACGCATTTAGTTGGTGGATAGGATGATTGTGGATTGGCGTAGCTTAATTTCAGGCAGTTGGGACATCATTTAAAATTGAACGGCTTCTCCTGGTTCTCGGTAATCTCGTCAGAGATGTTCCACCATATTAGGAAGGGTCGTGAAAGAGGCTGGTAAACTGTAGATCTAAGTGTTTCTGAATCCCAGGATGGACATGTGGGGCTCAGGGGCCAAGAGGCGTACGGAGAGATGCATTTCCTAAAGAAATATTTCCTTTGGTAGATGGGAAAGGGGAGATCAATATGCTGAGCCGCTGAGGTCATGGTATGCATATTCATGCAAAGGTGTCCTTGATTGAAAGATTATATTCTCCCGATAGCCGAGCAACATCAGGGAAGATGAGATTCAGGACCACCAGGGGGGCTTATGAGAGTACGACTTTTTCTGAGTACAGGGTATGTTTTATGAGGAGAGGGTTCTTGGATACGAGGGAAACATCTTGGATTAATTTCCCGAGAATGAGCGAAGTCATTCCTTCTCACGCTGGTGTGAGAAAGTGGTTTGTGCAGGTCTGACCCGTGCCCTGAGGGATGGAGAAAAGCCTCCGATTCTTTACTGAACCCATGAAAGGTTTGACTATACAGTTTAACGTCATGAGGGCAGGACGACTTTCGTGCAGTTTAACATCATACAGTAAGGACTAGGAGCATTATTAAAGGATGTTGTGCAGTTTAATGTCATGCAGCATGGACGGGGGAATTTTTACCGATGCTATGAAGTTTTAACATCATACAGCAAGGAGATGGGGCGTTTTTGTTGATGCTGTGTAATTTTAACGTCGTGCAGCGAGGACAGGGGGTGTCTTTAAACCAGTGAAAATGCTTTTAGTTGGAGGAATTTCCCTGGATGTTTAATGATTGGTCTTTGCCACTTTATGCCAAGTAGCCTAGATGTTCTGTGCAGTTTAACGTCATGCTGTAAGGATGTAGTTACAAAGGCCTCTCTTGATCAGAATATAACTAGGCTTGAACATCTAGGCATTGTAACACCCCGAGCTTCCACGATACGCTACTCTTTCAATAATGCAATAGCTTGCATTGTACGCAAGTTCGAGATTCTAACACACCACGACCAATCAAATTAGCAGTTATGAATAGTAATACCCACTTTTTGAAATTATATATATTTTATATTTCAAAATGGACTTCATTTATGGATTCAGAATATCAAAATTAGCCTATGTTGAATATTTGGTATTTTTCTAAGAACTTCCAATTTTTTATGAATAGTGAAAAATAATTAAAAAGAACCTTTTTAATAAAAATAATTTATAGTGATAAATTACACTATTGAGTGGTTTTAAAGTATAATTAGAATATATTTTTACCATTTTATCCAATGGTGGTCATTAGAATTAATTTCACTTTGAAATTGGACATAAACAATTGTCAATATTTTGATATATATTGTTTCTTAAAAACACGCTATTTGTTGTGACAGTGGGAATTAATTATAAAATTAATTAATGAAACTTATATGTTTAGAAATTTTTAAAATAGATATCATTTTTGAATTTGGAATATCAATTATAGCTTAGGGTGAAATTTTGGCATTATTCTGAAAAACTTCAATTTTTGAAGAATAGTGAAACCACTAAGTGGTAGTTAAAAACCGATTTTTCGTTTAAATGAAACATTATGTAGAGACCCGAAGCCTGACGTACATTGACATTACATTACATTTTAGGAATACTTAGTACATAACAAAAAATACACACACAAGGATCGTAATAGTTTAGTGTCTTTGGAAACTCGGAACGTAATCTTCTAATCGTGGTGAAAGATCTCCAATATCTTCCATAAAGATCTTCCCTTTTTTTTTACCTAAAACCATTCTTTATATCCTGGGGAAAAGAAAACATTAAAGGGTGAGCTCAAATTCTCAGTAAGGGTAAACAAAAGAAAATCAATCACATCATATTCATAAGAACATAACTTTTGGAAATCTTAACCTGCAAAAGAGATCATAATTTCATAACATGGGGTAAATCATGGCAGTGAAATGTAATCACAATAGTCATAACTTAAAACATGAAACTTTGTGGCATTCACACATAATCATATAGAATCATTTCTTGTTAGTCAAGACTCATTGCCAAGACTATCTTAGTGGACAAAGTCCTTTTCTGAATCGAGTAACCCTCGTTTCAGTCCTGTTTCACTGAACCGGTATAACCTACCATTCCGGCCATGTCTATCTCATGAGATATAAAATCTTTACCCAATGCATTGGAGGGAGATATAGGTCCCACCCATCTCATAATGATACCATTCTTATGTGTGCCACAAAATCATAAATCATACATCATTGCATAACCCATGTAATACAAATGGGAATCTTAAACATCACGACATCATAAAAAAATTCTTACAAGATAAAGGAATTCATAAAAATAATTTCATCACAACATGATCAAATCAATGTAATAATAGGGATAAAAACAGAACCCTTTATTAACTTAGATGGAAAATAATTTTGATAAAACACTTGAACTCCATTCTTGAGGAAAATATCCTTTCTTCTTCAAAATCAATTTTCTTTTCACAAAACATCATGCAATTTTAAAAGAAAGAGATTTTATTAAAAATAGTCATGAAATATTTTGGAGGAAGCTTCATGAAAATAAGGCTTTATAAAACCGTAAAAATCCGTTCGTGCCGTTTAAGTTAAAAAAAACATTCTTCGTACTTTTGTCGGAAAAGTCAAAAAGTACCTCGTACAAAAAAAAACGACAAAAGATTCCATTCATTTCATTTACTAAAAACTCACCGAAGGGTAAAAATGGATTTAAACAATTTTAGGTGGATGGAATTAATATTACATATTTATGAAACATGGACGTGGATGATAAAATACACCCCAGTGAATACTTACGAATAAACAATCTCGGATAAAAATGAGATTGTGATATTTCCCTTACCTTAGGTCCGACTTGCTTTGTAAGTGTCCGAACCTCCTGTATAATGATTTAAATCATGTTATTGACTTATTCAAGAATCATATTCATTGTTATTATATCATATATGGTCCACTTATGACTTTATATTACCCGTTCTTTTGTAAATTCATGTTAAAGTAGCGTTTTGGGTAGAATCGTCTCATTTGTCGTTCGTGTTTTTAACTTGTAATTATTAATATGATTACTTAGATCATGATTACTTAATTCCAGAATATAAAACATGATATATATATATATATATATATTCATAATATATATATATAATAAATCAGTAAATGGAAAGAAATACACCGTTCATGGAGACGGTAGTCCGTACGTACGCATGAACGCTGTTTTCGTTTCCTTATTGAATTGAATGGAATTAAGTAGATGACATGCATATAAATAATTCCAGTATCATTATTATATCATATATTTCATTAGTAATTATTATATATACTTTATAATCATTCATGAATGGTTAATCATTGAGAATGAATCTCATCGCGTCGTGGAGACGGTAGTCCGTACGTACGCACGAGCGATGATATCGTTCCCATGGTCGTGGAATTGTGTTGAAGTGTATGTATACTATTTCAGTATCAATATCACTTTATAATAATCATATATAGTTACTCATTAAACCATTATACCCATCCAATTAAGGTGGTGGCGGAAAATAGAGTACACCACGGCGTGGAGACGGTATTCCGTACGTACGCACGCGCGGTGATTTCCTTTCTCCGTAGGATGGATAGATGGTTAATTATAGTTGTTTCATATTTATAATAACAAATCAGTATGTAAGTAATACTGATGTTATTACTTTATAATGAAACAACTAAAGAAGAAGAAGTTGAAGAAGAATGAAATTGAAAAGATTGGTAATGGATATTACCTCTTCTTTGGAACGCCTCTTTGAATCCTCCACTTAGGGAACTAATATTGGTCTTTGAAGAAGACCAGGACCTCTAGGATTATTCTAGGGAAGTGGAGAAGGTATTTTGTCAGGGGTTGGCCGAGCTTGAGTGCTCAAATTTGTGAGGAGGAGGAGGGGGAGGAGGTGTCCTTTTATAAGGGAGGAGAGGGGCACCTTAGGAATATCTCAAAATATTATTTTATTATAATGTCAAGTTCGGTTTTAATTAGCTCCAAATTGATTTATTTCGAGGCTAAGGTGGGGATGGGTCGAAATCCTCTCATCCAATAGAATTTAGACAAGTTTAGGTTCTTATTTTAACCTTATCATTTAGATTTAACATTAAGTTAAATAATTTTACTTTTACCGTGTCTTCTTGTGTTCTTATACTATAAGGTTAATAAACTTACTATATCAAGCCAAAAGAACCCAAAATTGTTTATTATTAATACATATATCCTTATCTATGTAATTTGGCCGAACCTTATATTTTTAGGAATAAAATAACAATTAATAATATAATATTTGATTTAAAAACTATTTTGTGTCAATTTTGACACTATTTGATATATGATTTTTGTGAAAGTCATAACAGAATTATATGTTCGAACAAAGTTGATTAAATCAACACTAATATATCATAGTAACCTAGAAAATTAGTGGAATTCATAAAAATTCTCAAATTACATTTATTTTGGTGTTTATAACATCAATTATGTCAATTTTTCATAAATAAGATAATTACTGCATCATCTTTGTGTCATAAATAAATTAAATTATTTGATGTCTAAAAATTATAAATAAACTACCATTATGTAAGAAATCTTTTTAGCTTTCTAATTAATATTTATAGTCGAATTTATCTTATGTATAACCCCATATTAAAAATGATTTACTTATTAAACTTTGATTTTAACTATTTTAACCCTTCTTTAAATAAATTAATAATAAATGTCCTAATCTAATCCAAGTGGGCCTAAATGATAATATTTTACACTTAAGGTTGTTTTTGGTCGAGATAAACTTGTCCAATAGGATTAGGACATGTGTTAGGGTAATATTAATATCATTTTTACCCTTAATTACCCTATTTACTTTTAACCGTGGTAAATAAAAGTAAAAAGTTACTATTCACCAAAAATTATTTTCATCTCATTGAACCACATTTTACTTACTGACATCAACCGTGTCTCTCGGATTTTTGAAATTCCATTCACAGAAGCGGTAAAATTACGTTTTATGAAAAATTCAGTTTTTTAACTACCACTTAGTAGTTTCACTATTCATCAAAAATTGAAGGTTTTCAGAAAAATGCCAAAATTTCATCCTAATCTATATTTCATATTCCGAATTCAAAAATGAAGTCTATTTTAACAAATTCATAACATAGAAGTTGAATTAATTAATTTTATAATTAAATCCCGCTGTTAAAACAAATAGCGTGTTTTTAAGAAACAATATCTATCAAAAGATTGACATTTGTTTATGTCTGGTTTAAATCTGAAATTACAACCAATGACCAACATTGTATTAAATTGTAAAAATATATTCTAAATATACTTTAAAACCACTCAAATTAATAATTTATCACTATTAATTATTACGATTAAAAAAGTTGTTTTTAATTATAATTTAGTAATTTTCACTATTCATCAGAATATGAAAGTTATCCGGAAAGTACCAAAATTTCACCTTAGGCTAAATTCGATACTCCGAATATAAAAATGAATTCCATTTTGAAAAATAAAATTTACAAAATTTCAAAAAGTGGTTATTACTATTTATAACAGCTAGTTTTAATAATATTTTAATAGCATATCATTGTTTCGTGAAACTCAGTATTGCGTACAACACACGCTATCGAGGAAGGTTGCGATTGCGTGTAATGCAAGGCAAGTCAAGGATGCGTGTTGTGAAAGCTCTTTTTGGTGTAGCGTACAACACAAGATATTAATAAAATTAAAAAGAATATTTTTCATAAAATCTCAGGCTGTTACATTCTACCCCCCTTAAAATGAATTTCGCCCTCGAAATTCGTCGGGGTTATAAATGGTTTACTATTTGAAAGTTTATTTAATAGAAACCCACATCGTAAAAAGGAATATCAAAACCAATCATTAAAAACAAAATTATGAAATGTAACGGTTACCCAAATAAACTAATCACTGGGTTTCCACATAGGTGAAAATATGGATATGAAAGAGAAGTCTAACCATCATGTTCTGATGGAGAGTGGTAGAGAACATGGCTATGGAAAAGCCAGCAATCACAAAGCCATAAATTTGTGATGATCTAAGGTACCATCTGATTCATCAGATATAAGATCACTAGGACAACATTTTTGGTTTTCAAGATCGTTTCCCTAAAGTTAAAGAATTTGAATTAGAATAAATACTTACCTTATTTTGGAACAATCTCACTATTGTTAGTGCCTTTAACAATTTCCACTTCATCTCTTAAATAAATGAAGTTGAATTTGTTATTCGTGAAGTGTTAGCAGATCATGTGATAGAATGACGGGTCATTCCATCTGTCTCAAACAAAAGGTTAGCACAAAAATTATATACATAAGTCGATCTATAGTGAGGTTAATCATATATGGTTCCTAAAAAGGACTTTATAATTCATATATCATACTTCTTAATATAATAAAACTAGTTTCTAATAAACAGGGACTTCCTGTAGGCCAGTGGTAGGCGATAAAGGCCAGTCGCACTTCAGTTGTGGGTTCGATTCCCACAGCCTTGTCCGAAGCGATGGGCTGTCGCCCGTCCTGCAGGTTGTCCTTTTTCTAAAACTATATTACTATAACATCCCATCAATAATATCGAGAAAACATCTATCCTTAAACAATACTAACTTATGTCCAACATAATCCATTCCAATCTTTAGGTTTATCCATAATACTGCAGTCCACTCTCATAACATAGTGAAAACGATTTCCAGAGATTTAATACCATCGTTGATCCCCATATATCATAAGATATATCTCGTTGGTCACATTCTAATCATTCAAAGGCCTTAATCATGTATTCCCTTGAATACCCATTGATCCTTATTGAAAACATGAATGCAGTTAAACGTTAACACTTTCCACATACCAAAATCCTCAAAATTCTATATAATCAAACCATGATATCACTTAGTCCTTATATCAATCATGAGCTCATGAATATAATCAAACACTCCATTATCTTATTATTCCTTCATTGTGCGCATATCATCTAAATTCTAAAAATATCTGAATAACCTTTCATGGATAGTGGTACCATTAATCATACACTTTCATAACTCAAGGAAAGACAACAGTGTAACAATCCTTAGACGTCTCTTTATTCCATAGTACCATGAGATTTCTTATACAACATTACACATGATAAACATGTAATCATTCCACTACATTCTTAAACCATTGACCGAGCTTCAAAAATTATTTCATCTCACATATCATTTGTAGTCTCTTCATCATCATCCACATAAATACTACCCATATGACCATACTGATTCTCTTCATGAGTCTTTCCCTTAGGGAATTTGTTTGCATAATGGCCATACATTCCACATTTAAAACACTTAACCATTTTTGATGTCGTAGAAATACCATTATCCTCATCCATGGTGTTAACCGACCCTTTTCCTTTGCACTTACTTGCTTTGTGTCCTTTTCCACACCCAAAGCATCTTCCAGTTCCCTTGAAACATTCTCCTTGATGCCTCTTCCCACATGATTTACATAGGGGAAACTGAACTTTCTTTCCTCTATGATCATCATGGAACTCCATCTTTCTCTTATTAGTCAAGTCATGAAACTTACCAAATTTTACTTTATTGATCATATTATGAGATTGCTGATTCGGCATAATAATGATCTTTGGACTTCCAAATCCCATTTCATTTGGTTTCTCATGAAGAATATCATTCCATTGTCCATCATATCCTCCATTATCGTGAATCATCTTGTTTCCAGCCATTTTCTAAAACCCAAAAAAAAAGAATAGTGTGAGAGGCAAAAATCATGCTAGGGAAAACAACATAATAAAGGTGGAGTATCCTTGATATCTAACATCTTAGGTTAAATTCTATGATCGTTACCGTAGTTCTAGGACTGTATCCTATACGTATACTTATCCTTAGGGACATCCCTAGACATACCTTATAAATATCTCTAAGGATCTCACTAAAGTTCTCGCATCCTAGTTTCGAAAGGTTGACTAAACCTCCCTCTGATACCAACTGTAGAGACCCGAAGCCTGACGTACATTGACATTACATTACATTTTCGGAATACTTAGTACATAACAAAAAATACACACACAAGGATCGTAATAGTTTAGTGTCTTTGGAAACTCGGAACGTAATCTTCTAATCGTGGTGAAAGATCTCCAATATCTTCCATAAAGATCTTCCCTTTTTTTTTACCTAAAACCTTTATTTATATCCTGGGGAAAAGAAAACATTAAAGGGTGAGCTCAAATTCTCAGTAAGGGTAAACAAAAGAAAATCAATCACATCATATTCATAAGAACATAACTTTTGGAAATCTTAACCTGCAAAAGAGATCATAATTTCATAACATGGGGTAAATCATGGCAGTGAAATGTAATCACAATAGTCATAACTTAAAACATGAAACTTTGTGGCATTCACACATAATCATATAGAATCATTTCTTGTTAGTCAAGACTCATTGCCAAGACTATCTTAGTGGACAAAGTCCCTTTCTGAATCGAGTAACCCTCGTTTCAGTCCTGTTTCACGGAACCGGTATAACCTACCATTCCGGCCATGTCTATCTCATGAGATATAAAATATTTACCCAATGAATTGGAGGGAGATATAGGTCCCACCCATCTCATAATGATACCATTCTTATGTGTGCCACAAAATCATAAATCATACATCATTGCATAACCCATGTAATACAAATGGGAATCTTAAACATCACGACATCATAAAAAAATTCATACAAGATAAAGGAATTCATAAAAATAATTTCATCACAACATTATCAAATCAATGTAATAATAGGGATAAAAACAGAACCCTTTATTAACTTAGATGGAAAATAATTTTGATAAAACACTTGAACTCCATTCTTGAGGAAAATATCCTTTCTTCTTCAAAATCAATTTTCTTTTCACAAAACATCATGAAATTTTAAAAGAAAGAGATTTTATTAAAAATAGTCATGAAATATTTTGGAGGAAGCTTCATGAAAATAAGGCTTTATAAAACCGTAAAAATCCGTTCGTGCCGTTTAAGTTAAAAAAAACATTCTTCGTACTTTTGTCGGAAAAGTCAAAAAGTACCTCGTACAAAAAAAAACGACAAAAGATTCCTTTCATTTCTTTTACTAAAAACTCAACGAAGGGTAAAAATGGATTTAAACAATTGTAGGTGGATGGAAGTAATATTAAATATTGATGAAACATGGACGTGGATGATAAAATACACCCCAGTGAATACTTACGAATAAACAATCTCGGATAAAAATGAGATTGTGATATTTCCCTTACCTTAGGTCCGACTTGCTTTGTAAGTGTCCGAACCTCCTGTATAATGATTTAAATCATGTTATTGACTTATTCAAGAATCATATTCATTGTTATTATATCATATATGGTCCACTTATGACTTTATATTACCCGTTCTTTTGTAAATTCATGTTAAAGTAGCGTTTTGGGTAGAATCGTCTCATTTGTCGTTCGTGTTTTTAACTTGTAATTATTAATATGATTACTTAGATCATGATTACTTAACTCCAGAATATAAAACATGATATATATATATATATATATATATTCATAATATACATATATAATAAATCAGTAAATGGAAAGAAATACACCGTTCATGGAGACTGTAGTACGTACGTACGCATGAACGCTGTTTTCGTTTCCTTATTGAATTGAATGGAATTAAGTAGATGACATGCATATAAATAATTCCAGTATCATTATTATGTCATATATTTCATTAGTAATTATTATATATACTTTATAATCATTCATGAATGGTTAATCATTGAGAATGAATCTCATCGCGTCGTGGAGACGGTAGTCCGTACGTACGCACGAGCGATGATATCGTTCCCATGGTCGTGGAATTGTGTTGAAGTGTATGTATACTATTTCAGTATCAATATCACTTTATAATAATCATATATAGTTACTCATTAAACCATTATACCCATCCAATTAAGGTGGTGGCGTAAAATAGAGTACACCACGGCGTGGAGACGGTATTCCGTACGTACGCACGCTCGGTGATTTCCTTTCTCCGTAGGATGGATAGAAGGTTAATTAGAGTTGTTTCATAATTATAATAACAAATAAGTATGTAAGTAATACTGATGTTATTACTTTATAATGAAACAACTAAAGAAGAAGAAGTTGAAGAAGAATGAAATTGAAAAGATCGGTAATGGATATTACCTCTTCTTTGGAACGCCTCTTTGAATCCTCCACTTAGGGAACTAATATTGGTCTTTGAAGAAGACCAGGACCTCTAAGATTATTCTAGGGAAGTGGAGAAGGTATTTCGTCAGGGGTTGGCCGATCTTGAGTGCTCAAATTTGTGAGGAGGAGGAGGGGGAGGAGGTGTCCTTTTATAAGGGAGGAGAGGGGCACCTTAGAAATATCTCAAAATATTATTTTATTATAATGTAAATTTCGGTTTTAATTAGCTCCAAATTGATTTATTTCGAGGCTAAGGTGGGTATGGGTCGAAATACTCTCATCCAATAGAATTTAGACAAGTTTAGGTTCCTATTTTAACCTTGTCATTTAGATTTAACATTAAGTTAAATAATTTTACTTTTACCGTGTCTTCTTGTGTTCTTATACTATAAGGTTAATAAACTTACTATATCAAGCCAAACGAACCCAAAATTGTTTATTATTAATACATATATCATTATCTAAGTAATTTGTCCGAACCTTAGATTTTTAGGAATAAAATAACAATTAATAATATAATATTTGATTTAAAAACTATTTTGTGTCAATTTTGACACTATTTGATATATGATTTTTGTGAAAGTCATAACATAATTATATATTCTAACCAAGTTGATTAAATCAACACTAATATATCATAGTAACCTATAAAATTAGTGTAATTCATAAAAATTCTCAAATTACATTTATTTTGGTGTTTATAACATCAATTATGTCAATTTTTCATAAATAAGATAATTACTGCATCATCATTGTGTCATAAATAAATTAACTTATTTGATGTCTAAAAATTATAAATAAAATACCATTATGTAGGAAATCTTTTTAGCTTTCTAATGAATATTTATAGTAGAATTTATCTTATGTATAACCCCATATTAAAAATGATTTACTTATTAAACTTTGATTTTAACTATTTTAACCCTTCTTTAAATAAATTAATAATAAATGTCCTAATCTAATCCAAGTGGGCCTAAATGATAATATTTTACACTTAAGGTTGTTTTTGGTCGAGATAAACTTGTCCAATATGATTAGGACATGTGTTAGGGTAATATTAATATCATTTTTACCCTTAATTACCCTATTTACTTTTAACCGTGGTAAATAAAAGTAAAACGTTACTATTCACCAAAAATTATTTTCATCTCATTGAACCACATTTTACTTACTGACATCAACCGTGTCTCTAGGATTTTTGAAATTCCATTCACAGAAGCGGTAAAATTACGTTTTATGAAAAATTCAGTTTTTTAACTACCACTTAGTAGTTTCACTATTCATCAAAAATTGAAGGTTTTCAGAAAAATGCCAAAATTTCATCCTAAGCTATATTTCATATTCCGAATTCAAAAATGAAGTCTATTTTACCAAATTCATAACATAGAAGTAGCATTAATTAATTTTATAATTAAATCCCGCTGTTAAAACAAATAGCGTGTTTTTAAGAAACAATATCTATCAAAAGATTGACATTTGTTTATGTCTGGTTTAAATCTGAAATTACAACCAATGACCAAAATTGTATTAAATTGTAAAAATATATTCTAAATATACTTTAAAACCACTCAAATTAATAATTTATCACTATTAATTATTTCGATTAAAAAAGTTGTTTTTAATTATAATTTAGTAATTTTCACTATTCATCAGAATATGAAAGTTATCCGAAAAGTACCAAAATTTCACCTTAGGCTAAATTCGATACTCCGAATCTAAAAATGAATTCCATTTTGAAAAATAAAATTTACAAAATTTCAAAAAGTGGTTATTACTATTCATAACGGCTAGTTTTAATAATATTTTAATAGCATATCATTGTTTCGTGAAACTCAGTATTGCGTACAACACACGCTATCGAGGAAGGTTGCGATTGCGTGTAATTCAAGGCAAGTCAAGGATGCGTGTTGTGAAAGCTCCTTTTGGTGTAGCGTACAACACAAGACATTAATAAAATTAAAAAGAATATTTTTCATAAAATCTCAGGCTGTTACACATTACCACTTCTGTGATTTGAATATCGAAAATCCGACATATATGGTTGTCATTAGGAAGTAAAATATGGTTCAATGGGATTAAAATAATTTTTTGGTGAATATTAACTTTTAAGATTAATTAAACGCGATTAAAGGTAATTAGTGCAATTTAAGGTAAAAATGATATTATAAAAATATTAAAATACCTTTACACTTGTCCTACGCCTATTGGACGAGTCATGTAAGAACATGAAAATCCATGGGTAAACTTAGGGACCCCATGGAGAAACTTTGGTAGGAAAATGACATTAAAAACTTTTTATTTAATGTTAAAATAAAAATGTCACAAACATGAGTTGTTTTACTAAAACAATTTTTAAATTAGGGTTATAAAAGTCATATATTTGACAATAAATATTCATTAGAAATATAAAAAGATTTCTTACATAATGATATTTTTTTTATAATTTTTAAACATTAAATAAATTAAATTATTTATGACACCATGATGATGCATTGATTACCTCATTAATTAACAATTTAAATAAAATGAAAAGATAATGTAAAATCTAAGACTTACACTTGTCAAAAACCTATTGGATGAGTATATTTCGAACCCTTATCACCAGAACTTCGAAATATATATGTTTGGGACCTTTAGAATCCGAAAAAGCATTTCATAATAAAGTAACATTTCAATCTTTCCAAGAGTGCCCCTTCTCTCCTCTTATAAAAGGCCCCCACCACTACCACCTTACTCACACCTTCAAAGCCTTTTGGCTCGGCCAACCTCTGCCCAAACACTCTATCAACTTCCCTCTATTACTCCTAGAAGACTCACTTTGGGAAAAATTCTTCCCGAGGAAGCCTTTGGCTCAAATCAAAAAGAGTTACCCGATTTTAAGGTAATGTCTTCTCTAATGTTGTTCTGTTTTATTTTGTTTCTCCACCCCCTTAAACTCTTTTTTTTACTTTCTTTTGTAAAAATACCAGTATCTAAAATATACTAGTATGTTTTTATGATATGGATTTTGTTTACACTTACACACACCTTCATCTAATGGTTAAAGAACATACTGTTTCTGTGGGTGGCGAGATACTGCCTCACGAAACGATGATTGTTCAATATTCTTTTAAAACCTCTAATGGTGGCCATTTTGATGACACTATTTTCATATATGATATATATATTATGTTTATGATTTCCTTATGCTTCTTTATTTCTCATTTATGGCATAATTTATGATTTCCATTATGGGTAAACATTATAATTTCAATTTAGGAAGTGCGGACTACCGCCCCCTCAATGTGATTTGAATTATTAATGCCATATGTGGGAAGTATAAAGGATAGAGTAAATGGTATCATACATTATATTATATTGGAATTATATTATACCTTTATATAATTATAACTTCATTCCATTAAATACGAAATAGAAATGAAAGTAGCGTTCATGCGTACGTACGACTTACCGTCTCCATGAACGGTGCATTTCATTTCTTACCTCAAAATGTTATGTAATATTATAAATGAATGTATATACTGGATATATATTATGTATAAGATATATACATCATGAATATAATTATGGATATAATTGATATAGTACCACATGAACAAAGTGTAATTATAAGAAGTATATTTTTGACTCAAGTACCTAAGATCGACAAAACGACTGTTATAAACTTAAATAATTAGATAAAGTTCATGACATGGTAATAAGTGATATAAAAGGAATAATGAACATGAAAAAGGTTCTTAATAAGGTAGATATTAACTCTAGTTTATTATTCAGGAGGTTAAAGAGTGGTCGAGTCAAGTCGGACACGAGGTAAGGGAATTTTTTAACCCAATTTCCATTCATTGGGTTAATCTCCTACTTTCAAATTATGTCATGATATTATTATGTCATATATTGTATTTGTACTTTCTTTATGTGTAATTATAATGAATACACATAATAGATCTATTTTATTTTAAAAATGATCTTTTTAAGGACTTCGTCTCAATCTCCTTTCATTGAGGCATATTTGGTTTTATACACAACTTTCATTTATACGGTGTATAAACCCCTTTGAATTTTACTTTTATTCAAAAGGAATCTTTTATACGAAGAATTTTTACTAAACCACAAAAAGGAAGGTTTTTCTTATGTATGCGGCGACAACAAATTCTCCGTCGCCGTGACCATTATTTGAGTTTCGGCTACCTTTATAAGCCATAACTTTTTTTAAAATTAAAAATAAATACAAGTTTTAATTTTATTTTATTTTGGTATTGAAAACGGTTTTGAAAGTGTTTTTATTATATCAATGTGTTGTATTGATATCTTGTGATTGAAATGTGGAAATGTTATGTTTCCTTTATGCATGTTTTAAGTGATACGATTATGTTATATGATATGTTTAATCCTATTCATATGAGGAATGCATTGGACTTAATAAGTGACGGGTGAAGCCTGCTATAGCACCTCGATGCATCGGTAGGTCTCATGAGACAAACTAGTGTCTTGGCACGAGGCCTTGACAAAATCTTATTTTTAGTCTTGGCACGAGGCCATGGCTACGTGTTTATGATAGTTTGGCATTATGCATTCCATCGTTATGAATGTGGTTATTGATATTGCATGTGATTATTCGACTAGTAGAATATCCATGTGAGTAAGTAAATGGCATTATTTAATTTTATTTTTGCCATATTATGCTGAAGTTCATGTTTAAAAAAGATTTTGTTTTATTTATAAATTTCCTTAAATGCTAATGTTTGTTTATGAAAGCTTCCGAAATATTGTTATCCTTACTGAGCATCTGAGCTCACCCCTTTCAATGTTTTAATATTTTCCAGGATGTGAAGAAGTATTTTATAAATGACCTGCACGGATAGTCAGAAGAGGATATGAGTGTGGACTATGGAGACTTTGTTATTGTAGTTTTTCACTTTATGATGTAATGTATCATTTATGAATGTATCTAGTGTTTCCAAGGCTACTATACTAATCGGTCTTTCGAGACATGATCTTTTGTGATCATGCCAATGTTACGCAATAATTCACCGATTCCGGGTAACTGGGGTCGGGGTGTTACAGTTGGTATTAGAGGTAGTTTAGTACTAACCTTAGAAGATAGATTTAGATAAACTCTGATTAGAGCGCATATCAATAAGATAGACATTGAGGATTAGTATAGAATAACTTCATAGAATTTTGTTGTTGTAGAGATTTTGTGGGTTTTTCGAGAAATACATCCCTTTCTGGATACGAGGAGGTAGAGGTGGCTCTGGCACAGATGTAACTAGGGGTAAAAATGGAAAACACCGCATTGAGCTTGACTCAAACAAGAATTGGTGCACGACAATGGGCCTTGCGTCACTCTTGGTTACGACACTCCCGTGAGATATGCTTAGGATAATTCTCATTTTCTTTACAAAGCACTATGAAGGGTTATGAGTATATAATTCCTCAGAGAAAACTTTTTTATGATTACAGATTATATCCATAAATAGTTCAATTTATGTTAAGTATTTTACAAGTATGGAATTATGTATTTTGATTCATAAACTAATCTTGTTTATGCCATTGTTTAGAAATGGTGCCTAGTGGAAGGAATGGAAACCGTATCAATGCACGCACTCCTTGTAGGGATTGCCCTCCTGCTCAAGATAATTATTGTGGATCTAGAGATACAACTGGTGCTGATCAACTTATTACCATACTGGGACAACTCATTCAGGTTATGAATAATAACCTTACTCGTATGGAGCACCCTGATCCGCAATGTGGAGGATCAATTTTAGACCACTTCATGAGGCAACAAACACCAACATTTAATGGGGGTACCAATCCATTAGTAGCTGAGCAATGGATAAAATCCTTAGAAAAAAAATTCCATGCCTTGGGGAGTAGCGAAAGGGAGAAGGTTATCATTACAGTTTACCGCCTCACTGGAGATACCTATCAATGGTGGTCAGTGATTCAAAATACAAAGGAAGAAGAAGAAGTATCAAGTATGGAATGGAGAGAGTTCAAAGATCTTTTATTAGAAAAATACTTTCCACATGACCATCGGGCAGATATGGAAAGGCAATTTTTGAGTCTGAGGCAGAAGGAGGATGAGAATGTCTCAATGTATGAGGCTAACTTTACAAGGTTAAAGAGGCATGATGCAGATTATATAAGTAACCCAAGAAGTAATATTGATCATTTATTTGATGGGTTAAAAGCATATCTCCATCAAGCATTAGTCTCACAAACCTTCTCTTCATACGAAGATATTGTCTCATGTGATATCAAGACGGAAAAAGTAATTCTCTAAGTCTTATGCCTTTAAAGAAAAGCAAGAAAAGAAGAGATCTTCTGATCAATCTGGAAATGGAAATAAGGGGAAGAGGGGAAGAGTTGAATATCATTCCTGTAGTAAATGTGGAATGAAACACCTTGGTACTTTCTTTAAGGGAATGGGAGTGTGTTACAAGTGTGGTGAAAAAGGCCACCAAGTTCATAATTGAAAGGGAAAGAAAGAGGCTATCAATGTTGAATGCTACAATTATAGGGAAACGGGGCATTATGCAAGTGAATTTCCTAAGCGTCAGGGATACTTATCTCAGAAAAGGGCAAGGGATCAAAGACAATCTTATGCTATTACTACAGTTGAAGTGGAATAATTAATGTATTGGTGCTTTTAGACTCAAGGATTATATTCTGGTTATAAGAATAAGGTGATATATATAAGGATTGTACTGCAGTACTTTTTCATTTCATTAATGTTTTAATATGATGAAGTTAATCATATTTTTAGTATGTGACAATAAGAGAAACTTTTCTTGGTTTGGGTAATCTGATAAATTGATTTTTGAATTAAGAGACCTTTTAGAGAAAGTTTGGATAGAGGAATTTTGGATAACCATAAAGGATGGGATGGATTAAGTTGAACTTTGAATAGTATTGTTTGAGGTCAAAACATTTCTGAAGAATATTTTTGGAATATTATAATTCTATATTTTTATGAAAAAGACAACCTGTAGGGTGGGGCATAACCCGTCGCGTCGGACAAAGCTGCAAGAATCGAACCCACAACCATAGTGCGGCATGCCTTTATTACCTACCACTAGCCTACATGAAGTCCCTGGTTGTTACAAAAAGTTTTCCTAATCTATATGGTATGTGTCAATATTTGGAACCCTATACAATTATGATAAATAAAATATTTTCAAGTTCTATTACCTTTTAGAGTGAAAGATGGGTTTTTGGTAAAAATTTATTAAAGAATGAAAGTCTACATGAACAGTATGTATATTCCCTTACTTTCATAGTAAATCTCCTAAATAAATTCATCAACTTTATAAAAGGTAACTTAAAACAAAAACGTTTCCAGTTAACTTTTCCAACTGGGGATTCAATGACCGTTTAACCAATCACAAGTTTGTGATTTTCTTATGTTTAACTTTCTCCTAATCCAATTTTCTACAACTCTCCATCAAACCTTGAAGGTTTCATTTTCTTCCATATCCATATTTTCATTGAAACCTAGTATGGGCTATCTCGGGTGACCTTTTTACTTATCTTTCTTTCTTTTAAAGTTATATTTTTATTAACCTTATTTCTGATGTGGGTTTTCCACAAAGGAATTTTCTATTTTCAATCTTTTATTTTCAAAGAAAAATTTCAAATTGCGAAGATGCAATTTATTGAAGGAGGGGAGAATGTAACACCCCGAGCTTCCACGATACTCTTCTCTTTCAATAATTCAATAGCTTGCATTGTACGCAAGATCGAGATTCTAACACACCGCGACCAATCAAAGTAACAGTTATGAATAGTAATACCCACTTTTTGAAATTATATATATTTTATATTTCAAAATGGACTTCATTTATGGATTCAGAATATCGAAATTAGCCTATGTTGAATTTTTGGTATTTTTCTGAGAACTTCCAATTTTTTATGAATAGTGAAAAATACTTAAAAACAACATTTTTAATCAAAATAATTTATAGTGATAAATTATACTATTGAGTGGATTTAAAGTATAATTAGAATATATTTTTACCATTTTATCCAATGGTGGTCATTAGAATTAATTTCACTTTGAAATTGGACATAAATAATTGTTAATCTTTTGATATATATTGTTTCAAAAAAACACGCTATTTATTGTGACAGCGGAAATTAATTATAAACTTAATTAATTCAACTTATATGTTTGGAATTTTGTAAAATATACATCATTTTTGAATTCGGAATATCAATTATATCTTAGGGTGAAATTTTGGCATTGTTTTGAAAAACTTCAATTTTTTATGAATAGTGAAACCACTAAGTGGTACTTAAAAAACTGATTTTTCGTTTAAATGAAACATTACCACTTCTGTGATTTGAATATCAAAAATCGGACATACATGGTTTTCATTAGGAAGTAAAATGTGGTTCAATGGGATTAAAATAATTTTTTGGTGAATAGTAACTTTTAAGATTAATTAAACGCGATTAAAGGTAATTAGTGAAATTTAACGTAAAAATGATATTATAAAAAGATGAAAATACATTTACACTTGTCCTACCCATATTGGACGAGTCATGACTGACCAAGACAATCCATGGGTCAACTTGGGGACCCCATGGAGCCACTTTGGTAGGAAAATGACATTAAAAACTTTTTATTTAATGTTAAAATAAAAATGTCACAAACATGAGTTGTTTTACTAAAACAACTTTTAAATGTGGATATAAAATTCATATGTTTGACTATAAATATTCATTAGAAATATAAAAAGATTTCCTACATCATGATATCTTTTTTATAATTTTTAAACAATATATAAATTAAATTATTTATGACACCATGATGATGCAGCGATTACCTCATTAATTAACGATTTAAATAAAATAAAAAGATAATGTAAAATCTAAGACTTAAACTAGTAAGAAACCTGTTTTATGAGTAAATTTAGAACCCTTATCACCTTACCCTCGAAATATATTAGTATGGGACCTTTATAATCTGAAAAAGAATTTCATAATAAAGTAACATTTCAATCTTTCCAAGAGTGCCCCTTTTATCCTCTTATAAAAGGCCCCCACCACTACCACCTTACTCACACATTCAAAGCCTTTTGGCTCGGCCAACCTCTGCCCAAATACTCTCTAAAATTCCCTATCTTACTCCTAGAGGCCTTACATTGGGCATAATTCTTCCCAAGGAAGCCTTTGGATCAAATCAAAAATAGTTACCCGATTTTAAGGTAATGTCATCTCGAATGTTGTTTTGTTTTATTTTGCTTCTCCAACCCCTTAATCTCTTTTGATTTCTTTCTTTTGTAACAAAAACAGTATCTAAAATATACTAGTATTTTGTTATTTAAAGGATTTTGTTTACACTTACACACACCTTCATCTAATGGTTAAAGAATATACTGTTTCTGTGGGTGGCGAAATACTGCCTCACGAAACGATGATTGTTCAATATTCTTTTAACACCTCTAATGGTGGCCATTTTGATGAAAATATTTTCATATATGATATATATATTATTTTTATGTTTTCCTTATGCTTCTTTATTTCTCATTTATGGCATACTTTATGTTTTCCATTATGGGTAAACGCGATAATTTCATTTTAGGAAGTGCGGACTACTGCCCCCTCAAAGTGATTTGAATAATTAATGCCAAATGTGGGATGTATAAAGGATGAAGTAAATGGTATTATACATTATATTATACTGGAATTATATTATACCTTTATATAATTATAACTTCATTCTATTAAATTCGAAATAGAACTGAAAGTAGCGTTCATGCGTACATATGGCTTACCATCTCCATGAACGGTGCATTTCATTTCTTACCTATAAATGTTAAGTAATATTATAAATGAATGTATATACTGGATATATATGATGTGTATGATATATACATCATGAATATAATTATGGATTTAATGGATATATTACCACATGAACAAAGTGTAATTATAAGAAGTTTATTTTTGACTCAAGTACCTAAGATCGACAAAACGACCATTATAAACTTAAATAATTACATAATGTTCATGACATGGTAATATGTGATATAAAAGGAATAATGAACTTGAAAAACGTTCTTAATAAGGTATATATTAACTCTAGTTTATTATTCAGGAGGTTAAAGAGCGGTCGAGTCAAATTATGTCATGATATTATTATTTCATATCTTGTATTTTTACTTTCTTTATGTGTAAATATAATGAATACACATAATAGATCTATTTTATTTTAAAAATGATCTTTTTAATGACTTCACCTCAATCTCCTTTCATTGAGGCATATTTGGTTTTATACACAACTTTCATTTATACGGTGTATAAACCCCTTTGAATTTTACTTTTATTGAAAAGGAATCTTTTATATGAAGCGTTTTTACTAAACGACAAAAAGGAATGTTTTTCTTACGTATGCGGCGACAGCGACTTCTCTGCCGCCGTGACCATTATTTGAGTTTCAGCTTCCTCTACAAGCCATAACTTTTTTTAAAATGAAAAATAAAAACAAGTTTTAATTTTCTTTTATTTTGGTATTGAAAATGGGTTTGAAAGTGTTTTTATTATATCAATGTGTTGTATTGATATCTTTTGATTGGAATGTGGAAATGTTATGTTTCCTTTATGCATGTTTTATGCGATACGATTAGGTTATATGATATGTTTAAACCTATTCATATGAGGAATGCATTGGACTTAATAAGTGACGGGTGGAGCCCGCTATAGCTCCTCGATGCATCGGTAGGTCTCATGAGACAAACTGGTGTCTTGGCACGAGGCCTTGACAAAATCTTATTTGTAGTCTTGGCACGAGGCCTTGCCTATGTTGTTATGATAGTCTGGAATTCTGCATTATATCATTATGAAAGTGGTTATTGATATTTCATGTGATTATTCGACTAGTAGAATATCCATGTGAGTACGTAAATGGCATTATTTAATTATATTTTTGCCATATTATGCTAAAGTTCAAGTTTAAAAAGGCTTTTGTTTTAGTTATACATTGACTTAAATGTTAATGATTATTTATGAAAGCTTCCCCAATATTGTTATCCTTACTGAGCATCTGAGCTCACCCCTTTCAATGTTTTAATATTTTCCAGGATGTGATGAAGTATTATATGAATGACCTGCAGGGATAGTCAGAAGAGGATATGAGTGTGGACTATAGAGAATTTGTTATTGTAGTTTTTTACTTTATGATGTAATGTAACATTTATGAATGTATCTAGTGTTTCCAAGGCTACTAAACTAATCGGTCTTTCGAGACTTGATCTTTTGTGATCATGCCAATGTTACGAAATAATGCACCGACTCTGGGTAAATGGGGTCGGGGTGATACAGAAATTCCCAAGACGTGGAGATTGGTTGATTGGTGTAAATCTCGGTTCCGGGTCTTCTTGAGTCAGGATAAGTGATATGGGGGCTTTGAGGCCGGTAAGTGTATGGAGCTAGGAAGAGTATCTCTTGAGGAAATCTTGCCTTTAGCAGACGGGCCAGGGGATATCAATATGCAGATCCACTGAGGGCTTGGTATGCATAGTCATGCAAAGGTGTCCAGGCATCGATAAATTTACACTTCTGATGGCCGTGAATGGTTATGAGGATCCGCGATTTTCTGGGCCATGATGTATGCCTTTTGGTGAGAACAAATATGGACATGTCGGGCATATTTTTCCCTGGTTGCTGATAAATCCTAGAGATCTCCCTACGCTGATTTATGTTGCACATGGGGGTGTACCTTCTATCCATGGAGCTCTACGTCGTGCGGTAAGGGATAAGTACTCTTAGTTTAGCGGTCGTAGAGCTCAGAACATTGGGGGACTATTGCTGTAGTCACTAAAAGGATAAATGAGTTAACATGCTCTGATATAATCTGAACAGGGTGGGGGATAGAGGTTGTAAACTGTAACTCTAAGGTTTCCAGGATTAGGAGATGTTGTGTGGGGGCTCTGGGGCCGGTAAGCGTATATAGCTAGGAAGAGTACCACGTGAGGAAATCTTTCATTTGGTAGACGGGCCCGGGGATATCAATATGCAGATCCAATAAGGTCATGGTATGCATAGTAATGAAAAGGTGTCCATGGGTCGATAACATTCCACTTCCGATGGCCGTGAATGGTTATGAGGATCTAATATTGCTCACAGTACAGAGTTCGGCATGTGGGGTTAATGATGTTCAAGCATACAATAAACATCTTCACCGCAATTTTCTATTGAGTCAAAGTATCCTAGCACTGTTTTGACATTTGTAAATGCAGGTCGTCATGTGAAAAACAGGTGGATACATAGGCTAACTGAGTAGGGAATCCCTTGAAACGTTTGGATGTGAAAAGGGGGATGAACTTCTAATCCACTACTCCATAAATTTCGAAATCGGGAGATATGAAATGGGGGATCTGAAGAAGGTAAGTGTATAGAGTTGGGAAGAGTATTTCTTTAAGAAATATTTCCTTTGGTATACGGGTCAGGGGATATCAATTTGTAGAGCCGGTGTGGGAATGGTAGGTATAGTCATACAAAGGTGTCTACAGGTCAATAACCTTCCACTTCCGATGACCATGAATGGTTATGAAGATCCGCCATTATCTGGGTTTTGGAGTCTGATGTATGGAGAGGTTTTATCCAAATTCGCAAGGAGTATTCTCATCTCATTTTTTCCATATATCTTGGGTGGGTCACGATGAATTCCATCCTGTTTAACATCACGTGGTGAGGACGATGTCCGTGAAATTTAATGTTGTGCGGTGAAGATGAGGGGTATATATGCTTGTGCATTCTTTTCTTGGTGGCTAGGCTATGAGATAAGATCCCAACATCGCTACGTATCCCACAAGGGTAGGAATCAAGTGACACATAGTTCTTTTTGGAGTACACCTCGTGTAGGTCTGGTCCTTACACAGGGGGAAGGGGCATATTTCATTTATCCTTATCTGTGTAGTTTAATGTTGTGCGACAAGGATGATGAAAACACACCGTGCAGGTTTGGTCCATACATGGGGGAAAAGGGAATTTTTTAAATCTTCATTCAGTGGTGGCTGGGCCGGGATTGGGGATCCTGGCATCGATATGTATCCTGCAAGGGCAGGAATCAAGCAGTACATAGTTCTTTTTGGAGTACACCCCGTGAAGGTCTGGTCTGTACACGACGGGAGAGGGAAATTTTTAATCCTTCTTTTCCCTGCAGTTTAAAATCATTTGGTAAGGACAAGGAAGACACCCAGTGCAGGGTTGGTCTATACACGGGGGGGGGAAAGGGCATTTTTTATTCTTCCTTTCCCTGCAGTTTAACATCATGCGGTAAGGACGAGGAAGACACCCGATGCAGGGTTGGTTCGTACATGGGGGAAAAGGGAATTTTTGACTTTCATTTGGGGTTGGTTGGGCTAGGGTGAGGGACCCTGGCATCATTATTTATCCCACTAGGGCAGGAATCAAGACTCATGTAGTTCTATAAAGTCTGTGCTATTTAACGTTGTGTGGTGAGGACAAGGAATACACCCAGTGCAGGGTTTGGTCTATACACGGGGGAGAGAGCATTTTTTTGGAATGGATGGGTGAGGATGGGGAACCCTAGTGTCACTACATATCCCAAGAGGGTGGGAATAAAGCCTTATGTAGTTGTTTTGGGTAATACACCCCATGCGGGTCTGGTTTGTATGGGGGAAGGGGGATGTTTTGGCTTCAATTGAGGTGGCTAGGCCAGGGTGTGGAATTCTGGCGTCACTACGTATCCTGCGAGGCAGGAATCAAGCCTCACATAGTTCTTTAAAATAAAATACACCCCATGCAGGTCTGGTCCATACATGGGGGAGAATGGGCATTTTTGTGAATCTCATCCATCCAGTTTAACACCGTGCGGTGAGGACGAGGAATACACCCCATGTAGGTCTGGTCCATACACATGGGAAAAGGGTAATTTTTTTACACCTCATTTGGTGGTGGCTGGGCCAGGATATAGATCCCTAGCATCACTATGTATCCTACGAAGGTAGAAATCAAGTTGTACATTTTTCTCTGAATTAAGTACACCCATTGTAGGGTCAGTAGATGGGGGAAGGGGCCAATTTTTTAATTTTATTCCATTTGGGAGTAGGTGGGATATGATAGGGTCTCCAGACATCGCTACGTATACTGCGATGGCAGGAATCAAGCCGTATGTAGTTCACTGAAATCCATGCAGTTTAATAGCATGCGGTGAGGAAGAAAGACTCTTAGTTTAGGGTCATAGTGTTTGGATCGTTGGGTGCTTGGCAGGTTAATGTCCTACAGCTCAGACGATAACTGCTTTTATTTATGCCGATGAGGACGAAATAATCTTAGTTTTGGGTCATAGAGTTTGGACCATTGGTTTCTCGGCAGTTTAACGTCCTGCAGATCTGACGATAACTGTATTTAGATATGCAAGTGATGATGAAATACTCTTAGTTTAGGGCCATAGAGTTTGGACCGTTGGGTCCTTGGAAGTTTAACATTCGTCAGCTTAGACGATAACTGCTTTTAGTTATGCCGGCGAGGATGAAATACTCTTAGTTTAGGGTCATAGAGTTTGGACTGTTGGGTGCTTGGCAGTTTAATGTCCTGGAGCTCAGACGATAACTGCTTTTAGTTATGCAGGTGAGGATTAAATACTCTTAGTTTTGGGTGATAGAGTTTGGACCATTGGGTGCTTGGCAGTTCAACGTTCTGCAGCTCAGATGGTAACTTCTTTTAGTTATGCCGGTGAGGACAAAATACACTTATTTTAGGGTCATAGAGTTTAGACCGTTGGGTGCTTGGCATTTTAACATCCTACAGGTTGAACGATAACTACTTTTAGTTATGCCGTTGAGGACGAAATACTCTTAGTTTAGGGTCAAATAGTTTGGACCATTGGGTGCTTGGAAGTTTAACTTCCCACAGCTTGGACAAAAACTTCTTTTCACTATGTGAAATACTTCTTCAGAAATCTTGCATTTGCAGGAGCCATAGTGAACTATCTGTCCATGGAGAGCAGAGAATATTCCCCAATAGAGTAGACCTTGTGTATAACATATGGTCCCTCCCACATGGGCTCCAGATTTGGAGGCTTATTTCTGGGTATTATTGGGGTCCGGAGGACCAACACCAATTCTCCTTCCTAGAAATACCGGAGAGGAACCATTTTATTGCAGGCTCGCGCTATCCGTTTTTGATATAATTCCAGATGGTGAAAAGTGTGAAACTGCTTCTCATCTAGCTGTTTTAATTCACCTAGCTGTTTTTTCAATTGATCTTGATTGGATAACTGATTACAAATGGCAACACAGAGCGAGGGAAATTGGAGCTCAATGGGAAGGACTGCTTCTGTTCCGTATACTAATGAGTACAAAGTAGCCTGAGTAGCGGTGAAGACTGTGGTTTGATAAGACCATAATGCATGAAGGAGTTTATCCGGCCAAAAAATTCTTATCTTTGTACACCATTTTCTGGAGAACGTTGGACAGGGTCTTGTTAAAAGACTCTATCTGTCTATTGGACACTGCATGGTAGCGGGATGAGTGGATAGCCTTGATACCATATTCTTGGTATTGTTTCTCCAATTCAGTAGAGAAGAAGTTGGTGACGTTATACATCGGTATGGTATGAGGGACACCAAATCTGGTGATGATATTGGTTTTCAAAAAGCAGACAATGTTTCTTGCACTGACTTCCTTAAGGGGTATAGCTTTTTCCCATTTGGAAGAGAAGTCGGTTTCTATGAGGACATACATCAGTTGTTTGTCTGTTCTGGCAAGATATGGTCCCACGACATCCATTCCCTATATGGAAAATGGCCAGGAGTACATCACCTGATGAAGTAGCTCTGGGGGTTGGTGTATGAAGTTGGCATGAATTTGGCATTAGTGGCATTTTGCGATAAAGTTCTCACAAACTCATGCCACAGTGGGCCAATAGTACCCAAGCCTTCAAACCTGATGGGAAAAGCTTAGACCCTGACTAATTCACTCCACATATTCCATCATGTACATCAGTCATGACGACATTGGTTTCTTCTCTATCAATGCATCTGAGGAGGATTCTTCTGAGGCCTCGTTTGTAGAGGACCTCTTGCTGACTCGTGCCTCCATATAGGACAAAGTTCATTGCCTTTCTATGTATTTGTACTCGTTCATCCTTGTCTAATAAAAGTTTTCCCTGTTGAAGTTAGTTTGCAATGGGGGTCATCCAGCCAGTGGTAGGAGCATATGGCTCAAGGATAGGACTGACTACGTTGATTTCATCTATCTTGGCCTGAACAAACAACAAGACCATTCGACGATGAGCAATACTGATAGTTGTTTCATCCTAGTCTGGGTCGTCTTGGTTTGTGGCCACATTAGCTAATGAGTAGGTCTAGGAATTCTGAGACTGGGGAATATAGGCCAACGTTGGCTCTGTGGAGAATTCCACCATTAACCCTCAGACATGGTCAAATAGGGGAATCAGCTACTTCTCTTTAATAGCATAGTAACCATTGAATTTTTGATGACCAGTTCCGAGTCACCTTTTATCTTAAGGTGATTTACTTGTTCATGGAGTGCGATCTCCAGGCATACAATGAGGGCTTGATACTCCGCTTCATTGTTCGTACATCCTTCTAACAGGAAGAAGGAATATGGCAAGACTGCCTTTTCTGGGGACATGAGAATTATCCCCAAGACCACCTTGTTAAATTTGGTATCTTCCACCCTCTTCCCGGTTGGGCTTCATGATGCGCCATTGAAATACATATCCCACGCTGGGAACACCTCTTGAACCGAGAAGATGTCTTTATCAGGTTGCTCGGCATCTGGTGCGGTGGTCCCCATTGAAGGGTGCTCCGCCAGAAAATCTGCTAATGCCTAGACCTTGATGGATTTATGAGGCACAAACCAGATGTCGAATTGTTGCAGGATGACTGCCCATCGAGGCAGGTGCTTGGTCAGCATTGGGCAGTTAAGGATGTACTTGAGCGGGTTACTCCATTAGACCAAATGGACTTCCTGATGATGCAGATAATGTCACTATTTTTGAACTGCAAAGACCAAGTCCAAACAACTCTTCTCGATGTTTAAGCATCGAGTTTCAGCATCGATCATGGTTTGGCGGAGGTAATAGAGACTGTTTCACTGCTGGTGTCATTTTTCTGTGCGAGGAAGGATCCCAGTGACCTCTCTAGGGCCGTCACGTATAGGATGAGAGGTCTTCCTTCAACCGGGGGCATGAGAACTCATGGGCTTAAGAGATACTTTTTTAGGCTGTAGAATGCCTCTTGGCAGTCATCTGTCCATTTGTATGTGACTCCCTTCTTCATTAACCTAAAAAGGGCAAACATTTTCAAGCTAGGTTGGCTATGAACCATCTGATATAGGCTAGGTGTCCTTGGAATCCCCTCAGCTCAGTGAGATTGCGGGGAGGTGGTAATCTAGGGATAGACTTTGTCTTTTCAGGGTCAACATTGATGCCATGATGGTATATGATGAAGCCAAGGAATTTCCCTGAGGTAACCCCGAAGGCACATTTCAATGGATTCATCTTTAGGCTGTGTTGTCGATGTTTGTTGAAGACAGTTTCAAGGTATGACATGTGATCCGAGCACTGTCATGATTTGACCCCGAAGTCATCCACGTATCATTCGAAAAATATCCCCAGGAGTGGTTTAAAGATTTGATTCATGGTGCGTTGATATGTGGAACCAGTGTTCTTGAGACCAAAGGGAATGACCCTGTAAAAGAATATTCCTTGAGGGGATCTGAAGGCAATGGCGTCTTCATCTTCTCGGGCCATCCGGATCTGATTATACTCAGAATAACAATCCATGAAGGATAGAGCCTCAAAACTAGATGTTGTTTCGATTAATAATTTGGTAGCCGGGATTGAGAAAACATCTTTTGGGTAGTGCTGATTGAGATCTCTGAAATCGATACAGACGTAGATTTTTCCAATTTTTTTCTTGACGGGGAAAATTTTGGCCAACCGGATGGGGTACTGGACCTCCCGAACGAGGCCTATTTTAATTAGCATATCGACTTCAGCCCCTATTTTGGTAGCATGCGAGGGGTGCGTTCTTCTGGCGGCTTTTTTATAGCCCCTATGGTCTTCTGGCAGACCAAAGTTATAACACCCCGAGCTTCCACGATATGCTTCTCTTTCAATAATGCAATATCATGCATTGTACGCAAGTTTGAGATTCTAACACACCACAACCAATCAAAGTAGCCGTTATGAATAGTAATACCTATTTTTTGAAATTTTATAAATTTTATCTTGCCAAATGGACTTCGTTTTCAGATTCGGTATATCGAAATTATCTTATGCTGTATTTTTCTGAGAACATCCAATTTTTTTTGAATAGTGAAAAATACCTAAAAACAACCTTTTTAATCAAAATAAATTATAGTGATAAATTATACTATTGAGTTTTTTTAAATTATAATTAGAATATATTTTTACCGTTTTATCCAATGGTGGTCATTAAATTTATTTCACTTTGAAATTAGACATAAACAATTGTCAATCTTTTGATATATATTGTTTCTTAAAAACACGCTATTTGTTGTGACAGCGGGAATTAATTATAAAATTAATTAATGAAACTTATATGTTTGGAATTTTATAAAATAGAAATAATTTTTGAATTCGGAATATCAATTATAGCTTAGGGTGAAATTTTGGCATTGTTCTGAAAAACATCAATTTTTTATGAATAGTGAAACCACTAAGTGGTAGTTAAAAAACCGATTTTTCATTTAAATGAAACGTTGCCACTTCTGTGATTTGAATTTCAAAAATCCAACATACATGGTCATCATTAGGAAGTAAAATGTGGTTCAATGGGATTAAAATATTTTTTTTAATAGTAACTTTTAAGTTTAATTAATCGCCATTAAAGATAATTAGTGAAATTTAAGGTAAAAATGATATTATAAAAATATGAAAATACCTTTACACATGTCCTACCCCTATTGGATGAGTCATGGATGCCCCAGAAAATCCATGGGTCAACTTGGGGACCCCATGGAGCCACTTTGGTAGGAAAATGACATTAAAAACATTTTATTTAATGTTAAAATAAAAATGTCCCAAACATGAGTTGTTTTACTAAAAAATATTTTAAATGGGATTATACAAGTAATATTTTTGACTATAAGTATTAATTAGAAATATAAAAAGGTTTCCTACATCATGATATTTGTTTTATAATTTTTAAACATTAAATAAATAAAACTATTTATGACACCATGATGATGCAGTGATTACCTCATTAATTAACGATTTAAATAAAATAAAAAGATAATGTAAAATCTATGACTTAAACTTGTCAGAAACCTATTGGATGAGTATATTTCAAACCCTTATCACCTTAACCTTGAAATATATAAGTGTGTGACCTTTAGAATCCGAAAAATCATTTGATAATAAAGTAACATTTCAATCTTTCCAAGAGTGCCCCTTTTCTCCTATTATAAAAGGCCCCAACCACTACCACCTTACTCACACCTTCAAAGCCTTTTGGCTCGGCCAACCTCTGCCCAAATACTCTCTAAAATTCTCCCCCTTACTCCTAGAAGCCTCACTTTTGGAAGAAGTCTTCCCAAGGAAGCCTTTGTCTCAAATCAAAAAGAGTTACCCTATTTTAAGGGAATGTCTTCTCTAATGTTGTTTTGTTTTATTTTGCTTCTCCAACCCCTTAAAATCTTTTTCTTCCTTTATTTTGTAACAAAAACAGTATCTAAAATATACTAGGATGTTGTTATGATAAGTATCTGGTTTAGACTTACAAACACCTTCATCTAATGGTTAAAGAACATACTATTTCTGTGGGTGGAAAATACTACATCATGAAACGATGATTGTTCAATATTCTTTTAACACCTCTAATGGTGGCCATTTGGATGAAACTATTTTCTATATGATATATATATTATGTTTATGTTTTCCTTATGCTTTTTTATTTCTCATTTATGGCATACTTTATGATTTCCATTATGGGTAAACACGATAATTTAATTTTAGGAATTGCGGACTATCGCCCCCTCAAAGTGATTTGAATCGTTAATGCCATATGTGGGATGTATAAAGGATGGATTAAATGGTATTATAAATTATATTATACTGGAATTATATTATACCTTTATATAATAATAACTTCATTCCATTAAATATGAAATATAAATGAAAGTAGCGTTCATGCGTACGTATGGCTTACCGGCTCCATGAACGGTGCATTTCATTTCTTACCTCTATATGTTATGTAATATTATAAATGAATGTATATACTGGATATATATGATGTATATGATATATAAATCATGAATATAATTATGGATATAATGGATATATTACCACATGAACAAAGTGTAATTATAAGAAGTTTATTTTTGACTCAAGTACCTAAGATCGACAAAATGACCGTTATAAACATAAATAATTACATAATGTTCATGACATGGTTATAAGTGATATAAAAGGAATAATGAACTTGAAAAAGGTTCTTAAGAAGGTAGAGATTAACTCTAGTTTATTATTCAGGAGGTAAAAAATCGGACGAGTCAAGTCGGACACGAGGTAATGGAATTTCTTAACCCAATTTCCATTATTTGGGTTAATCTCCAACTATTAAATTATGTCATGATATTATTATGTACTATCTTGTATTTGTACTTTCTTTATGTGTACTTATAGAGAATACACATAATAGATCTATTTTATTTTAAAAATGATCTTTGTAAGGACTTCATCTCAATCTCCTTTCATTGAGGCATATTTGGTTTTATACACACCATTCGTTTATACGGTGTATAAACCCCTTTGACTTTTACTTTTATTCAAAATGAATCTTTTTATACGAAGCACTTTTACTAACTGACAAAAGGAATGTTTTTTCTTATGTATTCAACGACAACGACTTATCCCCCGCCGTGACTATTATTTGAGTTTCGGCTTCCTCTATAAGACATAACTTTTTTTAAGGAAAAATAAATTCCATGTTTTACTTATCTGTTATTATGGTATTGAAAATGGTTTTGATAAAGTTTTTATTATATAAATGTGTTGTATTGATATCTTGTGATTGAAGTGTGGAAATATTATGTTTCCTTTATGCATGTTTTATTTGATACAATTATGTTATGGTTTATGATATGTTTAAACCTGTTCAAATGAGGAATGCATTGGACTAAATAAGTGATGGGTGGAGCCTGCTATAGCTCCTCGATGCATCGGTAGGTCTCCTGAGACAAACTAGTGTCTTGGCACGAGACCTTGACAAAATCTTTTTTGTGGTCTTGGCACGAGGCCTTGGATACGTGGTTATGATAGTCTGGCATTATGCATTCCATTATTATGAAAGTGGTTATTGATATTGCATGGGATTATTCGACTAGTAGAATATCCATGTAAGTAAGTAAATGGCATTATTTAATTTTATTTTTTCCATATTATGCTGAAGTTCAAGTTTAAAAAGGCTTTTGTTTTAGTTATACATTGCCTTAAATGTTAATGTTTATTTACGAAAACTTCTGCAATATTGTTATCCTTACTGAGCATCTGAGCTCACCCCTTTCAATGTTTTAATATTTTCCAAGATGTGAAGAAGTATTTTATGAATGACCTGCAGGGATAGTCAGAAGAGGATATGAGTGTGGACTATGGAGACTTTGTTATTGTATTATTTCACTTTATGATGTAATGTAACATTTATGAATGAATCTAGTGTTTCCAAAGCTACTAAACCAATCAGTCTTTCGAGACATGATCTTTTGTGATCATCCCAATGTTATGAAATAATGCACCGACTCTGGGTAACTGCGGTCGGGGCGTTACAGTTGGTATCAGAGGCATTTTAGTACTAACCTTGGAAGCTAGATTTAGATAAACTCTGATTAGACCACATAGCCCAAAGATAGACTTTGAGGATTAGTATAGAAGAACTTCCTAGAATATTGGTATTTTAGAGATTTTGTGAGTTTTCCGAGCAATACATCCCTGTCTGGATACGATTAGGTAGTGGCGGCTCTGGCACAGATGTACCTAGGGGTAAAACCCAAAAAATCTGCTTTGAGCTAGACTCGAATGGGAACTGGTTCACGACAATGGGCCTTGCTACACTCTTGGTTACGACACTCCCAGTGGATATGCTTAGGATAATTTTCATTTTATTTACAAACCACTATGAAGGGTTATGAGTATATACTTCCTCAAAGAAAACATTTTTATGATTATGGATTATATCCATAAAGAGTTTAATTTATGTTAAGTATTTTACAAGTATGGAATTATGTATTTTGATTCATAAACTAATCTAGTTTATTCCATTGTTTAGAAATGGTTCCTAGTGGAAGGAATGGAAACCATATCAATGCACGCACTCCGTGTAGGGATTTCCCTCCTTCTCAAGATAATTATTTTTGATATGGAGATACAACTGGTGCTGATCAACTTATTACCATACTTGGACAACTCACTCAGGTTATGAATAATAACCTTACTCGTATGGAGCACCCTGATCCACAACGTGGAGGATCATTGTTAGACCGCTTCATGAGGAAACAACCACCAAAATTTAATGGGGGTAAAAATACATTGGTAGCTGAGAAATGGATAAACTCCTTAGAAAAAATATTCCATGCCTTGGGGTGTAGCGAAAGAGAGAAGGTTGTCATGGAAGTCTACCACCTCACTGGAGATGCCGATCAATCGTGGTCGCTGATTCAAAACAAAAAGGAAGATGATGAAGTATCAAATATAGAATGGAGAGAGTTCAAAGATCTTTTAATAGAAAAATACTTTCCACATGACCATCGAGCAGATATGGAAAGGCAATTTCTGATTCTGAGGCAGAAGGAGGATGAGAATGTCTCAAAGTATGAGGATAACATTACAAGGTTAGTGAGGCATGCTGCAGATTATATACATAACCCAAGAAGTAAGATTGATCATTTCTTTGATGGGTTGAAACCATTTCTCCGTCGATCATTAGTCTCACAAACCTTCTCGTCATACGAAGATATTCTCTCGTGTGCTATCAAGACGGAAAAGGAATTCTATAAGTCTTATGACAACAAAGTAAAGTAAGAGAAGAAGAGAATGGTGGAATAAGAGGCAGATAAAGGGAAAAAGGGAAAGAAGGATTTTCCATTATGTGATAATTGTGGGAAGAATCACCCTGGTACTTGCCTAAAAGTAATGGGAGTTTGTTATAAATGTGGAGAAAAAGGTCACCAGGCTCATGATTGCAAGGGAATGAAAGATGCTATCAATGTTGAATGCTACAATAGTAGGGAAAGGGGGTATTATGAAAATGAATTTCCTAAGCGTCAGGGAAACTTGCCTCAGAAAAGGCCAAGGGATCAAGGCCAATCTTATGTTGTTACTACAGATGAAGTTGAATAATTATTGTATTTCTGTTTTTGGACTCAAGAACTAGATTATGGTTATAAGAATAATTTGATATATATAAGGATTGTACTACAGTACTTGTTGTTTTCATAAAGGTTTTAATATGATGAAGGTAATCATATTTTCAGTATGTGATAATAAGAGAAACCTTACTTTGTTGGGGGAATCTAATGTTGCAATTGATTTTGGAATTTAAGGAGATTTTAGAGAAAGTCTGGATAGAGGTATTTTGGATAACTATAAAGGTTGGGATGGATTAAGTTGAACATTGAATAGTATTGTTTAAGGTTAAAACATTTCTGAAGATTATTTTTGGAATATTATAATACTATATTTTTAGGAAAAGGAAAAGCTGTAGGGTGGGGCATAACCCGTCGCGTCGGACAAAGCTACAGGAATCGAACCCACAACCATAGTGCGACAGGATTTATTACCTACCACTAGCCTACAGGAAGTCCCAGATTATTACTAAAAGTTTTCCTAATCTAAATGGTATGTGTTAATATTTGGAACCTTATACAATTATGATAAATATAATATTTTCGAGTTCTGTTACCTTTTAGAGAGAAAGATGGGTTTGTGGTAACAATTTATTAAAGAATGAAAGTCTACATGACCAGTATGTATATTCCCTTATGTTCTTAGTAAATCTCCTAAATAAATTCCTCAACTTTAGAAATGGTAACATAAAACAAAAACGTTGCCAATTAGCTTTTCCAACTGGGGATTCAATGACTGTTTAACCAATCACAAGTTTGTGATTTTCTTATGGTTAACTTTATCCTAATCCAGTTTTATACAACTCTCCATCATACCATGATGGTTTTTTTCTCGCCCATATCCATATTTTCATAGAATCCTAGTTTGTGCTATCTCGGGTGACCTTTGTGCTTATCTTTCTTTCGTTTAATGTTATATTTTTATTAACCTTATTTCCGATGTGGGTTTTCCACAAAGGTATTTTCTATTTTCAACCTTTTATTTTCAAAGAAAAATTTCAAATTGCGAGGATGAAATTTATTGAAGGATGGGAGAATGTAACACCCCGAGCATCCAAGATACGCTACTCTTTCAATAATGCAATAGCTTGCATTGTATGCAAGTTCGAGATTCTAACACACCGCGACCAATCAAAGCAGCCATTATGAATAATAATACTTAATTCTTGAAATTTTATAAATTTTATCTTGCCAAATGGACTTCATTTTTGGATTTGGTATATCAAAATTATCCTATGTTGAATTTTTGGTATTTTTCTGAGAACTTCCAATTTGTTTTGAATGGTGAAAAATACTTAAAAACAACATTTTTAATCAGAATAATTTATAGTGATAAATTATACTATTTAGTGGTTTTAAAGTATAATTATAATATATTTTTACCATTTTATCCAATGGTGGTCATTAAAATTAATTTCACTTTGAAATTCGACATGAACAATTGTCAATCATTTGATATATATTGTTTCTTAAAAGCATGATATTTGTTGTGACAGCGGGAATTAATGATAAAATTAATTAATGAAACTTATAGGTTTGGAATTTCTTAAAATAGACTTCATTTTTTAATTCCGAATATCAATTATAGCTTAGGGTAAAATTTTGGCATTGTTTTGAAAAACTTCAATTTTTGATGAATAGTGAAACCACTAAGTGGATATAATGGATATGTTACCACATGAACAAAGTGTAATTATAATAAGTTTATTTTTGACTCAAGTACCTAAGATCGACAAAACAACCGTTATAAACTTAAATAATTACATAATGTTCATGACATGGTAATAAGTGATATAAAAGGAATTATGAACTTTAAAAAGATTCTTAAGAAGTTAGAGATTAACTCTAGTTTATTATTTAGGAGGTTAAAGAGCGTCCGAGTCAAGTCGGACACGAGGTAAGGGAATTTCTTAACTCAATTTCCATTCTATGGGTTAATCCCCTACTTTTAAATTATGTCGTGATATTATTATGTTCTATCTTCTATTTGTACTTTATTTATGTGTACTTATAGTGAATACACATAATAGATCTATTTTATTTTAAAAATGATCTTTTTAAGGACTTCGTCTCAATCTCCTTTCATTGAGGCATATTTGGTTTTATACACACCATTCATTTATACGGTGTATAAACCCCTTTGACTTTTACTTTTATTCAAAAGGAATCTTTTTATATGAAGCGCTTTTACTAAACGACAAAAGGAATGTTTTTTCTTACGTATACGGCGATAATGACTTCTCCGCTGTCGTGACTATTATTTGAGTTTCAGCTTCCTCTATAAGCCATAACATTTTATATTGAAAAATAAATACCATGTTTTACTCATCTTTTATTTTGGTATTGAAAATGGTTTTGATAAAGTTTTTATTATATCAATGTGTTGTATTGATATCATGTGATTGAAGTGTGGAAATATTATGTTTCCTTTATGTATGTTTTATGTGATACAATTATGTTATAGTTTATGATATGTTTAAACCTGTTCATATGAGGAATGAATTGGACTTAATTAGTGATGGGTGGAGCTCGCTATAGCTCCTCGATGCATCGGTAGGTCTCATGAGACAAACTAGTGTCTTGGCACGCGGCCTTGAAAAAATCTTATTTGTGGTGTTGGCACGAGGCCTTGGCTATGTGGTTATGATAGTCTGGCATTATGCATTCCATCATTATAAAAGTGTTTATTGATATTGCATGGGATTATTCGACTAGTAGAATATCCATGCGAGTAAGTAAATGGAATTATTTAATTTTATTTTTTCCATATTATGCTGAAGTTCAAGTTTAAAAAGGATTTTGTTTTAGTTATACATTGCCTTGAATGTTAATGTTTATTTATGAAAGATTCCGCAATATTGTTATCCTTACTGAGCATATGAGCTCACCCCTTTCAATGTTTTAATATTTTCCAGGATGTGAAGAAGTATTTTATGAATGACCTGCAGGGATAGTCAGAAGAGGATATGAGTGTGGACTATAGAGACTTTTTTATTGTAGTATTTTACTTTATGATTTAATATAACATTTATGAATGTATCTAGTGTTTCTAAGGCTACTAAACTAATCGGTCTTTCGAGACTTGATCTTTTCTGATCATGCCAATGTTAAGCAATAATGCACCGACTCTGGGTAACTGGGGTCGGGGCATTACAAAAGTGGTGGGTCGCCACTTCGGGATTGAGTCCCGGAATTTCCATGTAATTCCACGAAAAAACATCCCGGTGTTGCTTCAGGAAGGAGGTATATACCTCATGCTCCTCGAGAGACATGGCTACACTAATGAGTGTGGTCCTTGGGTCTTCCTCAGTACACATGTTTATTTCCCTTATCTTGTCAACAGTGGTGGAGATACCTTTCTAAAATTTAGGAGGTGCATCTCTGAGATCTTCCTCCTATTCTTCTCCCAAATCCTCAGTTTCTTGATCCAGAGAGTGGAGAGCTCTTAACTCGGGATCCTGGGAGTCTATAGGTGAGGCATTTTGGGCTTCCGCACTCAAGTATTCACCCCTAATTTGAGGGTCAGTAGGTGTTTCTGCTCCGCTATGCTCAGGCGTCAGAACTAAAGTCATGAGGATAGTCGAGGGTGTGTCCAAGATTGAATACCTTCTCTCAACATGGTTGATGGGAAGTACGTAGTCTCCGCCAAGCTGTCTGAGGGGGTCATCAGGAACCATTTCCAGACCATTTGCAGTGGGGATCCAGTCAATACCATTGATCGAAGGATTCTTTTTCTTTTTCTCATAAAACCCGACATCAATGTAGTGTGACTCGAAGAGCTCGAAAGGGGCCTTGTCAGTGTTCAATGTTTCACTTTTTCCATTGATGCAATATTTGATACACTGGGGGTAGGATGAAGGAACGACCATGTTCTTATGAAGCCATGACCTTCCAAGAAGGGCATTAAATGCTGTGTTCTTCCAGACCACCAAGAATTCCGAGTAGGCCACAAGGTCGCCAAAATGGGTTTTCAGCTTGATTTTTCCCATAGGCTTCTGTTCACTCTTGTTATCCCATCTTGCGGAGTGTTCGTAGGTGAAGGAGGTTAACTCCGAAGCCATTGTCTATAAAGACTTTATGGATCCCAACATCATTTAGTGCGCTAGACACATATTGTGGTTTGATATGATCTTGCATGATGGCATCTTCATCCTGATCGGTGAAGGAAGCCACCGCATTGCATTCAGTCGGGCCAGTCTCCGTCTGGTAAATCTCGGCAGTAGCTACCTCGGCATGGAACTCCTGGGGGCTGAGAAAGGCTTCAATAAGCGCCTCCATGAGATCTGCTGACATACTCATGGCATCGAGGATTGACATCTTACCTGATACTGACTCCAGCTACTTAAGGATATCATATTTTTTCTCAAATGGCCGACGCTTTTCAGTTGGTGGGAGTGTTTTAGTAGGAACTTTAGGAGTAGGAGCATGCAATGAGGAAGGACCGTCCATGGGGTTGGAGGTTGGTGGTGTTCCCACGTTCTGGGAACTCGACCTGACCGGTCTATTTGTGTACACTAGGTGGCTAGACATCTGTTCCTCCTTTGATGGGTACTGCAGAATGACAGGTCCAGAGTTGCCGTTTGTGGAGGTGGAGGGATATTATTTCTCCTATTGAGTCCATTTAAGGGCTCTCCCACGGGTTTTCACGATATTAACAGTTTTTGCCGGGGTAAAACCATAGGGTTGGTTTCGGCCGCGACTGTGCCTTCCCCTGTATCCCATGTTTCTTTGATTCCTCCTCCCGGCCCCTTGCGTCGAGAACTCAAGTTCATAACCATACCCTTTGTCAAGGAATGATTCCATTATATGGATGAAGTTGATGGAACCAAATATTAGCTCTTCATCCTGTGGAAGGTCAACCTGGTCAGTTTTCCTTAATGGTGCCATTTGGTGGGTCGGTGCCCATGGTGCCAAGTTTGAGGGCATAAAATCCGACAGTGTTGGGGCAAACTATGGACTTGTTGCGTACTGCTCCTCTTTCTCTTGTCTCCTCCCTTTTCAATTAAACCTGTATGAACAGCTCGTGGAGGGTTGTGAAGCCGATATTATCGGTTGTGCAACATTAGGGGCTGTTGGCAGAAACACCGGCTGCTGTAATTGAGAACGGACTATACCCTGATCACAGTTGACGATATTTCGAGTCATATAGCTGTCAAAATTATTCCCCTTCTTTCTGGTGACTTCCTGACACCCCTCCCCTTTTTTGGAGTCGGTGGTAGAAATGTATGTCACATGTGTTGGGGGTGGTCCCAGCTCGACCTACCCAGAGTCTACCATCCTTTGAAGGAGGTATTTGAAGATGAATCATTCATGGATACTGTTCCCTAACATTAAATGATAGGTAAAGTAATTTGGCCTGTCATCACGGCCGACTTCATTGGGCTTATTTGGCTCCTGGAGGCGGAGCAAGTTGTTATTCATGGCGTTGATGAAATATCCGCGAACCTAGTCCTCTCTTAACGTGTATACTTTTTGTCTTTGTTACTCGAACTGGTTCCGCTTTGATCCTCTCTGATCTCCCCGCTTGGGCAGAGGCAGCCACTGGTATACCGGGGGCCCTTGATGATTTGGTGCAGGCCTATGCAGTAGAGCAGTCGCAGGGGATGGCTTGTGCGTGACAGTGGACGCTTCAGCTCTAATGTTTCACTATGCAGAAGCCTGCGAGGCAATTCGGGACTTCATATTGGTCTGATGCAAGGAGTCTTCAATTATCTGGGTGATGGTCGAGATATGGTGGAAGCCAGTGGTGCACTCTACTTGTATGAGCGGTGTTTTCATATTGTCTCGAAGGTTATCGATACATATGTCTAGCATCTCATCTTAGGACATTGGCCTATTCAGATAGTAGGTAAGAACTTTCCATCTACTGATGAAATCTGTTACCCTCTTGTTCTCCCTCTATTTCCAATTCATGAGGTCGCAGACCATTGTTTTAGGCAACGTCGAGCTGAAGTGGAACAGGAACTGCTGTCGAAGGTCTTCCCAGTTTTTTATTGACTGGGATGGCAGGCTCGTATACCAGACGAAGGTATATCCTTGCGACGTCCGTACAAAGCATCTAAGTTTCACTGCTTCTGTCATTCCGGAGTTCCCATTATAGGGTCGCAATAAGACGCGTAGTGCATCAAATGCAGTTCAGGATCGCCTGATCTAATGAAAATTGGGAATACAGGGCTCCCAAAATTGGGTGATGGAGATTTGTTTCTCACCCAATCTAGGTAAGGCTTCTGCTCTGGTTGTATCGGAGCACTTCGACCTTCCATTTCTTCCAATCGAGCTGTCAGTGCTTCTATGGTACTTGTGAGACCCTATTTTACATCCTGCTGGGCCCAGTCATGGGCAAGCGTAGCCCAAGGCATTTCTAGAGTATCCACCTCCGTTGGCACCAGGGGTGCATGTGCCATTTGTGACACCTTCATAGATTTCATACGTAGTCTCTCCAGTTGCTTCTTTAGTGGAGGGATGTCTTGGTATTCATCTAGATCCATATTTAGGTAGTTGGACTGGATGGGCGCCACATTGGGCGGGAGCCCTGAACGTGCTTCGTTTTCCAGGGAAAACCTTGGTCTTTGAGGTGTACTTACTGTGAGTGAATGA
This sequence comes from Viscum album, assembly GCA_963277665.1. Taxonomy (NCBI): domain Eukaryota; kingdom Viridiplantae; phylum Streptophyta; class Magnoliopsida; order Santalales; family Viscaceae; genus Viscum; species Viscum album. Next base: position 1,878,904,318 of record OY728137.1, on the reverse strand, counting down.
TGTGGCTCCACATGGGATGTGCTTTAAATAAGACAGTTCTTCTAGAGTAGCTCGACATTATTCCGCCTCAATTCTTTCATTTCCTCTTCCTCTCGAGCGGACCTCTCTTTGAGCATAAGTGGCTCGTTTTTATTGAGAGAAGGAGGTGGGTTAAGGGTAATTGGTCCTTTGTTCTTATCCTTATTGGATGATCTCAAGGTAAGTGTAGGAAGGTTAGCTGAAGGGGTGGCCATATTTAGAGCGCCCCTCTAGTTCTGGGTGTGCACACCTGGTGGTTTGTTGTGAGTTACTGCCTGACTGGAACCATCGTCTCTTGATCCATCTGGATTTTCATCATCACTGGTGTCTCCCGTGGGGTTAGCCTATATGGAGTTGATGGAAGCATATCGTGGGGTGGCGAAGATGTCATCTTCCAAATTGGAAGAGTATCTCCCATGTCTTTAAATGGTCTTCCCCCTCCTGTCTCGAGATATCTTTTGAACTCCTTGACAAAAGGTGACACATAGAGTTCTTTGATGCGTCCTTACGGTACACCTCCCTCTTGAAAGGGATGGTGACTCAAAAGACGGGATATGGAATGAACCTCCTTTTCTGACTATCCTCCCTAGATGAGAAAATACTGATCCTCATGGGGGAGGTTGTTGTTGAGGAGGTAAAAATGCCCCCAACTGTGAGGGCTGGGGATGGATTCATTCCTTGGACATTGAGTCTCTTCCCGTTTCTATTGGTATTATGGGGGAATTTGTTGTTAAAAATGCCCCCAGCCCTACAGACTGGGGTTGACCCTAGATTGGGGAAGTGGTTGCTACTATAGCTACCTGCCTGATCTTGCATACCCCCATTCGGGGGTGAACTAGGTTTGGTTCTATGTTCTTATGTGAATGAATTTCTTATAGGGAGGCCGACAATGACTATTGATGGGACTTTCTTAGGCGAGAGGCCTGTTGTATGCTCTCGATGGCCTGATTTAGAAGTTCTTGGATGAATTGTTCCCGTCGGGCCTGATGCTTCTGGGACTTACTCAAGGCCTATATCTGTTGGGTGATTTGTCTTTCCTCAGCAGGGACCCCACTCAATTGTCGTCTTGACGTGATGAAATTGAAAGATACTACACCGAACGGGTTATTCTGGGCAGGGAGCAGAGTGAAATGGAGAGCTCCATGTTCTCCCCATCCTCTGATATGGACTCTCGTCAGAGTGTCACCAATGAGGCGACGCAGCTGGTGCAGTGCATGTAGGAAAGCTAACTCCATGTTTCCTTTATGCCTCTCAGGTCTCGATTGTCACGCCGAAGGAAGAGCTTCTAGGTCGATGTCACGCAGGAGGTATTCAATTTTCTTGACCTAATCTACATACCCATCATAGCGCAAGAAGTTTGATTTCAGTTGGCTGAGTGTTTCCCATATATTGGAAGAGATGTCGTGCACACATTCCTCTGACAACATTCTGGTTATGTCAAATTGATATGTGTCCATGGGCCAAAACATAACGGGGATATCATCTCTGGCCAGTCGTTTCCTTGTTTGCAACATGTCGGCATACTCCTCCGCTAGTGATTTCTCTACTTGGTCAGCCAAACTAAGATGCTCACTGATAGTGTGGTTGGAGGCAGTGGGACCGGTAGGTATCGAATTATCATGTGGGTGATTCCGAGGTGGTTCAGAAGATGAACGTGGCCCTAAAACATCTCCAAATTGAAGAAGGGTGTCGTTGGCGACTAAGTGGGAATCTGACATGTCTGGCCCCGTCCTTCTAAGTGACTCGTCATACGAGGGCTTTTCTATTCTTGATTCAGTAGGGGGAGGACCTTCCTATCGATATGATATGTCATTGCAGGGAGGACCTTCGCAATGGAGGCCGTAATGGCGAGGACTACCATTACTGCTTGATGCCTCACTGCATAGAGGACTTTTAAAGTGCATACCCGGGGGAGGACCTCCAAGGCATACCGCAGCGAGGGGAGGACCTTCTGGCTGTGTAGCATTGTTACGAGGAGGGACATCACAATAAATACCATAATAATGATGATGACCATCATGGTATGACGTTAGATTTGTATCTTGGGGAGGACCTTCAAGATACACTGGGATAATGGGAGTACATTCTTGTTTCTTGGGGCCATTGCAAGGAGGACCTTCGCAATGGTGGTCGTGGTAGCGAGGACTACCATCACAGCTGCCTCAATGGTGAGGACTACCATTATAGCTTCCATAGGGAGAATATATATAGGGTACACCCTGGGGAGGGACTTCAGATTGTACCACAATGAGGGGAGGGCCTTCTCGTTGCTTGACATCTATACGGGGAGGACCTCCGTTATCAGGGTCGTGAAGACTACCATCATGATTTGAATCCCGACTGCGCGGAGTGTCATCACAACGTAACCCCTAGGGAGGACCTTCAGGGTAGGCCACGACAAGGGGAGGGCCTTCTTGGTGTGATGAGACGTCACTGTGGGGAGGGCCTCTGCAGTTGCGACTATTATAGTGAGGACTACTATCATAATCTGTGGTTCGAATGCATGGAGAGTGCTTGTAGTGTATACCCCAGGGAGGACCTTCAAGGTGGACTTAAGCAAGTATAGGGACTTCCCACAGCTCAATATTCTAGTCACATGGAGGGTTTTCATGACTCGCATCAAAAGAGAAACTGTCATGTTCGATCTTTAAATGCCTATGGGGGAGGCCCCTACGGGAGTTCTGGGGAGGACCTTCAGAGATTCTAGTAGAAACATTGTGGGGAGGACCTTCGCAACTGCTACTACCACTCCCCTAATATGGTAATGGTTGGGCAGGGTTCTGAGCGTTCGATATGTTCATAGTGGCATTGGGAACCCAATATTCCAGCAGTGTGGAGTCATGAACCCTCTCTTTATTTTCCGGCTAGATTCGGTGCGTTCGGGGCACTTTCATTCGGGCAGCGGGGACCGTCTGCTGTTGACAATGGTCTTCACCTTTGGGTCCCTATCTAATTGGGTCCCGTGATGTTGCTATGATACGTCGATGAACATCTTGACTTTTAGCATGGATATATTCCTGCTCTGGATCATCCACAGTGATGGATGACTGTACCCCAGTTGGAATGAGTAAAGATGCTCGATACAGTTGCCCTTGTGTTGTGGAATATAGACGACGACCCTCTTAGGTGGAAGCAAGGATGCAGATCTACTCCGAGGCGGCTATCTCGTCTCTTAGATGAGTCGCCTTAATTTGGGAGATGGGTTCACGGGCCCGATTCCTTGGTTTTTCCACTAATGCAATTACATTCTTTCAAGTCTGCAAGATATGATCTAAGATTGAAACCTGCTCCTCTATCATTTCTTGGATATGCAAAGAGACATCTTTGGCAGGAATGCTATGGAGGCCTATTCCGGTATCAGAGTAGGAATATCCTGCTCTGGTCCTCCGGTGGTAAGTGGGTACTGACGATTCTCATGTGTCAGGGTAAGTGAACGAATATGCCCCTGGGTCTGGATATGCTAGTTTATATCTCCATTTTCTGCCACATCGAGGTGGCAAACTTTACTTATATCCATAGGGAGCTGTCCCTACATATGTTGGTTTCCCACCATATTGAGTCGATGGGCTTTGTTGGAAGGGAGATGTGCCCGTCTATTGATTTATACCACATCTGGGTGGCAGGCTTTGTTTATAACCACCACGTTGGGATGGTAGGAATCATGAGCATCTTCTAGGACCTAGTCCTATAGGTGCTGGGTCGCCCCCACGTCGGGTTGGTGGGCTTCACGACCCTGGGCATGGAGAGGTTCTTGCCGGGTAGGTGCTATCCTGTGTGAGTGATGGGCTTGATGGAGCACAGCGGGGATGCTCGCCTTCTCGTATGATGCCTCTATGTATAAATGACATGCATTTGAGGATCAAACATGTGTATGTGCCTCCTCAAGATACATCTATGTGACTGGGCAGCAGAGTTTCTCCTCAGGGACAAGGGTGATGACCGGTCCATGGTTATACACTTGCCACCCTCGTCGGGCGGTCTGAGGAGCCAGAGCTCAGGGAGTGTGCACTTAGATCCTTAGGGAGACATCCTCTTTATCGTGAGGATGCTAATTCATGGCGTGACCGCGATGACGTCTTTCGAAAGGGTCCTTAGATCAGAACCCCCGTTCAGCGGGGATGAAGTCCTCGGCATTGACCTCATCCGGCTCCCTAAAATAAGGGAGATATAGGTTTTCTGGTTCTGGGGATAGACACCCAAAATGGTTTGAGATGGAAACATGGCCCATCTGGATCTGCTTTTATGGCCGCTACTGGGCAGGCAACTGGTGAGTCCTGGCAGATTGGAGGGTGTGCATGGCCGCCTCCACTATCGGGAGAGTACCGTTCACGTTGTACTCCTAGATCAACACATCCAAGACCCAACATTGAAGATGTTGAGTTGGTGACGGGGTCCTTAGTTGGTGAGGAAGTCCGGTCATTGCATACCATGAAGCACGCACCTGTGAGTTCCTCCGTGATTCCATTGGATCGAAGGGAGTTCTGAGTTGTACCTGTAAAATATTTTAACAAATACAAACAGAAAACCCACAAAAGTAGCATCTCATGACCCCATTCATAATTAATGACCTTGTTTGGCCCTCCTTGTGAGTATAAAGTGGTCACAAGGTGTGATTATGGTAAATCCTTCATGCTTGGTTAAAGATTCACGTCGGGTTCATCATTTTTTGTCTCATAGCGCCTGACAGGATCGTGGGGGAGAAACGTGTGCTACCTGACGGTTGATTAAAGAATATTGGTTTCTGCTTAATCAATCATATCAGGTGCACCGTTTTTGCCTCGAAAGGCCCAATGGTTCCATATCCCGCAATACGTGAACCTTCTTTCCGAAGGCATACATTTTCTAGGTGGTTTGACCGACGATTCTTAAGAAGTCACATTGGTCGAGAGGGTGGGAAGTCAGGCTCATTCCAACCTTTTGGGGGGAATTATTGCATTTTTTGGGACTCTCTCATAAATTTAAGATGTATTCATAAGTTCATGAATCATTGGTTTATACCCAAGCATAGTATCCACATATTACTTCTGGTTGGAAATGGTCAGCTAGACATTGGGGTTCGAAATCATTTATGCCCGAGGATTACCATCCCTCGTTGGATTAATAAACCCGAGGAGTCTAGAATCACTAAGACAACACCGGTTTAAAGCCTTGTAACAAAGAACTCTGGAGATTATTGTCATCCATTTGAGATAGATAATGACTTGAGCATTTGAATTGAACCCGTGGTACGGGACTCTAACATATCCCTGCAAGAGGAATCAGAATTCACGTAGTTCGGTTTGGTAGGGGTCTTACACTCTAGTCTTCCTAGGGTTGGTGCAGTGAACCAACGTGAAGATGGTCGGGTCAACCGGGTGTTGGGCTTGAACCTCGGGGGGGGGGGGGGGGGGCTTCCTATGTACCCTACCTAGGATATAGGGATCAAAGTCCATGTAGTTCGGGTTGGGATGGGGATTACACTCTAAGGCGGTCCAATGTGTGGGTAAACCGATGTAAAGGGGGGTCGAAATGAATGATTGTTGGGCTTGAACCTCTGGGAGGCTTCCAACATACCCTACCTATTGGGGATTACACTCTGAGGAGGCCGAGGGTGGATGTCAAAGTCCATGCTTACTCTAAGCCCATGTGAGTCATGCTCAGTGTGGGAAACAAGAGGCAGTAGGGACCAGACGATCACGTCATGAAAGGTGCATCTGTGGGAAGTGTGATGGGGATTACATGTGGGGGAGGCCCAGAAAGTCATGGATTACTCCGAGATGGATGCCCATGGTGATAAAGCCTAGCAGGAATGGGACTTGGCCCTAGATAACAATGGAGCAACACCCTTCCCCACTACGACCTTCCATGGCCACGGTCGTGGGGATGTACGGAGGTGTATGGGTGCCTCCTTCTGATGGGTAGTCTATCACTCCACATGGATGGGAGAGGTTCCCTAGTCCAAACCAGTGGAGGGGCAGAAAGGGGAATCCCTAGATCAGACTCCAAATAACTGTTGGAATGTGAACCCATGAATTCATCAATAATCTGCTCATGGGATAGAGAAACCCCTTCACCCTCCCTTACAATGGTTATGTGAACTCAAAATGGAGCACTAATGCACCTGAACGTTACATCCCACGGGCCCGGTGGCTCTGGTGGAGGCCTCGACTTGGGGCTGATGAATGGGCCAATGAGGGGTTTGCTAAGGATCAGGCCGGATTTGAAGGATTTTTTATGGCTCGGTGAATGGGAACTCCGAAGGATTCGGAAGACCACACGAGTGTGTGAGGGGTGGCGCCCTTCGCGTAGGGATGTGGTACGCGGCTGGAGAGGTCATCCGCGAACCAGGATGGTCCACAGACAGATGGGAATCTTGCGAACCAGGGTAGTTCATGGCTTCAGGTTCGGGCCGCTTATCAGGATGGTAAGCGTAGGGGTCCATGCGAGCAGCGGCAGCCAAGGGCGACGTTGGTCGGAGGTTCGTAAGTTGGGGCTTCACCCGCGTAGGAGGGTGCTACACGGTGCGATGGATCAAAAAATAGGCATAAACTCCCTGGTCCACGGGGAGTGCATCCGGGGAGGGGTCATGGTTCACGGTCTTCTTTTATTTTTTATTTTAAGATCATGCTTCACCAAGTTGTTATGCATTTTTCGGTTCCTTATTAATTCGTTTCCATCTTCATACCTGTTCTGGTTCGCGAACTGGAACTTCGCTGTTTGCAAAATCCTATGCTCCCTCCTTCGAAATTCTTCCACCTGAATCTGATTGACCTCCATTCCTCTTCCCCCCTCCATATACTTTTATGGAGTGGGGAAAGAGATGTATTTGTGGTCATGCAGAACCTTTTGTGGAGGCCCATGACCAAAAACCCGGTTTTCGGATGACTTAGTCAATCCACAACTCACGGGGGTGTGTACCTCACCCACGAACCAAGTCGGTTCGAGGGGTGCTTCGCGGCCATGTAGGTTTCTGCCTCTATTCCGAGAACGACAGTGGATGCGGCCCAGGCCGGTTGACGCAGTTTGCAGCTAGGGCGGTTTGTGATAGTGGACCGAGTTGGCACCTGTCCTACTTCGCGCACGCGGGGGATCCCTAACTCCTTTCCGCGAACGACAGCGGTCTTCATAGGTGGTACCTCGCAGAATCATCCATGTACTATTATCATTGGACCGGTCTGCAAACCGATTTGTCTTGTGCCATCCGTTGAGTGTTCTCAAGACTTTTCCCCAAATATTTTGGGGGGAAATTGGGTAGAATCTCTCTTAGATTAAAGGGGATTCTCATTCTCCTTTGTGGAGTTTTCAAGACCCTACAATCATTGTATACTTCATGAAATCCTAGAGAAAGGAAACATAAGAACGAGACGAGCTCAGATGCTCAGTAATGGTATACTTATAGAGGAAGCTAACATGGAATAAATAAGGCATGAAAAATATGGTAGTAATAAATGAAAATCAAAAAATTCCATATAAACAATCACATAATGTTTTAATTAATCCATGAATACCAGAACTATTCAAATAATCAGATAGACATCAATAAATGACATAATAATGATGGAATACATAATTTCATACATCATAACCTTACACTCAAGGCCTTGGTGAATACATCTATATAATTTGTTATCCCACCCATCCTGTAACATCTTGGAATTTACATGTATTATTTTTATATATTATATGGAATTATTAAGAGACTAGGCGCTAAGACAATGAGTGATTCTGAGGCCCAGAGTGACCGGAACAATTTTCTGAAAAAAATTAAAATATTCAATAGAACGCATGCACAGTTTTCTTGAAAAAGTGGAATAACTTCTAAAAAGGTTCTTGAATCCGAAATCTGAGGGCACTATTGCATTCAGAGCAGCAACTTTACCTTAAGCTGGGCCTAACATCGACTGGCATGGGTCGACTATGAAAATTAATTTTTGGATGTTTCAAACAATAAAATAAATGATGTTTTATTTTATTTAATGTTAGGAAATAATGCAGCAATGATTTTCTTTTTAAAAAAACTTTTCAGATAATTCATGTTAATCATCATCACACTAGAATTTCTCTGAAAGATAGAGATGGATCTCGCACTAATTAATTTTAATGAATCAAGGATCGATGATGACGTGACCTCTATTCTTCATAAATAAAGGATCCTAAATCTAGGTTGGGAGGTTGTTTCTTTTTGATTTCCACATTCATGATTTCTATGAAAAATTTGGACTAATCCACAAATAGATTATCTGGTGGATTGATTGTATGTTGCAGGAGGGATTTGTTGCGAATTAGCGGGATTCAATTTAATTTGTTTTCTAACCCAAATCCCCTAGATCTCGATTGTTGGTCATGAAAGATTGTCTAATGATGTTAAACCCTTGATATTTGTATCTCTCCCTCAATTATTTTTTTTTTCATTGATCTTGGAACCCATCGGTTCCCATATCAATGTTTTCAGGTGGTTTTGAGAATGATTGGACCCCTTGATTTGAGGCGACCTTATAGCCGAGGCCGAATCATGGAAGATCAGGTCCTGAGGAACCCATACATTTGAACACACCAAATTATGGACATTTAAGGATCCCCGGTGGTCTACGGAAGGGACCATCAGTTCAGCGGTCTGATGCGTCATGGTGGTGGCACTAGTGAGGTGAGGTGGTGGCATCGAGAGCGACGTGTGGTTGCTGGAGTAGTGGTGGTCGAAGGTGGAGACTAGAGTGACATGTGACGACTGGGATGGAGTGGAGATCAAGGGAGACATGTGACAACGGGGAGCGGTTCAACGTGGAGGGCCAGCGGGGCCATGGGGGGGGGGTGCGGTGAGGTGGACACGTGGAGCCAATGGTAGCCGTGAGGCCACAGGGCAGGGGGAGATTGCAAGATGTCTATGTGGAAAATGGTGTGGCAATGTGTGGAGTAGAGGGGAATGTAATCGGGGCAGGCTACATGTGGTTATTCAGCTGACCCATGTGCCAGCGGGTCAGAAAAGAGGAGTCGGGCTACTTCATCGGTCCAACGGGCCGTGGTACAGTAGGTCTTAGAATTTTGGACTAAACTAGGCTTGTCCACGTCAGTTGGACCACATCAGGTCAGCCAGACCAGGATAATTATAATGCCCCGACCCTAGTTACCCAGCTTTAGTGCATTATTACATGACATTGGCGTGATCATAAGGGATCAAATCCAGAAAGACTAATCAGTTTAGTAGCCTTGAAAATAGTAGACACATTCATAAGTTTTACATTGCATTATAAAAGGAATGAAAACATTAAAATTTTCTCCATTGACCACATTCATATCCCTTAGACTATCCATTCAAGTCAGTCATAATATACTTCTTCACATCCTAGGAAAAATAAAACATAGAAAGGTGTGAGCTCGGTCGCTCAGTGAGGATAACAGTATAGTAGAAACATTCATAAATAAGCATAAACATTTAAGGTAACGTATACAACTAAAACAAAATCCTTTTAAACATAAACATTAGCATAATATAGAAAAGATACATCAAATAATTTCATTTACTTATTCACATGGATATTCTACTAGTCGAATAATCACATGTAATATCAATATCAAATTTCATAATGATGGAATTCATAATTCTAGACTTCATAACCATATTGTCAAGGCCTTTTTCAATGATTACAAATAATATTTAGTCATGGCCTTATACCAAGACAGTAGTTTGTCTCATGAGACCTACCGATGCATCGAGGAGCTATATCTGGCTCCACCCATCACTTACTAAGTCCAATGCATTTCTCATATAAAAAGGCTTAAACATAACATAAATATTAATATGAAAACTATCATACGAAATGTTAATACTTTAACCATAAACGATGAATGGTATAAAAAAACACATCCACAATCAAGCATATCAGAAAACCTTCATTACAATATAGAATATTTTTATCATAATAAGTCAACTTCAAACAAGTTTAAAATATATCAAAGGACGTTGACATAGATGAAATGAAAACTATTTAAAATAAATGACTTTTTCTATTTTGAAATCATTTAAAAGTCAAATAGTTATAAAAGAAAACTCTTATTTCGAAAATATTCTTATAAGCTTTTATGGGAAGCTTTGATGATGTTATAACGGTGGAAAATAGCTGCACCCACCGTATAAGTTAGAAAAAGACATTGTTACCTTAATTTTGTCGAAAAGGTCACAAAGTACCTTGATTGGAAAATGATAGAAACATTCTTTTCAAAAAATATATGGTAAAATAAAGGTATAAATGAATTTAACCCATATTCTAGTAAATAGTAAAAAAATTTGTGTTACATTTTTATGAAAATACAGATGTAGATGATAAATAGGTCCTAGTAAATACATACGTATTAACAACCTCAGATAAGTAAAGAGATTGTATAATTAACCTCTACCTTGTACTTTTACTTAGTATATGGTATTTTAACCTCCTGTATAATAGTTAAATTTTTTTTATTAAATTATACAAGAACTATATACATAAATATGATATCATATATGATCCTATAATATTTCTTTTTTAATAATATTCTAGTATTATCATTCTTTCTGGTGTTAACTTATTCATTTTCCTTTATATACTTGGTTACGTAAGCAATGTTAGTTATGGATATGATGTATTTGATTCTTATACAAAATGATATTATGTTCATAAACATTATTGTTAATCATAAAATTAAAATTATTCTTTAATGATTATGATGGGGAATGAATCTCATCGCGTTCGTGGAGACGATAATCCGTACGTACACATGAGTGACAATATCATTATATTGATGGTGAAATCATATGTAATTGGATGGTATATCATATATAAAAAATCATTAACATGTTATACTTATTATTTAAATCTTTTATACTCATTATTATACTCACCCAAATAATGATGTGTTTGAATAACAAACTACACCACGTCGTGGAGACGGTAAGCCGTATGTACACTTGTATGGTGACCTTTTCATTTATAGGATGGATAAAATAATGAATATTGTTGTATCATACTTATAATAATGTCACAGTATGTAGAAGGTACTGTATTTATTTTTTTGGTATGGAAAAAACAAAGAAATAGTAAGTGGAAGAAGAAAAGAACTTGAAAGAGGGTGTTGAAATTATTACCTCTTCTACGGGTATTCCCTTTTGAGTTGATCAAAAGGGATCCTTTGATTGGATTTATGATCAAAGTAAGGAATCTGGATTTATGTTAGGGAAGTTGGGAGGATATTTGGGCAGGTTTTGGCTGATCCAAATGTTTTTGGTGGTGTGAAATTAAGAGAAGGTGATGTGCCCTTTTATAAGAGAGGTGAAGGTCACTTTCAGAATATCTTGAAATATTATTTTTTAATAAAATAATTTTCGGTTTCTAATGGATCCAAAATGATTTATTTAGAGCCTAAGGTGTGGATGGGTCAAAGAAATCTCAACCAATAGGTTTTAGAGAGGTTTAGATCACCATATTAACCTTATCTTTTGGTTTTAACTCATAGTTAACTAGTTTGACATTTGCCATGTCTCTTGGTATTTTTATATTATATGGTTAATAAACATACTATAAACTACCGAACGAACCCCAAGTGGTTCACTATTAATATATAAAACTTTATCTACATCCTTTGGCCAATCCATAGATTTTTTGGAATATTATATTAATTAATAATATAGTATTTGTTTTAAAAACTCAGTTATGTCAATTTTGACATTATTTATTATTTGATTATTTTGAAATCCATAAAAAAAGTATCACTTTGAATAAAATTTATTTAATCAACATTAACATGTCATTTTATCCTTGAAAATTAGTTTAATTCATTATAATTCTAAATTAACATTTATTTGGACATTTATAATATCAATTATTTTTATATTTCGATAATAAGGTAGTTACTGCATCATCATTATTTCATAAATAAATTAAATTATTTAATGTTTAAAAATTATAAATAAATTACCATTATGTATGAAATCTTTTTATAGTTTTAATGAATATTTATAGTCAAATTTATATTTTTTTTACCCTATATTAAAAAAAATTAGATATTAAACATTGAATTTAACTCTTTTAACTATTCTTTAAATAAAATAATACTCTACTAGAAAAATACCCTATACCAACAGTTTAAAACCGTTGGTAGAGGCCTCCAAACCATTGGTATATCTTATACCAATGATTTGGAGAACCATTGGCTAGTAAGTTGTGGAGAACGGTCTATACCAATGGTTTTCAAAACTATTGGTATAAGTAATATGAAGAATCTATACCAACGGTTACATAAAATCGTTGGTATATGTATTTGAAAAAAGAATCATTATGTTGGTTATGATCCCAGTACCTCTGGTTTATGATTAAACGACCTATCCACTATCCAAACTTGACTTTTGTGAACATAATTTCCTAAAAATATACATGTATTATCATAAATATTTTAAATTTTTATTTATTTATGTTCTCTTTAAAAATATTCCATAAAAAATACATGTAATTATACCAAATGTTTTCAAAACTATTGGTATACACCTATACCAATGGTTCTCAAAACCATTGGTATAAAACTATACCAATAGTATTGAAAAACTTTGATATAGATTGTTTGATTTTGGGACCTATACCAACGGATTGGGGAAAACCTTCGGTATAGGGTCTCTATTATGGTCATATACCAACAGTTTGCCAAAACCGTTGGAATAGTTCCATATAAGTGGTATAGATCCTCTTATGTCAATGGTTTGTCCAAAACCATTGATATATGTCCAAATTAGTGACCTATACCAATGGTTCTGGACAAACTATTGGTATAGGTCCATAAAAATAAACTATACCGACGGTTTGGCCAAAACCGTAGGTATAGATCTTATTTCCAGTACTGATAATAAATGTCCTAATCTAATCTAATTGGACCAAACAAATAATATTTTATTCCTAAGTTAGTTTTTGGTCGAATTACACTTATCCAATAGAATTAAGACATGTTTTATGGTAATAACATATTGTTTTTCACTATTCATGAAAAATTGAATGTTTTCAGAAAAATATCAAAAATTCACCCTAAGATAATTTTGATATTCTGAATCCAAAAATGAAGTTCATTTGAAAAATAAAATTTATAAAATTTCAAAAAGTGTGTATTACTATTCATAATGGCTAGATTTATTGGTCGTGGTGTGTTAAAACTCCATGTTGCATAAAACACATGCTACTTAATTATTAAAAAAGAAACATACTGTGGAAGCATTGGGTGTTACACAGATCATCCAATGGGTTAGATCAAACCTGGACTGGACCCAGGTTAGAACATTTTATAAAAACCATCATAAGTTTCAAACGGTGTGTCCGTTTGACGATCTGTTTGCGACATTGGGACCTTTTTGAGGATATGATTATTTTTTAAATGCACTGAGTTATTTTTTGTAGATATGTGCATAACAATAATGTGTTGATGTAACAGCCCAAGAATTTATGAAAAATATTCTTTTTAATTTCATTAATGTCTTGTGTTTTACGCAACACAAAAAGGATCTTGCACAACACGCATCCTTGACTTGCCTTGCATTACACGCAATCCCAACCTTCCTCGATAGCGTGTGTAGTACGTAATACTGAGTTTCACGAAACAAAGATATGCTATTAAAATATTATTAAAACTAGCCGTTATGAATAGTAATAACCACTTTTTAAATTTTAGAAAATTTACCTCTCAAAATGGACATTATTTTTGGATTCGGTGTATCAAATTTAGCCTAAGGTGAAATTTTGGTACTTTTCGGATAACATTCATATTCTGATGAATAGTGAAAATTACTATATTATAATTAAAAACGACTTTTTTTAATCGAAATAATTAATAGTGGTAAATTATTAATTTTACTGGTTTTAAAGTATATTTAGAATATATTTTTACAATTTTATACGATGTTAGTCATTGGATGTAATTTTACATTTAAACCAGACATAATCAAGTGTCAATCTTTTGGTAGATATTGTTTCTTAAAAACACGCTATTTGTTTTAACAGCGGGATTTAATTATAAAATTAATTAATTCAACTTCTATGTTATGAATTTGGTAAAATAGACTTCATTTTGGAATTAGGAATATGAAATATAGCTTAGGATGAAATTTTGGTATTTTTTTGAAAACTTTCAATTTTTGATGAATAGTGAAACCACTAAGTGGTAGGTTAAAAACTGAATTTTTCATAAATCTTATTTTACCGCTTCTGTGAATGGAATTTCAAAAATCCGAGAGACACGGTTGATGTCAGTAAGTAAAATGTGGTTCAATGAGATGAAAATAATTTTTGGTGAATAGTAACTTTTTACTTTTATTTACCACGGTTAAAAGTAAATAAGGTAATTAAGGGTAAAAATGATATTAATATTACCCTAACACATGTCCTAATTCTATTGGACAAGTGTATCTCGACCAAAAACAACCTTAGGTGTAAAATATTATCATTTAGGCCCACTTGGATTAGATTAGGACATTTATTATTATTTAATTCAAAGAAGAGTTAAAAGAGTTAAAATCAAAGTTTATTTACTAAAACATTTTTAATATAGGGTTATACATAAGATAAATTCTATTGTAAATATTAATTAGAAAGCTAAACAGATTTCCTACATAATGATATTTTATTTATAATTTTTATACTTTAAATAAATTAATTTATTTATGACACAACGATGATGCAATAATTACCCTTTTTAAGGAAATATTAACATAATTGATGTTATAAATGCTCAAATGAATGTAATTTGAGACTTTTTATGAATTCCACTAATTTTCTAGGTTACTATGATATATTAGTGTTGATTTAATCATCTTGGTTCGAACATATAATTCTGTTATGACTTTCACAAAAATCATATATCAAATAGTGTCAAAATTGACACAAAATAGTTTTTAAATCAAATATTATATTATTAATTGTTATTTTATTCCTAAAAATATAAGGTTCGTCAAAATGACTTAGATAAGGATATATATATTAATAATAAACAATTTGGGGTTCGTTTGGCATGTTATAGTAAGTGTATTAACCATATAGTGAAAGAAAACAAAAATACACGGTAAAAGTTAAATTATTTAACTTAGAGTTAAATCTAATTGATAAGGTTAACATAATACCCTAAACTTGTCTAAATCTTATTGGTTGATAGGATTTAGACCGATCACCACTTTATATTCGAAATAAGACCCTTTGGAACCATTATAAACCGATTTTGACATTAATATAAAATAATATTTTGAGGTATTCCTAAGGTGCCCCTCTCCTCCCTTATAAAAGGACACCTCCTCCCCCTCCTCCTCACACCAATTTGAGCACTCAAGCTCGGCCAACCTCTGCCAAAATCTCTTCTACATTTCCCTAGAAACATCCTAGAGGTTCTGGTCTTCCTCAAAGACCAATTTTAGTTCCCTAAGAGGAGGTCTCCAAAAGTCGCTTCAAAGAAGAGGTAATTATCGTTACCAATTCTTTCATCTTTATTTCTTCTTCCACTTCTTCTTCTTAGGTTGTTTCATTATGAAGTAATAACATCAGTATCACTCATATACTGATATGTTATTATAAGTATGAAACAACCCTATTTCACCATCTATCCATCCTACGGAAAAAGAAATCACCGCGCGTGCGTACGTACGGAATACCGTCTCCACGCCGTGGTGTAATCTATTTTCCACCACCACCTTACATGGATAGGTATAATGGTGTAAAGAATAACTATACATAGTTATTACAACATCATATTGATTCTGATATATTGTATAATCCACTCCAATTCAATTCAATATTTATGGAAATGATATCATCGCTCGTGCGTACGTACGGACTACCGTCTCCACGACGCGATGAGATTCATTCTCCATGTTAACCATTTAAGAATGATTATAAAGTATATATAAGAAATAATAATTAAATATATGACATTATAAAGCTACTGGATTTATGTATATATATATATTTATATGTATGTCATCTACTTACTTCCATTCAAGACAATAAGGAAAGGAAAACAGTGTTCATGCGTACGTACCGACTACCGTCTCCATGAACGGTGTTTTTCATTTCATTTATCTATCTTATATATATATATATATATACTGAATATATATGATATATAAATCATATTTTATATTCTGGAAGTAAGTAAATCATGATATAAGTAATAATAATGTCAAGAACAACAAGTCAAAACACCTACGATAAATGAAACGATTTTACCCAAAACGCTACTTTAACCTGAATTTACAAAAGAACGGGTAATATAAAGTTATAAGTGGACCATATATGATATAATAACAATGAATATGATTCTGGAATAAGTCAATAACATGATTTAAATCATATACAGGAGGTTCGGACACTCACACAGCAAGTCGGACCTAAGGTAAGGGAAATATCACAATCTCATTTTTATCCAAGATTGTTTATTCGTAAGTATTTACTGGGGTGTATTTTATCATACACATCCATGTTTCATCCATATGTAATATTATTTCCATCCACCTACAATTGCTTAAATCCATTTTTACCCTTCGGTGAGTTTTTAGTAATATGTATGAAAGGAATCTTTTTTCATTTTTCATACAAGGTACTTTTTTGACTTTTCCGAAAAAAGTACGAAGAATGTTTTTTTAACTTATACGGCAAGAATGTATTCTTAAAACATTATTTCCAAGAATCTTCCTTTACAAGTTTTCAAGTTTATTTTTAATCAACTTCTTTTAGTTTATAATTGCATGACATGTTAAGAAAAGAAAAGTGTTTCTGAAGAAGAAAGGATATTTTCCTCAAGAATGGAGTTCAAGTGTTTTATCAAAATTATTTTCCATCTAAGATAATAAAGGGTTTTGTTTTTATCCCTATTATTACATGGATTTTATTATGTTGTGATGGAAATATTTTTATGAATTCCTTTATCTTATATGAATTGTTTTACGATGTCATGTTGTTTAAGAATCCCATTTTTATTACATGGGTTACGCTATGATGTATGGTTTATGATTATGTGGCACACATAAGAAAGGATTCATTATAAGATGGGTGGGACCTATATCTCCCTCCAATGCATTGGGTAAAGATTTTATATCTCGTGAGATAGACAGGGCTGGAACGGTAGGTTATACCGGTTCAGTGAAACAGGACTGAAACGAGGGTTACTCGATTCAGAAAGGGACTTTGTCCACTAAGATAGTCTTGGCAATGAGTCTTGACTAAAAAGAAATGATTCTCTATGATTATGTGTGAATTCCCCAAAGTTTCATGTTTTAGGTTATGATTATTGTGATTACATTTCACTGCTATGATTTACCCCATGTTATGAAATTATGCTCTCTTTTGCAGGTTATGATTTCCAAAAGTTATGTTCTTATGAATATGATGTGATTGATTTCTCTTTTGTTTACCCTTACTGAGCATTTGAGCTCACCCTTTTATGTTTTCTTTTCCCCAGGATATAAAGAAAGGTTTTAGGTAAAAAAAGGGGAAGATCTTTATGGGAGATATTGAATATCTTTCACCACGATTAGAAGATTACGTTCCGAGTTTCCAAAGACACTAAACTATTACGATCCTTGTGTGTGTGTTTTTTTGTTATGTACTAAGTATTCCGCAAATTTAATGTAATGTCCATGTACGTTATGCTTCGGGTCTCTACAGTTGGTATCAGAGGAAAGGTTTAGTCAACCTTTGGAAACTAGGATGCGAAAACGTTAGTGAGATCCCTAGAGATATTTCTACGGTATGTCTAGGGATGTCCCTAAGGTTAAGTATACATATCGGTTATAGTACTAGAACTACGCTAACGATCAAAGAATTAAACCTAAGATGTTAGATATTGAAGGTACTCCCCCTTTATTATGTTGTTTTCCCTAGCATGATTTTTGCCTCTCACACTATTCTTTTTGGGTTTTAGACGATGGCTGGAACCCGAAGGAACTGTGTTGATCAATGCAATGGACAATGCAATGATTGTCCTCCTGAACAAACAAATGTTATGGGAGAAGGAGTGAAAAATCTTATTGCTATACTTACACAAGCTATGAATCATTCTGGACTTCCAAATGAGCAGAGAAGGGAACAATATTCTATTGAGTCCTTCATGAGGCAACGTCCACCTTCTTTCAATGGGTCTTCCGATCCACTTGTTGCTGAACAATGGATCAGTACCACTGAAAAGATATTTTTAGTTCTTCAATGTTCTGAACATGATAAAGTCATCATAGCAGTATATCGTTTGGAAGGTGAAGCTGATCAATGGTGGAATCTTATCAAGAATACAAGGCAAAGAGATGAAATTGAGTCCATGGAATGGGACGAGTTCAAGAACATATTTTTCAGTAAGTAATTCCCTCGTATTCTTAGAACAAAGATGGAAAAGGAGTTTCTTGAGATGAAGCAGAAGGATGATGAATCTGTTGGTATATACGAAGCGAATTTTACAAGACTTGCAAGGTATGCATCTGGCATTATCATCCAACCTGAAAGTAAAGTTGATCGATTTTTCAGTGGCTTAAAACCAGGTCTTCGAAGGGCATTAGCTATAAGAAACTTTAGTAGCTATGAAGAAATTGTGCGTTGTGCTATCAAGGTAGAAATGGAAGTTGTTGTTACATATCCATCTCAGGGTTTTGACAAGAAACGAAAGATGGAGTTCAAGGAGAAATCTCAGAATAATGGTGAAAAGAAGATGAATGTTTCCTTATGCACAAAGTGTGGAAAGAAGCATGGTGGAGATTTTCTAAAAGGGACTAGAAAATGTTTTAAGTGTGGAAAAGAAGGTCATCGAGCAGCTTAGTGTCGAAGTAATGGAAAAAGGGTTTCAAATGATGTGAATAAAGCAAACACTGCAGAGAACGCACCACCAACACTTCAATGCTTCAAGTGTAAGGAAATGGGGCATTATGCTAATAAATGCCCTAATCCAAGGGTTAGTGATGATCTACATGAGCAACCGCTTAGGCAAAGGATAAAGGGAAGTCACATGCGATCACTATTGGCGATGTTGATTATGACAACGATGTGGTGGAATGATTAAGTGTTTATGTAATGGGATTCCAAAATAATGTTGTATCATGGAGTATTGGAATATTTATGTATTGGTCTAATGTGGTATTCAAAGTGATTGAGATATTTTTGGAAATAAGACGATATGCGCATAATGAAGGGAAAATGAGAAAATGAAATGTTTAATAGTATTCATGAGCTCATGGTTTATATAAGGACTAAGTGATATCATGGTTTGAGTATATAGAATTTTGAGGATTTTGGTATGTGGAAAGTGTTAACTTTTAACTGCATTCATGTTTTCACTAAGGTATTCAAGAGAATACACGATTAAGGACTTTGAATGTTTGGAATGTGACCAACAAGACATATCTTATGATATGTTGGGATCAACGACAGTATTAAATCTCTGGTAATCGTTGTCACTATATTATGAGAGTGGACTGCAGTATGATGTATAAGCCTAAAGATTAGACTGGATTATGTTGGACATAAGTTAGTATTGTTTAAGGATAGAAGATTTTCAATATTGTTGATGGGATGTTATAGTAACGTAGTTTTAGAAAAAGGACAACCTGCAGGACGGGCGACAGCCCATCGCTTCGGACAAGGCTGTGGGAATCGAACCCACAACCGAAGTGCGACTGGCCTTTATCGCCTACCACTGGCCTACAAGAAGTCCCTGTTTAGTAGAAACTAGTTTTATTATATTAAGCAGTATGATATATGAAGTATAAGTCCATTTTAGGAACCATATGTGATTAATCTCACTATAGATCGACTTCTGTATATAATTTTTGCTAACCTTTTTTTTGAGACAGATGGAATGACCTGTCATACTAACACTTCACGAATGACAAATTCAACTTCATTTATTTAAGAGATATAGTGGAAATTGCTCAAGGCATGAACAACAGTGAGATTGTACCAAAATAAAGAAAGTATTTATTCTAATTCAAATGTTCAACTTTAGGGAAATGATCTTGAAAACCAAAAATGTTGTCCTAGTGATCTTATACCTGATGAATCAGATGGTACCTTAGATCGTCACAAATTTATGGATTTGTGATTACTGGATTTTCCATAGCCAAGTTCTCTACCACTCTCCATCAGAACATGATGGTTAGATTTCTCTTCCATATCCATATTTTCACCTATGTGGAAACCCAATGATTAGTTTATTTGGGTAATCGTTACATTTCATACTTTAGTTTTTAAAGCCATGTTTTGGTATTCCTTTATACGATGTGGGTTTCTATTAAATAAACTTTCGAATAGTAAACCATTTATAACCCCGACGAATTTCGAGGGAGAAATTCATTTTAAGGGGGGTAGAATGTAACAGCCCAAGAATTTATGAAAAATATTCTTTTTAATTTCATTAATGTCTTGTGTTGTATGCAACACAAAAAGGATCTTGCACAACACGCATCCTTGACTTGCCTTGCATTACACGCAATCACAACCTTCCTCGATAGCGTGTGTAGTACGTAATATTGAGTTTCCCGAAACAAAGATATGCTATTAAAATATTATTAAAACTAGCCGTTATGAATAGTAATAACCACTTTTTAAATTTTAGAAAATTTACCTCTCAAAATGGACTTTATTTTTGGATTCGGTGTATCAAATTTAGCCTAAGGTGAAATTTTGGTACTTTTCGGATAACTTTCATATTCTGATGAATAGTGAAAATTACTATATTATAATTAAAAACAACTTTTTTAAATAGAAATAATTAATAGTGGTAAATTATTAATTTTAGTGGTTTTAAAGTATATTTAGAATATATTTTTACAATTTTATATGATGTTGGTCATTGGATGTAATTTTACATTTAAACCAGACATAATCAAGTGTCAATCTTTTGGTAGATATTGTTTCTTAAAAACACGCTATTTGTTTTAACAGCAGGATTTAATTATAAAATTAATTAATTCAACTTATATGTTATGAATTTGGTAAAATAGACTTCATTTTTGAATTCGGAATATGAAATATAGCTTAGGATGAAATTTTGGTATTTTTCTGAAAACTTTCAATTTTTGATGAATAGTGAAACCACTAAGTGGTAGGTTAAAAACTGAATTTTTCATAAAACTTAATTTTACCGCTTCTGTGAATGGAATTTCAAAAATCTGAGATACACGGTTGATGTCAGTAAGTAAAATGTGGTTCAATGAGATGAAAATAATTTTTGGTGAATAGTAACTTTTTACTTTTATTTACCACGGTTAAAAGTAAATAATGTAATTAAGGGTAAGAATGATATTAATATTACCCTAACACATGTCCTAATTCTATTGGACAAGTGTATCTCGACCAAAAACAACCTTAGGTGTAAAATATTATCATTTAGGCCCACTTGGATTAGATTAGGACATTTATTGTTATTTAATTCAAAGAAGAGTTAAAAGAGTTAAAATCAATGTTTATTTACTAAAACATTTTTAATATAGGGTTATACATAAGATAAATTCTATTTTAAATATTAATTAGAAAGCTAAAAAGATTTCCTACATAATGATAATTTATTTATAATTTTTAGACTTTATATAAATTAATTTATTTATGACACAACGATGATGCAGTAATTACCCTTTTTAAGGAAATATTAACATAATTGATGTTATAAATGCTCAAATGAATGTAATTTGAGACTTTTTATGAATTACACTAATTTTATAGGTTACTATGATATATTAGTGTTGATTTAATCAACTTGGATTGAACATATAATTCTGTTATGACTTTCACAAAAATCATATATCAAATAGTTTCAAAATTGACACAAAATAGTTTTTAAATAAAATATTATATTATTAATTGTTATTTTATTCATAAAAATCTAAGGTTCGGCCAAATGACTTAGATAAGGATATATATATTAATAATAAACAATTTGGGGTTCTTTTGGCATGTTATAGTAAGTGTATTAACCATATAGTGAAAGAAAACAAAAAGACACGGTAAAAGTTAAATTATTTAACTTAGAGTTAAATCTAATTGATAAGGTTAAAATAATACCCTAAACTTGTATAAATCTTATTGGTTGATAGGATTTAGACCCATCCCCACTTTATATTCGAAATAAGACCCTTTGGAACCATTATAAACCGATTTTGACATTAATATAAAATAATATTTTGAGGTATTCCTAAGGTGACCCTCTCCTCCCTTATAAAAGGACACCTCCTCCCCCTCCTCCTCACACCAATTTGAGCACTCAAGCTCGGCCAACCTCTGCCAAAATCTATTCTCCACTTCCCTAGAAACATCCTAGAGGTTCTGGTCTTCCTCAAAGACCAATTTTAGTTCCCTAAGAGGAGGTCTCCAAAAGGCGCTTCAAAGAAGAGGTAATTACCGGTACCAATTCTTTCATCTTTATTTCTTCTTCCACTTCTTCTTCTTAGGTTGTTTCATTAAGAAGTAATAACATCAGTATCACTCATATACTGATATGTTATTATAAGTATGAAACAACCCTATTTCACCATCTATCCATCCTACAGAAAAAGAAATCACCGCGCGTGCGTACGTACGGAATACCGTCTCCACGCCGTGGTGTAATCTATTTTCCACCACCACCTTACATGGATAGGTATAATGGTGTAAAGAATAACTATACATAGTTATTACAACATCATATTGATTCTGATATATTGTATAATCCACTCCAATTCAATTCAATATTTATGGAAATGATATCATCGCTCGTGCGTACGTACGGACTGCCGTCTCCACGACGCGATGAGATTCATTCTCCATGTTAACCATTTAAGAATGATTATAAAGTATATATAAGAAATAATAATTAAATATATGACATTATAAAGCTACTGGATTTATGTATATATATATATGTATATATGTATTTCATCTACTTACTTCCATTCAAGACAATAAGGAAAGGAAAACAGCGTTCATGCGTACGTACGGACTACCGTCTCCATGAACGGTGTTTTTCATTTCATTTATCTATCTTATATATATATATATATACTGAATATATATGATAGATAAATCATATTTTATATTTTGGATGTAAGTAAATCATGATATAAGTAATAATAATGTCAAGAACAACAAGTCAAAACACCTACGATAAATGAAACGATTTTACCCAAAACGCTACTTTAACATGAATTTACAAAAGAACGGGTAATATAAAGTTCTAAGTGGACCATATATGATATAATAACAATGAATATGATTCTGGAATAAGTCAATAACCTGATTTAAATCATATACAGGCGGTTCGGACACTCACACAGCAAGTCGGACCTAAGGTAAGGGAAATATCACAATCTCATTTTTATCCGAGATTGTTTATTCGTAAGTATTTACTGGGGTGTATTTTATCATCCACATCCATGTTTCATCAATATGTAATATTATTTCCATCCACCTACAATTGTTTAAATCCATTTTTACCCTTCAGTGAGTTTTTAGTAATATGTATGAAAGGAATCTTTTGTCATTTTTCGTACGAGGTACTTTTTTGACTTTTCCGACAAAAGTACGAAGAATGTTTTTTTAACTTATACGGCATGAATGTATTCTTAAAACATTATTTCATAGAAGCTTCCTTTACAAGTTTTCATGTTTATTTTTAATCAACTTCTTTTAGTTTATAATTGCATGACATGTTAAGAAAAGAAAAGTGTTTTTGAAGAAGAAAGGATATTTTCCTCAAGAATGGAGTTCAAGTGTTTTATCAAAATTATTTTCCATCTAAGATAGTAAAGGGTTCTGTTTTTATCCCTATTATTACATGGATTTGATTATTTTGTGATGGAAATATTTTTATGAATTCCTTTATCTTATATGAATTGTTTTACGATGTCATGTTGTTTAAGAATCCCATTTTTATTACATGGGTTACGCTATGATGTATGGTTTATGATTATGTGGCACACATAAGAAAGGATTCATTATAAGATGGGTGGGACCTATATCTCCCTCCAATGCATTGGGTAAAGATTTTATATCTCATGAGATATTCAGGGCTGGAACGGTAGGTTATACCGGTTCAGTGAAACAGGACTGAAACGAGGGTTACTCGATTCAGAAAGGGACTTTGTCCACTAAGATAGTCTTGGCAATGAGTCTTGACTAAAAAGAAATGATTCTCTATGATTATGTGTGAATGCCACAAAGTTTCATGTTTTAGGTTATGATTATTGTGATTACATTTCACTGCCATGATTTACCCCATGTTATGAAATTATGCTCTCTTTTGCAGGTTATGATTTCCAAAAGTTATGTTCTTATGAATATGATGTGATTGATTTCTCTTTTGTTTACCCTTACTGAGAATTTGAGCTCACCCTTTTATGTTTTCTTTTCCCCAGGATATAAAGAAAGGTTTTAGGTAAAAAAAGGGGAAGATCTTTATGGGAGATATTGAAGATCTTTCACCACGATTAGAAGATTACGTTCCGTGTTTCCAAAGACACTAAACTATTACGATCCTTGTGTGTGTGTTTTTTTGTTATGTACTAAGTATTCCTAAAATGTAATGTAATGTCCATGTACGTTAAGCTTCGGGTCTCTACAGTTGAGGTGTAGGTTCTCCCAGAACAAGCATGCTATGAGTGGAATCATGTGGCTGGCTATGACTTTGAGACTATGTTACTTTTGGACTATGTGAATTTTTTAGACTACGTGACTTACAGAGATGACATGTCTTATAGTGACTATGTGTATTACTGAGAATACGTGTCTTATTTGGACTACATGTCTCATCAGACTTACATTTCTTATCGATACTGGGTGTTTTTTGGATTTCATTTGATAATCCAATTTTATATACTACATACTTATACCTACATGGGATGACTATGTATCTTATTAGTGGTATACTTATTATATTTATTAGGGGTATACTTTATGTATTTATTTGTGGTATACTTCATGTATTTCTCTGTGGTATGCTGTTGTACTTGTGTGCATAGGGAATTTCCACTTGTTTTACTATCTTAAAATTGTTTTTTGTGGATGGGTTTTCATGATTTTTTATAATTAATGTGGCTTGATAGGTATTTCTTTCCACTAAATGATGAAGCATAAATAACATGCACTATCGATATATTTATAACGGAATTGGAGGCTTTTGGACCCTTTCCCTCCATAACCATGCTGAATAGGGTCACCCGGGCCAAGCACAAAGACTTGAAAACTGAGAAAATTCAGGAATTTCAGGATATAGTCAAGCCACATGGCCTCCGCACGGTTAACCAAATCATGTGACTCCCTAGGAAAAAAGTGTGGGGTTGATGTTTTTAGAGGCATAGAGCTCCGCACGGGCTCTATAGGGTTACTCAAACTATGCGACTCTCCCTAAAACCATGCGATACTTGAAAATTTTGGGATAGAGACCTCTACATGGCATCTTCACGGCCTACTAAATCATTCGGCCCATCCATGAAAGTCATGTGCCTTTGTGATTGAAGACAGAGACATGTGTACGGTTAGTGTATGACCTACGAAGCCATCCACCTAAACTATGTGCACCACTACAGCCTTTTCCTTTTCAGTTTTCGCATTCCACCAAATCCTTGACCCATGGTTTACATTCTACCTTCCTTGAGACAAATGTAAAAAGGTTCTTTTTGAGTTAGGAGACCTTGGAGGGAAGCTGAAAGGGGAGAGGATCATTCTGGTAAGGGATGGGAGGCGAGGTGTGTGGGGAGCGGATTTTTGGAATGTGTTTTTGGACACTTTTTCATGTAATGGTTTTATGTTTTGTTCTAGACTATTTTTTGTTGTAATGTGCTCTTAATGAAATTTCAGTAAGTCTTTTATCCTTTTCTCCATGAGTAGCTAAACCCCCTTAATGTTGGGGTTGTGGGTAAAATGTGGTTTCGTTAAATAATCGGGTTTTCATATACTTGTTTTTCTCATTATTCATCACATTGTTCTCCCAACATCATTGCCTAATTTGCTAAAAACCCCATATCGGACCAAGAATGTAGTTTCCATGGATCATTGGGAGAATTATGAGAATTTCACCCATGAACATTGGGTGCACTTGTTGTTTCTAGAGGGCAGTTCTTAATATAAAGTTCATGGAACTCAATTTCCAGACCAAGGAGTCGATTTCGGATAACTTAGATAGAACTCATTGGACCAAGGGGTGTTCCTACACCAATTAAACCCATAAATTCAGGTTATTATGAACAACACAACATAGTAGAAATTGAAAATTTTAATGTCACACATGAATTTACATCCCTGACACATTTTCATCATCATTTATCAAAACCTAGATAAAACATTTTCTATTTTAATGTTTAAATCGTTGTGAATTGAAAACTTCCAAGTAATTAGTTTTCTTTTTGGATACATCACCATGAAACCAACCAATCATATTTAAATTCTGCATCATCACTTAGGAAATTACAAATCAATAGACATAAACACTGAAACTACTCCTTCTGAATTGACCCCATAATTACACACTATACTAGTTACAAGTTTGGTAAATCAATTTGGGTAGACGAAAACAATACCTCAGCTAAAAAGACCACCAAATTATGGTTTTATTTCCAGGTACCAATTGATGGTGGTTTGTTAATTGAATTGAAATTACTAAGTGAAAACAGAAATTAAAAATTCTAAAAATTATTTTCTTAATATCATTTCTGTTTTTCATTGATTTTTCCCTTTTACTATTGGTGTTTTGTTCTTGTTGTGCAGGATTGTAGGTACATTAGTGGTAGGGTCACTCGTTCCAAGAGTGCTGAGTCATCAGAGATACATCCACTTGATCCAGAAATCAAAAGGTTATTTTCCAGGAGATGTTGTGCACTTATGGGCGATCACAACCCAAACAAGCCCATGGAAATCTAGGAGGAAAACTTGGGGGGGTTTTCCTATGAGTTGGAGAGCCATTCGTCATTGATGGAAACCCACCAATAGGTGTTGATTAAGAGAATCATCGAAATCAACTTGTAGCTTTCATGGAGTACATTCCGAGGAACCAATAGAGACCATCGGCTCCATTCATACCGGGGTTCGGGCTACCAGAACAGTGGAAATATATTCCATGAGATAATCCTCTATATATACCTCAAAATCAGCAGGCGTATTATCCTCAGGATAAGTAACAAGCACCTCAAGAACCAATGCCTCAGCATCGTACTCTTATATTGTATGGATTACCCTCCATTCGGGGAGTGGATACTGGTATAGTAAGACCACCGATGTAGGCCCAACATTTTGAGATCCAGTTGATGATCAAGCAATTAATTAAAAATATAGTTCAGTTCAGTGGCTTGAAAAGTGAAGACCAAAATGATCACCTATCTAAATTTTTGGACATATGTGAAACATTCTGGTATAATGGAGTTTCATAGGATTCTATCTACCTTCGATTTTTTCCCTTCTCAGTAAGGGATAGAGAAATGGACTGGATCAGAAGGCTACCTCAAAGGTCCATTTTTACTTGGGAGGCATTGGACCAAGCTTTCTTATACAAGTATTTTCCTCCCTCGAAGATGATCACCTTGAGGAATGAAATGCATAACTTCAAACAGCATGACTCAGAGTCATTGTATGAGTCATCAGAGAATTTCAAAGAGATGTTATGAAAATTCCCACACCATAGACTGTTATTGTGGATTCCATGTTAGACTTTATATGGAGGCCTTACCACTAATACAAAGTCCATAGTGGATGCATCTACTCAAGGGATAGTTATGAGGAAGTCCCCTGAATATATTTTCGGACTATTAGAGGATATGTTAGCAAATAGTATTCAGTGGAATTTTGAGTGGGGCACTCAGAAGAGGGGTATGGATAATATTGATGCCACCACCATGCTTGCGGCTCAACTTGATGCCGTATCAAAGAAGATTGATTCTATAAATCTAAAACATATATCTCAAGTTCAATCCATCAATAAACCAACATGTAGTGATTCTGGTGATAACCATGCCATGGGAGAGTGCCCGAGGGAAAGTGTGGCACCATCTACAGGTGAGGTAAATTTTGTCACACAAAATAGAGGGCCCAAAAACTACCCTTAATACCAAAACTAGGTGTGGAATGAGACTCAGAGTACCGGCTAGGGGAAGAAACAACAAAATCCTCATCCCCAACCACAAGACCACCCGGTAATGTTCAACACAAGTTTCAGAATCCATATCTGATGTAGCAACAAAGAAATAAATTTCAGCAAGGTGAATATCAGCCGCAAGTGTATCAGAACCCTCATCCTAATCAACCACAACGACAGTCACCACTTCAACAAGTTTCCCGGCAACCTTAGCAGGAACATCCCACAAGGCTGGAGGAAATGATGTCAAAGTTTATAACAACTGTTGAAACCATATTTCAAAACCCGGAGGCCTAAATTAGAAGGATCGAAAACCAGATTAGATAGCTCCCCAATCAGCTCTCTTAGAGACATCCCAACACACCACTAGTAAATACCCAAAAAAAGACATGAGAGGAGGCTAATGATGTTAATTTAGGAAGCAGGAAGAAGCTGGCCTTGAATGTGACTACGAGTCAAGGTGAGTCACCACCAAGGAAATCCACTTTCTCCTCAAGTAGATAAGTTGTAGCTGAGGAATCTTCCCTTAAACAAGAGTCAATAAAAGAACTGAAAGTCTCATATAGTAAGGTAAAGGAGGTGGTTAATTCATATGAACCCCACTTTCCTTTTCCAACAAAGATGAAATAATGAAAGTTGGACATGCAATTTTCCATGTTCGTAGAAGTCTTCCAGAAACTGCATATTAATATTTGTTTTGTAGAGGCATTAACCCAAATTCCTACATATACGATGTTTATGAAAGGAATAATTTCAAATAAAAGGAAGATGGAGGACTTGGGCACTATTCCCCTGACCAAGGAATGCTTGGTGGTAGTCCAACACACTCTTCCTCCTAAGCTCCAATATCCAAGAAGCTTCACGATCCCTTGCACTATCAGACCTTGTGAGTTTGGAAATTCCCTCTATGATTTGGGGGAAAGTGTTAGTTATATTCCCTATAGAGTATTCAAGAAGCTAGGGAAGAATGATCTTAATCCAACCTGAGTAGGACTGCAACTAGATGATTGTTTTATCAAATACCCTCAAGGTATGCTGGAAGTCATGTTGTTAAAAGTGGGAAAATTAATTCTACTGCAGGATTTCATCATCTTAGACACGGAAGAAGGCCAAGAGGCATCCTTTATTCTCAGAAGACCCTTTCTGGCTATCAGGAAGGTTTTAATTGATGTACACCTAGGCCAGATAATCTTCCAAGTGGGTGATGAGAATGTTTCATACAACATCCTCAAGGTTGTGAAATAGGTTTCAATTATGGAAAAGGGGATTGTTCTACATAGACAACAATTACTGATCGCTTTGGCCTCGAGGAAGATGGGATGTAATGTTTCTCATTCAGCAATGAATCCATCATTAAAGATGACCATTTTGAAGAAGAACTAGAGGATATAAACTTTATTAGGGGAAAATATAGCCATTACATGATGAGGGTAGTGGTTCTAGATTTATTAGAGTGGTCCAAGGTCGAGCTGATAGTACCTTCTACTATCAATGCTCCCCATCTCAAGTTGAAACCTCTCCCTTATTTGTTGAAATATGGCTATTTGGGAGAAGAAAATGAACTATAGGTGACCCTTAATGCCTCACTCACAAAACATCATGAAGATGCTCTCTTGAAAGTCCTTTAAAGAAGGAAATAGTCCCTTGGATGGACTGTCACTGACCTCAAAGGTTTCATCCCCACAATTTTCACTCATAGAGTACTTCTGGTGGAAGGGGAAAAAGCCTCTCGACAACCAAAGTGAAGGCTGAATCCCCCCATGAAAGAGGTGGTCAATAAAGAGATGATCAAACTACTAGATTTTTAAATTATTTACCCCATATCCAATAGTCCATGGGTAAGTCCTCTATAGGTGGTGCCTAAGAATGGAGGTATCACAGTGGTGACCTATGAGAAGAATGAGCTTATCCCGACCCGCACAGTCACAGGATAGTGAGTATGTGTCGACTATAGGAAGATGAATGATGCTATGAAGAAAGATCATTTCTGTCTTACTTTTATGGATCAAATTCTAGAAATATTGGAAGTGCATGAATTCTATTGTTTCTTATATGGTTATTCAGGATATAACCAAATCTCCATTTCCATAGAGGATCAAGAAAAGAGTACATTCACCTATCCATATGGAACCTTTTCATACCGTCAAATTTTATTCGGGATATACAACCCTCCCTTAAAATTTCAATGGTGCATGTTATAAAAATTCCATGATATGGTGGAACATATTATATAGGTTTTCATGGAAAAATTATCGATATACAAGAATTCATTCCCTACTTGCTTGAAGAATTTGGAGTTGTTTATTAAAAGATTTGATAACACAAATCTGGTTCTCAATTTTGAGAAGTGACATTTCATGGTACACCACAGAATCATCTTCAGCCACATGATCTCTATGAAATGAATTGAGGTGGGTCCAGACAAAATCAAATTCATCTCACAGCTTCCTATTCCAAGATCAGTCCAAGAAACTCGGAGCTTTTTGGGGAACACAAGATTTTATCGCCAATTCTTCTATGATTTCTCCAAGATAGATCATCCCTTAACCAATCTCTTATCAAAGGATGTAATTTTTGAGTTTGATGAAAGATTTATAAAAGGATTCCATATTCTAAAAGAATGACTCGTCACAGGTCCCATGATAATTCCACCAAATTAGGAGGAGCAGTTTGAGCTGTTGTGTGATGCGAGTGACTATGTAGTGGGGGTGGTTCTTGGACAGCGGTTGGACCGTATTTTCATACCGATCTATTATGCCAGCCTAGCACTGAATGAAGCCTAAATAAATTACACCCCCATGGAGAATGAAATGTTAGTCATGGTTTTTTTGTTTGATAGATTCCACTCCTACACAGTTCTTTCTAAAGTGGTAGTTTATACTGACCATGTCGTACTTAAGTAATTGCTAAATTAGAAGGATGCCAAATCATGACTCATCCTTTGGGTGATTCTCCTCCAGGATTTTTATTTGGAGATTAAGGATAGGAAAGGAAATGGGAATGTGGTGGGTGATCATCTCTCCCAACTATAACTACCACATTTAGATAGAGAAGAAGACCGAGAGATTAAAGAGGATTTCTCATATGAGTAGCTATTCTCTATTGAAGTATCGCCTCGGCCATGGTTCTCAGACATTGAAAATTACAAGGTCATAGTAGTTGTCCATCTGGACTTATCATTTCAATAGAGGAAGCGATTCTTATCAGAGTTAAAGAGGTATTTTTGGGAATACCCCCTACTCTTCTGCTCATGTGGTGATGAGGTAATCCTCTGTTGTGTACCATATGAAGAGATTCAAAGAATTCGAGAATTTGGTCACTCTTATCTGGTAGGAGGACATCATGGTCCAGATCGAACAATAGCAATGATCGTACAATCTATATTTCTCTTTCCATACATGCACAAAGACACTCATCATTTTGTTTCTTGCTGTGATCGGTGCCAGAGAACGGGAAACATGGGTCGTTGTGCCAAGATTCCGTAACACCCTATCATTGAGGTGGATGTTTTTGATGTGTGGGTAATCTTCTTTATGGTCCCCTTTCCCCCATACTTTGTGAAGAAATATATTTTGGTATGTGTTGATTATGTTTCCAAGTGGGTGTAAGCCATGAAAACAACTCATAACAAGGCCAAGGTCATCGTAGATTTTCTCAAGATAAATATCTTCAGTCGGTTTGGGACGCCGCAAATGATGATCAGTGACCACGACACACATTTTGAAAAAATTTTAAGGAAAAGTTTTCTCTTGAAATATGTGGTTATGTATAAAACTGGGAAACCATATCATCCCCAATATAGTGGTCAGGTGGAGTTGTCTAATCGTGTGTTGAAGCCGATATTAGAAAAATGGTGGGAGCATCAAGAAGGGATTGGTCAAAAAATTTATATGATGCATTGTGTGCCTACCAGACAGCCTTCAAAACAAATTTGGGTACGTTCCCTTTTCCAATTGATTGATGGAAAACCCATCCACTTGCTGGTGGAGATAGAACACAAGGATTTTTGGTCTATCTAGGCCCTAATTTATGATCTGAACGCTTTGGAAGACAAGAGGAAGTTTTAGTTAACTAAGTTTGATGAGATTAGGCGAGAATCCTACGAGAAATAAAAAATTTATAAGGAGAAGATGAAGGTGATCCATGACTGCATGATCTCTCAAAAATCCTTCCAGCCAGGCGATAAGGTATTACTCTTTAAATCTCATCTGACGCTTTTTCCAGGCAAGTTGAAATCCTAGTGGTCGGGAGCCTATATGGTGATCATGGTTTTCATCCATGGAGTTGTGGATGTAGTTGGCATAGATGGTAAATTTTTTTTGATCAATGTGAAGCACCTAAAACCTTATTTTAGCATGGATGACATGGTGGACATAGTTTTCACCATGCATTTTGTGTAGATCAAGGCCTAAGTAAGTCGAGCATGAGACGTTAAACGTAGCACTGACCAGGAGGTAACTCAGCATTCTAAAAATTTTATGTTAAAACTAATTTTTTGTTTGAGTGTGCCTAGGACTACTTGTTAGTTTGATTTTCATTTCTTGTTTGTTTTAGTGTAGAATTTTCACAACAAGTCTAGACATCAAATTGAATTTCTATAAGGAAAGCCTTACAAATCTTATGGAAATCCACAAAATATCATTTATAATTTAAGGGGGACCAAGGATTCCAATTTTAAAGGGGTGTTTTAAGTCCAAAACATGGAATCTTTCAAAATTTCAGTAGACATAACCAACCGCATGGTTGGTGCACAATTACTTAAACCGTGCGCCGACCGTTCACCTTAGACTCCCCATGAAATAAGTATCTGCATGTTTGGTGCATGGTTACCCTATCCATGTTCCCCATTCCATGAGGCCATTTAAAACCCCCATATTTCTTAAACCCTAGCCACCCCCTCCTCATCCATTTTGTCTGAACCCCTAAACTAGGTCATGAAAGCTTGCCCAGCTCTCTATGTGACTATACTGTACTTTATTTTGAAACTGTGGTGTTTTGGATGATATGGTGTGATTGTGTGCTGTAATTGTATCTCCTTGCTGCTTTCCATTCTTTTACTTTCTTTACTCATCTGGTTTTGTTGTCTGGATTGCAGGTTATTTACTCTTTTCTAAAACAGCCACTCTTCCGCTTGGCTGGATCTCACACACCACTTGTTATCCATAATGTACCGACATTCAGGGGAGTTTCTCAGTTCTTCAATGATTACTATTATTTTTTTTCTTCCCCTTATATGTCTTCCTTTCCCACTATTATCTACCTTATTCCTTTCATAGAGGACCGTGCTCGGTTTTTAGTGTGGGGGAGGGCGTCTGCAATTGGAACCCCATTTTGGCTGATTTATTTCATAAGTACTTAAGATGACATGTTTTCATAACCATTTACAAAGGGATATTATAGATGTCATATGCATATATCAATTACATAAAAATGAATTTTGGAAATTATCATTGAAAATGGATCATTTGTCTGAATTGACGAACCTCATTTTGATGTGAATAAAAATTATAATGCTTGAAAAGGAACATTTATCCATTAATTTATAAAAAAGTTTGTTTAAAAATTATTTTTTCATGGAGTTATTTTAATTAAGGAACCCCTTAAAATTTAATTCAATTTTTGCTTAAATAGATAAGAGGTTCGATAATTGTTGTTGCTTCAGTAATGACTATTACGCAGTATTAATTTCATAAACTCTTGACTTGATCTATAATTTTCATCATGTGTTGACATGAGAAAATTGGTATATATTTCAGGCTATTATCTCACCCCACTAAAAAGAGAAAATTTTCAAGATATGCAACGGCTTGCCCAAAAATTTATGATGACCTTTCACCATGTTCCAAAAGATGCAAGTCAATGAGAGTATGTAACCTATAAAAGTGGTAGCCCACCAATTAGCAATGAAGAAACCTTGCCTTAACTAATCTTATTGTATAATGAGATGGAAATGGATATTGGAACATTCTTTGAATGAAGAAGGGAAAATTCAGTTTTAATAAAAATTGGTTTATAATGAGTGGTTTTTTATTTTAGATTAAGTCTTCTCTGTTGTCTAACTTCATAGACTTGGGGAACCATGAAGCATGAATGTTGTAGTTTTTAACAATATTTGTTCAAAATTCATATTCTTGTGATTGATATAATATACGATGTTTCTACCAATATCTTTAGTAATTCCTTTGGAATAATTGTATATGCCTTTTTTTGAGGAAAAACAACCATTCAAGTGTGGGGGAGTTTGATGTACTTCTGTGCATATGGAATATCTACTTGGTTTAATATCTAAAAAATTGTTTTTGTGGATGATTTTTCATGATTTTCATATGTAATGTGCCTTGATAGGTCTTTCTAGACACCAAATGAAAAATCATAAAGACTATGCACTATCGGGAGATTAAGAAGAGAATTGGAGGCTTTTGGATCATTTTCCCACTGACTATGCTAAATTTGAGTCACCCGGGCCAAGCACCAAGACTTGAAGGCTGGAATAATTCAGTAATTTCATGACAGAGGCAAGCTGCACGATCTCCACATGGTTAACCAAACAATGTGACTCCCTAGATAAAACAATTTGGGGTTAATGTTTTTGGAGGTAGAGAGCTCCACAAGGGCTCTACACGGTTACCCAAATCGTACGATTTTCCCTCAAACCATGCGAGACTTGCACACTTTGGGATAGAGACCTTTGCACGACCTTCATACGTACTACTAAACTATGTGGACCATTTAGGAAATTCCTGAACCTTTTTGACTGAAGACAGAGCCATGTGCATGGTTGGCACACGACCTACCTGGCCATGCACTGAAACCGTGTGGACCACTTCAGCCTTTTCCTTTTCTTTTTTCACTTTCCCCCAAATCCTTGAACCAGTGGTTTCTTTTCCACCTGCATTGAGACCAATGAAAGAAATGTGATTTTGTACTGAGGAGACCCTGGGGGGAAGCTGAAAGGGGAGAGGATCATTCTGGTAAGGAAGTGGGGGAGAGGTGTGTGGTGAGTGGAATTTTGGAAGGAGTTTTTGGACACCTATTCTTGTAATTGTTGTTGGTTTTGTTCTAGTAATTTTTTTGTAATGAACTCTTCAAGAAAATTTCAGTTATTTTTTTTATCATTTTCTCCATGAGTAGATAAACCCCCTTTGTGTTGGGGTATGAGTAAAATGTAGGTTCATTAAATAATCGGGTTTTCCTATACATTTGTTTCCCATTCCTCCTCAGATAGATCTCCCAACATATTTACGTAATTTCTCTAGAAACCCCAAATTGGACCAAGAATGGAGCTTCCATGGATTATTGTGAGAATTATAGCAAGTTCACCCATGATCATTCGGTGCACTTGTTGTTTCTAGAGGGCAGTTCTTAATCTAAAGTTAATGAAACTCAATTTATGGACCAAGGAGTTGATTTCTGTCTACTTAGTCAGAACCCACCGAACCAAGGGGGATTTAACACCAATGAAACCCAAGAATGTGGGTTATTATGAACAAAAAACATAGTAGAGAATGATATTTTTAATTTACCACACGACTTCATAGCCCCGAAACTTTTTCGTCATCATTTATCAAAACCCAGCTAGAACATTTTTTGTTTTTAAGTTTAATTCATTGTGAATTGAAAAAGTCCGTGTAATTATTTTTCTTTTGGAATCCTTCTCCATGAAGCCAACCAATTATATTTAAATTATGCTTCTTCACTTATGATATTACAAATCAAGAAGCATAAACACCGAAAATACTCCATGTGGATCGACCCCGTACATGCACACTATACTAGTTAAAAGTTAGGGAAATAAATTTGGGTAGCTGAAAACACTACGTTAGATTAAAAGAACACCATATAATTTGTGTATTTATTTTTGGTACTATTCATGTATTTATTTTTGGTATACTTTATGTATTTCATAGTGGTATTTTATTTGGGTTTTTAGGGTGTCCTATTGAGTGTTGTTTTACTCACCCCTACACGGTATTTTCCCACACATGTCATGTCTTGTGAAGATGATAAATGCATTGATAGAGTCTTAGGTAGAATATAACCCGGTGGTGATTAGTAAGACCAAATAGTCAAGGTGTGATCCAATGACTTCAGATAGCTATCAAGTACCTTTCCCTTCATATAGGGTTTTATGCGGACAAGTTTCTGAATCTAGGGTATTCACTTTTCCCAACTACTTTTTGGGAGGGATTGTATTTTGGCCGTATTTAATTTCATGTTTTCTACTATTTTCCTCTATTGTTTTTATATTAGTGGTATACACAATTTTTTACTTAGTGTTTTACATTTTAGCGTTTTGGGCTAGGAGATATGTGTGTGTGAAGAGGTAAATAGGAAAATGAATCTCATTTTTGGGATATGCCTACTCAGTGCTAGTAACTAGACCCTAGACTATTGGAGGTGGGATTAGGGTAGTCACAGCACGGTACCCTCTTGTATGGGTCATGATAGAGCGGTATCATAGGAGGTCGATTCTACTTAAGGATCAGTAGTTTGTGAAGTTGGTTTCGAGAAATAGTGTTAAGTGCTTTGTGTTTGGCTTTCAGACCAGGGAATCTAGTGTTAGTGCAGCGATTGACATATCCATACACCAAAACATTGAATATTTCTTTTCAAATAAATACATAAAAACAATGGTTGTAGGGAAAACAATGGTACATGCATAATATAGGATTTGGGCGTATTCATATGTCCTTATTGAGTCATCTTGCTAGGTGAACTCTATTGTTCCCGGTACATATTGTTGTATTTTAGGATACCTCCATGCAGAAATCTAGCCATGATTCCATTTTATGGTAACAAGGATTACCCTCCTAGAAGCAATGTTCCAGTACAAAGGAATTTACTAGAGATAACACCTCCATGTGGTTTACTAGAGATACCAACACTTGTCGATCAACAATTAATATCAGCACTACTGGTTAAGGATGAATGAAGGCTGAGTGCATTGCAAGAGTTCCAAAGGAAGAAACCTCTTATGTTTCAAGGTGATAAAGACACTCAGGTAGTTTAGAATTGGATGGTGGTAGTTACATGTGCCTTCCACCTTGTGAGGAGACCTTCCAACCAGATGAAAGTTTTAGCCGTGAGTCTTCTTCAAGGATCAGTGGGGCGATGGTGGAGCTTAATGACCCACACACATGATGAGGAAACTCTATCTTGGGTATAATTCAAGAGTATCTTCATAGATGATTTTTTTTAGATATGTTATGATCAGTATGTATATAAGAGGTTCTGTTTTTGTAGTAGGGTTGTCAGATAGTGGTGGAGTACTCTGTGATAATTTCTGATCTTTATAAGTGGTCCACGAATATAGAATGACACTTATTCTTCAAGGATTAGACCATAAAGAATGGATTATGATGAGATATTGGGTTTATCCATGATATCCCTTAGAATTACTAAATATGTTGGGGTACTAGAGCGAGCACTACTGGTTGAGAGATTTCTAGCGGATTAGACACTCGCAGTGGGAGCTACCACAGGGCACCAAGTACGTGAGTCTTCAGAAGTAGGTAGTCAAAAACAGTATTAGGGACCCAATAAGTTCATGAAATCCATGATACAACTCCATGACATAGGATCAATGGTGTAGGGATCTTAGTGTAGAGAAATTTGGGTGAAGGATATGTTGTGTTACTCGTGCGATGGTTGGGGACTTCTGGGTCAAGATTACCTGACCCTTTGTATGACCAATCAGGATAAAATCGAGAGACCATTGAAAAAAATGTAGAGGAAGGAGTAGGGTGGTTTGTAGGGAATCATAAATTGAATAGGAGTAGGTATGGTAGAAACATGTAGATGGAGGTTAGACGTATCACCACCACCACCCCTAGGTGGTCGACGATAGGCTCATGGAGTTGGTGGACAAAGACAAAGAGAGCTACATGTGATTGACGCATATAACCCCGAGTATCTAGGGTTGATTAGAGGTATGATCTGTGTATTTTATACCTTAGCTATAGTTTTTATAGATTCAGGTTACATTCATCCTTTTCCTACCATGACCCTTGTTTGAGACTCAAAAATTCCAGTGGAACCGTTGACTATACCCCTTTGGTTAGATACTCCTACGAGAAGGGATTTGATGATAAAACACTAGTTCTGATAGTGTGACATTACTCTTGGAGGTAAGAGTTTGGGTTGGGATATCTTGGTAGTGGCGTCAAGGCCTTACAAAGTCATTCTCAGTATGGAATGGTTATCCATAGTCCATGCTCATATTGACTATTTTAGGCACATAGTGCCGTGAGTATATAGTGATGGGACCAAGATTTACTTTGTTAGTAAAAAGGAAACCCATGTAGTGTAGGATAGACTCACACATAGAAGGATTTAGCCAATCATACATCAATTGGCTAGCCTAACCCCCAGTGCAGTGGATGATATGAATCCCCATTTTCCTACAGTGGTGGAGGAATATTAGGACCTCTTTTCCTAAGGATGTTTCTGGATTTCATTCTCATAGGTTGGTAGAATTATATCTTGATCTATACCTCGGTACAACTCCGATATCTATACCTACGTATTGGATGTCTCTAGTAGAGATTCATGGGCTGAGGGTATAATTAGAGGACCCACAGAGGAAGGGCTTTGTGAGACCCAGTGTTTCACCCTGGGTATCCCAATTTTTTCTTTCTAATAAGGTAGAAGGGAGCTTGAGATTATGTGTGGAATTACAGTTCCTAAACCAAATAAATATGAAGAATAAGTATCCACTATCGAGGATTTATGACCTACTTGATCAGTTTAAAGGGGTGTGGTGGTTCTCAAAGATAGATCTCCGATCTAGCCATCACCATCTTCGATTACGGGATGAGAATATACCGAAGATGGATTTCATATGTCTGTACAGCCACTATGAGTACATGGTGATTTATTTTGGTGTGATGATCAACCCATTAGAGTTCATGGGACTCATTAATCGGATCTTCTATCCTTACTTAGACCAATATGTGGTTCTCTTCATTGATGACATCCTAGTGTACTCGGCGTTTGAGGAGGAGCACACAATACATTTGAGGATGGTCCTAGACATACTCTGAGAGCACCATCTTTATGGGAACCTATAAAAGTGTTAGTTATATATTCTAGAGGACCATTTTCCAAGACATGACGTTTTAGTGGCTCGAGTTGTAGTGGATCAAGAAAAGATAGAGGATATTAATTCTTGGGAACCATCCAATAGTGTTACTGAGGTGAGGAGTTTCATTGGTTTGGATGGGTACTATAGGAGGATTTTAAATTACTTTTCTATTTTCGTAGCAACCTTGATAGATTTCGCATAAGGGGGAAGAATTTTGTGGATAGAGAAGTTCTAGGAGATTTTTTAGCAGTTGAGGTAGAGATTGACGAGCGCTCTCACATTGATATTTCCATAGGAGGGTGTCAAGTACGTGGTGTTCTACGATGCATCAGGAACTGGGCATGGTTGTATCCAGATGCATGGATAAGTAGTGATCGCCTATGGTTCACACAAGTTGAGACCACAGGAGAAGAACTACATGACTCGTGATCTTGAGTTATCAGTGGCAGTCTTCTCATTGAAGATGTGGAGACACTACCTTAAGGGCGATCGGTTTATCGTCTACTATGGCCATACGAGTCTCAATTATATCTTCTATCGAAAGGATATAAAATTGAGAAAGAGGCCATATCTATGGTTAATCTAGGACTATGACTTTGAGATTTTCTATACACGGGTAAGGGGAACATGATGGAATATTCTCTCAAAATTAGATGAGGGTTATTTTTTTGGTTTTTTAGGAAATGTTTTATTTTTTGATGAATAGTGAATAAAATTAGATTTTAATTTAAAACTACATTTTTTATTAGTTTATTTATAATGTTAAATTATAATTTAAATTTTTTTCAAAAGTAGTATAAGTTCAACCATGCATCTATGAATCCAATTATGGTCATTTTAATAAATTTCATATTGGAATTGGGTGTACAAATGTTGTATGCAATTGGTCATTTTCTCTTTGAAAAATCAATTTATCATTGCGTCTACTGGATTAATTTTAAATAATTTTTTTTTCACTTCTAGGAATAAAATTTAGAAAAATATATTCCATATTTTGAATCAGAGTAATTTTTATTATTTGATAAGGTCAATATATTTTTTTACCAAAATGAATAGTGAATTCAGTAAAAATTAATTATCACCGTTAAGGAAAAACAGGTGTACCAGGGGTTTCAATAAGAATATAAGGATTTAAATTACCTAGTAATTTATTAAAAGCCCATTTGAGGGATACATTTTGTCCTTTATGACCATGTTTCCTATTCTTATGAGTTATTTGGGCACTTTTCTAGGAAAGTGACCTATATTATAAGTTATGTAAATAAAAAGACAAAAAAGAACCTTTATTACTTTTAATAACTATAGAGAATTTGGATGGGGATAAACGACACACTTTAGGCTATGGATATTATTTTGAAATTTTTTTTATCAAAATAAATTATCATAAATTATTAGGGATGTAATAATTACTTAAAATGATTAATACATTTAAATGTAGTAATTATTTATAAAATAATAAAATAAAATAAATGAAACTAAAAATATTATATGTGAAGTAAATTGAATGAATTATTGTGTAATATTAATTTTTTTAGATTAATATATCATGTTACAT
This sequence comes from Viscum album, assembly GCA_963277665.1. Taxonomy (NCBI): domain Eukaryota; kingdom Viridiplantae; phylum Streptophyta; class Magnoliopsida; order Santalales; family Viscaceae; genus Viscum; species Viscum album. Next base: position 1,878,863,621 of record OY728137.1, on the reverse strand, counting down.
AGGTGTTAACATAAATGATTCATATTCCATTAATGTATCTATATTTTTAAATTCAAATTAAAGGAATAATATTAAAATTGACATTAATGTTATTTTAAAATAAATGATATTTTTTAAATGATTTAAAGTTCATAAAATTCATATATTATTACTGGTTATTTTTAAATGTTTAAAAATATAAACTATATTATATTAATATATCAATTGTTATTTTATAGTGATTATATTGACTCCTAAGTTGTAAAAACTGGGTTGGCATTATTAAGGTTAAAATGGTGTTTTTACATTTTACATGTGCCTGTGATAAACTTAATCACACATAGGATTTATATTTTATAAATAAAATATCATATTTAGAATCATTGAGTGTATATTATATAATAATTTTCATTTTATTTTAGGTTTAATGTATAAATTACCTAGGTTAAAAATATTAGTTACCATATTGAAAAAACGAAAATGTTTAAATAATGTAACACATTATGTGTTAGAGGTTTGGATCGACAATATAATACCTCCACCCCTTTTATTATCAATTTTTAAGACACTTCCGGTAATATTGATCTCCTAATACTGAATAATTTTTCATATTGATAAAAATGGCACTCCTCCTCATCTATAATAGAGAGCTCACTATCCTCCCTTAAAAACACCTTCGAACATCTTCAGTTAAAACAAGAGCTACCTAAATCACCACCCAATTTTTCTACCCACATATTAGAAGACCTATTTTTTGAACAAATCCATCCTAGGACAGCCTTAATTCCAAACATAAGAAGGATACTTAAAGATGAAGAAATATTCACGAACATTCATTTTTGTTTTATTTCATCCTCCACCCCATTAAATTATTATAATACTATAAGGCCCCAGCCTTAAACCTTACTTAATCTTGAGTTATTACAAGATTACACATTGAGGATCTTTTCAGGTTTAGAGTTGTAGAGAATTAGATCATGAAACTTGCATTATATTCCACATTTAAACAAAGTGGTTACATAAAAGACCGTATTCATTATTCCCATCAACGGAAACATATTGAAAATAAAACATGGATTCTATCTTAACACATCCTTGACTCTATCATCTTATCATGTACCTTTACCTTGACCTGAAAAAAATTTCAAAAACTTGGGATGAGCATAAAAAGCTCAGTAAGGGATATAAAAATATGGAAAGGAAACATGAGTTCATATATACATAAGAATGAAATCATAATTTACCCATAAAACATAGGCACCTTAACCTACCTCATCAAATCATGAATAAATCATAGAAATCATAAGACATAAAGGTAACTTTAGGCATTCATAACATTCTTACGTAGGGAGTAACCCTCTTGGTTACGTTTGGAATACCCATCACAGTATATTCCCTAAAATCTCTTTGGAGAAACCTTAACGTTTCACTCCTTCGCGTTACCCAATGCATTGGAGAGCTATATCGGGCTCACCCGCCCTTAGTCTATCACGGAACCACCCGTCTTCATAATAATGCCCAAGAACCATAACATAAACGTATCACATAAAACATGCATAAAGGAAACAAAATATTTCCACATTTCAATCACAATATAACATTTTAGTATTTTGAAATAATGAATCCATACAAAAATAAACCATTTCCAAAACCATTTAAAACATTTAATAAAGAGATTTTTGAATCAAAGTTTCCCATACCACCTTGAAGCTAAAAATTTTAAACCATTAATATCCATATAAATAAATCATTAAAACCATTTTGAAAACATGGATAATAACAAGAACAAATAATTAAAATATTTAAAACGATATTTTGGTTAAAGGGGTTTTACCAAAATTAGAGACACTTGAATACAATAATTGAGGAATAAAATTTAGTAAGAACTTTATAATATCATGAGAATAAATTGATTCATGATATAATACTCCAAATGACAGTAAATACACCATATAAGAGTGAATTGGTGCATAACAATAATGAACCCTCAATAGAAATGTCAAATGTGATGAAATCCCTTATAAAGAAGGCATCCTTAAATTAAGGACAAATAAATCTCAAAAATATGTGTGAAAAATATAAATACACCCAATATAAATGGATATTAAGTGTAGAACAATAAAATTTCATTCACACATATTCAATATATGACATATTCAATGACTACATGTTGAACCCAAAGAAATCGAAATTGGGTTATGAAGTTCCCTTGACAGCCTAACGGCGTCACATCAAAATGAGTTGATGAGAGATAAAAAGAGTATCTCATCACTTGGACACAAAATTTACATCATTAAGGATATATGAGAACATATCCCAACATAAAAATATGTAAATTAAAGGACCCAATAAAAGAAGTCTTTTAAAAAGAGGAGGGTGAAAGGTTCCCTTACCGACTTGGGTATCTTTCAAAGCATACACCCCATGAAAGAAGGGAAATAAATCATTGATGTAAATAATCATAAATTAAAGTATATTACACAAAGAGTAGAATAATGGGTAGTACATACACCACTCAAAGGAAATTTTGGCAAATGTAGCATAAATCTCACGGGGATAAAAGTGAGATGAAAAATCCCTTACGAAAACTCGGCAGCCAAACGGCGCCACATAAAACTTCCAAAAGGATTGATGAGAGAGAATAGGGTCTCTAATCACATGAACATAAAAATTACAGTAGGAGTAATATAAAATAACATCCCAATCATAAGAAAGATGAGCTTAAAAGAAATTACATAAAAGAGTGTACTTAAAAAGAAAGAGAGTTGTAGGATCCCTTACCTCGGGTTCGACTTGACTCGATTGTTCTTTAACGTCCTGAATAATAAACTTGAGTTAATTTACACTTTATTAAGAACCTTTTTATAGTTCATTATTCCTTTTAGATCACTTATTTCAATGTTATAAACATTATTTAATCATTTATGTTAATAATGTTTGTTTTGTCGATATTTGGTTCTTAAGTCGAAAGTGGACTTCTTACAATTACATGTTGTTCGTGTGGCCAAATGTTTATTATATCATGAATTGTATTCATGATTTAGATATCATATATGTCATATATATCCAGTACATGCATGCATTTATAACATTACATAATCATTTAGAGGTAAGAAATGAAATGCACCGTTCATGGAGACGGTAAGTCGTACGTACGCATGAACGCTACTTTCATTTCTATCTCATACATTAATGGAAAGAAATAATAATTATATAGAGGTATATAATAATTCCAGTATAAAATCATATATAATAACATTAAATCCATCCTTTATACGTCCCACGTATGGCATTAACGAATCACATCACTTTGAGGGGGCGGTAGTCCGCACTTCCTAAAATGAAGATATCTTGTATACCCATAATGGAAGCCATAAAGGTAAGACACAAATGAAAAATACAGAAGAATAAGTAAAACATAAACATATTATATATCATATATAAAAATAGTGACATCATAATGGCCACCTTTGAAGGTGTTAAATGAGTATTGAACAATCATCGTTTCGGGAGGCAGAATTTCTCCATCCACGGAAACCGTATGTTCTTTAACCATTTGATGTAGTTGTGTGATCGTGTAGCATGAATAAATATTATAAAAACATACTAGTATATTGAAGATACTGGTGTTGTTACAAGAGAAGTAAATAAAAAGAGTTTAGGGGGTTGGAGAAGCAAAATAAAACAAATGAACATGAGAGAATGAATTACCTTTAAAAGTGTAACTGCTTTTGTTTTGAGCCAAAAGGCTTCCTTTGAAAGGATTCTGCCCAAAGGGAATCCTCTAGGATGAGGATAGGGATGTGGGGAGAGTAAATGGGCAGGGTTTGGCCGAGCCAAAGGCTTGAGGAGTGTGGGAAAAGAGGTAGAGGTGGGGGCCTTTTATAAGAGGAGAGGAGGGGTACTTTTGGAAAGTAAGAAATATTACTTTATTTGAAAATGTTTTTCGGTTTCAAAAGGTCCCACATTGATATAATTCGTGGATAAGGTGATAAGGCTTCGAAATCCACTCATCCAATTGGTTTTTTCCATTTTTAGGTTGTAGATGTTTCATTATCTTTCCATTTTAATTAAATCGTCAAATGATGATGTCATCGCTGCATCATTATTATGTCATAAATAATTTAATTTCTTTAATGTCTAAAAATTATAAAAAAAATACTATGATATAGGAAATATTTTTATCTTTCCAATTACTATTTATAATCAAACTTTGGACTTGTATAACCCCACTTAAAAATTGTTTTCGTAAAACATATTATGTTTGTGTCATTTTCACTTCAACATTAAATAAAAAGTAATTTATGTCATTTCCCAACAAAAGTGGATCCATGGGGTCCCCAAGTTGACCCATGGCTTGTAATGTTCTGCCATGACACAACCAATGAGGGTAGGACATGTGTCAAGCTCATCATATTTTATTAAAGCATTATTTTTACCTTAAACTACACTAATTACCACTAATCGCGATAAAAAACTTAATAAGTTACTATTCACCAAAAAATTATTTTAATCTCATTGAACCACATTTTAATTCTTAATGACAACCATGTATGTCGGATTTTTGAAAATCAAAACACAATTATGGAAAAAATTTCATTTAAATGGAAAATCAGTTTTTATAAGTACCACTTAGTGGTTTCACTATTCATCAAAAATTGAAGTTTTTCAGAAAAATCCCAAAAATTCACCCTAAGCTATAATTGATATTCTGAATTCAAAAATGAAGTCCGTTTTACAAAATTCAAAACATATTAGTCACATTAATTAATTTAATAATTAATTCTCGCTGTCAGCGTAAATAGCGTGTTTTCATAAAACAATAAGTATCAAAAGATTGACACTAGTTTAAGTCTGATTTCAAAGTGAAATTAATTCCAACGACCACTATTGGATTTAATGGTAAAAATATTTTCAAATTTCACTTTAAAACCAATTCAAAATATTATCTAATCATATAAATAAATTATATTAAAAAGAGGTTTTGAATTAAAACACAACATTTTACACTATTCATGAAAAAATGAACTTTATCGGAAAAATACCAAAAAATTACACAAAGTAAAATTTGATGTCCCGATTCTTAATAAGAGTTTTATTTGGTCCAAAAGAATGTTTAAGAGTAAACAAAACTATATTTAATTACGGTTCACCATCAAAAGGTGATAAGTGAACCTTTAGTGAAAACTAGGGCATATATGCCTAAAATTGAATTCTTTCCGTATTTTAAGCCTCTATCCTTTATTGGATAAATGTAAAAACATTTAAAAACATATATAATCATATTTTAGTTATTTCTATCCATTCCCGCCAATACAACGGCTACATGTTAACTACCATTTAAAATAAAATTATTTTATTATTAGAGTGCAACGTAAGATTCCCAAGAAACTCGTTGTTGCGTGTTGGGTACGCCATCGAGCATAGCATCCCCTTTAAAGTCATATTAATATTTTATTCAAAAATACGGACAAATATGAAAATGTCATATTCTTTATTTACCTGGGGTGTTACATCCTTCCCCCCTTTTGGGAATTGCGTCCTCACAATTTTTAAAATTGCGCTTGGAAACATCCTTGAACGTCCCACATCGGAACAAGAGTCGGTAAAACAATCACTTTAAAATAAAGAAAGATAAGCACAGAGGTCACCCGAGTTAACCCTTACTAGGATTCCAAGTATGAAAATATGGACATGGAGGAAAAAACAAAGGTTTATGTTCTGATGGGGAGTGATAGAAAACACGTTTAGGAGAAAGTTAACCACGAGAAAATCACAAACTTGTGATGGGTTAAACGGTATTCGATTCCCCAGTTGGAAAAGTTAATAGACAACATTTTTGTTTTAAGTTACTTTTTATTGAGGAATTTATTCATAAGGAAACATAATCACTTATCATGTTGACTTTCAACTTTTAATAGATTCCTTAATCAAACTCATATTTTTTTCCAAAAGACGAGTATTTAGGGAGACTTGTTCACACTAAGAGTACTATAATCAACTTCTAGAGAATCACTTAATCCCCAAAAGAGAACTATATACATCCCATGTATTTAGGCTTTAACCAAAACCAAAACCAAAAAGGTTAGTACAAGATCAGATAATCCATGAAAGGATAACCCCTTATAAAAAGAAAATCTATTCTTAATCTCCAAAATTTGTCCAACAAAACCCAAAGTTCAACGAGGACCATCCGATAAACAATTTGTCCATTAAATTCTTCAAAGTAAACCAAAATAATATTGAAACCCAATCATTTGAAGGATTTAGTCACATATTCTTCCAAGTTAAATCGTAACATTTATCTCCAAACAACATCAGTTGCTCCTAAAGTCTCGTATTGGAAAGTAATTATCCTAATCACATATCCTCCATGATAGGTTAATCATTTTCATAAATAACCCAAAATAATCTTACTCTTAATTAATAAAATCATATAACCAGAAAGAATCATTCAAACTAACCAGGGACTTCACGTAGTCCAGTGGTAGGCGGTAAATACCAGTCGCACTTTGGTTGTGGGTTCGATTCCCGCAGCTTTGTCCGACGCGACGGGTTGTCACACGGTCTGCGTGTTGTCCTTTTTCTAAAACTATATAATTCTTAAAACATTCCCCCAAAATGAGATAAAATCTTCAAGAATAATCATAACATATTTTAACCTCAAGTTTGTCTCATTCCTTTCATTTTCCATCATATCATAGAGTAACCCATAATTACCTAAAAAGTAAGGATCACATAAACCCTAATGGTTACCTTAATAATTATTACCTGAATTTCCACATCGAGTTGTCCATCTCGTACATGATGCATTAGAGAACTCACCAAGGTTGAAGTGGTTGATCATGACACCTTGATAGTTGGTTTAGAACAACCATGTGTTTCCTCATTGAATCCCCCATTTTATCTAGTATCTTAATCATAGAACCACCTTGGTTTCCTTCAAACCTGTTGTCTCTTTGGTGCCTGCTAGATCCATCCATTCACTAAAAACAGAAAGGTCAGTGTGAGTATATCAACATAACCATCATGTACTAATGAGGAAGATAAACACTAAGATACACTTACTCATTCACTTTATCTAAAACTAGGACTCTTTCTGAAATCCTAACCATTATGGTAATGTCACTTATGCTTAAAGAATACCCTAACCTCTAAAGTTATCTAAACCGACCTCTGATACCAACTATAAGGCCCCAGCCTTAAACCTTACTTAATCTTGAGTTATTACAAGATTACACATTGAAGATCTTTTCAGGTTTAGAGTTTTAGAGAATTAGATCATGAAACTTGCATTACATTCAACATTTAAACAAAGTGGTTACATAAAAGACCGTATTCATTATTCCCATCAACGGAAACATATTGAAAATAAAACATGGATTCTATCTTAACACATCCTTGACTCTATCATCTTATCATGTACCTTTCCCTTGACCTAAAAAACATTTCAAAAACTTGGTATGAGCATAAAAAGCTCAGTAAGGGATATAAAAATATGGAAAGGAAACATGAGTTCATATATACATAAGAATGAAATGATAATTTACCCATAAAACATAGGCACCTTAACCTACCTCATCAAATCATGAATAAATCATAGAAATCATAAGACATAAAGGTAACTTGAGGCATTCATAACATTCTTACGTAGGGAGTAACCCTCTTGGTTACGTTTGGAATACCCATCACAGTATATTCCCTAAAATCTCTTCGGAGAAACCTTAACGTTTCACTCCTTCGCGTTACCCAATGCATTGGAGAGCTATATCGGGCTCACCCGCCCTTAGTCTATCACGGAACCACCCGTCTTCATAATAATGCCCAAGAATCATAACATAAACGTATCACATAAAACATGCATAAATGAAACAAAATATTTCCACATTTCAATCACAATATAACATTTTAGTATTTTGAAATAATGAATCCATACAAAAATAAACCATTTCCAAAACCATTTAAAACATTTAATAAAGAGATTTTTGAATCAAAGTGTCCCATACCACCTTGAAGCTTAAAATTTTAAACCATTAATATCCATATAAATAAATCCTTAAAACCATTTTGAAAACATGGATAATAACAAGAACAAATAATTAAAATATTTAAAATGATATTTTGGTTAAAGGGGTTTTACCAAAATTAGAGACACTTGAATACAATAATTGAGGAATAAAATTTAGTAAGAACTTTATAATATCATGAGAATAAATTGATTCATGATATAATACTCCAAAGGACAATAAATACACCATATAAGAGTGAATTGGTGCATAACAATAATGAACCCTCAATAGAAATGTCAAATGTGATGAAATCCCTTATAAAGAAGGCATCCTTAAATTAAGGACAAATCAATCTCAAAAATATGTGTGAAAAATATATATACACCCAATATAAGTGGATATTAAGTGTAGAACAATAAAATTTCATTCACACATATTCAATAGATGACATATTCAATGACTACATGTTGAACCCAAAGAAATCGAAATTGGGTTATGAAGTTCCCTTGACAGCCTAACGGCGTCACATCAAAATGAGTTGATGAGAGATAAAAAGAGTATATCATCACTTGGACACAAAATTTACATCATTAAGGATATATGAGAACATATCCCAACATAACAATATGTAAATTAAAATACCCAATAAAAGAAGTCTTTTAAAAAGAGGAGGGTGAAAGGTTCCCTTACCGACTTGGGTATCTTTCAAAGCATACACCCCATGAAAGAAGGGAAATAAATCATTGATGTAAATACTCATAAATGAAAGTATATTACACAAAGAGTAGAATAATGGGTAGTACATACACCAATCAAAGGAAATTGTGGCAAATGTAGCATAAATCTCACGAGGATAAAAGTGAGATGAAAAATCCCTTATGAAAACTCGGCAGCCAAACGGCGCCACATAAAACTTCCAAAAGGATTGATGAGAGAGAATAGGGTCTCTCATCACATGAACATAAAAATTAAAGTAGGAGTAATATAAAATAACATCCCAATCATAAGAAAGATGAGCTTAAAAGAAATTACATAAAAGAGTGTACTTAAAAAGAAAGAGAGTTGTAGGATCCCTTACCTCGGGTTCGACTTGACTCGATTGTTCTTTAACGTCCTGAATAATAAACTTGAGTTAATTTACACTTTATTAAGAACCTTTTTATAGTTCATTATTCCTTTTAGATCACTTATTTCAATGTTATAAACATTATTTAATCATTTATGTTAATAATGTTTGTTTTGTCGATATTTGGTTCTTAAGTCGAAACTGGACTTCTTACAATTACATGTTGTTCGTGTGTCCAAATGTTTATTATATCAAGAATTGTATTCATGATGTAGATATCATATATGTCATATATATCCAGTACATGCATGCATTTATAACATTACATAATCATTTAGAGGTAAGAAATGAAATGCATCGTTCATGGAGACGGTAAGCCGTACGTACGCATGAACGCTACTTTCATTTCTATCTCATACTTTAATGGAAAGAAATAATAATTATATAGAGGTATATAATAATTACAGTATAAAATCATATATAATAACATTAAATCCATCCTTTATACGTCCCACGTATGGCATTAACGAATCACATCACTTTGAGGGGGCGGTAGTCCGCACTTCCTAAAATGAAGATATCGCGTATACCCATAATGGAAGCCATAAAGGTAAGACACAAATGAAAAATACAGAAGCATAAGTAAAACATAAACATATTATATATCATATATAAAAATAGTGACATCATAATGGCCACCTTTGAAGGTGTTAAATGAGTATTGAACAATCATCGTTTCGGGAGGCAGAATTTCTCCATCCACGGAAACCGTATGTTCTTTAACCATTTGATGTAGTTTTGTGATAGTGTAGCATGAATAAATCTTATAAAAACATCCTAGTATATTGAAGATACTGGTGTTGTTACAAGAGAAGTAAATAAAAAGAGTTTAGGGGGTTGGAGAAGCAAAATAAAACAAATGAACATGAGAGAATGAATTACCTTTAAAAGTGTAACTCTTTTTGTTTTGAGCCTAAAGGCTTCCTTTGAAAGGATTCTGCCCAAAGGAAATCCTCTAGGATGAGGATAGGGATGTGGGGAGAGTAAATGGTCAGGGGTTGGCCGAGCCAAAGGCTTGAGGAGTGTGGGAAAAGAGGTAGAGGTGGGGGCCTTTTATAAGAGGAGAGGAGGGGTACTTTTGGAAAGTAAGAAATATTACTTTATTTGAAAATTTGTTTCGGTTTCAAAAGGTCCCACATTGATATAATTCGTGGATAAGGTGATAAGGCTTCGAAATCCACTCATCCAATTGGTTTTGTCCATTTTTAGGTTGTAGATGTTTCATTATCTTTCCATTTTAATTAAATCATCAAATGATGATGTCATCGCTGCATCATTATTATGTCATAAATAATTTAATTTCATTAATGTCTAAAAATTATAAAACAAATACTATGATATAGGAAATATTTTTAGCTTTCCAATGACTATTTATAATCAAACTTTGGACTTGTATAACCCCACTTAAAAATTGTTTTCGTAAAACATATTATGTTTGTGTCATTTTCACTTCAACATTAAATAAAAAGTAATTTATTTCATTTCCCAACAAAAGTGGATCCATGGGGTCCCCAAGTTGAACCATGGCTTGTAATGGTCGGCCATGACACAACCAATGAGGGTAGGACATGTGTCAAGCTCATCTTATTTTATTAAAGCATTATTTTTACCTTAAACTACACTAATTACCACTAATCGCGATTAAAAACTTAATAAGTTACTATTCACCAAAAAATTATTTTAATCTCATTGAACCACATTTTAATTCTTAATGACAACCATGTATGTCGGATTTTTGAAAATCAAAACACAATGATGGCAAAATTTCATTTAAACGGAAAATCAGTTTTTATAAGTACCACTTAGTGGTTTCACTATTCATCAAAAATTGAAGGTTTTCAGAAAAATCCCAAAAATTCACCCTAAGCTATAATTGATATTCCGAATTCAAAAATGAAGTCCGTTTTAAAAAATTCAAAACATATTAGTCACATTAATTAATTTAATAATTAATTCCCGCTGTCACCGCAAATAGCGTGTTTTCATAAAACAATAAGTATCAAAAGATTGACACTAGTTTAAGTCTGATTTCAAAGTGAAATTAATTCCAATGACCACTATTGGATTTAATGGTAAAAATATTTTCAAATTTAACTTTAAAACCAATTCAAAATATTATCTAATCATATAAATAAATTATATTAAAAAGAGGTTTTGAATTAAAACACAACATTTTACACTATTCATGAAAAAATGAACTTTATCGGAAAAATACCAAAAAATTACACAAAGTAAAATTTGATGTCCCGATTCTTAATAAGAGTTTTATTTGGTCCAAAAGAATGTTTAAGAGTGAAAAAAACTATATTTAATTACGGTTCACCATCAAAAGGCGATAAGTGAACCTTTAGTGAAAACTAGGGCATATATGCCTAAAATTGAATTCTTTCCGTATTTTAAGCCTCTATCCTTTATTGGATAAATGTAAAAACATTTAAAAACATATATAATCATATTTTAGTTATTTATATCCATTCCCGCCAATACAACGGCTACATGTTAACTACCATTTAAAATAAAATTATTTTATTATTAGAGTGCAACGTAAGATTCCCAAGAAACTCGTTGTTGCGTGTTGGGTACGCCATCGAGCATAGCATCCCCTTTAAAGTCATATTAATATTTTATTCACAAATATGGACAAATATGAAAATGTCATATTCTTTATTTACCTGGGGTGTTACAAGTACGATGATTATATAATAACCAAAGTATCTGAAATATATTTATATTTTTTTATGTTAAGTGTATGTGCTATAACCATGTCACAAACCAGCCCGAGTCGACCCTGAACTAGTCACCTGAGCCTATTTTGTGACAAGTCCTGAGGAGCATTCCTGATCCCCTCAGGATTGAAAATAGTGTCGGGCATCAAAATAAAACATTAGAGAATGATTTAGACTAGAAGAAACAACCAACCAGGATCATAAAAATAAAAAGAACAAATAGAGAATGTATAAAAACCAATAACTGGATCTCAAATAAACAAACAACCGATCCAGATACAAAGTACCACTAAAAAGAAACAATACTCGAAATAAGACCTCACAACAATGATCCCCGTGTGAAACCTTGGCCACCTCAAACCACAAGACCAAGACTAATCCAAATGATTATCTAATAGGGTGAACCTGAGAAACGCTGAACCTATAGTTAAAAATGATAGAATAGGCATGAGCAGAAAAAATTCTCAGTAGGGATGCCAAAAGTAAACCACCGAATCTGAGTGTTTCCTTACCCAAAGCTGTCTGATGACAAAAGATTAGAAATAAAATTATAAAAATAAGGTTTTACCATTTAAAAGAAAACAAAACCACATTACCACTATGAGAACCAACTCACGCCATATAACATTTCGAAAACATTTAACCATTTTATAAAAAAAACCAAACAATTTATATCGGGGTTGTGCAAAAAGGAAATAGGTAAACAATAAAATTTGTAAGTAAACTAGTATATCAGAAAATAAACAATCAATAAAAGGTGTAAATAAACTAGCGTAGTAGAAAATAAACAAGCAATACAGGCTATAAATAAATCAGTGTAGCAGAAAATAAACAAGCAATACACGCTTTAAATAAACTAGTGTACCATAAAAATAAAAAAGAAATACAAGCTGTAAATAAACATATGTAGCAGAGAAAAAACATTCAATACACGCTGTAAGTATGGGAGATCTATAAAATACCTAGACAACCCTTGTATGCACTCGGTTCGGAACAACCTATCAGTGTATGGTGAAGCCTCATAGTCTATAACCCACTGATTGCCCTCACGAAAAAATCAACAGAAAATCCTACCTGGCCTCTCTATCTACCAAGGGAACCAACCCATATAATCTGGGCTGGTGAGTAACCACCACTCGATAATCTATGAGACACCCAGGAACTCATGTTGGTTATAGCACTAAATATGTATGAGTCCTTTACACGCGTGACTCATATCACTACACATGCCTACCCTAAACACAGACACCAATATACAATATCTGATAAGAGGGAATTCCCCCTATAAAGGTTCACCACATACATATATATACACTTCATATCACAGAAAGGTTCCAACCAGGACGACATACCATTTAACATTTAAATAATTTCATAAAATTCTCAATGATTCCAACTGTTCATACACTTTCTCCAAAACATGGCCTCCATTAAGGGTTAGTACTAACATTTCCCTTGGGTTAGAAAATCCAAACGGTCCTTAACCCTTTCCAATATAACACCAAATCATTTCCATAAAGGTATTTCAAAACTATAGAGTGGTTTAAAATTTTATAATACAAAACAAATGGCCCCTCAAGCCACACATCCACCAAAACAATCACAAAACCACAAAAACACAAGGAATTTTTTTGGGTACTCAACCCAAACCTCAACCAAAATATCTAGCATCGAGAAAAGAAAAACATAATGGAGTATCCGCGGTCGGGTTGTGACAATTCTCCCCACCACATACACTTTCTACCCACAAAAATTCAACAAGTCAAAAGGTAGCTAAAAATATATTTCATGCCCATTCAAAACCAATGAAATAATGAACCACAAGGTGACCTTTTACTCCACAAGTCAAACCCAATTGATCAAGAAGAAACCAAAAAACATGAATGAGGATGATGAGATAATAAGTGAGGGTTAACTCCCCCACAATAACTCAACTAATACAAAAAAATTAAAACCCCAAACAACACAGTCCCTATAATCAGGAATTGGGGATTTCAACAATTAAAATTTTCATGGCAGTTCTCACGGTTTGGTCGCACAGTTTTCCAAACCTTGTGCCTACTGTGCTAAATTACACTGCCCAAAAAAACACAAATCCACATGGTTATGAGGCCTACCGCATGATTGTGTTCTTTCTATACAGTTTGTTCTATCAGTATGGATGGGTCTGCACAGTTTTGATTAACCATGTGGTAATTGTGCTTCGCCTAGAAAACAATTTCCTGAAAACTCCAAAAACCAAAAATCTCAACTGAGGTCAAACCCGATCATCCATATACAAGATAGACAATACCACTAATAAAATGGGGAACCTCCCAAACAAACTGAACCCACAATATACCAATTCTAAAAAAACCCAAGCATCTCTAAACGAGCATCACCTCAAGTTAAAACAAAGACCAGACTACACAAAGGAAAGGCACACTAAAAGGAGAAGGAAATTTTCAAAGGCCACATTCTGATAGACTCAACCTCTTGGGTTACAATAGATCTAGTTCATCGCTCCATTACCACAATAAGTTAACATACAACATCAAGGTAATAAGAACAGGGACACATTAAACATTTCCATCCCAACATAGAATACAAAACTACGTTGGTGTTTCACACCCCCCATCACTCTTAACTGTGCGCAAGCTTCACCTTGACACCTATGGATGGGGCTCAGATGGATAATTCATCTCCTCCACACAATAGGGAAACAGATCCTCAGATCAAGACTTCCTTTTCAGACAACACCTCTTACAAAACTTATCTAAATAACCCAAACAAAAATAGCAGCAGTAAGCCTTCAGAGGAATACGACCAGACAACTTTGAGTGACCAAACCGACCACACTGGAAACATACAAGAGGACGACCTCATGAATTGGAAGACAGAACTGATGAACGATATTTTATATAAATAGGCTCCTATGGCATACCCCACTCACCAAATAGGGAACCTTCATGAGAACCCGCTTCTACCGATTGTACCCCAAAAAACCAATTCAGTCATGAATTCCTCATCCACCAACTTCTAAAAATGGGTTTCAACGGATGAGAGCACTTTCTCTATAATTGTAGGACAGAGACCACATATAAAAAGAGGGGATTTCATCTGATCCTATGATGACACTTCCAAAGAGAATGGGACTGGCTCTTTAAAATGGTCAACATAATACTTCACTGACTACTGACCCTACTGAAAACCTCACAGCACTACCACATTTCTCATCTTCACCTCCTATGGTATGAACCATTGGATGGAATTGGCCGTAAAAACCTCCTATATCATCTCACATTGCATAGAAGATGGGAAATCCAACCTCCAATGGTCTAATGTAGGACCCTCAAGAAACCTTAAAACTAAACAGAATCTAACAATATCAGGAGTTCCCAATGTCCTAAAAACACACTCAGATTCCTCAAGACACTCCATATCCTCATGCAGGATTCGATCACCACGAAAAACAGATAACACTATTGAATAATCAGAAACAGGGAATGACTCATTATGAATTTTGGGGACCTTTCTGGGTGGAATTTTCTAAAAAGCATGAAAAGCACAGACCGAGTCCAATATCAAACCAAAGCACAAAAAAAGAGGAACACCTCAAACCAGAACCAAATGGATTAGGACCCATGTAAAAGAAAACACCTTGAAATATCCATTTTCAATAACCACAATTTTATATTTAAAATTAAAAACATCCTTCTTCCAAGGAAAATTATCAAATACCAAAATCCCATTTTTCAAGAAGAACCACTTTCATAATTAATTTCCTCATTCAAATCCATCAGGAAAACCATTCTAAGCCTTTAATTCCAAAACCCAATCCATGGCATCCCATGAACTATTACATGTGCATCCATTAATTCTCATCCTCAAGTGCCAAAATGCACTTCTCACACATACCCACACACATGTAAACGTTCATAAGAAATGCCAAGGGCCAAATTCCATTAATATTCTAAAACCCAAAACACCTTCAATGTTTGAAAACCCACTTTAACAATTTAGAACCATTTCATGGAAAACACTTCCATTTTTAAATCCATTTTTTTTTCAAAATCAACTTTGATTTTTAACATAAAATTACACCAACTAAAACCAAAATTAAACCCAACCAACAATGGACCACCAGAATGAGGAACTAGTGCCTATTCCTAACCCGACGACATGGTGATGGTCTATTCCCCAAGTAAGGAATTACACTAAGAGGGGCTTTTTCTAGGAACCTGGGCATTACAAGGGTCACCACCCCATTTGAGGCCACAACATGACAATGGTTTTCCTCCAATGTCATCCCTTAATCCAAGATAACCCAAAAAAAGACTCATATCCTAAACTACCCCTAGTTACTCGTGGTTCAAAATGAGAAAGGGTTCATGAAACCCTTAATACACCTGCCTCCCGAGTCCCGATAGTACTAATCTCTATCTACCAAACGTCCCAAATAACAAGAACCTCCTTTTATACCAGTTTGTCACAAACCATCCTGATTCGACCTTGAACGGGTCACCTGAGCCAGTTCAGAACATCTTCCAAGGAGCGTTCTCGATGACCTTGGGATGAGGACTAGTACCGGGCATCAAAATAAGACAAGAGGTAATGATTTATCCTAAAATAAACAAATAGTACCATGTAAATAAATATAACAAATAGAGAACGTAGAAAAACCAACAATTAGATATCAAATAAACAAACAATCGATCTAGATACAAAGTAACACTAAAAATAAATAATTCCCAACTACAACGATCTCGGAGTGACCCCTTGGTCACCTCAAACCCCAGGACCAATACTACTCTAAACAAGAATCTGCTATGGTGAACCTGAGCAACACTGAAACTACAACCAAAATGATAGAACATGTGTGAGCACAAAAATGCTCTATAGGGATTCCAAAAGTAAACCACTGAATCCAATCTTTTCCTTACATTAATTTCATTGATGATACAAGTTTGGAAATACAATTATAAAAATATGGTTTTCACATTTAAACAAAATAACACCTATTTCCCACTATGAGAACAAAATCATGTCATATATCATTTCCAAAATGGTTTTCCATTTTATAAAAAAACCAAACAAGTAATATCAGGGTTTTTCAAAAAGTAAATAGGTAAACAGTACAAGCTATAAATAAACCTATGTAGAAAAAAATAAACAATCCATAGAAGCTATAAATAAACCAGTGAAGTAGAAAATAAATGAGCAATAAAAGCTATAAATAAACCAGTGTAGCACAAAATAAACAAGTAATGAAAGCTGTAAATAAACCAGTGTAGCCGAAAATAAACAAGCAATACAAGCTATAAATAAACCAGTGTAGTAGAAAATAAACAAGAAATACAAGCTGTAAACATGGGCGATCCTAAACATCCCTAGACAACCACTGGACGCACTCATTTTGGAACCAACTACTGGTGTATAGTGAAACCCCATAGTCTATAACCCGTTGATCGCCCTTGTGACAAAATTAGTGGAAAATCCCAATTAGCCTCTCTATCTACCATGGGAACCAACCCATCTAATCGGGGATGGTGAGTAACCATCACTCAATAAAATATAAGATGCCCAAGAACCCAGGGTGTTTATAGTAACATTGTGTAAGTAGAGGGCCCTAGCATGCGTGAATCATCTCACCACACACTCCTACTCTAAACAGAGACAAAAATATACAATATCACATAATAGGGAAACCCCCTTTAAAGGCGCCCCATTGACATATACATACACTTCATATCACATGACGTTTCTAACTAGGCCTCCATAATATTTTACATTTAAACCATTTCATAAAATGCTCAAAGCTACCAATCGGGCATACACATTCGCAAAAACAAGATCTCCTTTAAGGGTTAGTAAAAACATTACCCTTGGAATAAAAATTCTAAACTAGACTTAACCCTTTATAAACTCACACTAAATCATTTCCATAATGGTATTTCAAAATTCTAGAGTGTTTCCCAATTTTATAAAAAAAACCAAATGGCCCCTCAAGACCCACATCCACTAAAACACACCAAAAAATCCAAACAGGAATATGCTCAATGATTTCCTTTAAAAAGATTTAAATAACCACCCAAATATATGTATGATGTTTGGAAAAGAAGAATCATTTATAAAATCAAGGTGTATCAGAAAACAAAAATTTAATGCACCACCTTCATTTGAGGGTACATTCATGTGTGCTGCTAGTGAACCCATGTATGTCTCAACATCTGATGGTACCATACACATTCAAAGGGTTACCCAAAAAAAATTCCCATAAAACATTACTTTCTTTAAAACCATCACCACTCACCTACTTTATTTTATAAGAATAGAAACCAAAACATTGAATCCATTATAACCTCACCAATGAGTTTTAGCGCAATAACCAAGCTACTACATAACCAAATCATACGCACCCAACCACGTTCATTAATAAAAAATCCCATTGCATCATAAGAAATAATATAAATTTCATAAAGGACCCAATTCTTCATTAAAAGAACAAAAAAAATTCAAACACGATTTCTAGGTACCATAAACCTAGGAAATTTACAAAAAAAACTCATTTAAAACATAATTTTAACAAACCAAATCAATTCTAAAAACTCCAAAATATGTTTAACTGGGATTATATAGAGGTTTTAAATAAGTTAATTAATTTATTTAATAATATAAGCATCAATGGAAATTATTTAGGAATTAAATGCATGGAAACACCTACTGAAACCTTTTGCGATTGGAACAAGACTTTAAGAAGAGGGGGATCTAATCCCCAGAAACCATATGTATAACATAGTCACAAGAAAAACGAACCACATGATCCAAAACTAACGCTAGGGTTCATCCAAGGGAGGAAACCCCAAAAAATTTCCCTAAAAAAATAGGGGAAGAGAAATATATGAGATTTGATGAATAAAACAAGAAGAATCACAGACATTTCTTGAGAAATAGCCCCAACATTTCCCTAAATCAAAGAAGGAAGGAGTGAGAGAAATATGGTCGATATCCAACAACTAGTGATTCATTTGAGAGGTGGAATCACCCAAAGAGGATATCCATGTCAAATGTTATTATTCTCTTGATGGGATATACAGTTTGACTTCACGGTTTGTCAAACCTTTTGCAAACTATGCAAATAGTGCTAGATAACTATTGAAACATCACATGATAGGGTCGAATGGTTTGGGAAGACCAAGATCAAACCATGAGACCCCAAAAATTGGCCAAAAAACCCAAAATTTCACCTCAAATACTAAATAAGTACACCCAATGATCCTTCAATATTTTAAACACAGTATGGAGACACTGAGGGCATCAAAAACTCTCTAAAATGAAACTTTATCTCAATCCCCACAACAATAACTAATCATAGGTATAAAAGTAAACCAAAACCACCAAAACATAAGAACTTTTGTTGGGAACTCAACCCAAACCTCAACCAGAAGATAGAACATTGAAAAAAGAATAAAATAAAGGAGTATTCATGGTCGGGGTGTGACGAACCATCTTCACCTCTATCAAATGTATTATGAAATCATTTTTCTTCTACATGGCGGACTACCACCTTGTGAACTATGGTCATTCAGTTATCCATTAACATCTATTAAGGGTGGACATAATGATAGATATACCATTTATATATGATATATATGATTTTTCTGATGTGATTATGATATTTTAATTATTATATCACACATACCTTTATACTCTCCATTTTATGGGAATATGATAGCGTCGCTCACGTGTAAGGTGAACTACCACCTTACGAAGCGATGTGATTCGCTCATTATTTACATGTAATGTATAAGGATGGGATAAATAACATTTTATAATATATATTAAATATCAATTATTATTTAATTACAATATTTATCCTTTAATTTTCTTTCTTCCATCCAAACTAGAAATTTAAAAACAACATTCATTCGTACGTATGGCCTACTGTCTCCATGAATAGTGTATATCATTTCCTATAACTAAATTTTTTGGTTTACTATATATATATATAATATATGATATATATGATATATATGATATTAATATGATATTTATAATTATGTATATGATGGGACCATTATCAATGTAATAGGACCAAAATATAAAAAATCAAAACATATATGAAAAACAAAGCAGTTATTACCTAAGACGCAACATTAACCTTAAATAATTAATAATTGTGTAATAAAATGTCTTAAGAAAATAATATATGGTATGATATATAAAAATATGGTTATTTAATATATTTATAATAAACTTATATTTATTCTAATGTTGTTTTAAATGAGTATGATGGAAGTCAATACTTAAGGTAATGGATTTTCGTCCCACGTTTCACTTTGGTGTGACACATGCCATATTAAACACTTATTCATTATAAGTGGTGTATATAAAACCCATGAATTTATTTTATTATTATTATAAATAAAATTATAGGTATTTATATATCTAAATCTTTGTCTCTATTTCAGTGGGGTTTACAGTTCCAAAGTTAACAAATAAATATGTGATTTTTGTCTCAATTTTTATTCGTTGGGATATAATTATGTTATCCACCTGTCATCTTATTTGAGGTGAATATACTCCCCATTATTCATGTTATATCATGAATATACTTGTTTTAATGATATTTTAAGTTCCATTTTATGTTATTCTTTCATGGGGTTTAAGATTAAAAGTTAACAATGTGGTAAGAGTTTAATGTTACAATCTCATCATTTATCAGGATTGTTTATTATTATGCTTCCATTGGTAAAATATTATGATCTATCTCTGAAGAAACTAATGAATTTATATCTCCTCTAGTTATTTTATGAGAATAAATGTTTTCCACTCATTTTACTCTCTTTTGAAACTCAATAGGTAAAAAAATATATGAAAAATCATCATTTCGTTAAAAAACACTCTTTCTTCAAAAACAATGTTTTATAAAAATATTTTATAAATTTTTTTAAAAAATGTTTTCAAATACGAAATTTTATTTTCATAAAAAATGTTTTAAATTAAATTTAAATATTTCTTTATAAGATTTTAAATTTTATATTAAAAGGAAATTATTTCCAGAATGATTTATGTTTTTAAAATGATTTTTATAGAAAATTAATTTTCCTCAAGATATGTTTTAAATAATTTTTAAAGCTTATTTTATATGTTTTAAATGTTTATTTTCAAATAAAAGTAATTATAAAAATATTTTTTTTATTATTTTAAAATAAAATTTATTTTCTTCAAGTAATGTTTTAAATATGGATGATAGTTATGTTATTACCAAATATGGTTGGGAAATATAACTCCCTACATTGCATTGGTTAATGATTTATATCTCGTGAGATATAAATGACTACAATAGAGAGTGAAAATGGTTCAGTAAGGGACATTGTCTTCTATTATGGTCTTGAGAGTGAACCTTGAATTCTATGATGTTATTATTAGACCTATCATTACTGTTGATATCAACCAAGGATGTCATTATTTTTCTTTCATTATATGGTTTATTATGAAAAAAGGTTTATAAAATCTATCTCTCTTCCATGGGTTATAAAATGATAGAATTATAATGAAACCCACTTCTTTTTCATTGTGTATTATATGATGAAATGATAAAATGATAATAAAATCCATCTCTTTTCCATAGGTTATGATATGATGAAATGTTTATGTAACACATTTCATTTAATGGATTATTTTATGAAGATTGTTTTGAGATCTTATGGTAGACATATATATGATTTTCATTATGTGAAGGTGCTTATATTATAAACATGGATGATAGTTATGGTATAACCAAATATGGGTGGGAACTATATCTCCCTACAATGCATTGGGTAAAAATTTATATCTCGTGAGATAGACAGGACTACAATAAAGAGTGAACCTTGTTCAGTAAGGGACTTTGTATTCTATTATGGTCTTGAGTGTGAACCTTGACTTATATGATGTTTTCATTGGAACTATATTTCATGTTCATAATGTTATTCATAAACCTGATTAAATGATCACAATATTATGTGTGGACCTGCATTTCATGTCCATAAGTTTATGTGACGACTTAGTTGCATGAACATAAGTTTATGTGAGGGAATGAGTTAATTTAATTAACTTATTGAGTAAACCTTCTTCTATTTATACATGTTCACAATGTTATAATCTGATTCATTTGTCAAAAAATCAATGTTTTTTGCCTATTTTATTCTCTCATAGATCATATTCTTTCATTCCCTTATGATTTATGTCATGAATTACTAATATTTATTCCATGAATCATGTTTATGATCTACGATAGTTTGGGTATAAAATTTTTATGTTTTGTTAAATATCATATACTTTTATTATTATATTATTATTTTATATGATATGATATTTATATATGTGATGTTTATAATTTTTGAACATCTACGATCAATTATTCTTATGTTTCCCTCACAAGGGTTATGAAATAAGGTTTTATGTAGTTTATGTCTTTGAATAGTGCTAAATGGGAAGATCTTTGTGAGAAACATTGAAGATATTATGCTAGATTGAAAGATTGTGTTCCATGTTTCGAATGGTAGTAAAATTTTATGGCATTTATGGTTGTGTTTATTTAAAGTATTAAATATTCATATAAAATATATAATATCCATGCAGGAGAGCCTAATATGATATACTTAACCTTATTTAATACATAAACAAGTCCCGTGAGTTATATAGGTCATAACTATTTAATAAATTTAAAAAGAATTAAATAAGAAATAATCACTCAGAAAATCTGGCGCATGACATAAGGGCATAATACATAAACACCAATGATTTAATGAAAAATCACGAGACCACCTTCCATAGTTTGGTAGTCAACTACTCATCCGTTGTTGGCCTCTAATCCGAGATAGAATGAAAAAAATCAAGCAAATAGACAAGTTACATGAAATAGGGAATATTAGGTTATAAAAAAATAACTCCATCGATAAGAAGATCAATGAAGGAAGGTGTAAGTCGAATATAAAGATAACTAGTAGTCATCCCATGAGACCAATGACAAGAGATTCAGAGTCTGAATGGAGGAGATACAAAATTACCATGGTTGGAAGGGAAGAATAGATCCAACATGTGAGGGGGCTATTTTGAGTGAGAGAAGAAAGAAAAAGGGTAGTACCATTTAATTTAAATGAGGTAAAAGATTAAATTTTCCAAAATTTTAATAGGAACACAATTGGATAAACTAGAAACCAACCATCATCCAGATGCTGTCAACGGATTGATGCCTCTCATGGTTATGAAACATGGTTTTTCTAACCATGCTGTACCCATATGCTCCCCTATTTGGAGCCCTATAGTAACCCTCAACACCATGTGGCCTAAATGAATAATTAGGAAAAACCATGAATCCCTAAAAGAGCACTGGACCACCCTTCACAATTTAAACTAACCATGAAGATTGAGATATATGGTTTCTTATATCTATACGGCCCACCTATTTATTCCAAAATATGGGGCTCTGGGCTCTGTAAAAGACTCATAAATCCTGAAACAATCACAAAATCATTAGAAACATTTCATTAGGATAAAACTAATGATTTAAATATAAATTAATTGTTTTTATATCTCATAGAAAACCCGAGTTCTTATAGTCTTCCCCCTTAAATAAACAATTCCCTGAGTTATCCTTACAAGGGTGGTAAAGCATCATCTATGAATAAATCTATACACTTGGAATATACATCCTTCTCTCACAAACATGTATCATCCTATACACTATCATGATGCCATATAACCTATACTTAAGGAACATACAAGCCTTAAAGAAAATATGTGCCCGAGTCAACATTACAGATAGGGTTATCTTAAAAGGATGAATCAACCTTCACTTCAATCTCCTTATGATGAAGAATATGATACATATTTGAATGATATAATTGAATATGGAATACATGGAAGACATTGTGAAAGTCCCAATACCTCTATGGTAACTCTAATTAATAGGCTACTTCCCCAAATCTCTCTAAAATCTTTAAGGGCCTAATGTAATGAGGGGATAACTTCCCTTGCTTTAAATTTTTTTTGTTCCAAATTCTAGGTGAACCATGTAAGACAACCTGACACCCAACCATAAACTCTAGTTGTCAACGATGATGATTGATGTATGTATAATTCGTAGTCTGAGTTGTATAGATATTCTTCCTAGTAAACTGAACATCCTTAAAATTATCTTGAATGAAATGAGTACCTAGTAGTGCTGCCTCTCTTACCTCTAACAAGAATAGGGGTGAATGACATGGACTACTCTATATGTAAATATAAGGATCCATATTTATGGTCTTCTATAAACGATTATTATAATCAATCATCATGAGAGGTAGGTTTTTCTCCTAGTAACATCCAAAATCAACTATGTATGCTCATAGCATGTACTTTAAAACCAGTATATCATGATCTGAATGATATTTGGTCTATGTGTGATAGGACATACTCAGAAGTACCTATGACCCTAGTTCCCCTTTCCACCCCTTCTAGAATCGTGATGTAAATTGAGATCCTCTCTATAATAAAATTGTATGTATAACTCCATGGAGGCATATAATCTCATGAATGTAATTCCTCCCTAGCTCATCCATTGAAAATGACTCCATAATCTAAAAAACATGGGCAACCTTTTTCAATCTATATATGATCACCCATACTGTGTCACTTCCCTGAGGTGATCTAGGAAATCCTATAATGAAATATATGGTTACCTCATCCCAATTCCACTTATGAAGGGGTATTGACTGTAAAATCATTTTTGGGCTCTAGTGACCAGGCTTCACTTGCATATAGGTGGAGCACCAAGTAACAAACCAATATAAATCCATTGTCATCCCCAATAACTAGTATAGGTAGTTTAAGTCAGGATAAATGTTTAAAATACCAGGATTTATATCCAAAATAGCAGCATCATACTCTCATATAAACTAATCTCATATGTCTATAGAAAACCGTATGTCTCCCTGTATGTGAAAGATCTCATCCACTTCAACAATCCAAGAAGGTGGTGGGTTATCACCTGCAACGCTCAATCATAAGACCAAGCCATCAGAATCTAAAATCATTATCATATTCACTATCTAAATAATTGAATATTTCATTAGTAATAATGAAATTACATAATTTTCCTAATTGTACCAAACCTACAAGTGCATCTTAGAATAAAGGCCTATAATTTTCCACTCTCTACTAGCCCCCTGAAATTCCTATGTCCGAGTCTTTCTACACAGGGCATGAGCCAATGTATTTCCTTTACTAGGAATATAGGTGACCTCTATGTAAAAATAATATAGGTATTAAAAAAACTCATTTCAAGACATTCAATTCATGCTATGTGAATATACAATTGATAATTTTTTGGTTCACATACACCACAAAAAACTCTCCTACAAATTTATTTCTCAAAAGCACTAGGAATGATGAAAAACTGATATATCGAGATTGTGATTTGGGTAGTTATGTTCATGAGGCCTCAACTGATAAGACTCATATTCCATGAATCACACTTTCGATGTTAGAAATGATGTTATCCTGATATTTTATGAATCATAATAAACATTATAGCTATTGTGTAACTCTAGTTGAGTCATGATTGAAGTTGAAGTCAGTTTTCTTTTCATCTCCTAAAAGGTTATATCACAGGCCTATGACCATCTTAACTTTACACCCTTCTTATTAAATCCTATGAGAAGTGATTATAGGTGTCAAAATTCCTAAATTAAGAACCTGTAATAATCAGCTAGCCCCATGAAACTTCGTATATCAAAGACTCTCTTGGGATGGTCCTAGAAAACTACATCTCTCACCTACCATGGGTCAACTGATACTATTATCTCTATGATAATGTGACCTAGTAAGTGAACTATATCAATATAAATGTGTCAATTTATGAGTTTAGTATATAACTAATTTAATATATATATATATATTAAATATGATCTCAAGATGTTTAGGATAGTCATTTTGATTATGGGAATACATCATGATATTTTCTCTGAGAAACACAGATGAATCCAAAACATGGTGGAATAATTGATTCATCAATGCTATGAAAACTATTTGCATGTTCATGAGAATGAAAAACATGTACAAATACTCATACAATCCATATATACTATGGAATGTTGAACATGGTATATATGTTGGTCTAACATGCACCTAATGATAACCTGATCTTAGATGAATCATAGAGAAACCCCTTACTACTTAGATACGGTTGATGTGGTCATATATACGAGCCAATAGATACAAGTTCTTAACTATAAGCCGGTTTATCTATTGTAAAACCATTAAAATCCTGATGGTACAATCCTCTATCTTGGTGAAAAAGACTGGTGAACCCCATGGTGAAGAACTAGGTTGTATACAACCCTTAGATTCCAAATACTCTTGCTTCCTCTTGAGATCCTATATCTCAGTAGTAGTCATCCTAGGAGGATGAATGGATATCATTGTAACTCCTATTAATGGATCGATATAAAACACTACCTCTCTATCATGAGGTATTCATAAGAATTTATCTAGGAAACATTTTTAAAATGATCCACCATTGGAAGGAAATCCACCCGACGTGTTCCCCGGTCATCCAGATAAAAAATAGCAATCCAGGCTATTATCTCACCCAGCCCTTGATTCTTAAGTTATGCTCAGCTTTCTTTGGCATACCATTCACCCTTGTGAATAAAATTTTAAACCTTAGTTGATGTAAAACTCTCCCTTTGGTGATAGAAATAAATGTAAGCATGATAGGGTACCAGACAGTCTATCCCTATTATGATGTATAACTCTATCATCTTAAAGACAAGGTTGTCCTATATGAAGAGACACCCACCTATCTCGGGGGGGGGGGGGGGGAACTCACTTCATTAAAATACACACTCTAATAAAATTTAAATGGATGATAAATTGTCATCATGTCATAGGAAAACATAACATCAATCTCAAGGTTCTACACTCTCGGCACATATTTGAAGAAATCAAAAGAACCTATATAAAAAAGAGTAGATACTATAGTAGAGACTATTATATATAGTACTATACCCCATATAAGGTTTGGTACTTTTCCCATTATGTATTAGATGCATTGTATAAATATGGCATGATCCACACCTCTAAGATTTTTCCAAGATACCTTGAGTAGTCCTTCTTTGCCGGCATTGTAAGTTTGATTTCTGGCTACCCCATCCATTACCACCACCTTAGCCAGATCTACCATTCACACTCCATTTTCATTAATAAAGAAAAGATGCTGACCCCACTCTTAAATGTGGAGTCTGTGTAGATCCACCATTAATAAATACTAGAGGAAAAGCATAGAAAAAGTGTTGAATATGGAACATATTTCTACAAGAATAAAATTCGATGGGGTCCCTGGTAAACTATGTTTTAATATGTCCTAACCTACCACATTGTTGTAACCTCCCGTGGTTACTCATTACACCTTCTGTGTGGGTCATAACTTATCCATCAAGGAATTTCACTAACTTAGGACTATTATAGTTACATATTCCATTCACCAGGGATTTGGTTGCTAGATCCACGGTCATTTGGTCATCCACTTCCTAGACATTCTGGCATTGGGCAGGCAACAGCCCCTATACACGGTCTTAGGAATTTTCAAAGAACATTTTTTATAAACAGTCACCCATGACTGGTCACTACGTCCTCCTTTGTGAGAAGGCACCCCTTATCCCAAAGTTATGGTGCTATTTTTCCAATTTCATTAGAGAGAGTTTTCTCACGCCCTAGGTATTCTCTACCTACCCACCTATGTCAGTTTTGGGTACAGGTACCCTATATTTAAAGGTCAATTGATCTTTTCCTGGGGGTTTGGTATGGGTAAATACAACATCTTTTCACCTAGTACTTGAACATTGGCTTCATGTATTTTCTCTAAGCATTCATTTTCTTGAAAAAACAGGGTCACTATGCATCCTTGAACTGATAACCATCTTTCTACTAACCTAGACAGCACTGTCCCTTAGGACCAACAAGGAGTAGTATAGGAATATTCACCTATTATCCATCAACTACACCTTTCATCCTTATTGTAGGCCCTGACTTCCCCTCCATGGATGAAACATTCGGAGGAACCCTTAGGTTTTTAGGGAATTGGATTCTCACCAATGTTTGTATTACTCAAGCTGACATTCTCGCTTCCACTTCATCCACCACTGCTCACACATGTTCTTCCCTCTTAGTCTAAGGAAGAACTTTCCCCTACCGAGGCATTTTGAAATCCCACAGCTTCAGCAAATCGCTTATCCCCATTCATCTTCGGCGCAAGAGCGCTCAATTAGTGACCTATTACACACTCTTTCATGGGTGGCTGCTTCTAGGAAAATCAATAACCACTTTTATCCTGAAAAATAATGATATTATTTCCTTTCTGAGTGTGCATCCAAGCTACTAATATCACCATGTGGTAGGTCCAAATGATGCTTCCTACTTTTTTTCTATGTAGTTACGAATCTATATATCAAACACACCACCATCTTATCTCAGGTTACACTCGATGATGAGTTCTTGGTTCACTATCCATAGTATGATAGTAAGTCAAAATACATTCACTTGAGATTAGATGTCATACCTGAAACCATCCTCAAATTTATTAGATTTGGAGAACTCATTAGCTAACATAATAGGTGTGAAATATTTTAGCTCTTTGAAACAAGTATAATTGTCCAAGTCTAATATATCACCCTACTCCAGGTGCATAAAATCTCTGCCTCTATCAAACATAAACATCTGGAGATACAAGTAATCATAGAAGGGTATCTCCAAATCCCTAAAATCCATATTCTAATGAATATCTATCTTGGTAATAGCATCCCACAATATTTTGACAGAATACTAAATCTTATACATAGTGATATTCACTCTCATCTCAAGAGGTGTCTCAAGATGTTTCAAAATAAACAGCATAGCCTCTATCCATGAATCCATATCCTATTGGCTACCATCCCATAAAATCATGGGTGGATGATACTATAGAAAACCATGAATAAACTATGCCATAGTTTAGGTAGGTAACAGGGATCCCTGAATCATTTTCATAAAGCATAGGAAACTATCTTAGAACTAGGCATAAATTATCATATCAGTTATCACAGTAAGTTCCACATGTTTCAATATTGGATGATATACTATCAGAGAAAAATGTTCAGGATGCATCGACATTCCATAATTTAACTTTGGTTGCTCGGTTTGGCTTCAACAAACCTCCAGTGAACATTTTTAGAGAGTTCATCGACTCCTAGGGCCTTAGCCGAACAGTAGCTGTTTCTTATTTCTATAGGGTTGTGTTTAGAATCCAATTATCTTCCTTCGAAGATTTTGCGAGGCCTTGGGCTAGGGAAGACCCTCGGTGTGAATCAGGGAAATTCTCCCACTCCCACTGGTCTTGGGATCATCACTATGGTAGAGAAACTCCCTCGACAGCCATCTGGTTCCACATTTCGAGTCTCCCATTGCCTTTTCACAATTAGGCGATTTTGAAATTTGTGGGATCTGCCTTGGGTTTTTTTGTTGCTCTGATGAAGATACATCTCAATATAGATCCACGGAATGTGTGTGAATTTGTGTGGAAATGGATATCACATCAAGGCTTCCAGAACGAATGTTGTTGAGGTTCAGAGATGGTCGACAGTGGTGGAAGAGACTCCTTTTTTGTTCTCCGAGGTACTGTTTAACTTGTGGCCTTCATGGGAATTCAAAGATGGTATGTAGAAAAAGGAGATCTGATGGGGGATCTCACTCGGGGCCTCTTGATGTCTAGCGCGGTGGTTCGAGGGAGTTGGGGCCTTCGCGACTGGCGGCGGAGATGGCGAAGAAGGTGACCATTACAGAGGCAGGCTCAAATTAAAAATCAAATAGTGGTCTCCATAGGCATGTGTCGTCATCGATGCCAATTATCTGGGATGAGTCGGTATCCCCTAGGACAGATTCCTCCAATAAAGATCTGATATCACTGTCTCCTCCATCCCATGGTAATTATTACATTGTCAATCCGAATCTGATTTTGTTTGGGGAATATGGGTGACAAGGTTCCCTGAAATATTCCATTCAGCTCCCTCCTAGGTTTTTATCTCCTCCTTCATCTCCATTTCGGATTTCTTCTCAACTGTCTCCTGACTTCCTACAAAAATCACTAGCTCAAAAATGGTCACCAACAATCAACGGGCCTCCTAGGAAAGGAGTGGTTTATTATAGGTGTTTTGAAAAAAATGAAGGTTTCACAGGAGTCCCCTCAGTGAGTGCTTTAGGTTTCCATCCTTAATGGGGAATCAGAGAAACTCTCACCATCTCCATCATTACCGCCTCAGCTGTTATTGTTGGAAGATGCAGAAGTGATCAAGAAAAAGTATCACACTCCAATGTAAGGTGTCTCGATTGAGAGTATTCCAAGCTCTGTAACCTGCTCTATATCTAAGGATTCAGGTATGATTATTTCATTTTTCCCTTTTGGAGATGCTGGTCAGAGGACCAGGACTGACTGAGTTTAATGACGTGTCTGATCATTTGGAATGCGAGAGGGACGGGGGCTCTGACAAAGAGAACCATTCTGGAAATAGAAGCTAGGAAATCCAAGGCGTCTATGGTCATGATCCTTGAACCAAAACAGGGTGATCACAAGATACCTAAATTGACGAAAAAGATGGTATTTCGTTCATGCATGCCCAACATTCTAGAGAACTTAATTATCTACATATGCTGGAAATAATCGGTTAAGGTTGAAGTGGTTAATCTTATGGACGAGTGCATTATAACCAAAATCTTCTTTGAAGGGGGAGAGATCATGTTCTCTTTATTTATGCCAGTAATGATACTACCAAGATATTGGAATTGTGGAGCATCATGAGTTCAGTTTGGATGGACTCTCTTCCAAGGTTTGTGGGGGGAGATTTCAACACGATCGCTAATATTTCAGAGAAGAAATGAGGTTCATCAGGTAATATTGGGGGGATGCAGGATTTCAGAGATTTAACCTCTTCGGTGGGTCTTTTCGACTTGGGATTCAAAGGCAACCGCTTCACGTGGTGTAATAACTGCAGGGGATCTGGTCAGATATGGAGTTGGCTCGACATGTGTTTTGCGAATTTGCAAGGACTTCATTTCTTTGGGTAGACGTCGGACACACACCTCCCTCGTATGATATACGATCGTTCTCTGCTACTTGTAGAGTTCCATAGGGACATGTCGGGTCATAAATATTTCCATCACACCGTTAATTAGCATAAAGAGAGTGATTTCATGGCAACGGTCAGAAACTTGTAGAAAACGAGGCTGGTGGAAGGGCAAGGCATGATCTTACAAACAGGATTAAAAGACTCAAAAAGGATATTCCTGAATGGACTGCGCATAGATCCATTGATCATTCGGGAGTGGAAATTGTGCAGACAGACATTGGGAAACTGGAGGAAGAATTGAAAACTACTTGGGATGAGAGTAAATTCATTTTACTCTGTGAAAAATGGGTTTTCTCATAGAGAATCTTCTTGAAATTGAGAATGATTACAAGTTGAGATCTAGCGTAAGATGGCTGAAAGAGGGAGATAGAAACACCGCTTATTTTCATGTCTACCTGAAAGAGAATAGAAACTCGATATTCAACTTCTGTCTTGGAAATTGAGTCTACATGTCAGACGTGGAGGCTGGTGGTTTTGTGGCTTTAGAATACTTTGAAGGTCTTCTGGCCGTGTCAATGAGTTCTAGCAATGAAGATGATCAAGGACCTGAAGTAACTTAGGCATTCTGGGAGAGGATTCCAGGGATGGTGAGTAACTCTGATAATGATATTATGTTAGCCTTTCTAGATGAAGAGGAAATTAAGGGTTCTGTGCTGGCTATGCCTCATGGTAGCTCACCTGGCCTGGATGCCTTCTTGAGTGAATTCTATGTGGTGGCATGGGAGGTGGTGAAAAGGAAGGTGGTGGAGGTCATTCATGATTTTTTTCAAGGTGGTGAGGTTAGCAGATCAGTGAGTGCATCCAGAGTGGTACTCATTCTAAAGGTTAAATTTCCCACCTCCATTGGCCAGTTCAAGCCAATTTTTCTATGTAATGTCTCCTACAAAATTCAGACCAGTTTGATTGCAAAACGGATGGGTGGGATCAATCCAAAATTGGTTTCATGTGAGAAGCAAGGGTTTATCAAATGAAGAAGCATACAAGGGGAAGTCGGAATTGCTAGAGAACTTTTTAATAATATAAATATAAAGGTGGTTGGGTCTAATGTAATCTTCCAAGTGGACTTGGATAAAGCGTATGACAAGTTGGAATAGAGTTTTATCATTCGGGTGGTGCACAAATTTGGATTTCAGGAATAGGTTTGTGACTTTTGTTTTCAGTGCTATGAATCCTTGTGGCTTTCCATATTTGTCAAGGGAATGTTTTTTGGCTTCTTCAAATCGGTGCGGGGTGTCCGGTAAGGTGACCCTTTGTCTCCTTCTCTCTTTATTCTAGTGAAGTATCCCCTCTCTAGGAATCTTCACATGAGAATGATAAATAAGAAACTTGAACCATTCATTGGAAGGTAAGGAAGGGATACAAGCTCACACATTATGTTTGCCGACGAAATTCTGATTTTTATGAATGTTAGAAGAAGATATTTGATCGAACTCTAGGGTATTCTCTCGGTTTACTATTCTTTGAGTGGGGAAAAGATTAATATATTGAAGAGTCATGTTTTCCTCTCCAACCAGTGCCCAGGATGACGCTGCAGAGATATCCTAGAGATCCTGGGATACCAGAGAAGACAACTTCTTCTGATTTACCTTGGGGTTCCACTCTCTCCCGGACGTGTTAAACACAAATTTTTTTAAGATATCATGAATCAAGTTTTGGGTAGAATTCTGAAGTAGAAAAACAAATTTCTATCGATTGGGGGATCTGTCACGCTTATTAACAGCGTTCTCACCTCCATTCTGTTGCATTTACTAGCGATTATCAAACCACCGAAGAGCACTATTGTAAGAATGGAGAAGGCGATGTCCTCTTTCCTGTGGGATGCCAATCAGAATTGCCACTGTCACTAGGTAGCCTGGGGGCATATGGAATGACCAGTGGGGGAGGGCGGTGTGGGTTTATGCGATATCACGAAATGCATGCTAGGAATGCAAGCAAGACTTGCATGGGACATCATTACGGGGAAATCGATGTGGCCTTCCTTCTTCAGGACTAGATATGAGAATCAATAGAATTATGCAGGAACCCACAGAGTAGGCCAGTTTGGATTGGTACGATGTATGTTCAACCGCTTGGATGAGCTATCCGAATCGATTTGGTAGATCATAGGAAGTGGAGATGTTGGCTTTTGGGAAGAAAACCGGGCGGGGGAATGTCTCGGATTCTTGAACTGTCCTGCACCTTGTATCTTCTTAAAAGAAGAAAGAACTTATCCTTAGTTTATTGATGCAGTTCTAAATGAGGAACAGAAGGTGGTATTCGATAAAATCAGCATGGTAGAGGAGGAGGATAGATGTTGTTACACGGGTTCGAGTCTGGTCATATTCTCCATCCGGGAGTATAGAAGAAGCTGACATGCAGAGTCCAGTTTGGAGGAGAGGGCTGGCGTTTACTGGTATAAAGAAATCCCCACCAAAATGAGCTTCCTCGATTCATATATCATGAATAATGCTTTAACTAAGGATGAAAACATACAGAGGAGGGATATACAATTATCCTCACGGTGCATTTGTTGTGCGACTTCGAAGAGGGAATCCACTAACTATCTATTTTCTCAGAGCGCCTGGGAGGTTGATCCTTGGTTGATATGATCTCCAGAGCCAAGGATTGATTTTCAGTAGCCTCCCTTTCATAGTCTAATGGCCTCATGGATATAGGGTGTGGAGGGAAAGAGTATGGAATGTAAGGTCCGTGCCATCATCCTTACATCCATATGCTGGACAATTTGGGAAGCCAGGAATTGGGCACAGTTGGGTTCCCGTGTTTCAGATTCGTTTATGTTTATGAGGGCAAGGTACCTTATTCATAATATGCTCCCATTATTGAAAGGGAATCAGCAATCGACCCTGATTTTTAGCATCCTTAAAAGACCCATTTCGCTTGGAGGCTTGGAAGGCAGATGGGTTGGTTGGACTCCCCCTTCCAATAGTCTGAAACTCAACATGGATTGTTATTTAAGAAATAGATTAATGAGAGGTGGAGGGGCCCGGCATGATTCTTATAGTTCTGTTATTGTGGAATTCAACTCCTTCGATGGACTGAGTTCTTCCCTGGGGGACGAGGCTCAGGAACTGCTTACTGGTCTCCAAGTTTGTAGGGAACATGGTCTTGAGGTGTTAGAAGTTGAGTCAGATTCCGAAATTCTGGTTAAGATGATCCAAGGAAGACATGAGAGTCCATGGGATCTGATTTACATTATCAAATGGTGTGTCAGGGAAATTTTTTCGGGACACGTCATTCATCATAGTTGGAGGGAAACTAACTTCATTGCAGAGACTCTTGTAAGCCTCAGATTCCCAGAAGAGGGACTTACCATTTTTTATGGCTTGGGGTCTCTTCCGTGAGAGTGTCAGATCTTTGCATAGAAAGATTCTATTGGCTTACATTATTTTCAACCCCCTTGAGGGCCCTTTTTAATAGTGGTAATAGGCCTTTACCTCAGTGATATTAAAAATTACTTTTCAGTCACTCAAAACACATGTCTCAATACATGATTTAATAACCTTTTTAATTGAATATAAAAGAACAGGATAGGTAAAATTCTTCCTATATAACACTCACACCCCTCCACCTACTCCTAAATCTAGGTCTGGGTGATGTACATATCATAATAATTACACGATATAGTTCTCACTTCCCACTACTGAGGTTGGTTTAGGGTCATGTCCTCTCCTATATGTCAAAGGTCTTGGTATACAATATTTCAATTGAAATTTATATTGTAAATCACCTTTTAATTAGCAACTGTAATCCCCATTTAATGGTTTCCATATCATTTTAGAATTAAAATTATTTTAAAATCATACTCATTTACATAAAATATCCTTTAAATGGTTGAGTTATATAGATCACCATTTCAAATTTATAATGGTCCATACACTTTATCAATTGAAATGTGGAATCCATTTAATCACAACCAACTATTTATTCAATCCTTGTGTGAAATGTTAGAAAAATTTCATGGAAATTTTAATAAAGGAACTGAAACATGCTATATCAAATGCACAGAATAATATGAACATTTCATGGTATATTCATACCATATAAATCCTCAAGCGCCTACAAAAATGCATGGTACAATACTGCCTTTCTCTATCGTGCCAAGGGTAAAAATACATAGACATAATGAACATCAAACATAAATTTCATCGCTCAATGGTGACGTCAAGGAGACTATAATAACTACAATTATAAATAAAATGACTCGTCCTTGGTAAATTGGTTTTCTAATATACATGGGTTAGCTACTCCCAGGCACAGGCTCATGACCAAATCCTAACATGTTATATATCACACATTCATCGTCCGAATTAGTAAGGTAAGGATATGAATATAAAATAAATAAAACAACTCTAATAATATTTTTTTATATTCTAGACCCGGTTCACTCAGAAGTAATCAAACCTAGTTTTCAAAATGACCTCAAGCATGCCTCCCCATATGCCATAGGCTATCGACTAGTAGTGAGGGTCTATGGTGGAATAGTTGGGAGACTATACTCTCATGATCATAGTGTAGCATAATTCTATAATCATGTCAATCAATAGTGGAAGAATAAAATATATCTAATTGTGGAAGAATATTCATTCATCATATGAATAACGAATTAATCAAATCAATCAATGTCATATATAGAAATGAGGATCATGAAATGCTATATAAGAAGGAAATATAGTGGGATTAGGTAATTGGGGATATTCAACATGTTATACAAATACGAACAAAAGACCCAATGTTATATCTAGTAGAATCATGAGTATATGTTTTATCCACTACTCCCCATACACCATCCTAGTATGGTAATAATGCATCCAAGGAACGTTTATCTCCCTTGTATCTACCTGCATCCACGAAGTATGAATGGGTACTTCATGGTGTGTTGAATAGGGTGTGATATATACTCATTATAACAATAAAAATGGTGTCTATTTTCATCCAGTATGTTAGCGAATAATAGGTAGTGTGTAGTTAATAGTAAAATCTCTAAATGAAATGTGGTAAAGAAATAACCATTACATGTTTGATTTCCCAGGGAACACCTAATTTTTTTTTTACCTTCTTCATCCTAAGATGTAATATCTTGGATCATTCATTCAGTAATGATTTTAATTATAATAAATTCTCGAGACCCAACTCATAGTTATGGTGTCCATTGTGAATCATATCTGATCATGATTTGTATAATAAGGATATTATAAAATATATTCCTCTAACCAAATTCAAGCATTTTCTTTGGATTAGAATTCATTTCATGTAATAAATTCATTATATGTATAAAGTAACCTAAACCCATAATTTGCATTACTAATTTCGAACACAAGTATAATTTAAGGAATAACATGAACCCATCATCTTACAAGAAAATCCTAGTCATTTCTCATGGTAACATTGGTATCACTCTAGGTGTGGTATAAAATCACTTCCCTTTGAGTCCTTAGTGGCCTCCAATTGGTGCCCAAGTGTCAATTGTGGCATAAATAATGGTCTTCACTATAATTTCATCCTTGAAACTTCACAAAGAGATTCTAAGTGTCACTTGTGATGTATATAATCTATCTAAAAAGTGATTCCATCCATAGAGTTCATATGAGAACCCACGTGTCACCCATGACACATGAGAATTCCATTTACAATTCATTTAAATAAATAGATTGATGAGTCCAATCACGGGGTTATGAGTCGGAACCCATGTATCAAATTTGGCATGATAATATAATTCTTCATGTGTATAAAGTCTGACTATACCATTTATGTTTATTTTTCATTCAATTTTCCATCACATTTTATTTAATTTAAATCACCTAGAGAATTGGTTCAAAAATTGACTAGATTTAGAAGGAATGTCATCCCATAAATAATTAAATTTATCTTAATTGGGAATTTTGGTTTTAAGGTTATCTTAGTCCTAAGAGAAAAGGGATGATTTCCAAAGGTGTATGGACACAATCTTCCATTCCCTCTTTCATCTAAATCAATTTACACTTCAATAAATTCATTTTACATCCCAAATGAAATGATTAATATAACACACCTTAAGAGTTGAATCAATTTCATAGGCCAATCATGGTGGTTTTATTAAATTTATAAACACACCTAAAGAGTGTTTCAATTAATGTTCCATAACGTCTTTTAATACATAAACATGTTTTATGTGTAATATATATCATACTTATTTAATTAATTGAAGAAAATTTCAATTTAACAATCATCACTTGGAAAATATTATGTGTGGAACATGGGTGTAATACATAAACACTATGATTTTAATGGAAAATCATGAGACCTACTACCTTAGTTTGTTAGTTGACTGTTATCCATTGTTAACATATAATCTGGGATAAAATAGAATGAATTGAATAAATAGACAAATTCCCTGAAAATATGAAAATTTATATTGCCCCAAAGTAACTCCTTCACTTCAATTATAAATGAAAAAAGGTACAAGTGAAATGGATTTATTACTAATAGAAATCCAACAAGATCGATGACAAGTGATACAGATTCTAGATAGAGGAGGTACCTCAATTCCTATGATGGAAAGGAAGGAGTGATCCAATGGGTGAGGGGGATGTTGAGTGTGAGAAAAGAAAGAAAAAAGGTTATCCCATTTCCAGAAAAAGAGGTAAAAAGTTAAAATTTCCCACTTTTTAAAATGTGTGTGGTTAGGCTGCATAGTTGGCCAAACCTTGTGCCAAGTGTGTAGTAGCTACTGTCCATGGATAGTAGCCTCACATAGTTGGGAAGCATGGTTTTTCTAACCATACTGTACCTATTTTATTCCCTTAGTGTATCTCTACAACACCCCTCATAGTCATGAGGCATAGGCTACATAGTTAGTACAATCCATGTATCCCTGGAAGAGCACTGAACCACCCCAAACGGTTTTAACTAGCCATGCAGACTGGGTGGTGTGGTTTTTTCTAGCAGTGTGGCCCATGTGTTTCCTCCAAAATCTGGGACTCCAGGCTTTGTATAATCCCCAGACACTCCCCAGACATCTGTTACCTCATTAAGTACTTATATTAAGAAAAAAATGATGAATTAAATTGAAATTAAAATGATTTATATAACATATAACTGTTGGATTGTTACAACCTGCATGAGATTAATCTTACTTAATCTTATATGTGATTGTTTGTATCATGTAATGTTAATCCTCTACAAATCCTGATTTAATATCTCAATCCTCCTGGATTAATTTTACATGATACTATTTAATCTCATTGGTTATTTTATGCATGAAGTTAATCCTACATATCCAACCTAACTCTAGCTCTGTATGATTAATTTTATTCATTTATACACAACCTTTCTCTTCAGATTTTTATTCTTCCATTGGATATTGAATTTTTTATTCTAAAAAATTTATTTTTAGTTAAATTTTATTTCTTATAAATGTTTTTAAATTATAGAAACTATAATGGGGTTATTTATTAGGTTATAAATTTGTTTTTAAATTAATTGATTATAAAATTGTTCATAATTAATTAATTAAATCTTTAAGATTCTTTTAATAAATAAGTATCCATAAATATTAATTATTAGTATTAAATTAAATTTTCCAGTAAAATGTAATGGTCAATAATTTAGTTATAAATGTGTTACATAGATATTATATGGGTAGTTTTTAAATTTTTTTATAATTTACAAAATGAGGAAAAATAGATAATATATTATATGAATATAATGAATTATTCAAAATATCGTGTTTGAGTCATTCAAATTAGAGGCCCTATTTGAGAAATTATTTAAACAACATAAAAAGGAGTTTTTATGACTTATTTGATCAATGATTAAATAAATGTTAAATATCCGTTACTTATATTATGTAAATTTATTACATAATATAGACAAGATTAAAATGTGTTTATAATTTATTTAATATCATATATTAAATTAAATTTCACACAATGAAAAGCATGAAAGTTCTCGTATTGGGAATAAATATAAAGTGTTTATTTTTTTTAAATTATGTAATTTCCATAATGAATAGCTAAATTATAAATAAATTTTATATGTTTATTAATGAAGTGTTTTGATATAATTTATCACATGTTTTAATATTATAATTAATAATTTATTTAATATATTATATTGATTATTATTCAAAAATATAATTGTTATATTATTAATATATAGTTCTTTATAGAGTCAATAATTTCAATTACTTCACTTGATATTTCCATTATTCTTTACCCTACATTTTACCATTTCATCCGTAAGTTTCATTTATGTGGATTATAGATTTATTTTGGTCTTTAGTGTGAAAATGGTTTGAAACATGGATTTTAATTTTTTTACTTGATCTTTCAAATTATTAGAACAAAGCCTACTTTAAATATTATATTATTTAATAATTATTTTATGTGGATGGAATTTATTTTTTAGAATTCAAGAAGTTATATTTTAATATCATAATTCTATAATTGCTACAGACAATTGACTATGGAAAGAAATGTTATAATGATCTCAATTGATCGCATGTTAAAACTATCATGTGGTCACTTATTTGTCATGTAATTAATCGATCAACAATAGGAATGGGCCCTATTGAACATTTCAAGATCAAATTCAAGAATAATTTATCAACTTTTCATGAGTAATTTGATCGAACACGCGTTGAATCTAACTAACCAAACAATCATTCTGATCAAACACACAATGAATATACCATGCGATAAATTTTATAACTTGTTGTATATTACTATAATTATCAAATTTTGAGTTTCACCTCATATTTTATCCCAAAATTTTTCAAAAACCCATTCGTGGAGAGTCATTTAGAGGCTTCATAAAACTCCCCAACACTTCAAAACGAACCATTAGGCTGCCACCAAAACTCTCCTACCAGCAATAGAAGGATTCCATATGGATTAAAACATGAATAATATTATTATGTACATGATATAAGGAATTTTTTAAACAAAATATCTCATAAATATTGAATTTGTGAGAAATGAAAGAGACCAATGGAAATTAATCACCCAGTAATTCAAAATGATGATCTGGGAAGGTTTGACCAGCTAAAAAATAAGGGAAGTTAGAATCATGGAAAAAGGTCCCTAATTACTTTAAATAAAAGGGGAAGGATTCTATGAAAATGTATTATTTTATACACTAAATATTTGGATGAATACCTTCTACTATTTTTTGTCTTATTATAGCTTTGTTTCCTTTCTTTTTTGAACTCATAGTTTAATATTTTGATTAATGTTCTCTTATTTTCTCTCATCTTATTTCACTATGAACACTTATGCTCATAATTATGAGTAGATAACATAAGAATATCACATTGGAGTAATCTCATAATCAAAATCACGTATTTATACACTCATGTTTTATGTTTCATATTTTCCTTTAATTTCTCTATGGATGAACTACATATAGTGGAATCCTCACTATGATTGTTTAAATTTTAGCTTCTTCTTATGAACTTTTATCCCTCGATTTATGAGGTGAGAGTGAAGTTTAAAACATGCGTGCAATACATACTCACAAAGATGTAATAAGATAATGTTATTTCTCAAATCTAGTGTTTTCATTAATTGAATACAAAATTAATAAAAAGATAACGAAGGTTCTCTTTGGGTGATTCTATTGGCACAATTTATTATCTTTTAAACTTTATTTTTTTTCATTTTATCTACAATATTAGATTTATTTTTTATTCCATATACCAAAGAAACCGAAATTCTATTTTTTATAAATATATAAAACACTAAAATTATGTAATGTGAATTAGGAATAGTGAATGTTGAGTTGTAAAATATCCTCAAGTGAGATGACCATGGTCCGCTACTATGCTACACTAGGATAATAAATAATGTATTTTACCATTAATCATGATATGTTTAAATAACATATGATTTTGATTAAATTGTTAAAATAATTTTAAATTATCATATATCCATTTTTGGATTGACATTATAGGTATGAAAAGTGGTCGAATTTTTATATACCTTTACATTGGCATGGACTAAGTAATGAACTTCAATTAGGAATTTGATAATGATATATACATAGAATTAAAGGGAATCATGTACCTTATTCATTAGATGGATTTAGATATCTAAAAATATATTTGTCTTTAAATTTTGTTTAGTATCATAGGATATAAGTTATTTAAAAAGTTACACATCATTATGGCATAATCATATTGATTTTGTGGAAGGGATATGATTCCAAATGAAATAATTAAAATCATTCATATATATAAGTAGAATAACTTGAGATAATTTTATGAGATTAAATATTATGAGATTAAATAACTATAAAATAATAAAAGATAGATTACTTGAAATGTGAATCTTTTCAACACCTTGATCATCAAATATGGTAGGTCAAGCCATCAATAGGTCACCGAAACTATCTTGTGTAAGGAAAGAAAGTAATTCATGACCCAAATATAATTAAGTACCCATTTATTGTGTCTTTTTGGTTATAAAATTAATGAGAGACCCTAATAAGATTATTTTACTGGAGGAATGGAGTTATGTTTATCCATATTATGTACTAGGGAAATATTTTTCTACACAACTATCCAAGAGTCATATATGATGTGATTGGGATAGTTCCCTACTTGAATAACTATGTAGTGAAAGAAAAAATATAATAGACTAATTGCTAAGTGAAATTTGGATCTTTTAACACAAATGGATATGGTGGATTTAAAAAGGATGATCATTTTAGTGAGATAAAATCTAATAAAGATCTATATTTAATGTTTGTAAAACATGATACTATGATATGGTATGTGATAAATAGTTTAATCTAACATGAGTCTAGTCATAAAACATCATGTATTAATCATATGTATAATTGATTTTAATCATCTGTGATCCACTACTAGTTCTGAAGGCATTCACATGTGAATTGAATCCTATATGGGCACTAGTCTCACCCTACACATGATAGATTTTGTGTCAAATACTATGAGACTTATTCCTGTACAAGGTTTTATACTCTATGTTTATATGACATAACATCTAATTAATGTGATGCAATCCCATACCATTTTAGATTAATGTTATGCACATTCCAATTGGTACTCTCAATTTCCATACATCTCATGTGGTTATTCTTACATAAGGGCTCACTCATTGAGTTAATTCCACACAATGATCATATTAATATCACATTGGATATAGCAAGAACATGTTAATATGACATATCCCACAAGTTTATTCCAATATAGGCCAATGATTTAATCCTACATAGAAACCCTATGTGAGACTAATCCAACATACACTTATGTTGGGGATCCAAGTTGTACCAACTTATAACTCCCGCATATCATATAAAACAATATGTTATGAAAAATTAGTTTTTCATATTTTCAATTATGAATTGATTTATATAATTTAATTTCTTTATAAATTATAAGAAATGGTATTTTGGGATAGTTTTAATATATAATTTTTTTACAAGTTAATTAATTATAAATTTTTTTATTAATTATTTAAATTTTTATAAAACATGTATTAATTAAGTATCCCATAATATTAAAATTTAATATTGAAATTACTTTTTAAAATTATATATAAATCCCTATAGTTTTGATATAAATTATTTATATTAAAATTATAAGTGTAACATATAAAAGGTTTATGAATCTAAAAATAAGGGAAAATATAAGAGTTTTAATTAATATAATGAATTGTTCATAATTAGATAATTTTAAATGTTTGAATTAATGGCCTTATATATAAGTTATTTAAACACATCAAAATGAGTTATAATGATTTATTTGATCAAGTTTTAAATAATATTAAATTTATGATATTCAGATTATATAAAAAGTTTATGACATTTAAATCTCAATATAAATGATTTATATTTCCTTTAATAACATATATTTAAAGTAAATATTATATAATATAATAATATGGATCTCATTTTTTGAAGTGAATATAAAGCTTTTATATTCTATAATATGGACTACCCGTAATGAATTTATAAATTATAAATTTTTTATAAATTTCTTTATTTATGAATTGTTCATAAATGTTTATCTCAGTTTTAAAATTATGAATTGTTTATCTCATGTTTAAATTCATGAATTTTTCATTTAATTAATTATTCCCTTCATTATTATTCATATCTATAATTTTTATATAGTTAATTATTATGAGTATGGTCTGGTTTAAAGTTGTTTAAACAACTTTTATAGATTTTCATACATGTATATAAGGAGTTACCTACAATGTATGATAATGGATTAATTTTTTTATACCTTCATACTAGATTCTACAATGTTATAAATTTGAATTAATTAGTTAATTATGATTTAATAAAATTTGGTTTTGTAAATATAATTAAATTTATATGTATATAGAATAAAGTATCCTAGATTATAACGAATTTAGGTTGGACAATTTACTAGTTTGGAGGCTTATACCTTATCTAGAAAAGTGGGGGTTGAAAATCTATATCTTTAGGATTAATCATGTAGAGATTCTTGAGTTGATATAATTATAATCCTTTACATGAATAGGTTTCATGTACCTTATGGATGATAATAATTTATACATGTATAAATATAATATAATTCTAATTTGGTTTAATAACACAAGAAATAAATTGTGTGATGACTTACACAAAATTCCACGATCCCTTCCTTCCAAAGATACCCCTCTAAGTTCAACAATAAAAAGATAGAGAGAAATGAAGCATGATTCCACCCTTCAATAGGCTGATGGTTGGTTATTAGCACTGAGGTTTTAAAATATT
Organism: Viscum album; assembly: GCA_963277665.1. Taxonomy (NCBI): domain Eukaryota; kingdom Viridiplantae; phylum Streptophyta; class Magnoliopsida; order Santalales; family Viscaceae; genus Viscum; species Viscum album. The sequence continues at coordinate 1,878,819,889 of OY728137.1, read as the reverse complement.
TCATATGGAAGTCATTACCCTTAATTAATAAATAAGTAACGAGATATAGAATGAATCCCACCATGAAACTCCATCTCATAAATGAAAAGTAAAACCAAAAAACATCCCATCATGCATGATAAAGTAATAAACTAGAAATATTTTAATGAAATGAATAAGATATGAAATCTGAAGGAAAAAAATTAGAAACGACTATACAATTCAGGATAGTAATGTATAACTCGATCCCCAATGTCCTCCTAGAAACCTAAAAATAGCTTATATATACATAGGGTGAGAATAACATGTACACTCCATAGTATCACACCCAAGGTCTCTCATGAACATGTTATAAGAGTATACTAATGCACTGGGGTAAAAATTTTAGAATAATCATGCACTTAAATAGGTGGACTATCCAATCCCATCCTCACCATGGCATATGCAATAAATAAAACATCCAATATAGTCATTAAATATGTAGACTGTTGACAGAGGTAACGCACGTCTCTTTACCATCTATTTTCTACTCTCACACCCTAAAGTCACATTCCCAAGCACTCTATTCCTTCCATAATAACCATGACCAAAAACACATGGTAAACCATGACATTTTCCATAGAAATACACCGAGTAAACCACATCATACCATGAACCCCGTGAAACATGTAATCACCTCCACATTCTCCCATGACTGCTACCAAATAAAAAATAATATTAGGGTATCATGAAATTAAAGGAAATCAACCTCATGACCTCCTACTACTATGCATGACACCACTATAATTCATCTCATCCACTCTTAAATGACCACTTATATTGCAATTTTTAATTTTATCCATCATAGAACATGTGTATCAATCACTTCTTATAGTGAGATCAGAGAAGAGGTGGTAGCTAGCCATCCATCCTCACTATCAAGGGTGTTGAAAAAATAACTAGTTCAAAAAACATTGAGCATCAGAGTAAACACACTACTCGATTGTGTTGTAAATTGAAATAATATAAAGTACGTGATAGATAAGTAACACCGAATCCCAAACTAAGGTACCGTGATAAAAGAAACAATATTTCTCACAACATCCCCACATGGTCTCAAAACCTCCACTACAATCAATTCCACCTCTGAAAGAACCACTCCACACACACAAGACTCATCTTGTATTTCCTTTCAAAACAATCCATTTAGGGATTTGATAATTACAAACCATCTTCATTATCAATAAAATTAATTTCATATTTAATTCCGTCCCATTATTATCTACTCAACACATTGACCTATTTACCACTCATTAATTCTACCAAAATTCATTATTATTTAAACATTTTGTGTCTGTTTTATATCTTTTGGGAACCTACAAAATAGAACACACAATAACCCATTCATCTCATTCCAATAAACCCTATTTCAAAACCACTACACATTTGATTAAACACACATCATAATCATCTCCCATCACAACCACTATACATATCAACCACCATACATCACAACCACCACACACATCTCATCCACCACCAAAAACAAATTTTTATTTTAAAAAAATGAACTTCCATTACAATTAATTTGTTACCATCAAGAGTATTCTCACACAAATATAAGATTATATTGGAAACTAATTCATTATATTGATATATATTCTTATCCTTTTTCATGTTTGGTGAGTTCAATTCAAAAAAATAGAACAACACACCAAACATAACAGAAGAAAAATTGGAAAATTATAGCGTATGAAAACCCATATAAAAAAACCATAAGAATAAGTAAAACTCATGTGATTTCTCCAATCCCCATAACATTAAATTTTGTTGGTAAATTATATTTTTTGAGATGATATGTATCATCTACCCAAATGAAGACAAAAGAATGATATTCTCACATGTACATATAAATCAGGAGAGATGAAGGATCCCCTGTCAAGATTAAATATTAAAAAATAAATTCCACTCACAATGAAGAAACAAGAGAAAAATCCCCAATAAGATCAAAGGAGAACTCACTAAGATCTAAAAATACAAGCCATTATTAAACCACATTCAGACAACACCTAAAACAGAATTTCTTATTTTTATGAATTTTCCTAGAAAAAAAATAAATAATAATGGGCAAGTGAGATGGAGGGAGATATTACCTTGATCCACAAGACATGATCCAACAATCTGAGGAGTTATTCTTCAAAGATGAATGATTGAAAATGGATAACAATATCCAAATGTTTACTAATGATATAAGGACAAATTATGATCAGCCTTTATTTATAATTAAAGCCTGTTGGAGTCGACCACAATGTGTTGAACATCTAAAATGCTAGTGGTGGGTCTGGTGAAAGTGAGATCTGAATATCCTATGACCATTTCCCATTTTACCTCTTATTTTAAAATCCACATTTGACCACCATCATGGTATGGGGCCCATTATATGGCCTTTTTTCCCACACCATCCCCATGTCCTTGGTGTAGTGATATTTTATTCCTTATTTTGGATAGAAGGAGCCCTAAGAAGCAATACATAGCACTATTCCATATATTTGCTGTTTTTGAGATTCCCATTTTACATAGGGTATTCTACTAGTGAAAAAAACCTCTAACACAGCCACCACTAGGGTGAGACGACCCCCAGAATGGCACAAGGCCATATCTTAGGTTCTATAATGCCCCCAAACTCTACATTGGTACCATCTAGCCTTAGGAAACCACAACATAATGTTCAAGAAGGTATGCAATACTACGTCATATACCTCTCAAACAATTATCATCCTCATGTTTCAAAAGTGAACCTAAAAACATAAAATAAGGGGGGTACAAACATCCATACTTTGATATACCTCTTAGGGTTGTCATTACAATAGAAACACTTCCACCATCTCAAACCATCCCCAAGACACCTATTATATATATGACCCTCTGCACATCCATTTCAACCCCACATAGCCCAATCCTATAACTACTGAATCCATCACACAACATTTCCCCAAGAATAAAACTTATGGAATACTAGCCTTCATATCAACATATTATACGCTTTGGATGAAATTGACTAATGCATGTGGTTTTAAAAGGAATATCAATGATTCTTCCTGACACATAAAATTTATTATGTTTTTAAATTTGATTTATTATCTAGGGTAGACCATGGATTATCTCTCAAGGAGTTTTGGATGTTTAAGGTACGTGTTTTTAATAAAGATTATTAAATGAGGGGGTGGTTTTGAAAATAGTTTAAGAAATAAAATAACTTAATTAAAGAGTTTAATAGTAGATAAATGAAGGTGTTGTTTTAATAATTATGAGAGATGATTTTATTTCAATTTCACTAAAAATATTGGATAGTTCGTTGTTATAAAATGTTCCTATGGTTAAATGTAATTTTTTGGTAGAGAGTTTTCAAGATCTTTATTCCTCTCTTGCCTCTTAAAATGTTTCACTAAGTACCAATCATTGACACAAAAATCATGTTGTTAAGGTTTGGATCTGAAGCATGGAATGAAGGATACCAAATAATACTAATATCTTATGTATGTTTGAGATAAATAGGATTATTGTGTTTCTCAATCAGAGCAATCCAAGATTCCCAATTGAAATCTCAACCCAATCGATGTTGAAATGGAAAGTGTTTCACTTAATCATTTAAAAATAAATGAATTAAGGAGAAGAATGTCAATATAAAACATAAGTGAAATATTTAACACACATGTCACACAAACCCAGCATAATAAAGTGTACTAGAACTCCCTCCCAAATGTGTGTAGCTCCCTCGAAATGACTGTCCACCATTTAGCTTACCATCGAGAGGATAAGGAGGCTCAGGTGGACCTTTTCCTTCATCCATGATCTCCCTATGAGGATAGGGGCCTCCAAAACGTATTGGATAATGAGTGGACTCCTTTAAGTCTCCAAAATATAATATCATTTCTCATGGTTTGAACTTATAAGTGGTTTGCCCAAGGTATCATTTTATAAGAAAATTTGAAGGTGGTTTTTGATCCCCCCATAATTTGAAAAACCACTTGGACCATGGTTGTCAACCTTTATATAGTATTATCTCAATTTTGAAAAAATTTAAAAAAAATCCCCGCCTCTTTAATATATCCACTAAAATTAGGAACCATTTAGATAACTATATCTCGAGAAATGGACAGAATATAGAATATAACTTTTGACATTGTGCTGATTCGATTCCCCAGAAAGATTTTTTAGATGGTCCTTTTAGTAGATGAATTGGGATTGGGATTCTTCATAAGAGTTTTAGTACACTAAATTATGGATCACCACACAAAAAGTTTCTCTCAATTGGATGTATAGTTTAGTAGTATAGTGAGTTTAATTTCACTAGTGTTCTTGGAATCATGCACAATTTTCCCCATCTTTCTTCCACTTCATCTTGGGCCCTACAAATCTCATCCACCTACAATATAAATATAAAAACATGTAACATTTACCTTTTTTATAGTGATAAAATTAAAATAAATTAGTCAAATTGAAGATAAATTTTTTTATTAGATTTTGAATTTATGATACAATATCATTTTAACACAGTAGTAAAGGGGTCAAAATGGAGCAATGAATCGCGGTGTGATCACACCCCCACACATAAAAATTTTCATGCCTGGGAAAATTATAATTTAAAAATATTGTGCATGGAATATTAATAACATAATGATGATTTGGCATTCAATAAAAATTTAATTTATAATATAAATGTGATTAAATCAAAAATCACACCAATGAGTTATTCTTAGTGATCATGAAAAAAATATGTCTTAAAAATTGTATCAAAACAAAATTCTAAGAGATTCATGATACCAATATAAGAAAATAATTCAAAATTTCACCATGTAAATAATTATAGATGTGTGTGTGGATGATATTTCATGCTATTATTTCCAGTTTGGTCAAGTAAATATATTTTTTTCTAAAATTGTTCTGCATAATCGATTCATTCCACTGAACCTTCCCTGCATCCTTTTTAATAAAATTTCAATACCCACTCACTTATGCATTCCCAGAAGTCAAACCTCAAAATACAAACTGAGATATATCTATATGTTGTAAATTTCATCAATCCCCTCTTTTATTATTATTTTTTTAAGTTGAACTTTGATCAAATCTCACAATCATTTCTCAACCTTTGTTTGATATCCCCACGACACTAATTATAATTGTTATAATAAGATAAAAAGTTGAGTAAGAGTGGTTTTGAACTTCCCAATACACAACCCATATTTTTTTGTGCATTTTTTTAGGGCGTACAACATTCATATATCAGGTACACATGTATAAGACAATCTGGTAGAGTAATAAAAAAAATCGGATAAGGAACAAACATATGGAGAAAGAATTTTGGTAAGTAGATAAATATCAACCTAACATATATTAATATTCTATTAACAAACTAAAATTTACACTTCATGGATGGGTGAAATGATGTGTGGAGATATTAAGTGACTCAATTTCCCATTAAACTACACAATAAAGGGTACCATTCCTCTCAAAGGTTTAAAAATGATACAACTATTTATATCCAAAAAAAAATTTAAAGACAAATTCACACAAAAATGTTAAATTAATGCTAAAACACACATTTTATAATCGAAACAATTTTTTTAAAAATGTCAAAACAACAAGAAATAAATAAAATCCTCATGAATTTTCAATATCTTCCATGATTAAGCAGAGAAAAATTTCCCTGATTGAGTGGGAATATTTTTCCATGATTAAGTGGGAATCATTAATGAACATTTTGGTAAAAAGTGAGGGGGAAAATAAATAAGGGAAGGTAAAAATTTCATTCAGTAGGCGAAAAAAAGAAAAAATTAAGAAATATGATAACAATTCTTAAGGAACCAAGAATATACCCATCCCACCACACATAGAGTATACAATTTCCTCACTATAATAAAAGAGAATGTGGGATTAAAGGATAATACCTATTGGGTGTCATTTATAGATTGATTCTAGAACATGGAGTTCCTCCATCAAGGACTCTATAATGGCTTCATGAAAGTGCTTTAGCTTTTACCCATTGACAGTGAAGGTTTGTTTTGTTTCTTCATTTTAAACATGAAAAACACCAAATGGATAAACAATAGTAATAGTGTATAGTCCAAACTAGTGGGAACAGAGTTTATGTGGATGCAAATTTATCCTTTCATTGTAAAATAGGACCTTCTGTCCAATTTGGAATTGATGATGAAGGATGATATAGTCATGAATAGCCTTGGTTTTCTCCTTATAAATTTGACATTTCTCATATAAATCTATACAAATTTCCTCCAACTCATGAATATGCTTCTTCCTTTCTGTATCTACAATAAAAAGATTAGAATTACGTTGTTTAATGGCCTAGTAGTCCCATTGGTCTATCTCAACATAGAGGTGAACACTCTTTCCAAAAACAAGCCGATAAGGTGACATTCTAATTGGAGTTTTCAAGGCAGTATGGTATGCCCATAATGAATCATCGAGTCTAAGACTCTAATATTTTTTATTGGTTTAAACCATTTTTTCAAGAATTGGGTTTACTTTTAAATTTGACACCATGGCTTGATCATTATTCTGTGGGTGATATGTAGTTGACACAAAATACTCAACCCCATACCGATGTAAAAGTGAATGTCTTCTGTGGCTGTAGAAATGAGAACCCTGGTAACTAATGATGAACCTAGGTAATTATCACCTATAGAATATTTAGGTTCCCAAAAATTACACAACTATCTTGGAATCACATGTCCTCATAGATCGTGCCTTTACCCAATTTGACACATAATAAACTACCATAAGAATGTACAAGTTCCAAAATGAATTGGAGAATGGTCCCATAAAATAAATTCCCCAAACACAAAAAATTATTATTAAAGAGCAATATTTTCTGTTGAATCTCATTTATTTTAGATACATTCTGCATTATTTTACAGCAAGGAAAAGATTTAAAAAAATCATGGGAATCCCGAAATAATGTTGGCCAAAAGTGACCATAATTAAGGACCCTGAGAGAAATATATTAGTTACCAAAGTGCCCCCCAGAAGAATGAGTGTATAAGAACCTAAGGACAGACTAAAACTTGCTATTGAGTAAACAACACCTAATGAATTGATCACTACATGTTCACCAAAAGTAGGGGTAATCCAAAATTTACCAATGGGACTCGTTTTTGAGACATTCAGCTTGATTTTTGTTGAAATTAGTAGGAATGAAAGATGTAACCAAATAATTTACAATTTTGGCATAACATGGGATAACATCTTGAACTTGGTGTAATTGATCATTAGGAAACATTTCATTTATTTTAATACAAGGGGATGAGTCAATGTACGAGGATGGGAGGATCCTGCTTATATTGTCATCCACCACATTTTGCACTCCTTTTTTATCCCTAATTTCTAGGATAAATTATTGGGGGAGAATCCACCTAATGAGATGTGGTTTGGCATCTTGTTTCTTGAAGAGATATTGGATGGATATATGGTATGAGAATACAATGTCTTTGGACCATAAAATTGTTGACCTGAATTTATCCATGGAAAGCAAATTGCAAGGAATTAATTTTCAGTTGTGGTGTAGTTTCCTTGGTAAGGGCCCAATGTACATGTGACATATTCTAAGACATGTGGATCTCAGTCGACCATTTTTTATAAGAGTGTCCCAACTACATAGTTAGAGGCATCACATATGATCTTGATGATTAAATCCCACCAAGGTAGTTAGATTACCATTAGTGATGTGGGAATCTATTTTAACTTAATAAAAGCTTCTTCAAATTCTTCATCAAAAACAAATTCTTTTTCTTTTTATAGTAATTGGGAGAGAGGATGTTCAATCCTTCTAAATTAGCGAATGAAACGATGGTAAAATTCAGCATGACATAGAAATGACTACACATCCTACACATTTTTAGGGAATGGTAGGGAATAAATGACATCCACTTTTGATTTATCTACTTGGATAACATCACTGAAAAATTCATGTCCCAATACTATACCTTTTTGTACCATGAAATGAAACTTATCATCATTTTATATGAGATTATTTTCAATAATGTGATGTAATACATAACCAAGAATACTCAAACATTCATCAGAATAGAATCCATACACGGTGAAATCATCCATGAATACTTCCATTAAATTCTCTATTTAATCTGCAAAAACACTATCCACACATTGCTAGAAAGTACCTAAAGCATTTCACAGACCAAATGGCATCCTTCTATATGAAAATATGCCAAAGGGTAAAGTAAAGGTTGTATTTTACTGATCCTCGATAGCAATATAGAGCTGAAAATATCCAAAATAACCATCAAGAATATAGTAATGGGACTTCCCTACTAGCCTCTCTTGCATTTGGAGAAAGAATGGAAATGGGAAATGGTCTTTTCTAGTGTGTTTGTTTAGTCGATGATAGTCTAATCATAAATTCCAACTATTCATCACACGGGTTGGAACCAATTCATTGTTTTAATTTTTAATTTTAGTAAGGCTGGTTTTTTTAGGAATAACATGAATAGGACTGACACATTGGATATTAGAGATGGGGAAAATGATACCAGTAGGCATTAATTTGGATAACTCCTTTTTAACAGCATCTAGGAGGTTTTTGTTCATTCGATATTGTGGCTGCCTAACTGGTTTGCCTCATCATTTAACAATATATGATGTGTGAAAAGTTATGGGAGAATACCAAAAATGTTAGGAAGTTTCCATACCAAATCTTATTTATGCTCCCTCAAAAGTTCAAGATGCCATAATTTATACTCTAGAGGGAGTGAACTAGAAATGATGATAGGTAACTTGTTTCCATTCTCAATATATAAATATTTTAAATATTTAAGAAGTTGTTTAAGATTCAATTTAGGTGTATTTTGGATTGATGGGATTGATTTTGAAAGTGAGAGGTCACTAATCTAATCCAACTACTCAATGGTAAAATCCTTAGACGATAAATAATATTTTACAAGATTAGTCATATCATTGATGGTCATGTGATCCTTAGGGCTCAAGAAATCATCAATTATCAAACAAGCATGAAATATCTATAAACTGGTAAAACATTCAATGAATGAATCATTACCTTGCATTTGTATCAATGATGATAACTTAGAAATGGGATCAGGGGAAAGAAAATAATTTTTTAGGAGAAGGGTGTACATAAATTAAATTAACAGAGAAAGAGGATTGTTCTTCTAAGGGGTGCTTCATGGAATCACGGATGTTGAAGTGGGAAATTTCACCACCAAAATCCATAAATAATGTACTATTTGGATATTAATTATGGTTTTTGTCCTTCTTAATAAATTAATCCACTATATAATTGGGTAGTGTCAATTCATCCTATCATATTATATTTTAAGCACATATTAAATAGTAGAAAAAATAAATCTTTCTCCCACACAAGAACATCCTCTAAAATACTAGTGGGGTGTTATGTACTCCAGTTTGTGAGTTGAACTAAAATTTCGATGGGATCCAGTTCTCTGACCTATAATGAAGAGTACATTTAGTGAGGAATCACATTTATATAAGCATCCAAATAAAGCGTAGCATTGGAAAAGGAATAATACCCTATGGTACATAGATTTGATAATATTATAGGATCATTGCATTTCATGGGAAGTGATGGATCAATAAATGTTGATATGTTCCTCCAAAATCTTACCTTTTTATAACCTCTAATTATCCTTCAGTGTGTACACATATCCTTGAGAAACTTTTTGTATCATGTAATTTGCTTTACGAAATAAATCAAAGAGATGTTAACCTGCATTTTTTTGAAAGTTTCAAAGATTTATTTATCAAGTTCTGTTTATTTTTGTTTCCTTAGTTGGGAGGACCTTTTGAAAAATGGAATAGGAATGGTTGGGAAAGGTGAATCATTAACTGACACGGTATTTCCTTTGGAAGGGATTCTCTTATGACAAGTTTTTTTAACATTTGGAATATTTTCAATTGTTGGGATAGTGTTTTTCTTAGGATGGAATGAATTTAATGGAAGAGTTATTTGGATTTTAAGTCGTTTTCCACTCCTAAGGGTAATGGAACTAAAATTTCCATTTTCCCTAGGGTAAAATACTGGTTGAGAAGGTAGTTGACCAGACCCATGACTTTGGATTTCCCCCACTTAGTTGGTGAGTTGGCCAAATTAGGTTTGTAGATTTTGTATGGTAGCTTGGGAGGTTTATTGGAATTGTAGATTATTGGAATCCATTTGTTTCATTATATCTTCTAGGGTAGGATTTACCTTTGGATGGAGTTTTTGGAAATGACTTTGGGGAGGTTGATGATTTCTGGGTGGTGGTGGATGACTACTCTTCCTTAGTAGGTTCCATGGTAATTTAGGTTTATTTGAATACCCCTCTTGCCTATAACTAGGGTTTAATGGATAGTAAGGTTCATTCATAAAGGTTTGGTTATAGGGGTGGCCATGAAATATTTCCTCACAACTCTATAATGTTTCTCTCTATTGAAGAAATAGGTCAGAGTAGTGGGTTACAGAAGAACATTAACCACAATGGATAAGAGGAGGAGATTGAGATTTCCCTTGCAAAAGAAGAAGTTGTCGAATAAGGTTATATACCTCTTTGAACTTCGTGTCCACCTTCTTCTAAAATTCATTAATTTTCCCCACATGAACACCTCGAATGGGTACACTAGACCTTGATCATAATTGTTGAGTGTTATGTTCCATGTTCTCAGTGACGTTCCTTATATTAATTGAGGTTTTATTAAGTAGTTCTCAACCTATAGTAGCAATAATCATGTTAAGATTAATATTAATTAAACCTTTATAAAAATAATATATTTAAATTTAATCACTTATTTGGTGGTGTGGGAAACTTTAACATAACCTTTTAATGTGTTCCTAATATTCATGAAGTGTTTCCCCTTATGATTTCCTTATTACACAAATATAATTTCTTATTGTTGTAGTTCAATATTCTAGGAAATATTTTTCAAGAAAAGGGAATTTCTTGTCTTCCCATATTTTAATTAGTGAATTAACATAGTAAAGTCAATATTTTGTAGTGTCTTATATTTAAATTTGTAATGACCTAAGATTTACTTATTCTTAATCAACATTATCGGGTTTTAATGTTGAACACTAATTATAAAATTATTTTAAATTCTAGTGTGGGTCTTCTCCGTCCATTCCATGGAATCTTTGAAATAAAAGAATTAAATCGGATTTTAGTTCCAAATTGGGCGCATCGCCATGTATTTGAATATAAGTGGGTTGGATATCAACATTAGAAAAGGTTAGTTATTTTATTTTTATATTATTCTAATCCATGTTATGAATGTTATGATCAATTTTAACATGGGGACTAGAAGAAGATGAAGGATCTAAAATAGTTTCAATGTTTTGGGTATCCTCATTCAAAGGGTTATCATGTGTGTCTCGATGTCGAAAACATAAGATTATCTCCGGTTCAAGTACGAACGATAGTAAATATCTAATATTTGAATGGGTTATTCACAAAACCCGCACAATAAATATATTATAACACAAAAATATATGTAATGGTGTAGATAAATAAAAAAATATTCCCAAAATTTATAAAAATATTAAAAACAACACACACTAAACAAAATCCCTCCTCATAAATGACATGAATATTTTATCACGTTGTCACGATACATAAAAATGATTATGTTTTTAAAGTTCATTTAGTATAGGGATGACACTAGGTCATCTCTCAATGATAATTGGATGTTTAAAGTGTATATTTTTAATAAATCTTATTAAAACAGAGGGGTGGTTTTGAAATCGATTTTAAAACCAAAACATCTTAATTAAAGAGTTTAATAATTTATAAATAAAGGTGATGATTTAAGAATTGTGAGAGAGGGAGTTCATATCATGTTCACTACACATCTTGGATAGTTCATTGTTCTTAAATGTTTACATGGTTTAAAGGAATTATCTGGTTGAGGATTTTCAAGATGTTGATCCCCCTCTTGCCTCTTAAAAAATTGCATAAAGTACCAACCCTTGACATAATAATAGTGTTTTCAGGATTTGAACCTCTAGAATAGATTGAAGTATATAAAATAATTCTAATATCTTATGTATGTTTGAGATAAATAGGATGCTTCTATTTCCCAATCAGAGCATCCCAAGATTTCCAAATGAAATCTCAACCCAATCGGTGTTGACATGGAATGTGTTTCACTTAATTATATCAAAAGAAATGAATTCATAGGAGAATAATGTCAAGATAAAATATAATTGAAATATTTATCACACTAATTTAACAAAACCAGTAGAATAAAAAGTGTCAAAACTCCATCCCAAGTGTGTGTAGATCCCACAAAATGATTATCCACCATTTAAGTCGCCATCAAGAGGAGGAGGATGATCGGGTAGAAATTCTCCTTCATCCTGGATCCCCCTATGGGGATAGGGTCCTAAAAAACATCTTGAATGAGGAGAAGAATCATTTGAGTCTCCAAAGTATAATATATTTCTCCTAGTTCTAACATACAAATGGGTTTCCCAAGGTATCATTTTATAGGTGAATTGGAAGGTGGTTTTGATCCCCCAGATTTTGAAAAACCACTTGGCCCATGGTTTTCAACCTCCTAAGAGTCTTATATCACTTTGGATAAAATTATAAAGTTGTATTCCCACCTATTTACTATATCCACCTAAAATTTGGTACCATTTGAAAAACAAAATCTCGATATATAGGAATAATTTAGAACACAACTTTTGACTTTTTGAGGATTCAATTCCAAAGAATGATCGGTTTTTATAGGAACCTTAGTGGATTAATTGTAATTATATTCCTTAATAAGAGTTATAGATCACTAAATTATGGATTAGAACACAAAATTTTAGCCCAATTGAATTTACAATTTAGTAGTAGAGTGTGTTTGAGTCCAATGGTGTTCTTGGAATCATGCATAGTTTGTCCCATTTTTTCTTTCACTTTATCCTGGTCCCTCCAAATCACCTCCGCCTATAATGAAAATATCAAAAAAGATAACATTTCTATTTTAACAGTGATAAAAACAAAAATAATAATAAATTAAATATAGTTTCCTCATTAATTTTGGAATTTCTAACACAATATCAATTTAACATAATGGTAAAAGGGTGAAAATGAAATAGTGGATCATGGTGTGATCGGTATCGTAACCATAAAACATATTAATTATAAAGGATATATTCCCTTTTTATATGATACGATCCATAACACACATTATCAGTTAGCAAGAAAGGTAGATCTCATAAATTAGAAATATTGATGCATTATAACATCATGAAAAAACAAATAATTGAAAATCTCAAAACGAACTCAGTGTATTGGGCACACATATACATATCGAGCTCTCAAGTACTCTCCTCCAAGCCACAATGCCTCCAAAACACATGAACCAAAGAGATGATTCATCCATACAACACCTTCTCTTAATTATACTAGATCTCTATCAGTATCTCGATGAACTTCACGTCTTCCTTGATATCCAACTCTACCCATTCAATGACATGAGATTCATTATAAAGATGCTAATGAATATGGGACACATACAAGACATCGTGGATCGTTTCCATCCATAGTGGGCGCACCAACTGATATTAAATTATGACAACACACTCTAAACCCTTGGAGTTTATACTGAATTAGGGATAAATCTTACTTTCCATACCAAACCTCCACTACCACCGACATGGGAAAACATTTAAGAACACCCAAACCTTGAACTCTAATTGTTTCCTCCTACCACCAGTTTAATAAAATTTCAGTCTTATACTGCCTTGATCCTCTCATGAACTACATGAACCATATATGTTTCTATTTTCATCATATTAGTATACATAGTAGATGACTTTCCAACCACATTATAAAATAATAGGGATCGAAACAACCTCCCAACACCTCAAATTAATAAGTGGTAAATATTGTTATATGAGAACCCAACCAAAGGAATTTTCTTTTCAGGGGATGTTACCAAATCAAAGATGAATTCTCAAAACATTTTCTCCAATATCTAGACAATCCTTTCTATTAGTCCATCTTTATGATGGTGGTAAGTAGTGTTGAGGTGTAACTAAGTTCAAAAATCATGATATAATCCTGTATTGACTCATTATGTATAGTGAGTATCTCAATAAAACGAAATAGAACTTATAAATTTATAAATCTTTATGACCTTTTCCACATTCCTCCTTAAAAACATCCATGATGATCAACTCCTTGATTATTAGGAATTCAGATAATTTTTTTTTCTGATCTATTCTTACCTAGATAAAATCATATCCCCACCATGAGCCCATGGTAATACTATGAAAAAATATAGTGAGACTTGGCCCCACTTACACTCGGTGACATCCAAGGGCTTAAAAAAAGATCCAATAACATGATGTTCTACCATTACCTATTGGATAAACATACACTAGGACAAAAACTCTAGAAATCATTGTTTCATGTTAGGAAACCAAAAACTTACCCTCAAACCACATTACGACTTAAATAATTCTTGCTGTACCACTAAATGTGAGTACTGAAACTCAAGAAGGACTCCCTCATTAATCATCATCAGGATGACTAACCTCTCTTCAAACAACATCTTGTTATGACTATCCTCTAACCATCCCTCTAGGGAATCACTATGGCTATCATAGTCACACATAACCTCCACCTCTAAGTCTCCCCAATGTGACATCCTCCACTTTCTACATCAAAAAATATTGTTCTAGCATTTAATACAAGAAACCTATACCATCAAGCACCCTTTAATCTAGGTTCATGGATCCAAACTCCTCTATCACCCTCCAATCATCCCTAGACTCTTAAAAATATCCCTTTATGAATATCTATAGAGTGTGTCATCCATGTCATTCAACTTACATGATGCATATGAGATCTCAATGTCATGGTCCTTAAGAAACACTATCCACATTCATTAACACGAATTTAAGTTGTACTAAGTAAAAATTTACCTCAATATCTTATGATTGGTAAAGACCATGAAGCAGTCAACAATGAGGTAATTTTTCTAAAAATTTAACACTAACATAACCAATGTTTTATCCTTATTCTTGGTAGAATAGTTAAACTCATTGGGAAATAATTTCTTATAACCCTAATATATCACTATCTTCTACGAAAATATGATGTACCACATTCCCAAAAGTAAAGCATAAAAGAAAAACTCAAACATTTCAAATTATTTTAGGAATAAAATAACCTAAGCACTAATAAATATACACTTCGTGTAGTCAAACACTACATTACACTATTCAATCCAAATGAAAGCTCATCCTTTCTAGGCCATAGATCTAAATGGTGGAATAATTGGCTTTATGTCATTTTTAACCTAACTCATATTTTATAGCCTAAATACTACATTATAGTAGCAACTAGGGTTTTCTCTTAATGAGGTTTCATTTGAGTAGTTTATTTTTTAGATATATATTATTTTTTCTTACTTTTATATAAATAATAAGGGATTTATATATTAAATAAATAACTATACGAATATCCTATAATTATAGTCATGAAAATAGGAATCAATATGAAAATGTGTGTGAAGTGGAGAGAGGTTTGAAATGAAACAATGACATTTTATTATGATTCTCAGATTTCATTGACTCTTTAGTATTTTAAAATATTTTCATTATTTAAACTCACTCAACTGAAATTTCATGATCTTGAACCATGCATCTCATTATGTTTTAAAATTCAAGGTTGACAACTAAGATCTCAGTTATCAATCTATGTTCTTTAAGAACCATTCAAAATAATCAATGATTATCGAACGCCAAAACACAATTGAGCTCTCCTTGTGAT
This sequence comes from Viscum album, assembly GCA_963277665.1. Classification (NCBI taxonomy): domain Eukaryota; kingdom Viridiplantae; phylum Streptophyta; class Magnoliopsida; order Santalales; family Viscaceae; genus Viscum; species Viscum album. Next base: position 1,878,804,119 of record OY728137.1, on the reverse strand, counting down.
CACAATTCTCAATCAAGAATTAAGATGTTTAAAAAATGATGGTCAATCTTCAAACTCATAAACAGATTGAGTTATCAGTTAATATTCAATGAATATTAATTTTCTTTCAGATATATATCTATCAAAGAATTGAAGAGAGAGGAAAATTAAATGATATAATAATAAGAATCAAACATTAATAGATTATTTAATGATCACAAATCTAAAGAAAAAATTAATGGTTTGAAAGAAGAAAATGAATCTCATAAAAGAATCACCAGTATAAATCACAAGGTATTATCACAGAATTATTTAGTTGATCTTGTTCAAGGAACTATAAAATATTGTGTTCTTTATCTCAATCTTCATCAGTTTGTTTTGTAGAAGATCCTCTTCAAGATATCCAGAAGATCTCTTAGTTTTTTATCATGATTCTCCATTCCTGTCATCATAATAATTTTTTGCTGCTACTGTCGACTTTACTAAATCAATCCTCTCAGAAATATCTATTAATGCCTCTTTTATACACCCTGAAAATAGTTGACTGGAATACATAACATTTGTTCCAGGAAAATCAAATTATATTTAAAATTACAATCCTTCAGTCATAGTTTTGGTGACTTTAGAGAATACATATTAACAACTTTCATCCACTTGTATAGGAAACTAAATATAGCAAAAAAATGAGTGTATGGATTTACTCAGTTCTCATGATGGTGTGAAATAAAAATATCCAATAAAAACCCATCTCTCAACATGGAACTCTAACTAGTTGAATTATTCTTCAAGATTGCTAGACTCAATTTTTCTTGGGGTCAGAATACAATACCTTAACTTGATCTATTAACCCTTTCTAACAACATCCTCCAAAAAACATCACCAACTAAATTGAAAACTTCAAAAGTTATTCAGAATTAAAAAATATTCTCTGATTAATTGCATCATAACTCCAATTACCTCATCAATTCATTCGATTAGTACTTGAAAAACACTAGTACTCATGCTGATATATAATTTTCTAAGAGGTATTTCATAAAACACTTTGTATGCATTCACCTATGAACCCACAACTATAATAATAGACTCTCAATGCCCATATCATCTTCAAAAATCACCCCTACAAAAAATGAAAATCCTAGAAAAACATAAGTCTGAATCCTTCATATTCTCGGGTTCCTTTCATGAAGCTTATCGGTATTTGATTTATAAGCAGTGTCTTTGACTAGATTGACAAATGAAAGACCACAACAGCCTCAATCGATCAACTTCTCCTCCATATTTAACCCGAATCAAACTCAGACAAGCTTGGTCTAAAAACATTAGTTAGATTCTTTGATACCCTATGATTGTAATATATCACTATTATCAATATCATATTTAACAAACAACACTATGTTTAAACAAATCGTGACATATTATTAAAATATTAATTTTTAAATGTGATCATTTTAACATAGCCATTAATTTGGTGGATATGAATTGGATTAAAAAATTTATGAAATTTTTATATAGATCTTAATAATTAAAATTTTCTTAAATTCTAATTAATAAATCACTCAATTTAACAAATAAACCATTTTTTTCATCGAAAATACGTTTTCTTTAGAAAATGATTTTTACTCTTATATGAGAAAATAATATAATTATTATATTTTCCTATTTTATAAAATTTATTTGATTAAATGGATTTAATTTTTGAAATAATAATATTCATATTATCTTAGGGTGAAATTTTCATATTTTTCTGTAAAATATTAACTTTCCAATGAATTGTGAAACTACATATTTTTATAAGTGTTATTTATTTTAGATAAATTATGTACCATTATTCGTTTAACTTTAATTTAAATTAAAAAATGATTTATTTATTTATATGAAATAAAATTAACAAAATTTAAATCATATTTATACTAGATTTCTGTACATGTTTATTCTTAGGATTAAAAGCATTTTTTCCATAAAACTGTTTTAAAGTGAAAATATGTTCCTCTATTTGTATTAATTGAAATAACCCCTAAAGAGAAATAATTTAAATGAAATTTATAGATGATATATCTATAAATGTTAATTTTAAATCATTTAATTATTATCACTTTTCATATAGTTAATATGAGATCATCTTTTCCTCAAAAAATCATTTCTTCAAAAAGCCTTTTTTTTACATGTCTACAAGTTTAATTTAAAATTAATTTCTGAAGCTTATGTTAGTTGAATTTTTGAAAAATGGAATATATATTTTTAATCAACATAATTTATATTATCTAATATGAGAAACTTCATTTTTTACCATAATCAATAGTGAAAACAGTCAATTTTTTAACGCAGTTCAAGTAAAAATAGGTTCATTAGAGGTTTAAATTATAAAAACACGAGTTAAAATGACCCAAAACATATTTAATTACTATTTTATGGTCATATTATGAAATTATATGTAATATTGTTAAAAATTATCTATTTGTTATCCTTTTATCTTGTGAAAAAACATTTCTTAAATTCCTTATTTTCAAAAATTCCAAATGCGTCATCTCACCAACTTATAAAAAGACACCCCTCTTCTATACTTTCCATATTTATATAACCCATTGGTTTTAACAATACCTAACCAAATGAAGTTGTCTGAAGAAGATGTAACATCCTTAACCGAGTGTTTTGTTTTATTTATTCTTCCACCTCCTTCAAATATTATTAAACCACAATAATATAATATAATCAGTATATTATATATAATATTATTTTGTTATATTATTTTAATAACCTACATCCATCTCCTCCTCCATTAAATGGGAAATAAGATTGTTGAGCATGTGTAAAATGGACTACCGCCTCACGAACTGATGTAATTCGTTTTCCATAACTGATTCTCATGGATGAATATAATGATGTGTTTAATTTTTATATATGATATTTATGATATAATTCTAATTATGTAATTATAATATCACATACACCTTCTTACTTTCCATTCTTTAGTGAATATAATAACGTTGCTTGTGTGTATGGTAGACTACCACCTCTTGAAGCGACACAATTAGTTTTTCACCTACGTTTTACATAGAAGATAATAAGGATAATTTAATTTTTATATACTATAATATTGAAATATTAAACATCATTTAATATTAATATATCATATAATTTCTTACTTTTCTATCCATTGAATCATTTTTGTGTTTGGCTGACTACCTTCTCACGAAGTGATGTGATTTTTTTTTAATTTAATTATTAACGCATAACATAGACGGTATATATGAAAGTATTTATAGAAATAGTTTTATATTTAGGATATATTTATCATACTGTATTGATAAAATAAAAAATACCTTATTTCCATCATTGTCATTGAAAAGTGAAACGTTACTTATACGTATGTATGACCTATCATCTCCATGATTGTAACATAATTAATTTTTCATAAAAATATTTCGTGGTTGTTTAAAAAATTTATAATTTAAGGATAAAAATGATCATTTTTTCATTATTATAATTCTTTATATGATTCAATAATAATATCTTTGAACATAGTCTATATATCAAAGTGATTCTGTATATATGAGTCGTTTATTGTTAAAATGCCAGATGTGAAATTAATTAATTAAGTAATTGAATTTTAGATGTCAAAAAATAAAATAGAAGGAATAATTAAATTAAACTTTTTTATTTATAAATAAAATAATTAACATAATTTTACTATTTATGATGATAAGTAACACATGTGAAAATTCAGGCTCAAGGTAAGGATTTCTGTCTCAAAACTTCTTTCTTTGAGACACATGTCTTTATATACACATAATTTCTATTATATGGTGTATATACTTACAATTTAAATTTTATATCATGAATATTTTATAATTCTTTGTATTTTATGTTATAATTAACTTAATTGATTCATGGGGTTTATGATTGAAATTTAACTAAAGAGAAAAGGGTGTATAATTCAATCTAAATTCAATTAGGATTGTCTATGATTGAATATCCATTAAAAGAAATTATTTGATAATTGTATAATAAACCCCATTAATTTTATTATAATATGTTTATCTATTAAATTATCAAGTAATAATATCATTTCTCTCTCTTAGGTACTTAAAATGATTGAGAAAATATTTTTAAGAAAACACTACTTCATTTCTCTCTTCGGTCGAAGATAATTTTTCATTCCAAATCAACATTTTCTAAAAATGTTTTAAAGAATATTTTTAATAATTTATAATGATTTATTAAATAAATTTTGACCAATGTTTTTCTTTAAAAAAACTGTTTAAAATGAATCTTCCTTTCTTTTTTGGAACAAGACACTTTTTCACTTTTCATAAAAAATTGGAAAGGAATTTTTTTTACTTATATGTAATATAAATAATTATACATTATCATTTTTCTTTGAAAATTACTTTATAAGTTTAAAAATATATTTTAAATGAAATTTATTCCCACAATATTTTATGAATTTTATTTTTTTGAAAGTGATTTTCAAATTGTTTAAGGTTATTTTCCTCAAGAACATGTTTTTATCTTTCTAAATGTATTTCTATTCATAAATAAAATCAACCTTTATAATTTGAAATTATTCTAAAATATGTATATATTTTTATTACATATATAACTTTCTCACTCTCCCTTTCCTTTGATAGGATAATACATTCCATATTCTCATTTCTCAAATACCTTCATTATGAAATTTCATTTGATTATGATGGATGTAATATTATATAACCCATTTTCTTTCCATGGGAAATTATTAGGTTTGTGACATATGATTGATTTCCTTATTTGGAATAGAAATTCATGGATAAGAAATGAATGTGATGGGTGGGCCTATAATTATATAGCTCTCCAATGCATTGTGTAATTTTTTAGTCTCATGATATGTCATGTTTGTGACTAGGGAATGATCCTAATCCATTATGGGACTATGTACACTATGTGATGTTGTCTCAGATACTTGAATTTTCTTATGTTTATGTCATATTTTATGTTGCTTCCACATTTTTAGTGATTCTATGATCTTATGATACTATGTTATTTACATTAAGTTTCCATGTGACTATTCATTTTTCGTCTCTTTTATATTATCATGTTATATATTTAACTCATATGTTATTCTTCTTTATCATATTTATTTACTTATTGTAATTCTTAGATCAGCCCTTATGTCTATGTATTCCTTAGGTTATCCCAAATTTTTTAGGAGCTCGAAAGGATTTAGGATCTCATTGCGAGGAAAATGTTTAAAAAAAAATTGTCTCATTTTGATGGGTTATGAAGAAATTTTTCCAAATACATGAGTCCTCATGATCTTTGGGGTATAATTAATAGATTTTTATGTTAAAAAACATGTAATTATATGTGTAGATGGATTGGGTATCTTTTGATTTAAATACATCAAAATTCAATAGTCAGACCTGCAACCAAGTCATGGATTAGCATCATATCCCTCAAACAGACTCGATGAGATCTTGGTTAATATTTAATTAATCAGTCTTACCCTATTCAGGTCAGATCCTCGATTGTGGATTCAATCATATATCTGTTTCTTTGAGATCTAATGTTCTTTGATTAAAGAAATTTGCATGTTGTTTTCCATGGGATTGACCAGATATTAGGTTGGAGAAGACACACATCACTATTCATCTTCTAAAATATAGTTTGGCATTTTCAGTGGGCTCGGAACTCAACCTCAGATACACAGATGACTTCGGGAATCACCTTAAAAAAATAGAGACCCCAATTCTAGTTTTTTTTCATCAATCTATATCCATCTGCTTAGAGGGGTTCATTATTTCAACTTCATCAATATTCAACAAATACGATGACATAAATCATCTTAGAATAATTGTTTATATTTCATCTTCTTTGTTAGTCCCATCCTCACAATAGGTAAAATATTTTTCAAGAAGCTTCCATCGACCCTTCCTCTAAAATCGAGTTCCTTTTGAGGTTCGACTAATTCCGCTATCCAAACAAAGTTCATTTTCTTCATCAGCTTAGGGAAATGTATATGTGTATATGAGGTGTTCATGTTGTTTGCAGGAGAATCAGGTACATGAAATTGAGAAACTCGAATAATTCATCTTTATGAATAGTACCCTTCCCCATTTAAAAATATTGATACATGGAGCCTCCATGAAAAATGGCCATGTGGTTGGTTCTGCAATTTTCCTACATGGTGGGTACCTCTAGATTTGAATAATTGATTTCCATTGGAGTGTGTATATGTTAGAAGGGGATAAATGGGATACATGGATATAGTATGGGAAAAGGTTATGTAAATGTTGTTGAAACCAAAAAAAAACAAACAAATAAATTATACATCAAAAAATGCTAAATCAAATATTATTTGTTATATAATTAAAAATATGAAAAAACAATTAATTAAATTATTACTCATTATTTTACAAGAACAATAAAAGTTTAAAAATTGAAATCAAATTACATAAATTAATTAAGTGATTAAATAATTTAAAAAATTACGAAATTATAAAAATTACAAAATAAAATATTTATAATTCAATTTAACAAATAATTAAATTATTTAAATAAATTAAATTAAATTCCTATATTTAATTAATTAACTAATTAAAAAATATGGAAAATGGAAATTAAATTATGAAAACATAAACATAAAAAATAACGATAAAATAAATATTTTAAAATAATCTTAAAAATTAAACAATTAATAATAGTTTAACAAAATTTTATGATTAAAACATAAAAAAATAATAACTCTTAAAATTAAAATATTTATTAATTTAACCCCAAATTAACATCAACATTAAATTATACAATTAAAACATAAATTTAACAATTAGAAAAAAATAAAATTAAAGAAAAGATGTGGGAAAATAGTATTAAATAAAAGGAACATGTAATTACCCTACACTAACCTCTTTCTTATCCTCAAGAAAACAATGATCAAAATTTAGTGGAGTGAAATCAATATTAAATTTAAATTACTGGAGGGTCCTAAAAAATTGGTTTGCAAAATTGTCTTCCTCTTGGATTTTCATCAATGAGTGAAAATATGTACCCTCAAGAAATTAAATATTTTTAGTACAAAATTTTATTCTTGTTTCACAAAGATGATTGACCATAAAATTTGGAACATAAATTAAACTCATTTAAATTTGCAATCAAATGAATTTCTGAATTTTTCTATACCTCCAGGAGAAAAAATTATAATAATTATCAATCAAAACAAATTAGACACTATATTTCGATAAGAAAACTTGTTATTTTAAATGGCCATGTAATTAAATCATCCAACTGATTAAAGAGCCAAATATTCAGTTAAACATGGATTAGGATTTCCACTTCATAAATAATTTGAATTCATATTTTATGAGTTTGAATTCAAATAAAAGAATTCAAGGGAAAAAATATTTATATAATGTTCAAATGATATTTACCAAAGTCATCCACTTTTCAAGTGGTAAATGGAATTTTTTTTACCCAATTAACCCAAGGGGTAAAATATAATTAACCTATTCAATGTGGATTTACATCATTCAATCATTAAATTTTTTTAAAAATACTGAAATCGATCGATCAAAACATAAAAAACAATAAAATTTGAAATTGTTTAAAGGGTTTTCAATGGGTTCAGATTGTGGTACAATTTATGAAATTGAAAGACCCTTTCGCCCACACTAAAACTCAACATTGTGCTCAATGTTTAATCTAGTGTAGAGAAAACTATTTATTCAATTTTAAAGTTCCAAAAAAATTTAAATATTAGTATATCAAAACCATTTATGAAGGGAGACAATAAAGTTAAATGAATTTTTTCCAGACAACACAAATAATTAACAAGTCACAACATGAAAAAAGTTTACTTAATTGGTTACCACATCAACTATTCATCACCAAAAAAATGTGTAAACTATTTCATTTTTAAGGAAGTGTTCAAAATAATTTCTAGCAAATCCTATAATATTTAGAATTAATATGCAATAAAAAACAACCAAATTAATCAAAGTATCCAGTATCTTTGAATAATAATTTTAGTATAAAAGACTCTTCCATTTCAATTTTTCTTCTTAAAAAAAGGTCTAATGTGGTAGCCTCAACATGTAGAATCTAAATGAAATAATATTTTCATATTTTAAATAAATTACTAACCTAAATAGGAGGCTCTATTTGACTTTAAAACCACTTCAACGTATACCCCTTATTAACTTTTACAATATTCTTATAAACTGCTTGAAATATCCTAAAAATGAAATTAGATTAAAAGTATTTCTCAAAAATATCAAATAAAGTAAAATATATATAGATTTTAGAAAGTAAGGGGTGATTCTAAATTCTTCTGCTTATAGTATCTCTTGATCTTTATAAATATTAAAGCATATAGTCCATAAAGTAGAGAGTAGCCTCTATAAAATTCCTTATGTTGATTAATAGAAATAGCTTGTAGATATCTATTCTATCCACATTATTTTTTACATAAAAAAATAAAAATTTTAATTATTTATCGAAATTTAAAACCTATAACTAAAATTGAAATAAATGTAAAGAAAATGGAAGAGAAATCTTGAGAAAAAACCTTCTACTAAGTATTTTATTTTATACTATCCATGGTTGGATACCCTATTGTTTATTCCCAATCCATTGGAGTATGGGTATTGTGTGATAAGAACCACCATATCTTTTTTCCCACAACTGGCCAACTTCTGTCTTTTGTTAAGGTCCCCTCGAAATCAATTTAGTGTTTCCTATCCTCTTATAATAGGGTACAAGATGATAACTGGGACTAGAAAGATAACAAAATAACCCCTATCAATTATCCATGGGAAGAGGTCCCTAGTAATCCCTCCTTTTCTTTCATGGGCACCCTTATATGATATTTAGAAATATAGTCCACTAATATCTAGAAAATATCATCTTTAACTTCTAGCTCCAAATGATTCTTTATTGATACTGTATCTAGTTCTAGCTCTAGATTTTCCCTTCCTTCTCCATAAATTATATCTTCTTATATAAACACTTAAAAATGGTTTTGGGCATATGAGGATGCTGTTAATTTATCAGTTTTATAATAATGGGACTGAGTAAAAATATTAGTTTCAAAAATATCAAAATTGGATGCGATGAAAATATAAAAATATAATTGAAGTGCTTCGATTAGAATCCCTTGTATCTTTTCTATTTCCTTGGGAAAATAAACTTTTTTAGGAAGTTAATGGTCTGGAAATTCAACTAAAACCATTTTCATTTCTTCTTAATCAGTTGTAAAGATAATCTCTACTACATGGAACTCATAGAAAAAATGACAAAACTCTTGAAGTTACTTAATAAAATATTACTAGACTTGTGGATTTAAATTTTATTTAGTCTCTTCCATTAATTTTTTTGAAAAAGTTATCATTTAAATTATTGTAAAAAATCCTAATTTCATAGTCAAAACATCAAACTAAATCATTTGTTGGTGAGATATATTCCATTTTTCCTGATTGTTTTTTAGTTTATTTTTTCATTAATTTTTATGTAGTCTGGTTTATTTTTTTATTTTTTTATTGAAACTATTTGGAATTATCCTAAATAATGGTTCTAATTAAATTATAGGTTTATTTAATTTTCAACTTACCTAAGATTTTATAACCTAAATACTGCAATACAAAAACAACCAGGGTTATCTCTTAATGAGGTTGCATTAAAGATGTTTTTTTGTCACATATATATATATATAAATATAATTTTATATATCTAAGGGGGTTTTATTTGAGAAAAAAGTAACAATTCTAATTTACAATCTTATAGTCATGAAAATAAGATAAAAAATAAATATTTTGTGAAGTGTAGAGAAGTTAGAAACGAAACAACGACCTTTCGTTATGATTCCCCAAGTTCATCAATTCATCATCTATTAAAAATATTTTAATTCTATAAAGTCTCTCAAAAAATTATTCATGATCTCAAAACATGCAATTCATTATGTTTGAAAATTAATGTTCAAAAACTAATATCTCAGTTATCATCTTCCTTTTATTAAGATACAGTTGAAACACTCAACAATATTCAAGCACCAAGACACAATTGATCTCCCAGTATTCTGAAATTCTTGATCAACAATTGAAAAGTTTAAATAGTGAATGTAAATCTTTGAAATCATAACCAAAATGAGTAAATAGTTTTCACTCTATGTACAACACTCATAGATCGGGCATTTTTCAGTCAAATAATTGAAGAGAGAGGAAAATGAAATGATTGAAGAAAAAATCATCAAATATCAATCATTTATTTATTGATCAGAAATATAGAGAAAAAAAATATATTTTGAAAGAATAAAATGAAGCTTAGTAAAAAGAATAGTAGAAATCACAAGGTATAGCCATTGAAATACTTAGTCAATCATGTTGGTGTGACTATAATGGACTATGTTCTTCATCTCTATATTCATCATCTTGTTCGGTAGGAGATCCTATTTGATCTATCTAAAGGATATATTAGGTTTTCATCCCAATTCTCCAATCCCATAATTTTAAAAATAATTGTATTTAATATCCACATTTCCAAACCAATCCTTATAAAATTGATATAGATGACCCATTTATTCACCCTAAAAATAACTGACTAGAAAAAAAAGCCTTTGATCTGGGATTATAAAATTTTACAAAAAAATCACTATCTGTCAGTCACAATTGTGGTAACTTTGGAAAACTATATCAAACAATTCAATAAACATTCATAGGAAGTTAAATGAAACTCCAAAACTTTATGGATGGATTTACATAGTTCTATTTATACAGTAATATTATATCACCCCTTAAACACCCATCTCTCAATATGAAATCACAACTCACCCAATTCTTCTTCAAACCTTACTGTAATGACACAACCCCTCAAGGTCCACCATTACAGTGGAAAGAAGAGTCATCACAACCCCTACCCTACCTATAATAGGCAAGGGCCTAGAAATAAGCGCTAATAAGGCATAAATTAAATGGGGTGACTTTTCCTAATGTACATGTATGCACATACCCAACCGTCTCCATGAAAGAGTGTAGAGTAATAATATGAAGACTATAACATCTATAGTAAAACAATGAATGAAAAAAACTCCTAAGAATACTTCAATGTACAAAAAGGAAAGCCACAGAAAAATAAGGCAAAATACATGGCCAATATGAAATGAAGTCCCAACCTAACATCAATTGGAATAATGGGAAACTGAGAGATCCAAAATCCTAATCTCAATGTCGAACCACCATACATAGTCAATGTCAATTTTCTACATAAGACACAACACATGTGGAAAGATCCCTTACATGAGTGAGTATATACATACCTAGTAGAATGCCCCAAAACCACAAATAGAGCAACATAAAGATACGTAAATGGTCAGATCAACCCAAATAAATATGGAAATGAATCCTATCATAGATAAGTAGATATATATACTCAAAAAGAAACCTAGATGAGAGAGAAAGAGGATCTTTGTCTCACAAAACAACCCAAGATGATGAGTCTGTATGTAGCTCCCATGGTCCATCACTGATACCCATCATCTCGCATGTTTGTCTGAGAGAGACATGTGGAGGACTTGTAACTAGACACTACCCTATAACCCGGTGGGTAACAATCTCTAATAGAATAATTTCACCATATTATAATATTGGGTACCACTCAATTGATAGATGACCCATGACATGGTGTGATAGGGGGTGCCTCTTAGTGAATAAAGGACACACGACCAAGTAAGATAGGGGGTGCAAATCAGAAGGTATAGGACACATACCCTAGTCTTTCATGGGGTACTACTCTGTATGTAGAGGACCCACACCCTGGTCCATCAGTTGGTTGTCACTCGGTAAATAGAGGACCTACACCCCACTGCGTCTGGGGGGTACCACTCAATAGTTTGAGGACTCCCGCCTGGGTTCATCAGGGTGTATTACTCAGTAAATAAAGGTCCCAAACCCTAGTTTTTCTTGTTGTACCACACATAAATTGGAGATTATTATGGGGGACATGCACCCATATCTGATAAAGGGTTGGAAAACCCCAAAACCACTTAGATGATCATGCCCTGATCATTATTTTCTTAAACCATTTCCTAAAGAAGTGTCATGCTTAGAAAAACTCACATCATATCTTGTATTCCACAATTAAGGCCACCATTACATTCCATGTTGAAAAACACTCTCGATAGGATACTTTTTGTCCATAATCCAAGTCACAAATAATAAAATGTGATAGGAAGAAGTTCATCAGGGAAATACATGGCATGTTTGGGGGTCTACATGGTTTGTGACCCCACCACAATATCTGTCCATGTTCTTCTTTAGGCATGGATTTATAGGACATGTCATACCACATGGTGTTTATAGTCTGAAAACAACATTTCTGTCCACCCTAGGTCCTGGATGTGTACACCTAGTGCACGGTTCAGCTGGCCAAGTATAGCCACACAAAGTGTTCAAGTGGAACTTGGTGTGTTTGACCACCCAAGATCCCGAGTTGTATAAAAATGGCACAGAGCATAGCTACCAGGGTATGTTCACATAGCCTTTGGGCCCGACCCCATGGAATGTTATCCTTAAGTCACCTAGAAATCTTATCCACTGTGAAATCCGAAGAACATTCCATGTGATCTTTAATAATACATGACATTTAATTTCATTTCTTGTAGAAATTACATATTCTTCATGTGGTCTCTCAATCCATACATTTTTCTATAAATACCATTACTTGACAACGAAAATTTGCAACAACTTACTTCGGATATCGATTCCCAGCCTCTTGTGGATGGAAATTCGATTCTAATCTTCTACTCGAAGCATGCAACACCTCCCCATGCTTATGGAGCCTCTCATTGTTGCTTTAGATTCTAAAACCATGAGGTAATTTCTAGTATCCCATGATCTGTCCTGATCCATCTAAAAAACATAAATCCATTCATCATTCACATAACCACCATGATTTTTGGAGTTCGATCATGCTCAAATGCTCCCCAATAATGTCAAATTGTGACCATATGATCCAATGATGAAGAATGTGAATAACAGGTGGGGGGAAAGAACAATAAAAAATGTAAATCCATCGTCATATAAATGGAATATAAAAGGTAATATAACGTGAAACAAGGAGTTTAATCAAATCAAAAAAATGAATGATAACATGGCTCTTTAAAAGGATCAAATAATCACAGATCAAGACGTAGATAATTAAATCTATTCTCAATATATTAATTTAAAGGGGGGGGGGGGAACCATAATTGATGAGGCATACCTAAATTTTTATTGATAATTGGTGAATAACATGTTCTCCACTGATGTATAATACCCACTGCATTAGCTGCCTCTTGATCCACCTCGATTCAGTCACTCGTCGTGCTTTGATATCGGTTCACTAATGAAGAACACTCTCCTCTAATCTGCCTAGGGTTTTGTGGCTAGACCTAGAGAAATTTCATAACGACATGATTATAAAGGTTATTAGGTCAGTTCATTTAATAAAATAATTATAATATTAAATTATTTATTTTATTAAACGCACCTGCTAATGGCTGCGTCAACCACACGCCTAGTGCCGACTACCTTTAAGTCGCACCTAGGGTAAACCTCGTGTTCTGAAATTAACCACGGCCATATATTTTCTATCTATGGTCCCGAACAATGGAAAAAGTAGAAACATAAAAATGATGCATGCACGGTCAATAAAATATATTAATATATTTAATATATTAATTCTATTATACCGCGACACATGAACACCACATCAAATATAAGGATAAATCCAGATATATACATAGAAATATTCAATGTACAAATCCAATAAAATTATATTCATTGCATTATACCGTCCTATGAGGATTTTCACCATGAAAAGCAAAATCTTAATGAAGAGGTGTGGATACTAAGTCTATATCTATGTCTTATGCTCACATGAGATCTACTGAATGCTCCCATACTATCAAAGCACACAAACCAAAGGAATGGTCCATCTATATAGGATTCCATCCCACATATCCTTGATCACCACCAGGCACTCTAAGAAGGTGGATCCATCCTTGATGTCCAGATCTCCCCAGTCCATCATGTGCATAAGTTATTTCACATATATCCTCAGAGGTGGCACATGAAAGATGTCATATATCATATCCAATTATAGGGGTAGGGCTAGGTGGTAAGCAGCCCCACTAAAACTATATAAGATCTAAAATGACCTGATGAACCTTAGGGATAACATTCCACCCCAACCAAACATCTGCAATCCTCATCATGGGGATACTATAATGAAAATTTCATCTCCCTACACTAACTCCAAGGAACTATGACATAGATATATATATGATTTCTATCTGTAATGGGTATTCCTCATATGCTAATGGATCACTTGAACCTTATCCTTCATCATCTGCACTATCTATAGCCAAACTAGATATGTCTCTCCAATCTTAGTCGAACATAAGGGTGACCTGCAATGCATCCCATATAAAGCCTATAAAGGTTCCACGATGATATTAGGTGTTTTCTAGTATTTTAAGAAATGTATAATAATGGAAAGTGATTCTCCCAAATCAGCCTGAATTCCAAAACACAGGCCCTTAGCATATCCTCTAACACCTAGATAGTCCACTCAGCCATCCGGTCATTCTAGGGGTGAACTATTATGATCTTTTGAAACTAGGTTATGAATTACTATTGGAGTCCTCTAAAAAATCATGATGTGGACATATAATCATGGTTATAGACAGTTATAGAGGTTACCCCAGGAAGTTGAATGACCACGCATAGGTACAACTGCCCGAAGCTCTCTACTGAACTCTGGTCCTTGATATAATGGAATTATAAAAACATGGTATGTAGGCCAACAATCACTTAGATAGCATTGGAGACACTTTATTTCTGTATAATACCCATCATGAAGTCTATAATATGTCTTTCCATTTCCACTCAGTGATCTCAAGAGTCCATTTCAACCCTATCAGAATCAAGTGTTCAACATTCTCATACTGACATGTGAGAAACCAATAGATGAACTTGGAAACAATCCACCTAATTCCAGCCCACCAAAACTTCCCTAAATGTCCCTATATATATTTTCCACACTGATATGTAAAACTAATGGTATGTGTGAAACAATCTCATCACCTTCTTACAAAATGTGACTAGAAACATTGTTTGTCCCTAAAAAGGGATGGTGTGTTTGCCTCCTTCCAAAAATCCATCTAGTGAATCTCCTAGAGATATCACATCTCATATAATCTCACAATTTATTTCTAAAAACTAATCCTTTATCTCACACTGATGAAGTGGAGGAGCCAACTACATCTACTGAAGAAAAAACACACCCCTATCCCCCACTAGGGTCAGCTAAAACAAATCAAACTACTCAGATGCTTCCTCCAGTGAGAGATAACTAGAATTCTTACTAAGGGAATATGTAATCACATTTCATTTCCTGAGAGTATATACTTTCTCAATGTCATATTCACGATGAAAGTTAACCAATACCTCTATCCTAAGTTTAGATATCTCTAAGTGAAAATATACTAGAATCTATAGTGTTACGAGAATACAATAAAGCGCTCTCCCAGAAGATAGTGCCTCCACATCATCAGAGCAAATACTACCACTGCCAACTCTAGGGTGTGTGTACTGTACTTTTTTTGGGGGTATTAACTACCTCATACCATATGTGATGACTACATCCATCTGCATCAACATGTGGTTGATCCCAATTCTAAAGGAATCTCAAAACACTATGTACTCTACGCCCTCCTCTAGTAGTCTTAACATGAGATTAGTATTAAGCCTCAGCTTTAACTCCTCAGAGGGTCATTGACACTACTCAGTCTAGGTAAACGACTACCCTTTATATTTCATGTATTCAAATGGGATGAAATCCTAGAGAATTCTACCCAAAACCACCTGTAGTACCCTGCCAAGCCATCGAAACTTCACAACTACGATACACTCTTGGGTAGATCCCAAGAAACCACCACATCAAAATTTATTTGTTTCATAAAAAATCCATGATCATATGTGAAATTCCCCAAAAAAATAACCTTAAAGATCTAGAAGTGGCACTTCGAGAGCCTACTGTAATTTCGAGGCTCCTGAAGTAACTTTAGGACCAATATCAAATGCTTTGCATGATCAGCCTCTAATGTAGAAAAAATGAGTATTCCATTGGTGATGATAATCAAAAATCATTCCCAGTATGTCAAAATGATATGCTTCATTAGATTCATAAACACTAGGTGGGAATTAGTGAAACTAAAAGGAATCAACTAAATCACATAGTGTTTATAGTGACATCAGAATGTTGTATTCAGAATACTAGTCTCGTGAACATTCAACTGGTGGTAGTCATACCTGTGATCGATATTTGAGAACCAAATCACATCATGAAACTTGAAAAAGTGGTCTTCAATTCATAAAAGGGGTACTTGTTCTTTATCGTTACCTAGTTTAGGAAATATAATCAACACCAAGCCTCATGCTCCCTTCACCCTTTTTGATGAACAAAACTGAAGCTTCCGGGAGGGACACACTGGATCTAATAATGTTCATCATTAAAAGGTCCTCCAATTTCACCCTCTACCACCATAATTTTGGTAGGGACCATCTAATATTTTTTAGATGATATCAGTTCAGTCTCGGGGTGAATGTTAATGCATAATTCCATTCCCTGCCTCAGAGGTAGTCTCACAATGTCCACGGAGAAGATGTCCATATAGTCTTCCACTATCGAAGGAATCTGTATTTATGAAGATCCTATTACACCGACGACTATTCTATCTTACTAAAGGGTGATAGGGTGTATTTTCCTTCTTATAAGACCCACTCGCTCAACCATGAGATATCACTTGCCCGTATAAGAGAATATCGTCTCATCTGCCTGAGGGAATCTAACAAACATGCGATGATGGTCAATCTAGTCCTAAACCATGGAAAACCAGTCCATAACAATTTTGATGTAATAATATTTTATCATGATGAATAGGATAACCCATGATAAACTCTATCCACCGAGTTTCATCTTTCACTATCGACATATAGGCGATATCAAAGAAGATTTCACTGTAGCAACCTCTCTCCAATGATACATGGATGAAAACTCAACAGGAAGCTCAGACACTCTCATTAGGTATATGTATATGAGGAATGAATTGCAACTATGTCTATAAATAATGGATCAAGAGTATAATAAAAAGATATTGTGACTTAGATTATGTCATATGTATCCTGGTCATATCCCTCCATTATGATCACCTACTTGTGTCCTTGACCGCAAGCTCCTTAAGCCTAGAATGGGTCACCTGATGGTGGTGGTGAGAGTATTTCATAGCATCTTCCCCCACCAATAGATCCTCCATCCAAAGATACACCTTCTTCTCTACCAGCATTGCCTCTATGGGGGTTGCACTGGTCATTCTTGGGAGTTCACTGATCACAATGATGCCTCTGTTGTGGTTTTCCATCTCCTTCCCTCCTTCCCAACTTAACTTGATGAGTCTATAAACTGTGAGTCGTGTGACCATTCCAATCACAATAAAATCATCTCCCCACTCAATGTTGATCGAAGAATCTACACGAACCCTACACTGCATGCCCCAGGTCACTCTGTCCGTGCATGATAAGGTCTCATGCGCTAAGACACTATAGATTGGTACATTCTAGCTGTTGTAGAAGACTATGACCCACGACACTAACTAGTATCTCTAGCTTCCTGGCATCACTCTACTAGGAATATTTCTATCACCAAATCCATCTCTATGACTCCATCATAGGTGGTAATTCACAAGGGGACCACACCATCACATATGTCTCTACAAAGACCCTACTCAAACTCTACATCAAGAAGTTACCATCTTGAATCAGGTCAAGGGAGTCAGTGAACCTCACAGTATATTGAACAACCATCATACTACCCCTTTATAGCTCATGAATCTCTAATATCTGAATTGAGTTCAAGAATGAGGGGTAATAATCCTCATGAAATAGTACATGTAAGTTGAACCATGAGTGAATCATCTTATCATGATTCTGCAGGACTAGTCTCCACCAGTACCCTACTACTCCATGGAATAGATTGGATTCCAGAGAAACCATCTAATCAGTTAGGGTTCACATGAGCATGAAGACTCGGATCACTTACTAAAGCCAATCCTCCATGGGGATATAGGTCACCATGAAACCTGAACAGTCTCTAATGTTGTAACTCGCATAACATGTTAAGCCTGCATGTGGCCTTAGTCTACAAAACATGTACTATATATAGCTTGGTAGGAAGGGGTGTTTCTATCTAACCACCTAGAGGGAACACCTCATGATATGTCCTTTGAACTAAGGATTCATCACACAATGGATTTTCGTCACAATACCGTATGAGTAACCTGGCTAGCTGCCTTCATAGAGGAAACATGAAAGTTATCAAATCATACCACACATAGATGAGAATATATATATATATGTGTGTGTATATATATATATATATATACGGAGACTTGACATGAGAAGGATTTCCAAAGGACCCAATCCTATATGATGCATATAAAATTGATACCTACAATTGATTTCTCATAACACGGAGTCCAAAAGTTGGTAGTTAGAGTCCTGGTGTATTGATGTGATGGTTGTCGCACCAATAATAGATTCATTAGCATGAAAGGTGAAATTGAGAAACCTCACCACCATTTTCATAGGTCATGTCCAATTCATCATATGGGGACAACCCCAAACATAATCCCATGGAATAAACTTCTCTAATACCAATTTCTAATGACCAGACCCATTAAATCCTACCTGGATGGCTGAATAATGAGTTATCAAAATCCCAAGCCCACCTCCAATAAGCTAGGGGATGGAGAGAAGTTCCAAGAAGGAATAAATGAAATGGGAGGCATTGAAATAATAATCCTCTATGAATGCATGAAACCATCTCCATGCAAAAGTGTAGAGGATTAATTCAAATACTATAACATGAAGTTTAAAATTATGCATGAAATAAACTCTAGGGAATACAACAATGTATTAAAAGTTAAGCCCGGAAAAAAGGGGGAAATACATGAAAAACTAGAAATGAAGTCCCAACCTGAAAAAAATAGAATAAAGGAAAACTGAAAGAGTCTGATTCCTAATCTCTATGTTCAACCACTATACACAGTCAATGAACCCAAGTACCACTATGATACCCCAATGTCACCATTAAATTGTCTGTCGTTTTTATAATACATGAAGCATGCCGGAAAATACCATGTAGGGGTGAATATATACATACATAGTAGAATGCCCGAAAAAACCAAAAACGGACCAATAGAAAGATAATAAAATGGTCAGCTCAGGTTAAAGAAAAAGGGAACGAAAATTCATCATATATATATATATACTAAAAAAGAAACACAGATGAGGGGGAAAATGGATCTCAATCTCACAGCCCAGCCCAAGATAATGAGTATGCTTGAAACTCTAAAGGCCCATCACTGTTTCCCAACATATCACATGTCTATAAGAGAAATGCATGTGGAGGACACACAAAAAGACATTTCTCCACAACCATAGGGTGAAAAATCACCAATAGAGGACATTCACCTTATTTTGATAAGGCGCTTGCAATGACTCATATTTTCATTAGTTTTTTTACAAATTATTTGGGAAAATTCTGAGACCATACGCTAAGACGACATATGATTCTGGGGCCTGATGTGCCCAGAACGACTCCTTAAAAAAATGTTAAGTTTTTAATAGCACGCGCTTGTGAATTTTCTGAAAAAGTGAAATAAAATTTAAACAGGTGCCCAGATTAGAAATCAGAGGGAACTGTTGAGCTAAGAGCAGTGACTTTTCTCTAGACACGACTTAACTTTAGTCAACACATGTCTTCAGTGGAAAAACCTGAAAAGGGTGTAACCATAAATAAAATTATTATTTTTTAAATCCAAATAACTCATAAAGGATAACTCAGATTGGAAATCTGAGACCACTGTTGAGTTTGTAAGAGGGTGTTTTCTTTATGTGGGGCTTAACATCAGCTAGCACAGACCGAATGTGAAAGATATTTTTTGGATGTAAACGTCAATAAAATATTTTTTATAAAATATTTCACTATTGGTGCAACGAAGCTTTTTCATTTATTACGTGTTTGTTTAAGGATGTATGATTATCACCATAACCCTGGAATTCCTTTGAGGCAAGGAGATGAAGCTCTCTCGACGAACGGTGATGGATCATCGATTGAAGATCAATAAAAAACTGCAGATTTGAAGGATCCTCACCCATGGAAATGATGCCATGACTGTTCTTCGTCAGTGGTCGAACTAAATCATGTTCTGATGTTAATCACTTTTTTATTTCATTTCCTCTCTTATATTCAAATGACAAACACATACTAACCCATGAATATGTTTATTCATGGTTCTTCTATTTTTGAGGGATGTATAACTACTTGTGGGGGTTTGATTGGGGATTATATATGTGTGTTGAATGGCTCTTCATAACCCATTTATCATGAATGGATCTAGGTCGACACGAACAAGGCCATGATGCATTCTTTGTACACTAATTGTGCTTTCTCTCTCCCCTCAACCTATCACGTTCTTCATGCATTCTTTATGTGTTCTTATCCTTCTCCCTATGCCATTAAAATCCTAGGTGGGAAATACCAATCGAGGATAGATTCCATGATGTCACAGTAGAGGTGAGAAGATGGTGCAAGGTTGCGGTGGCTAGAGGCGGTGGCTTCGGCTAGTCCAGTTGGAGCATTATAGGGAAAGGCCTTCGGTGGGGCGGATGACGGTTAAAGAAGCACCGACTCAGTAAGTGTTAGAGTTGGTGTCCTAAGAACCAACTATATATACTTTGATTACATGAATGTACAATTATTATATATTGTTCATTGTTATGCATGACTATAACATAATAATGTCCTGGAATATATGTTCCATTAATAAGGTCAGGAAGATCTCTTCTATCATGAGAACCTTGAAATGCTATAACAATATTTTTAAATAATGTTATATGATTGGATGACATACTATGATAGGGAACATAGTATACAGACCATCATGTGCAAGTATTTGTAAGAATACGAGACTCTCTCTCATGGAGTTCACACTTGGTAATCTCCAAATGGATGATTATGAGAACACACCCACCAGTAGTAATTTTGTATGTATTGGTTTCATCGGAAATTTCTATCTACGAGCATGTGTAATGGTCCTTAGATTGGAAGATTACCATTAACTCATTTCATGACTCGCACACATAGATTTTCTGATTAAAACCATGACCAAGATAGTTGGTGGGAAATAGGGTATGTTATGTGAGTCACGAATGACATGTTGTTAATGGATAAGTTGAGGAAGGATTTGTCCCTTCGATATTTATGGAAGTAGATATCTCAGTCACTCTGATTGAAATAGAACGGTCACCCAAATTCCATTGCCATGGTGTCACAATGAGTTTATTTATGGAAGTCAAAGAATAAAAGATCAAGCTTATAGGTTTATGGCACTACCATGAAACATACTTTATGAGATATTGAGACATAGGGATGAAATTTCATGGTAATCATTCGTATTAGGTGACACGTCAATGTAGATTCAACTTATTTTTCATGGGTGCCTTGACTCATTACTAGACAGTAATCTTGGACTTTAGGTAATTCTGCCTATTTTCAACGATAAAGAAACCTAGAGAGTCACACACTAAGTGTATCCAAGTATCTCAAGTAGAATAAAGATTATACATATATGTGGAATAATAATTATTCAGGGAATCCAAAATCGTTTTAATGTTGGAGGAAAAAAAATGAAAAATATATATACTTGCTGTGTAGTTTTCATTTTGGAAAGGAAATGAAAAACGAGTACACGATGTGAATTAATGATTACACACTACGTAGTTTTTTCAGTCAGGATTTTGAGCATATAATATCGTTTTATTAAATGATATTTATTATTATTAGTAAGGGTGCATGTCATGGAATTAATGATTTGATTTGGGGGTTTTCAATAAGAGTTAACGAAATAAATAAAATGCATAATGCATTTATTTATATCCATAATTCCATAACCTCACGCCCGATTATAAATATCCTCACAACCCAAACACTTTTCCGTAATTGTTGTTCACATCAATTCTGAAGAAATACTCAAGGCCGAAATAACTCCTTCCTCCAAGAACGCTCTCAAGACCAAGAGAGATCCCCATCCATCTGATCAAGGTGATCTAAGGGAGACAATGCAAGCAAAGCCTTTTCCACGCTAGCACTCGGAGATTCCTTTGGTGAAGTCCATAGATATGTGGTGCAGGTGTGGATCCCCACTAGAGGAAGTTTACACTTGGCTTATATGACGCAACGATGAATCATATCGAAACGTGATAAAAAATATCAACAATGAAAGAACGCCATAAAAGGTACTTATTTTCAATTTATTAAATTAATTTTAATCAACCTCTGATGATCCTCTTTTGTGGATCTGGGACTATTCTAATTCTTTTTCTATTTCTATGATTCGATCCGTGGAGTCCGGCGTTTGTCATCGTATGGATCCCATATTGATCATTGCTAATGACAAAAAGTCAAGGGGTCACATCCACCGACAAGCTTCCACTTCACCTGGGACCTACAAGTGTAAGGGAGGTCGAGCAAGGTGGACCATGGGGTAGGACAGGCTGTCGGCAGGGTGGCCGCTGGCAGGGTGGCTGATGGAGGAGGAGGAACACGGTTCAACGAGGATCGTGTGGGAACCCACAGTGGTGGAGACCGTGGGTGGAAATCAGGGGGCCGTGATTGAAGGTCGTAGTGGCAGTAGTAGAACACGACTCAAAGCCGCATCGGAGGGGGCCCACTGAGGTGGTGAGACCATGGGACCAGGTGGAGGAGGCGGCAGCCGCGTAACACAGCTGGAAGTAGGCCAGTGGGGTGCGATGTTGGGGACATGACAACCACATGGTCGGGGAAAACTGCGTGTACCAATAGGGGATGCGGCCGGGGAATGCCGCATCCGGAGCACACCAATAGGCCCGCATGCTGTGGGTCGGACCAGATAAGTCAGGCCGCTCTAGCGACCTAGTGGGCCAATCCAATTCGGTTCGGGTCAGGCCAAACTGGGTCGGGTCGATTCGGCCGGATCGTGTCGGTTGACCGGCACATCGGGTCGGGTCTGATAAGTTGGGTCAGAGCCAGATTGGGCCTTTTCACTAAAATGGTCATCTATTTCAAAAAGTGCGTCTGATTTACAAGACTTTTAAGATTTTGGGAGCTTTCTGACAAGTCGGTCCTTTTGAGATGGATTGGTGTGTTTTTAGTTGGATCATCAGAGGTTGAGAGCATACCCTTTATATTTTCCTCTGAGAGTTCGATGCAGGATCTCGTTACCATCATAGAGGTTGACCCGTATTCTAAAGTGAGTTTTCTCAACCTTGATTAGACATTTGACTTAGTGGGTTGGAGGATGTGTCGCACCAAGAGGTCTGGTCGGTCTTCACTTCTCTTCGTGGTACCTTAGATAGGGTTTTTGGACAAGGTGTGACCAATATTTACATGGGAACTTATCCCCTATCTAGGGTGATATTTCTAGTAGGGATAAGAGTCCCCCCAATAAGTCATGAGTGCAGAGGACCCCTATCTATGTATCGAGATCAGATTCATTCCGTTCTATATGACTAGACCTTATGAGTGTGCTTGGGGTAGTTTTCAGTGGTTGATTTTTGGTTTTGACTTGGTGACTACATGACTTGGGGGCTACATGACTTATCAAAACTCAGCGTGTTACAGACACTTCATGTGTTACTGACACTCTGTGTGTTACCTACACTCCATGTCTTAGTGAGACTTGATTTCTCATGGAAACTATATAACATGTCAAGACCCTAGTGTTCTCTTAGGTACTTTTGGTATACATGTTCTACGTGCTTCTATCCGATAGCTTGGGGAGTGAGATCTCCCGGAACAAGTGTGCTACGAACGGAACCGTGTAGCTAGAAGTGGATGAGACCTTGCCTCTTAAAATCCTCTATGAGTATAACTAGTTGTTCATTTTATATGTGTAATAGAAATATAATTGTGTTGAGATGAATTTATATACTTAGTGGTGTTTTCCCTTTATGATTTTTCTGTGTGGTTTCTTCTTCATGGTGTTTCCTCTGTAGTATTTTTTTGTGTTTCAAGGTGTCCTACTGAGTATTGTTTTACTCACCCATGCACGTCCTTTTTCTGCACGTGTTGTGTCTTGTGAAGAGCATTGATGCTTTGACGGAGTCCTAGGTAGAAGAGTACCAGGTGGTGCTTAGAGAGAGACGAGACAGTTGAGGTGTTCTCCTAATGCTTTATATAGTTGTTCATGTACCTACCCTTCAGGTAGGGATTTCTGCAAACGAGCTTCAAGACCATGTGCTATAGACTCTTTCATTTTTGTGGGCTTTTATTCTGGCCTAGTAGTACATTACTAAACTTTACTGCACTTTACTTTTCTATCGTACTCTGTTGGTTGGGATATAGTGTTATGCATGCATTTTTTACATAATGTTTTTACTCTAACATTTTTGGGTTTGGAGGTGTGTGCATGGGTGAAGGTACTTTGGAAAATGTCTCTCATTTGTGGGATATTCCCACTCGGTGCTAGTCACCATCCCCTGACCTATTAGAGGCAGTCATGGGGTAGTCACGACATGGGAACCTCTAGGATGGTCATGACAAGGCTCCACTCAACAGATAGAGGAATCGCGCCCTACTACGATTGGGGGGGGGGCACTCAGTGAGCAGAGGACTTGTTCCTTATCATGATAAGGGTTACCACCCGGTAGGTACAGGACTTGAAACCTAGTCCATAATGGGGTACCAATCAGTAGGTATTGGACTCTCACCCTGGTATGTTAGAGGAGTAAAATTCAGTAAACATAGCACCCATGCCATAGTGCACCATGGGGTACCACTCATTAGATAAAGGACTTGTGCCATGGTCCAGTAGGGATTATCACTTGGTAAATGGAGTACCTATTCCCTACTATATATGGAGGTACCACTCATTAAATAGATTGGAATATGGGGACCCATGCCCCGGTGTGATAAGGGGATGTCAACCCCGACATCTCTCAGATGGTCCTACCCTGATCACTGTCATCGTCAAGCATCACCTAAAAAAGAATCATACTCGGAACACATCACTTCATATATCTTATTCCAAAAAATGCCACCATCACATTATATAGAGAAAAAAATTACGATAAAGTACTCGTGGGCCAAAATACAAGTCAGGAAGATGGACATATGAGATGAAGAAATTCATGGGGGAAATACACGGTGTGTATGATGGTCCACGTGGCGTAGAACCCACCTCACTTCATGGATAGTTCTTCCCTGGATATGTCTTGGTATGCCACATCATACCAGACAGTGTGTACAGGTAAACATGGTGGGTTTATCCACCCAGTGTCCTAGGTGTGTACACATGGCACACAAATCAGCCAACCAAGTCCAGCCACATGGCATGTCCGAGTGGAACACAACGTGTATGACCAACGAAGGTCCTGGAGAATGTACAAGTAAAACATTACATGGATACCAGGGTAAGGTAACATAGATTGTGGGCATGGAAACATGGAATTTGATCCTTAACTCAGCTGGAAACTCTAGCCACAGTGAAATCCAAATAACATGTTGTGTGTTCTTTCGTCTACATGACATGTAGTCATGTTTTTCGAAGAAATCATAGATTCTTCACATTGTTTTTAGATCCGTCGATTCTACAGAAAATGCCACCATTTTACTACATGAAATCGATGGGGTTTTGTTCCTACCACCAATTACTGGACTCCGGTGGCCGAAAATCGAATTCTAGTCATCCATTCGAAGCCCGCAATAACTCTTGAAAATCATGGTGCCTTCTTCTGCTCTTCCGTATTCCAGATTCACATATTTATTTCCTACGTCCCACAATATATCACGATCTATTCACAAATCATCAATACATTCATCGTGCACACAACTATTATGAATCTGAGGGTATGATCGCACTCGAATTGACCCCGATAATTTCAAATCATGGCCTCATGGAGAAATGATGAAGAACATGAAAAACAAATGGAGTAAAAGCACATGGACAATGTGAATCCATCATTGGTCAAGCATTTTAAGCCAAAGATCATATAAAATGGATGTCTAAGGTAATAACACGTGTAATAAGAAGTTTAATAGGATGAACAATATGAAAGATAATAGGGCTCTTGTGAATGATCAATTAATCATAGATAAAAAAGAAAATAATTATATTCATGTTCAATATATGAAAAAAATGGTAGAAAAGTACAATTAATGAGTCCTACCTTGATTTAGATCAATCATTTGTAAAGAATGCACTAGCCAACAATGATGAAGACCCACCGCATTCACTATCTCTTAAACCACCTCAATCTAAATATTTGCATCCTCCAATCTTGATCCTCCAATAAATAACGTTATCCTATAATCCTCTCAGGGCTATATAGCCAAATAAATAAAAAAATAAAGTGTTTGGTCATCCACTTATGGCTATGAAATACTTATAGTGTATTTGGTTAGGTCATCTAATCAAATAATTAAATAAATTGTTTTATTAAATGCACCGGTCAACTACTATCTCAACTGGACATCATGCCTCGTCCTGTAGGTTCCAAGAGGAGTGGAAAAGCGATGGTAGGTGTACCCAACATTTATTTTTTCCATTAACGACAATCAATCTGAGATCCATCATGATAATAAAATACCGGATATTCATAATAAAATTAAGAACAAAAGAAAAAGAGGGGAGTGATGAAACCATATAGAGGATCATCATATGTTGGTTATAATCAATTTAATTAAAAGACGAGAATTACTATGATGTAATTCTCTCTCTGTTGAAGTTTCTGGTCCTGATCTGATGTGATTTATCATTGCGTCATAGAATCCAAGTGTAGGATTCCTCTAGCAGTGATCTACATGTGCTCCACATATATCAGGATATTGCCGAAGGGATATCCGGGTGCTAGGACCGAAGAGCATTCACTTGCGATGTCTGTCTTTGATCTCCTTGAGATCAGTTCACAAATCACTCTCCTTAATCCAGTGGAGGATGATCTCTCTCGTAGATTGAGAGTTATCATGGAAGACAAGAATTCTTTCTTGGATTTAAGGAGATTTCTCTAGATTCATTGTGCACAACCCTAATTAATGGCTCAACTAATGAGAAAAATATAATTGAGATTTTAATTACTTAGAATAATAAAATGGTTTAATAACCCGAAATCATTTATTCATTTCATTTTATTCATAGTAAGACCTCATGTCTAATAATAACAATTTACTATTATTATTACTTAACATGAACCAAACAAATTACACCTAATATTATTTAATTAATTAAATAATATTATTTCTCACAAATCCCCAGAAAAACTACACGGCATGTACTTTTGTTTTCCATTTTCTTTATTTCCTCCACCACATTTATTAAACCTTGAATAATGGCTATTTATTTCTTAAATAAATATTACTCCATTACTATCTAATAAATACATTAATTCCCCCATAGTATATTCTCTCAAATAACTAGTGTCGAAGTAAATTTGATCAGACATCCTTGAATAATTATTAAACCACAATCAAGAATAATTTTTATTTAACTTGTTGAAATAATATTTAACTAAGATACTTAGACACACTTAGTGTGTAACCCTCTAGGCCTATTTCTAAGTGGCATTAGGTGGAGTCTGCCTAATGTCCAAGGTTCGAGTCTAGCAACACCCCATGCACCCATAGAGAGAAGAAGTTAATGCCACAATGACTTGTCACCTCTTACGAAAGCTTATCATGTAATGCAATCCCTTTATCCATATATCTCAAATCATGTGGGTTTCATGTTGGTCCATCAACCCATGTGCTCAATTATTAGTTTTTGACTTCTCGGAATTGAACTTGCTCATTACTTACCATGGCCAAGGATTTATTTAGACTATATCCATTCCATAAAAGGGTCTAAGATAGCTACATACATTATGGAATAGAAGGGACAAATCCTTTCTCGCATTATCTATTAATGTAGTATTACTTGTGATGCAACCGAAATATCATACCTCGTTGCAGACAGTGTGTCATCATTGTTTTCATCAATACATCTAAGTGCGCGAGTTGTAATACCCCTTAATAACAATCTTAAGATCAATGTACCCATATACACATCTATAGATGAGAACATCCAATGACGCTGTAAAATGTGTATTTACTACTGGCAAGTATCATTTTCATAATATCCTCCTAAATATTACAAAGGGAACACACCATGAGGAGGTACCTTAATGTTTTCTGAGTCATCACCCTTAAAGGCCTATATTATTTTATCCCTCAAATAATATCATCCGACCATATAAAATATATTAAAGAACATTATTATGTCCCTTCCGGGTTCTCATCATAGCAGGGATCCACTATGACCTTTTAGTTTAATAGCTATCCTTATAACATTATCACATGCATTGTCATGCAAAATAATAATCAAGATGTGATAAGGAATTTATTAATGAATAAAGTACAAAGTAGTTGGTTCTAGGCCACCAACTCTAATAGACTCTCACTTAGACTAGATCCAATTGGTAACAACCTTTAACCTGCTAGCTCTCACATGATATTCATGCTTCTGCTAAGATATGACTTTAGTCATGGGGTCACCCACGTCCTCTTCCGTGGACACTCTTCTCACCACGACATCACCCCTTTTATAGAAATGCCTCAAGAGGTGATACTTTCAAAGTATGTGCTTTGTCCATTGATGTGACCTTGGTTCTTTTGTAAGAGTCACCACTGCAGTATTATCACAATACAATGTGTCATGATCTTCACTACTAGGCTCCACATCATGCTTCTGGACAAATTTTTGAATCCGAACGGCTTCTTAGGATGCTTCAAAATTTGAACACCACTGTATAATCAACAACAAATGGTTGCTTTGAACTCTTCCAGCTCAAAACTCCTCCATTGAGACAAAAAAAATATTCTGATTGTGACTCTAGATCATTTTGATCTGTCTGAAAACCAGAATTAGTATACCCTCTGATAACAAGCTCCATGTCTCCTCCATACACCATTAACATATCCTTAGTTCATCGCAGGTACTTAAGGACAGTCTTAACAGCAGTCCAATGTTGTTCTCATGGTTCTTCTTGATATCTTCCTACCATGATAAGTGCATAGGAAACATTATGTCTGGTACATAACATGGCATACATGATGGATCTTATAGATGAAGCGTATGATACCTTACTCATTCTATCTTTCTCATGTTGTGTCTGAGGACACATTTTCTTAGAAAGACGCAGGTTATGTGACACTAGCACCAATCCCCTATTGGATTGTTCCATAATAAATATCTTTATTATTTGGCCAATGTATGTACTCTGACTTAGTCCAAGCAGTCTCATGGATCTATCATGAATGATCTTGATTCCTAGAATGTAGGCTACTTCACCCAAGTCCTTAATGGAGAAACACTTTTTCAACAAGTCCTTAACTGACTTTAATACTGGTACATAGTTTATAATAAGCAATATGTGGTCAACATATACTACTAGGATAATGACCTCATTCCCATTAAACCGCTTATAACCACATGGCTCACATTCATTCTTAATGAAACCAAATTATTTTATGGCTTCATCAAATCAAATGTTCCATGACCTGGATGCTTGATTTAATCCATAAGTGGATTTTTCAAACTTGTAAACTCATTTGGCTTCACCTGGTGTCACAAACACTTCTTGTTGTGTCATATAGAAATCTTCCTGAAGGTTACCATTAAGAAATTTTGTTTTGACATCCATTTTTCAAACATCATAGTCAGGGTAAGCAACTATGGAAAGTATGATTATTATGGACTTAAACATGTCAAATAGTGAGAATATTTTATCATGGTAAATTACTTGACATTTTCTGAATCCTATAGCCATTATTCTTTATTTATAGCTGCTAACGCGACCTTCCATGTTCAGTTTTCTCTTGAATACTCATTTTCCTCCAATAGTCTTTATATCAACTGGCTCATCGACCAGAACCTGAACATGGTTCTGATACATGGAATCCATCTCAGAATTAATATCTTCTAGTCATCTTGCAGATTCTGAGATTTTTAATTCTTCATTGTAGGCGATATGTTCATCATTGTCCAACAATAATGATTCACCATTCTTGGTGACTACCAAATATCTCTGGTTCTCTTACCTCTCATGATCTCCTATGCTGTACATGTGATTCTTGAACCTCTTCCACAGGGACATGTGGAACTCGTTCCTGTACCAACTCATGTGTAGCTTGAGCATCAACTTCACCGAAGTCAATTTTGATCCCACCAACCTTTTTATGGATGTGCTCCCTTTCAAGAAAGACGACTTGTTTGGAAACAATGATTTTCTTATCTGAAGGGTTATATAGATAATATCCTTTCATTTACTTTGGATATCCTATAAAGATACAGCTCGTGCCCCGTGGTGATAGTTTGTTTCATGAGAATGCCTCAACGAACGTCTCACTTCCCCATACACGTCTGTGCAAGAAAATGGGGTTATTTCTATTCCATAACTCAGAGTGAGTTCTATTTGCTGCCTTAGTTGGTACTCAGTTTAATGTGTATGTTGCAGTTTGTAATGCATATCCCCAAAAGGATAATGATAGAGTTGCATGACTCATCATCAACCTCACCATGTCCAAAAAGGTGTGGTTTCCCCTTTCACTAACATGATTCCACTATGGTGTATAATGAGGATTAACATAAAATTGAATCTCAGACACCTGTAGAAGATTGATGAAATACCTTTTTAGATATTCTCCACCTCAATCCGATCGAAGCTTCTCTATATTCTTACCATGTTGATTCTCAACTTCATTCATGAATTCCTTAAATTTCTCTAAGGACTATCACTTATACCTCATTAAGTAGACATAACCATATCTACTCAAATCAAAAGTAAAAGTAATGAAGTAAGAATATCCACCTCTATATTCTACTAGAAATGGTCCACATACATCAGTGTGCACCAATCCTAGAAGCATTTTGGCCCTTTCACCTTGTCCACCGAAAGGCGGCTTGGTCATTTTACCTTGTAAAAAAGTGTGACATCTATCAAGTTGATTTAGCTTAGTAAAGTCTAAATAATTATCATGGCAGAGATTTTTCAAGCACTTATCATTTAGATGATCGAGATGGTGGTGCCACAACTGGGTGATATATGAGTCTTGTGAGTTTGTTTCATTATTGATTTACAACACTTGGTTTTCAAAATTTAATACAAACAAAATGTTATTTAAATGCATCATACAATAACATACGTTGTTCTTATAAAAGAAACAACCCTTATTTCCAAATGTGAAGATAAATCCATCTATATCCAAACATGATACAGAAATTATGTTCTTGGTAACACTAGGCACACAATAGCAGTTAGGTAAAACTAAAAGCTTCTTAGTTGGCAATGAAAAATGGTAATCGCTAATGGCCAATACAGCCAGCCTCGCGCCATTGGCATCTCGAAGATCCACCTCCCCTCTGGCAATATTTCTAAATCTATGTAGAGACTACATTTGAATACATATCTGAGCCCCACAAGTTGTATCTAATACCCAATGTTTAGAAATGGAAATATTACACTCGATAACGATCGCACCTATAGCATCCCCACACTTCTGGTAGCAGTTATTCTTCTAGTGGACTTGCTTGCCACATGCAAAACATATCACCTCTTGTTCCATACCCTAACTCTAAATCTTCCCCTTTTTGGAGGGACGGTGCTTAGGGGCTTCAGACCGTTTATGAATCCCTGGCCCATTTTTCTTGTCCTTCCTTTTCTTATTCGCCATAAGGACATCAGGTTTTTCATGCCCCATGACCTCATCTACCTGGTTAATTAAGGTCAAAATTTTTGATAGACTCTTATCATTGTTTCTCATGATGTAGTTGACAATAAAGATATAGAAGGTCTTAGGAAGTGACGATAGGATGAGATCTGTACACACTCATCCGGGAACTTAATCCTGAAGATGTATAGGCATTCAATGCAGCCAATAAGTTTGACTAAATGAGGCCTAGCTGGCGCAGACTCTCCAAGATTAGTTTTAATCATAGCGTTTGAGATATCATATCTCTCATGTCTCACCTTATCTTGAAAGAGATTCTTAAGGTTAAACATCATGTTATATGTATCCATGATTTTATTTTGCTTAAAAATCTCATTAGACATTAATGATAGCATTAAACATTAGACATTTGTGGTATCATCCATATGTATCATATAGAAAGATAGTTCCTCATCACTTGCCTCTTTTCTAGGCGCAACTGGAATAGGCTCCTCCAGCACATACAATTTCCTCACGTGGGGAAGGATGACGCGTAAACGCCTCTATCATTCCTGTAAATTTGTTCCAGTGAGAAGGTTTTTCTTCTCGAGTATGGTTCGTAATGATATATTTGAAAACATTTTTATTTTTGTTTCTATAAATTTATATTAACCAAGGTTTAGTACTTTATCATGATAAAACTAAGACTAATAAATAAATTAATACTTATTAGTCTCCCACTATTTTATCAAAATCCAATAGCCCTCACCATTGACTTTAGAATATTCTATTTCCTGAATATTCTGGTGGTAAGGATCCATATTTCCTATCATGTTACCCTAACTAGGATTGTCCCGACAACTTGATGGGTTTTAGGTAGGCATTCAAATGTAGAATGCGTTAACTCGCAACTCCTTGCTCTGCTGAGTGGAATAACCAATCCCGAAATCCTTTTATTTTGGATTTCCTCAACCACTGACTCTTTTTCACACCATGTCCTGCTCTGGCAGTGATCCCTTGACTTGAACCAAGTAAAGTCAACCAAAACCTGTAAATTAGTTTTCTCTAATAATTTAAATCACCCCAACTATAGTTGGTCAAGCACTTTGAACTATAGTTCGATTCTAACCAAGACTTTGGAAGGCTATACCGATATAATATTTTTTTTAGGGATTTTATCCTTATACGTAAATTTTCATTTTATTATCTTTGATTACATGCTTTTTAATATTAAGTGGGATATATTTAAGTGATTAACCATGTCTATGATAATATTTACGCATAAGCCGGTCTTATTTTAGATTCATCTTGCATGCTTGTTTAATTCATTAATTGTGTGATCGTGACAACACACCCAGAATAAATAAACCATCCAATAGACAGAAGTAAAATAAATGGTATGATCATGATCTTGTTCTGTTAGTTATTTTATCTATGGGTTGATAAACTAATCCAAGACCTAGGGGAGAAACACATTGAACCTTTTGGGTTCGTGTTTATAGCTTTCCACATGTCCACCTTTGTATCTCATTGGATTGGTTTCACCTTGAATCCTAACTTGAGCCGCCTCTACTAGATTGGGAGATTCATCCATTACATATGATTTTATCTCACATGCAGGTGAGGGGTAAAAGGGGTTTTACATAAATGAATCCATGGGCACGCAGACCTTATATATTAATGAGGATAAGTCTCATAGGACAAAAAATTTAATTTAAATAAATAAATTAAAAGAAACCATTCACATACAATGGTCTTGGTCTAGCTCATGATCATCCATACATGCAATAATATTTAGGCATAAACAAAACTACAATTCAATTATTTAATCGTTAGTATTTAAGATAAACCACGCTCGAATCAATTAATTATCTTTAATTAATAAATCCTTTTATCCTGAACTCTTTTTCTGAATTTCATTGAGATTCTCCTCCATTATAATTTTAAACAAATAAATTCATTTAAAATTATCTTTGTATGTAACTTGCATATTAGAGGCAACCCGATGAATTCCCATTCATAACTACCCAATGATTAGAAATTAACATTAAGAAGATGGTATGTTAGACAAACATATATATATTACAACGAACATGTGTTGTGTCTCAGCTGTATGCATGCACTATGGTAAACGTATCAAGGGTTTGTATAATATAATAATAAATTTTAATAAATCTTTGTAATTTGGATGAGTACACGTTGTGTAGTTCCGACTACATGACGTGTACTTTTGTTCACTCTCTATCTAAAGTACATGACCAGGAACATGGAATGTAGGTGTACTTCATAAATCGTCGAAGTACAAGGAATTTTTAGTGGTACACACGCTGTTTAGTATCCGCGTTACACGATTTCTAGCCAGGCAATCCATGTACGAGGTACGTGGTCCAAACCTAACCTGAAGGGTCTATGTGCCGTGTTTAGTGGGCCACATGGTGTGTAATCAAGAAACCGGGTGCCACATGTTATTCTTCAACACAAGGAGTCTTAAAGACTTAGATAGAATCCAATGACATGACCTCGTTTGACGGACTGTCCCAGGGCATGAAACGTATACTATACAGCGTGTACTACCGAATACAAGTCGTGTGTTATGGTGTTGTACAGCCAGGATGCTTTGGAAACTTCGAATGAGATCCTCTGTTTTATTTTAATCAAAATTAAATGAAAAAATAATTTCTGTAAGGTGAATAAGAAACGAAATAGGAGGAATAGATCTCAAGATTCAGATTTATAGAAAGATTAACTTGAATTGAAAAAACTAAATTATTAAATGCGTAAATGACCAACGAAAAACTAAATAATTATAATCAATGATATGACCCCTCTGATACCACTTGTAGGTTTCGGTCGCAGCGGAAGTGAGTTGGTGGGTGCACACAACATTCATTTTTGTTATTAACGACGATCAATCTGAGATCCATCACGATAATAAAATGTCAGATCTTCAAAATAGAATGAAGAACGAATGAAAAGGAGGGGAGTCCCAGAACCATAGAGTGAATCATCATATGTTGGTTATAATTAATTTAATAAAAATATTAGAATTACCTTGATGGAATTCTCTCTCTGTTGATGTTTCATGTCATGATCTGATGTGATCCATCGTTGTGTCCTAGAATCAAAGTGTAGGATTCGTCTCGCAGTGATTTACACGTGCTCCACGTATCTTTGGACGTCGCTGAAGGGATCTTCGGGTGCTAGAATGGAATAGTCTTCACTTGCGATGACTGCCTTTGATTTCCTTGAGAGCCACTTGCAAAGCACTCTCCTTAATCTGATGGAGGAGGATCTCTCTCATAAAATGCAAGCATTCTTGGAAGAAAAGAATTGTATATTGGCTTGAGAGATTTCTCTCGATCCGTTGTGCACAACCACAATGAATGGCTCGGCTAATGAGAATAATATAATTAGGATTTTAAATACTTTGAATAATAAAATGAATTAATTACCAAAAGGCATTTATTCATTTAATTTAATTCTTAGTAAGACATCATGTCTAATAATAAGAGTTGACTATTATTATTACTTGAAATGTGTCCATCGAATTACACCTGATATTATTTAATTAATTAAATATTATTATTTTCCACAAATCCCCAGAAAAACTACATGACGTGTTTATTAATATACCCGACGTGTACTTTTTTTCATTTTAATTATTTCCTCCACATTTATTAGACCATGAATAATGGATATTTATTTCTTAAATAAATATTACTGCATTGCTCACTAATAAATATATTATTTCTCCCACAATATATTCTCTCGAATAACTCATGTCGAAATAAATGTGATCAGGTATCCTGGAATAATTAGTAAAACACAATCAGAAATAATCTTTATCCAACTTGTTAAATTGATATTTAACTGAAATACTTGGACACACTTAGTGTGTGACCCTCTATGCCTATTTCTATGTTGCATTAGGCGGAGCCTGCTGAAAGTCAAAATTTAGCTTCTAGAAACATGCCACGACACCCATTGAGAAAGAAGATAATGCCGGAATGATGTGTCACCTCCTACAAACACTTACCGTGTAATGTAATCCGTTTGTCTCAATATCTCGATTCAAGCGGGTTGCATTCTAGTGTCATCAACTCATGTTCTCAATTATTCTTTCTTTGTCTTCCCATAATTGAACTTTCCAATTTCTGACGATGGATATTGATTTATTTAGGCTATATCAATTCCATCAGAACGCTTGAGATATCTACTTCTATTATGGAACAGAAAGGACAAAACCTTTCTTGAATTATCTATTAATGCAGTAATACTCATGACGCACCCTTTATATCATACCTCACTGCAGACAGTGTGTCATCACAGTTTTCGTCAATACATCTAGGTGTGTGAGTTGTAATATTCATTAATAATAATCTTAAAATCTATGGACCAATACTCATGTCTGTAGATAGGAACATCCAATGACACTAGAAAATGTAGATTTCCTACTGGTGGGTCTTGTTCCCATAATATTCTTCTTGATATTACCAAGGGCACATACCATGAGAAGGTTGCTCAAAGTTTACTGAGTCATCACCCTTAATGGCCTGTATTATTTGTGTTCCTTAAATAACATCATCCGACCATAGAAAATATATTCAAGAACAGTGTTATAACCCTTTCTGGTTCCCATCATAGTGGGGATCTACTATGACCTTTTTGTGTAACAACTATCCTTAAGACATTATCACATTCATTGTCATGCATAAGAATAGTCAAGATATGATAAGATATTTATTAATTAATAAAGTAAAAAGTAGTTGGTTATTGGCCACCAACACCAACACAACCAACTATAGGTCGCATCTAGTGTAAACTATGTGTTCCAGTATCAATTGTGGTCTGAGATTTCTCATTTGAGATCCAAACTAATGGGAAAACGGAAGTCACCGAGATGATTCTTGTGTGTGCATTAAAATATATTAATATTTTTAATAAATTTATTCTAGGGTTTATAGACATCGAAACACCATACTAACTCCGAGGATAAATCCAGACATATACATAGAAATATTTAGAAGAAAAATCCAATAAAACTAGAGTCGCTACACGACAGAATAAATTTCACTCATCACGAGAATAAAAAACCTTTCATTTAATACATTATTCATCCTAAAAATATCCTTAAAAAAACATGACCAACTCAATTGGAAACTTAAACAGTTCATTGGAATTAGACACTCTTCACTGAATCATTTCATCAAAACATTGGTTACCTCATCAATTCATTATACTCGGAGACACCCGCAACCACTCATATATTGAAGTCACATAGAGGAAATTACTCAAATCACCCATTCACCTACGAACATACAACAACAACAATGGACACTCATCACCCCTATAATCTTCAAGAATCTTCCCTACAACAAAAGTAAGTCCTAGAAAAATATTGATCTGGATCCTTCATCCACTCAAGTTCCTTTCAACAATCTCATCAGTGTCAGATTTGGAGTAGGTGTCTTCCACCAGATCCATGAATGAAACACCACAATATCCTCATTCGATCAAATTTTCACCAGATTTGACCAGTATAAAACTTGGATGAAGCTACATCAACACACATCAGTTAGATTCGACCCACACTACTACAAAATGGGGCAAGAAAAGCGATACACATTTATCAGCACTTTTTAACAGCGCTGATAAAGACCCCTTTTATCAGTGCTAGTAAAAAAGCCCTAATAAAGGGGGGTCTTTAGCAGTGCTTTTATATAAGCACTAATAAAGACCCCCCCTTATTAGCGCTTCTATAGAAGCACCGATAAAGACCTCCCTTTATCAGCGCTTTTATAAAAAGCACTGATAAAGGGTAAAATTTTAAAAAAAAATTAATATATAAAGCAATAAATCTATTTATATTGATAAAAATATAATATTTATTTTTTAAATATGTTTTAGAAATGATGAATTGAAATCAAATATGAATGTATATGATATTTACTAAAAGAGGATTATAAAATAATTAAAAAAATGTTTAATTAATAATTATGTAATTTCTATAAAACAATAGTCATGTAATTACACTTTGAGTATAAAAAAATAAAAAAATAAATAAAAGATCAAAAATATGTTGAAAACAAAACTCAAACTTCAAAAGGACATAAATTTTGATCCGAGACACCGTTTGAGCTCTACAGCATATCAAATCGAAGCCTCCAATGTGCTATACAGCCCTGTGGACGGGTGAACCCGTCCAAAGTTTTTTCGGGGCCAAGAAGGCTCATAAGGCCTCCAAAACTGAGTTTTTAGTTGGTGTACCCGGATTTTTTACCATTAAAACAAATATAACTTCTGATATCGATGTATGATAAATGTTTACCATATATCATATCGGTGATGGTTGCATTTTCTTCAATTTGACTAATTGTGGAGTAGAAACAGACTCCTGGATTAGAAGTTATGGTTGTTTTAACATTCAAATGCATCTAACCTCTGATTTAGATGTCCTTTTTTCTTGTACCACATATCATATCGAAGAATGTTTCATGTTTGTTGATTTGACTAGTTTTGGAGTTGAAACTGACTTCTGCATTATATGTTATAACTTTTTAACATTCTCGATGACTTTTCACATCCACATTTCTAAGTATTCATTCATAACAATATACATATACATATATATATATCTGTGTTTGTGTGTTGTATATATGTATGTATGTATTTATTTATTTATAAACACACGTAAAAAACACATAAATGTATTTGAAATTATTCTTATAAATATATATATTAATATACAAATAAATATACAGATAAAGAATTATAACTATATATATATATATTTATATTTATATACAAATATATATATATATATATTAATATAACTAAATAAATTTATATTAATTTGGATATGTATTAACATACAAATACATATAACAATATATATATATATATATAACTTGATATATCATTAAAGGGACAAAAAAAATGTCTAAGTGGTAAAGTTGCAGCCTGCAAGGGTGGAGGCCCTCTGTTCGAATTCTAGTGGTAGTAGGGTCCCGCGGGCGTAGCGAAGCGGGGTGCAGTGTGCGGGTTGAGGGGGGAGTAGGCGCAGCGATGCGGGGTGCACCATACGAACATGCCATGAATTATATATATAATTCCTTTCAATTTTTTTTGACATTTATCAGCGCTAAAAAAATAGCGCTGATAAAGGACCCCTTTTATCAGCACTAAAAAAGCACTGATAAAGGGGTTTTTTATTAGCCCAATTTTTAGCGCTGATAAAAGGGACCACCTGTAATCAGTTTTGCACTTTACAGTGCTCATAAAAGCACTGATAAAGTGGTTTTTTGAGTGCTGATAAAAGAAACTTTTGTAGTAGTGTCACTCAAAACTCATAAATCATACCTGTAACCAAGTTGCGGCTCGACATCATCTCCTTCAAAAGACTCGGCGAGATCTTGGTTTTTATTTAAGTAGTCCTTCTCTACCTGGTTCGACCGGATTCTCGATGTCGGCTTCAATAATATCTCAGTTTCTTCAAGATCTGATGATCTTCGACTAAAAAAATGGTACCTCATTTTCCATGGCTCCACTAGATCTCGGTTTAGAGAAGACTCACAATGCCAACCATATTCCAAGATCTAGTTCGACAATTTCAACGGGCTCGACATTGAACCTCCGATTCATAGGTGTTTGGCTACCAATGCTAGTGGGTAAATGGGCTCCGAGACTCTATGGAAAAGGGTTATGTTTCTTCTAATGCAACCAAAAACAAATAAAGAAAACTGAATAAATAATCCATAAAAAATAATGTAAAATTAAATATTATTTGTTAAATTATTAAATACATAACAAAACAATTAATTAAATTCTTACTCATTATTTTGTAAAAACACTAAAATATTTTAAATTATAATCAAATCACTTAAATTAATTAATTGGATAAATATTTAGTAAAAGAATGATATGTTAAATATTACAAAATAAATGAATTATAATTCAATGCCACTAATTATTAAATTAATTAAAGAAAATAAATAAAATGCTAATGTTCAATTAATTAATTAATTATAAAAATGGAAAAAGAAAAATAAATTAATAAAACAAAAAAAACAATGACGCTAAAATTAATATTTTTATATAATCTTATAAATTAAACTATAACTCAATGTTAAATAAAAAATTATAATTAAAACATAAAAAACATTAATTAATCATAAAATTAAAAGCTTTATTAACTTATCACAAAATTAACATCAATTATAAATTATTCATTAAAAATATATCTTTAAAAATTAAAACCTAATTAAAATAATGAAATGATGCAGAAAAATAGTATCAAATCTAAGTCATATCAACTGTCCCATAATCCGTGAGAAGTTGGAAACGAACCTCTATTAATAGCCTGTTAGCCAGAAAAAACTGCTAACATTTTCCACATTCATTGGAGCTTCCCATGTAACAACTACCTCATTCATTGATATTTCCCCAGCCACACCCCATTGGTACACCACATATGTAAGGAAATGCACCTCCCATGTTCAAAACGTGCACTGGGAAAACATTCCATAGGGATGGTGGTCCTGAATAACCTGCAAGACAACTCGTAGATAAATTGATGTGTTCCTCCTCTGACTTTGACTAGATCAATATGTCATTGATGAACCCGGCTACAAACTAGTCCATTAACTCAATGAAGATGGAGTTCTTGAGCCCCATGAACACAGCTATTGCATTCACGACACTTAATTGTAGGTTTACGAACTTAAAGTGCCCATACCTACACTATATGATATTCTTCAGGATGTCATCCTCCTTCATGCTCAGCTGAAGATATCCTAACTATAGATCAGTCATATAAAACCAAAAATATCATCTTGATTATTCAAATATACCACCAATCCTCATATTAGGGTAATGATTCTTGATCATTTCCCAATTAATCCATCGGTAGTCTACACACCCTCTGACTACCATCCGCTTTTTTATGAAAAAATGGGAGCACCCCACAACGACACGTTAGGCCGGATGAAATCCTTATGCACTAGGTTATTTATCATAATCATCTACTTCTGTAACTCATAGGGTGTAATTCGATAAGGATCCGTTGAAATTGGAGAATCTCCCGATTGTAAATCTATCTCAAACATGACTTCACATTGAAGGGGTAGTGTCAAAACATCCTCCGAAAAGACATCTAGAAAATCCCTAAAAATAATAGGAGTATCTACCATCCTAGTACCCAATGAATTTACTAACAATTTAACTATCAGGTAAAAAATGGCCTCCACACGTCTACTTCTCATTCAAAAATCTATTTCATTGATGAAAACGGCAAACTCACCATCCATATCTGTGGACACAACCTTCCAATGGAAGGAATCAATAACCACACATACATAATTAGACTAATAAATTTCATGGAAGACATCATATGGTTATATCTATATTAATAAGAGATCCCAACATGGCTGATGTTTCCCGATCATTAGTCTACTCCCTCGGAACTCATAAAATATGAAGTCATGGTCTCCGATTGGCATAGTCAACACCATGGGAATGAGAAGCCTCTGTCTAGTCCAATTCACAAACTATGGTGGGTGAAATAAAAGACCGTGAAGATTCTAAATTAAATAGGGTAGAAACAAGTGTACATGAAAATAAAATCATTCATATGCAATATTTGATCCCTTTGGTGTGGAAAACTCCATATAATTCAACTATCCACACCTGACACCTCT
Organism: Viscum album; assembly: GCA_963277665.1. NCBI lineage: Eukaryota > Viridiplantae > Streptophyta > Magnoliopsida > Santalales > Viscaceae > Viscum > Viscum album. The sequence continues at coordinate 1,878,762,663 of OY728137.1, read as the reverse complement.
GCCTCGCTACTAATGAACACCTCCACAACCACACTCTTGCCAAGGCCCCTGAGGAATAGGTCTATTATGGGGTTAACCTCCATCAACTCGATCTCCCCTCAGATTTTGAATCAACAATAGTGGCCTCTGTTACTACTACAACTAGGCTTGACCACTTAAATCAAATTATTCTCCCTATGAACTCAAGCACTAATCCTAACATTGACCATAACCCCATTAGGTATAGTATGTGATTGGAAATCCCCAAAATGATGCTTGGTAACCACTGGCACCACATAAACGTGAAGAAGATGACTATGAATGACTTCCTACTAGTTGAAACCTCAAAGGCTCAGGCATTTGAGACCTAATACTAACAACTATACTCCTTGAGTAACTCTACTGAATCCCTTATATTGATATCCATCCTCAAAAGTGCATCCACTAAATGACCTCGACCTTCCTATAAACCTCAAACTATATTGACAACATAAATAATGTGACCATACACTAGATGGATGGGTGGAGTGGATCCTCAAAATTCCATGTATGGTATAGCTCATCAGGAAATCATTAGACAATCAAAAAAGATCCTTACAACACATCTTAAGCTCCTACATTGACATACTCCCCTACTGAAGATAAATTAGCTCCATCCCCTTTACTACAATCAAGGCTGACAATATAAATTCTTCTAAAAATTCTTTTATAAATTCTTCTAGAAAATTTCCCAAGAATAATCGAACTCTTACCAATCACCAAGATATAATATCCAACATTGAAACACACCACCCCGCATCTAAAAAACTACCAACAATGCCCAAAAATTAGCCCAAGCACGGATCAGATTGAAAGTGATATCCATCTCCTCCAACCGACAATCTATCTCTATACTGAAGCCTCTACCCTCATACTTAACCTAGCCTTTTCACTGAAAATAATATAGTACTCGCAACCACACCTCATCCTCCTCTGTTGGTTTGGTCCCTTGAAAATAAACAATAGATTCATACTGAACCTCTACCATGTCATCTACACATTAATGATGACTAAGATCCTTCCCTAAAAACCAATGATAAACCCTAATCCTAGTAGGATGTAATTATATTATGGTTCATTAAATAAATTCATTATAATATCCCAAATATTACCAATTCAAACATCAATACAACCAATAATAATGTATTCACCTCTCCCAGTTATCTTCCCTGAAAGTCACATCACCACAATTTAGGGGTATTCATGGGTCGGGTCGGGTTGGGTCAGGGGCCTTTCTGGACCCGGCCAAATAAAAAAATGTCGGGTCGGGTTGAGTCAGGTCGCATGCTTTGTGAGCAGGTGACCCAATCCAACGCAACCTGTGAGGGTCAGGTTACCCGATGCATGAAAAAAGGCCCCAACCCAACCCAACCCACTCTAGGTCGGGTCAGTTCAGGTCGGGTTATATGTGTAAAAATGAAACTGAACCGACCCAACTCGATGAACCCGTACTCAGGCCCGTGGCCCATCCCCAAACCCACCCCCTCCAGCAGTCCCATCCCCCATCACCACCTGCATCAGCCTCCCCTCCCCGATCCCCTACCTACTGTAGCCTCCACTCTGCTATCCCCTACCTACACTAGCCCCCACTCCCCCCTGTAGTAGCGTTCCTACCCTTCCCTCATCCCCCTACAGCCCCACACCCCCTCCCCCCAAGCCCCCTATAACATCCCCTCCCCCATGGTGTGACCTAGCCCCCACCCCTCCCCACCTGTAGTAGCCTACCCCCTATCTTCAGTAGCCTCCCCTCCCCCCCTAAATAAACCACCTCACCCCCAGCCCCCCAACCCCCTACAGCAGCCCCTCCCCCATGGTGTGACCAATCGCATGCCCCACATCCCAAAACGTGCCAACTTAAACCATTCCGAACCATTGGAGAACTAGAACTATTCATCCTCCCAAAAAAATATCAAACAAAAAAATATAACATACCCTTGTACCATAATACCACTACCATAATTTTAGAGTTCTCCAATTCATGGAGGACCTAGAAGATTCTTCTAGACGAATAAAAAATAGTTATAAACCCCAAACTCAATCCCCCATTATATCATTGACTACTCAAGAATTTATTACCATTCCAATATACTGCTATCTAACATAACATAATATAGAAACCCATATTAACCATGAAAAATATCGAACCTATGAGGGTATTAGTAGATTAAGAACGTAGAACCAAGAATAATATAAAATAGATGGAAAAAGAAACTGGTGATGGAATGTTCTAAACCCACCAGAAGAGAAAAATATTTCGACAAGAAGTTATGAACACCTCAAGAATAAAAAATGAAGAAACTAGAAAAAATATGGAAAAGGCATTGTGATACCGCACCCCATATAGCAAGCCCCCATACCCTCCCCTCCCCCACCCCCTACCTGAAGTTTCCCCCCTCTCCTCCCCTCCCCCCTAACCCCTGCCTACAGAAGCTGCATCACCCCCTGTAGTAGCCTCCCCCTCCCCTCAGCCCCCTGTACTATCTCTTTCCACCACCTGCGGCAAGCCCCCAGCCTACAGCAGCCCCCTCCCCTTCCCTCCCACAAGTTTAATTTTTCTAACATGAAAAATTAAAAACTTAAGGTTCAATTATACCCAATTACCAATTCATAGGGTAATTAACAGTTGATCATGCCAATTTTCCTTTAATCCAATTTCAATCGGATTCCAATATTCCATTATATCATGTTTTGATTATATACCAAGTGATTGTGCCAAATTTTAAATTCAAAATTCAATCCGTTTATAAAAACCAATTCAAAATATTTATGGTGGAAAAATTTCATAGGTTCAATGAATTTTTTTTGAGTATGGTTGTGTTGTCTATCATCAGAAACAAAACATAATGGAAAGCATAATAAGAAGGAGGGTTTTCATGAGGGAATGAGAAGAGAGAAGAAAAGGTGGGTGAGGGGTTGGGATGCTCGGGGAAGGAGGAGGAGGGGGGAGAGGGATAAGGTCGGGTTTCATTTATTAATGATCATGAGGGAGAGAGGGAGTTGGGTTTCTTTTCCATGTGAGGGAAGGGTTGGGTTTGAGGGGAGAGGGCCAGGTGAAATCGTGAGGGAGGGATGTAATGATGATCGGCCAGGTTGCGACTTCGCGAGGCAATGGGTTTTTTTTGGCAGACACACATTGGGTCATGGGTAGGGTTGGGTCTAAATGTCTACAACCTGAGACCTAACCTAACCCATGCATGGGTTGACCCAACATAACCCCAACATGAGCTTTTTTCTACATATCCCGACCCATCCCGACCCCACCCGGTCGAGTTAGGTTGAACCCGTCAGGTTGGGTCGGGTCTGGACACGCCTACCTCAATTCATCATTTGATAGACTCAAGGTCCTTACATCAGATCAGAGGGGGGTCTAATATCCCATTTCCTTATCGGCCTCCCAGACCCATGTCAGGCAATAAGATCAACTAACACCACTTCCATTCTAACCCATAAAATCCTCATAGTGTCTAGCTCCAAAATCTACCCCATATCTTAAAAAAAGAATTGATATCCTTCTATCACAACCCCTCCCTCCATAGGTACCACTCCAGGGTTGGAAATGAATAGAGATAGTTAATGGTCCCAGATTCCCACCTTTAGTATGCCCCGAGTGGGTGATTAGCACTAATGGTATCAAAATATCACATATTAATAGAATTATCCTCAATTAATTAATAAATAATGGGTGATAAAATGAAAAAAAACAACAATAAACTCTATCTAGTAAAATAAACGTAAAACCAAAAACCATCCCATGATATGTGTATAAAGTAAACAAATAAAACTTGAGTCTCCAAATGAATACCAAAATAAATCCTAAGGCAATAACTCAACAAAGGCTCTAATGTTGAATCTACAAGTGTTTGTCTCAGTCCCTAAAGTCATATTATAAAACTAAAAAATAGTTTATATATACGTATGATGATCATTACAATCATGCTTGTTAGTACCATACATAAGGGCTATCTTTTGAAAAGATCATACTAATGAACTTGAAAAATAAAATAGAACTGGAATGCATCTGAATAGGTAAACTACCCAATCATATCCTCATCATAGTATTCTCACCAAATAACACATTCAATATAGTTTTATAATAAGAAGTGTATCGATAAAGGGTACTCTACATAACTTTCCTAATAATTTTCCACTCTCACACCCCAACATCATACATCCAGGAGATCATGTCCCTTTTGTAATAACCATGCCAAAAGATACTTGTGAAACCACATCACATTCCACTCGAAGACATATGGACAACCATATCATACCATGAACCCCATGAAACATTTCACCACAACCACATCCTTCCATGAACATCACAGAATAACTAGAATAGTTGGGTGTCAGGAATATGGAAGATATCAACCTCCTTCCCTCATACTATACATGACCCCCAATATAGGCCACCTCATCCCCTCATCAATCACCACAACTAGAACACTTATGAATTTTGTCCATCACATCTTCTATGTATCAATCTCACCTGAAAGAGAGAGTGGGGAAGGGTGAGTATCCAACCATCCTTCCTCACCATCGTTGATGTTTGGAAAAAACAACCAGAACCCAACACCTTTGGGACTTAGTGAAAACACATGACTCGAGTAGGGTGTCTATAGAAATAAAATAAAGTAAATGATATATAAGTAAAATGCAATCCAAAAAATAGGTTTATAAAAAGGGAATCAAGGTATCTCACAACATCACCACATGCTCTCACAATGACCACCCCAATTGTTTCCACCTCGAAATTCACCACACCAGACAAGCAAGATACACTCAGAAGACATATTATGTCCTTCATTTCAAATAAAATCATTTATATATTTTATAATTACCAACAATATTCACTATCAATCATATTCATTTCATATTTAATTATATCTCATTCATTATCACTCCATATATTACATTGTATACCACATATTAATTCCACCCAAATTCATTCTTATTTCAATGTTTCAAGTTCATTCTATAGCTATCAAGAAACTAAAAAACTCCCGACATAAAAACCCATCAATCTCATGAAAAATAACCCTACTTCACTGCCACCCTATATCTCCCCCACCAAGCATCATAACCATCACACATCTCAACCACTACACATTACAACCACCATACATGTCTCAACCACCACAAAAAATCCTTTATGTTTTAAACAAGGGATTCCAATACAATTAATTTATTACTCTCATGGGTATTCAGTAACAACCAAGGTCTTTATAGAATAATTATATATATTTTTGTTATTATTTTTTATTTAAATAGTAATTCCTAAAACAAATAATTTATTATATGGTTATTTTTTTAAATCATTAATTTTAGAATTGTATAATTTTATTTTGACAAAAATATTTTCATTTTTGAAATAAGTATGTCGAAATTATCTTAGTATGAATGTTTGAGAATTTTCTGAAAAATGATAATTTTTGATGAATAGTAAAAAATAAGATTTTTTACAAAATACATTATTTTTTTTGATGTCAAGAAGATATTTTTGTGGTAAAAATTTTATTAAATTTATTTAATAATTACATAATTATATTATAAGAGTAATATTGTATAGAAAAAACTCCAAACATGAAAATGATATTCTATTCATGATAAGTATAAAAATTATTATCTCTGTAGACACAGTGCATATGTATCATTGAAAATGTCAATTTTGGTTCTTTATAAATAATAATTGAGCGATGAAAATTATTTTCAAGACTAATTTTTTAATTAATATGTATGATTGTTCTTATTGGCTATTAATTTTGAATTTTATTGAAATATAACAATAATATTATCCAAATGTCTATGCAATGTTTGTGCTGGGCAAGAAAAGACAAAATAACAAATTTAAGATATTATTTTGACATGTATATGAGAAAATATAAATAATAAATGAATATTGAATTTTATTTTGAACCTAATTAACATTTTTATGATAATGATTTATTTTTAATTTTTATATATGAAATAATTAATATTAATGTCTATGCAACTCTAATACAGCTCTTGTGCAGGTACAAGAAAAATAAATAAAATATTTTTATTAAAATTATAAAAATTAATATTGACATGATTTATGAATAAAAAAAATTTTATAAGAAAATAAAGACCATTTTAATTTTTTGATGTGTATTGGGGACATTTTGGACCCACATGGGTCACATTAGTACCTTTATGTTCTTTCATTAAAAAGAAGGATAACTTATTCAAACTATAACTTTCAATTAGTACAATATTTTAATAAGTAGGTTTCTAGATGTTTTTTTCTAAAATGAACATTATTTAGAAATATAATAATATTTTATTTTCCATAGAATTTTATTTTTAATTTTTAGGTAATAAATAATTACATTAATATCTTGAAAAATTATGATGTAGTAAATATTTAATTTATGAATAAATCAAATTTATGATTTTAAAAATAGTAAAATAAATATAATATGATATTATAAAGTCAATTAATGATTTATATAGTTAATTATAATATGTATAAGATATAATAAATATAATAAATATAATCAGAAACATTGTTTTGATGTGTTTAAAGTCATGATTGTGAATAGTTTTTAATTTGAAATTATGTTTTCCATGAACAAAATATTTAATAAATTATTTAAAAATCAAAAAAATTATTGGATAACGACAAAAATGAAGGGATTTGGTATAAAATTTGATAAAATATTCTTTTTATCCCTTTTTTAAGTTTTAAAACATATAATATATTTAATATATTTTAATAATTTGAGTAACTCCTTTGTTACCCCTCACCTCAATTATAAAAGGAGGCACCCGACTTCAGAAATGTTCATCACCTGAAGCGATCATTTTTAGATAAACACTACAAAATTCCATCATCCTTATATATTTACACATTGTTTTGATTATGGTATCCCAAATAGACCACTTATAAGAACATTTAAGGGGATCTCAAGGGGAATTTTTAAATAAGTGAGGTTCCTTTTTTCTTCTATTTTAAATTATTTTTCACTTATACCTTATCCCCGCCACTTATCCAGGTTTCATGAAAAATTAAGCCTCAAATATATAATGTATTGTTTTTGTGTTTATTTTGTATGACTCATAAAATATATTATCTTCTTCTTTATTCCTTAAATAACAAAATCGTCATCCGTGGTGCGTTAACTCACGGCCTTCGCGGATGATGATTTTTCGTTTCTCTTTTACCAAATTCATGAAAAGTTTAATTTCATAATTAATTGTTTAAAATGACCTAAATATATATATATTATCAATATTTTATTATTATTTCATTTTTACAAGGAATACCATAAATAAACTGATTTTGGAATCCATGAAAAGAACGCCCCCGAAAAAACAAAAATAACAAAATATTGTTAATAAATGGGTGGAAAATGGTATAAGAAGAAAATTTTAGGAATTATAAACACAATTTCAGTTTTCTAATATATTAATAACACCATTAATACAATTATATTGGATTTTTTAACACATTTTATGGAATTAAACATTTGCTAAGGGTCTTTCCTTTTAAAATCCATCTAAATGTCTCATTTACCAAATTCAAAAAGATTGTTCATTTTTTATATTGAAGAAGAAGTTTCTAATGATTTAATGATGAAATATTACTATTATTCTTCCATTATATATTTTCATATTTATTCTTGAATAATTTTATTTTATTATTATGTGGAAGATTTTTATATTTTAAAACGGATTTGTTTTACTAAAAAAAGTATTTTGAAAATATGAATTTGATTTTCTCAAGGGTTGAAATGAGTTATCAAGTGTTTTATTCTTGATATGTTTTTTTAAATAGTTTATGTTGGTTTGAGACCATTATATCTCAATATATGATTGTTTGATCCCTATTATAGCTCAATATTTGTTGAGTTGAGCCCATTATAGCTCATGAGATGATGGGTGAGCCCCAATATATCTCTTCAATGTATTGGGTACTCCAAATATGGAAGTTGAAAGAATAGTTATTCCATGTTTTAGGGTGACACTACTGGAAATCTGACCTTTCCCAATGCTTCTATACCAACAGTTCATAAAAACCGTTGAGAAATCCCACTTTGAGTCCACTTTTCCCAATAGTTTGGACAAACCGTTGGGAAAACCCACATTTTGGCCACCTTTCCCAACGGTTTTGGAATACCGTTGGGATAGGTATACCCTTTCCCAACGGTTTGGCCAAACCGTTGGGAAAAGTCCACTTTGTGGATATCTTTCCCAACGGTTTGGCCAAACAGTTGGGAAATAGTATACATATCCCAAAGGTTTGCCAAAACCATTGGGAAAGGTCCCCCACAAATCACCCTTTCCCTAGAATCAAAATCCAGAATCCAAATCTATACAAACGGTTTTGACAAACGTTGGTATATATCCTTTGATTTTTTTATCATTTCTTCTTACACAGAACATTATATAAATCAAAATTTAAAATCATTATGTGAATACATATATATATATATATATATATTTATGTAATTATATTCACAAAAGTCGTGTTAGGTTAGTGGTTAAGTCGTTGAATAATAAACTAGGGGTCCTGGGATCAAAATCCCAGCGAATGTTTTTTTTAAATACATATACCAAAGGTTCCATAACCATTGGTATATATTTTCATATTAATTAGATCAACGATTTCTAAAACTGTTGGGATAGGTCTACACCAAAGGTTTTCCCAAAACCGTTGGTATAGACCTATCCCAATGGCTTACTTGGCAATGGTTCTCCAAACCATTGGTATAGGCTATACCAACGGTTTTGAGGCCTATACCAATAGTTCCAAACTGTTGGTATAGGTCAGTTTTCCACTAGTGTGAATATAAGAGTGATATGGTAAATATTTCTCAAGGAAACTATATGATGTATTTATTCATGTTTATGAGTTTTGAAGAAAATAGTTTATAATGGGTTTTCATGTTTTCACCGGACTAACATTTTTTCGTTCTTTATGTACCTTACTAATATTTTTGTACTCACACCATGTTTTTAATTTTTTTTCAGAGTTTATAATTAAGTGTAAGATAAGGGATGAATTCATGTTAAATTATATAATTTTTTTTCAAATAAAACATTTTTTATTTTTAAATATTTTATATTATGAAAAAATGGGTATTGTTTTAGTAGTATCCTATTTATATGAATTTGGTTCTTTATGTATGTATTATGTCCTAATATTGTAAAAATATAAACTAGAAAAAATCCTCAATGTGAAAGAATGTAATTTATTTACCAAAAGTAAAGATTATGTAATGTTTTAAGTCTCAGTCCTTATATATTCTCACACAAATTAAATATTCTATGGGAAACCAATTTTTTATTTGGATATATGTTCTTATCATTTTTCATGTGTGGGGAGTTTAAATCAATAAAATACAAAAAATAACCAAAATAAACACAAGTTAAATTGTAAAATAATCTAGTATGCACAATCATATAGTAAAATACATTAGAACCTGTAAAACTCATGCGATTTATCCCCTCTCCTTTAATTTCAATTAAGATAATCAATTTTATTTATTAATTTGATATGTAACATATACCCAAATTAAGATAAAATAATGATATTACCATGTTTATATATAAATAAGGATATATTAAGGATCGCATACTTTGATTTAAGCATTAAAGAGAACCATTACTCAAAAGGAAGAAGCAAGAGATCAAGCCCCACCAATCATGAAAGAGCGGTAAAAAAGATCAAACAATAGAAACCCATCATGAAACCACATTCGAAAAATATCTGATACATAGCCTATTGTGGTTTCAAATTTTCTTATAAAATAGGAAACTATGAATAATGAGAAAGTGAGAAGGGGGTAGATCATACATCGATCCATGAGACTTGATCAAACTATCCAAGGTGTTTAGCCTTAGGAAGGAAAAACTAAATAGGGATAGGGAGGTATAATAACCACCTATATATCAGAGGGAGAAAAAGAATGTAGAAAAAATAGGTCAAGCCATCTATTTAGAATTAAAGTTCACTGGACTCTAACATGGCTTGGTGAACAAAACAAATTCTAGTGGTGAGTCTGGGAAAATAGAGATATGTATCTCTCATGGTTGTTTTCCCCTTTTCCACCCATTTTAAAATGTATATTTTACCACCACCAAGGCCTTGTGCCCATTACTTAGCTATCTTAACCTCAACAAGACCAAGGCCACAAATTTTTGTTCTCTTCTTACCCATTGAAGATAAAAGGTCATTCAAGGTACAAAACATAGTTCCAAGTGCTATAGAAGGCTCTTTCGAGTGGCTTGTTTTACATAGAGAAATATCTATAATAACAAGTCCTCTAATATGACCATCACTAAGGTGTGTTAATAGCCAAAATGACCCAATGCCCTCTCCTAGCCTCTATAACACACCCAAACCCCTCTTCATCAGAACCTACCCTTGAGAAACTAAAATGTAAAGATTGGGACATTTCGATCTATTACACATCAATATGGTTTGAACATATTTTCTTGTTGAAAGTAATATGATTAGAACCTCAATCAAAGGAATAATTAATATTTAAAAGGAAAAAATGTTATATGATAGTGATATATTAAACCCTATTTAAAATAACAATTGTTAAATTTTTTCTCAAGATTGACTTGTCATGAACATGATCATCTAACCAAGTAGGGTTTGGAAAAGCTAGGTGCCCATGGATTATCTTGTGTAAGGAAATCAAGGAATTAGATGACCCTAACAATTAGGTGTTTTATTATTTACAATTTTTTTGAATACACCTTGTTGGAAAACCCCAATAAATATGATACCAGAGGAATAAATATGAGTAAACACACATGATGGATGTGGGTAAAGAGGTATCCACTCATTCATTCATTATTCATGTATGATATAATTGAAAACAGTTTTCTACAAGATGTTGTAATAGATTACTGACATGATAATTTGTGTACTTCATGATGAAATATAGATCTTGGAACACTAATATATATTATTAATTCAAATGAGGTCATAAGTTTAATGGGTTAAAATTTAATATAAGTTCTTATTAGATGTTTGTAAAAAATGATTCTAATGTGATAAATTTTATTATTATTGATGAATAACATCATAATTATCTAACTTAACCTTATAATTAATCCATAAAAAGTATATGTTTAATATAAGATACTCTATAGGTTGGTAACATAAAAAACATACTATGAAAAATTATTTGTGTTAGAGAAAAACCTTCCTAAATAAATGAACCGTTGATGTTTTTAGACAGGTGAATATAGTTACTTGTAATAAGAATAAAATCATCCAATAAATGTTTCAAATGTATTTAATGAAATACGATCAAAATAAATTTTTTCACATCACATATAACCAATATGACTGGGTATGTCAAAGACTTGGTGAGACCAATCATTTATTTATGTATTTTTATGATTATGGAATTTATTCTGTGGACATTTTATAAAAGTGTTTGAATATTAAGGATGAGTCCTTTAAATCTTTACCCTATTGTTTAAAGTGTTCGGGATAGATGAACTGGGCATGTGATGTGTATATTTTTTAATGAATTAAATGTATATGTGGATAAAATTTCAAATAATAAGATGAAAATTTAGTGGGAGAGACCAATGATGTTTCTTTGTGTATCAAAATAAGGTAATTGAAACATAAAGTTATCATAAATTATGAGTAATGATTCTATAATATGAAATTGTTTGAGATACCCACAATGGTTTTTGAAACTCTATGAAATATCCATGTTATGTATCCATGCCATGTATATATTTCATAAAAATCAATATTTTGGTTTTAAAGGGTACATGACAAAGACAATATGTTTTACAAGTGTTATAAATAAATATGAGTTCAAAATAAATAGAATAATTAATAAAGATTATAGTTTGTATTCAAAATCTGAAGTAAAGGGTTGCTAAATCATGGAACTTAATGAAAAGTAATATATATATAGATTATATAAATCCTAGTAATATTTGTGTATAATTATATCATTTCAATTATATGATTGGATAGACTGTTTAATAATAAATAAGTATTATAAACACAATTAGATGATGGATCCAATAGTCACGGTTTGTGATTCATAATATTCTGTAACATCTTTTGAAAATTTAAAAATGGTATTATTTTATCCTAGATATAACTATGTATCCTATTATATGATAGAATTTGGAGATTTGAGATTTCAACACCCTTAGTTAAATATTTTAAATAATAATATTAATTTTAAGAAAAATTATCCAAAAAATAGTATACATTATAAGATATGGATAAAAAAAGTTTATTTGTTAAATATTCCTTTTAAAAGGAAAAAAAATTATCTTCTATAAAAAAGAGTTTATATACCTTAGAAATATATTATAAAGTTAATTTCATTCCAAAAAGGCTTGTTGGAGTAGTTTTGGAGTTATGGAAGTAATAAGTAATAAATAAAAGATTATTCTTGACCAAAATCAAGTTGTAAGTCACTTTATATCCTAAAAGGTTTAGGTTATGTTACTAAAGTAACAATGTAAAGAGTTACATTTTCACAAAAATAATTAAAGGAATTATTTTAGTTTAATGGGTTTCATTAATGATTATGATGTACTTAGGAAGAGTTCTAATTAGAAAACAAAACATATTAACTTCACAACCATATAGGTTGTGAAGTTAATATGTTTTAATATGTTAAATTAGTCTAAAATTTAGAATATAAACTAGTTTACATAATAGATTTTACTTACTAACAAGGTTTAGTTGGAGGGTTTTATCAGATAGTCACATTGTGAAGTTATAGGAATTACATAGATATAAAATGATTTTACAGAATTCCATGACAATGTAGCAAACATAAGGCTGTTATAATAGTCTATCATATATTATATGTTAGATAGGTTTTTATGTGACAACTGCCATGTCTCTATAGAGATTATTTTATATAATTATATGATTTTTAGGGTCACTTTAAGTTTTGAGAGTGTTTAGGCTTTCAAATTTTAATTTTAATAGTTTTGTAAGGGTACATGTTATTCATTGTTTGGGGTGATTGTCCAGTTCCATTACGATATTGTTGTAGACCTATATAGTTCCAATTGGAATAGTTATCATATAATTAATTAAACTATGTAAATACCATGAAAAATCATGAATTTTGGGTAGCATGTGGGGGTGACTCAAACAGTCAGTAGAAACCATGTGGAATAAACTATGGAAACTGTGTTATTCATCATAGTGGACCCCTCTTAGTTGGTGTACATTTTGGAAAACTATTAGACCATTTAAAATTCATTAAAAGTGTAATTTAGCACTTTTATATACCTCAAATATGACCCTTACTCCTCCTCATTTTCTCTTCCTCATTCAATTGGTGTTAAGGAATACATTGAGAGAGCCTCCACCCTTATCCCCTCTCAATTTAATGTTTCTTTTGCTCTTCGATTCAAAGTGGGTTTCATGGTATTATCCATCCATTTTTATCCTTATCAACCTTATTAATTAATTTATTTTTTAGTATCTCCTATGAATCCCATAATCCATCGTTCTTGAAATTATGGATAGGGTGACATTAATCTTGGGGTTTTTTAGTTTTTAAGGATCGAGAAAGACATCTTGTGACATGGTTGGGTGTTCACTATTGAAGGTAAAAAATACTACTTATTTCCACTAGTATCTATTGGTTTGAGGTAAGTGTTTCTTAATATTACATCAAATTTTGTGCTCATGTGTTCTAAATTGATTTTCTTTTTTTTCAATTTATGCATTTTATAAGTGACTAATGTTGATTTTATAGTGGTTTGAACCCCTGGAATGGAATGAGATTCCCTCAAAAGTGTTTGTAAAATGACCAAGTGTATTTTCTATGGAACTCAAAGGTCTTAAAGGGTTTTTTGGAAAAACAAAATGAGATTTTAATGGAGGTTCATGATCAATGGTTTCCAAATAAATCATTTCTAGTTTTGAAATTGGTTGCTTCATTGAAAAAAGGGTCATATTGACCCAAGTGATCTTTATTTGGAAATACATGGATAAAATTGATTAATTAAAAGTTTTTTTATTGGAAGTGTGGATATATAAATTTATTTTTAAGAATCATCTTCATAATTTGGATTCAAATGTTTTTGAAATGATATTTGAAATTGCATGTGTCAACTTGACATCCTAATCTCGTTTTATAAAGGCCTAGTTGTAACCTCGGGAAAAAGACAGTTTCCATGAAAATTTTTAGACCAACTTTGCATCCCCTATAATTATTCCACTTTTATGGGTGGTTATTCATTGATATGGAGACTATGTGATAGATCTAAGGGGATATTTTTTATAAGGTTGTTGGAGGGTAGTTCAGGTTTATTTAAAATATTCAAATTGATACATGTGTTGATCTTACAGATGATTTCATACTCACCTTCTTTGTTTGGTGTCATGGATGTTTATAGCGTTATATTTTTTATGATATATTAATTTAAAATATAATTTTTATGAAGTTAAATCAATTAATTATTCCAATATTTTTTATGGTAGGATATGGAGTTGAAAGAAAAATGAGGAAACATATATGATTATAGTGAGACATAAATAGTTCATTACATGACACTTCACAGCACAATGTGACACCAAAATATTAAAGATGTCAAGGACAGAACACAAGGATTAAAAATGAGGAACCAAGATGAAACTAGATTAAAGAATCTATAACAAAACTTTACACGCAATGTCAGTAATTCACAACATGCAACTTGATGGAAAAAAACATTAAAACATGATGTGAGAGGTCTATCCCTAAGCATTACATGTCATGAATACACTTTTCACTATGTGATATCCTTTGGAAATCATAGGTATAAAATCACATTTTATACACTTTATAACACTTTCACGATGTGAAAATTGCTGATGGAATCAAAATTTCAAAAATTCAATGTTGATTAATTCAGAATACTTTTTTTAACCATAAAAATCCCAAGGTCCATTATTTACCATGTACGACATCCCATAGGCTCTTACACTCTTCTAAATTAGAGTTTTGTGGGTGATTTAAAGGGATTGACCAGTGAGGGTATCTTTGGATGGTGGCCTGCTGGTATGATAAATTTCTAATTTATTTTCTCTTTTAGATTCTTTATTTCTTTAAACTTCTCCACTCTCTTGAATCAAATCATCTAACCTATCCATGGAGGGGTAGTTTTTTTGAGAGATAGGGATAGGGGGAGGCTAGACCTACATGCACTATTTTTGTGTGTGCTAAAATAAAATAAACTCTTTCTTTTTTCTGTATATGGTTTCAATTCATAATTTTAGTTTTAAATTACAAATGTGGTTGGGTAAGGTTTTGATTTTGTTAATTTTAATTGCCATGACTGACGATCCATTCCTCACTCCACCCAATTATTTTCTATATATAGTGGAAGAAATTATTTTTCAGTGGTGAGTTATCAAAAATCATCAACATGGACATAACTATTTTAGTTGGAAATATTGTCTTATTAGGGAATAATAATGCCTAATTAGGGATTTCCTTAATTAAGCAAGAGAACCTACCACAACAACACACCCTTAGGAATGAGGGTATATGAACATGAGATTTTAGATAAGATTACTATCATCATAACCATATGGAATAGTGGGAGAGAGAACTCTATAGATGAATCTCTCTTTTATCAACTAGCAAAAGAAAATAGTGTAAAATTTGGAAAACATGATAACATAGCACTAGGTATATCCAAGTTCACTCTGATGACCATATTTATCAATTTTTTTCAAATTTATCGAATTAAAATATTTTATGATTTAAATTTTAAATCATAAATTTTAAATCAATTTTTTTTAAAGTCAACTAATAGGGACAAACTTGAATTGTGGGAATTCCTCATCAAAAGACTACCTAGGTTACCTACTATACAATACTATATAATCACATATTTTTTAAAAATCCCAATAATACGAATTAATTAGGTTTCCTAGGGAATTTATAGATGACCTAGATGAGTATATTCCTTGGGATAGATGGTTAATCAACTATGGAATATGTCCCATTAGACCAAGTGAGCCAGTTGAATAGATTCTCACCCATTATTCTAAGTGAGCTAGTAGAATTAATTGTTTCTAATAGTAGTGGTTTTCTCATGGGAGGTTTATCTTCAGATAGTTCAATTAGACTACATGAGTCGTTATAGGTTCAATAATTCCATCAAATGTTCATCATATCTATTTCTGATCTTTACTAATCAAGTCTTAGGGAGTTTCCTACGATGATAACAACCTATTTTGGATTGTTTAGGGGATTTATTCTTTTACCATATTTGTATCCCATATTCCTTATGTGGTTTCTTGACAACATTGCAATGATTTTTTATTTCTCTTTCTATCACATGTTATTCATACTGTTGTTGTTTCTTAGGTTCATTCCTTCATCATCATGTTGTGTGTTTCCATTTAAATTTGTTTAAAAAGGAATTATTGAGGATGGTTTTGAATGATAAAAAATGGCTGGTTTTGATTTTCTTTGAAAAAAATTTCTAAATGGGTATGAAATTTGTGTTCATTTAATGTGACAAGATATTTTCCAAAGATTTTTTGGTAATAAATATAAAATAATGATTTTTTAAAACTCTAGACTTTTTTTTAAAATTTTATAATTGTTTTAGAGTATAATTTTAGGCCTGAAATGTCGTGTTTTTTTATAAAGGGCATTCTATACATTTAGAATGAAAATATAGAACCTGTTTTTATTTTTTTATTTCTGGATTACCAAGTGATTTTTTTTTGGAAATTATTTTATAAGTATAAACAATGACATATAATATGAAATAATTTCATAGATTTGGTGGTTGGAGACTTACTCGGATGTACAACCCTAGTAATATACATTGTATGTCTCATGTTCTCTCTCATAATTGATTCTTATTATTTTAGATCATCAGTGGGTAAGATGCGATGAGTGTAAGAGAGATTGGATTGTATGGATTTAAATTTGGGTCTTGATGTAGCTTAGGATCATATAAAGACCATGGGTCAAAAGTAGGTTTATTGAATTGGTTTTGGGAATCTTTTAAATTTTTTAACTTTGTATTAGGAACTCTGATTTATATTATTTTATAATTTAGTTTACTTTAAATATAAATAAACCTTCCCTTTTTAATTAAGGACTTATTTTTAAACTTGTCAGATTTTTTTATTATTGTGTCATGTTTGTATGTTTTAATATTTTATTATAGATTATTAATTATCTTCATGAAATATAAAAAATCATGGCTAATGTGTTTTTTTTGATACCCCAGAACTAATTTCTATCCTATGGGGATCAAAAATGCACATCTGGCCAATGATTGACTAGGTTGGGAACCATGCCAGATCAAATCTGATAGGATTTATTAAAAATGATATCAAAACCTAGGTTTCATAGTTGGGAATAGGTTCTGCATGTTCTCCCTTATTATTTGAGAGTTAGCAGTTTGGAGATAAGGATTCCATGACTTGATAGTAGGTAGGTGTTGGAAGAGTGTCATGAAATATTTTTTATTCAGAACCACATGTTTCCATGGATAGTTAGGATTTTATCTTTGATTCATGATTTTTGTTTTATAGATTTAATAGAACATGATTTGAAGCTTGTGATGGAGGTACGTGATCTTGAATGGAATGATGTGAGTTTCCTTGGGGATCATATATGGTGTTTATGGATAGTGGCTAGAAAAGGGAATCCTGGAATTATGTTGGCTTGTATTGCCTTAATGACCATTTGGAAACCAATTTATTGATTCTGAACATATTTTAAGGGCCATTTAACAACTCAAACAAGGTCATCATCCATGTGTCCATGAAAAGCATGGTTTCAAATCCTGTTTCAATTTTTTTATTTATATGTATTAGTTCATAGATTATCTTATGTTAGTAAGGGGGAAGAGATAAAGATGGTTTTTTGATTTATTGATGCGAGTGGATTATATATTGTTATTTTTATTTATGCTATGTTCAATTTATTTCATTATTGTAAATAATTTAATTTTTGTGTGTGAAAATGAATTTCATTGTAAAAATGATTCTATTTTGAAATGATATCATTCATATTTTTCATAAAATTAGATTCGGTTTTTTGAAATAGTTTTGAAATGATTGATTTAATTAAAAAATTTGGAAATTGTTTTATTATCAATAAATAAATATGGTAATTTGGTTTAAAAATTTATTGGTGTTTGGTTATAAAATATTTTAAAGTCTCTTGGGGCATACTTGAAGAGTATGTGGTTTGAATGTACAAATTTCCAATGATGTTTTGATTTTAAAATATATTGAAATATTTTAATAAATGAATGGATTTTATAAAGTATGTTTTTTGGATAATTGAATTTTTAATCAAGGACCTAATTTGTTATTGAAATATTCTAATGGGTAAGATGTTTTTGGAAATTAAGGAAATCTATAATGTTGTCCTTGGTTTTTGAAAAAGCTGGGGGTTTAAAATTATTGAATTTTAAATGACTAGTTAAATGGGTTCTTTTGGTTTTAATAAATAATGTTTAATTATAAAGGGTAGTATTCTTATTGTAAGGGAATTTAGTGATTTCCAAAATTACAATCTTTGGGTTTATTTGGGTTTTGACCCTTTATGAGTATTAGAAAGGTAGATGATTTTGAATTGTTTACAAATGGGAATGTTTTGAAATTAAATATAGTATTTTTGAATCATTTTGAAAACATGTTACAGTTTTTAGGGGTTTTATGCTTTTTAATTTTTTCCTATTTTATTTTAAGACTCTTTGTAAAGGGAGTCTATAGTTTTAAAAGTGAAATGTTTTGTTTTCTTTAGATCATGGTGTGATTTAAGAGGTGTGACAAGATTTTTTTCTTATATTGTTTTCTTTAGTATGTGCCTCTTAAAAATGCATCTTGTGTGAAATTATGGTGCCCAATTCTATGAGTTTTTAATCCCTCTATTTTTAACAATGCTCAAACTCTGAGTGGAGTGGAAGGTGTTGTTTTATCCTTTTAGTAGTGTGTGTTATAATAATTCAAGTTAGTGATAGTTTATTGGATTTATTTGGGATCCCAATTGGTTTAGTGGTTTTGGATGTGAGACATGGTTGGATAGATGGACCTGTGGGGGTCATTTTTCATAGAGACTCAGGTGTGAGCTAATGTTTGGGGTGATTATTTAGTTTAGGATGTTTTTTCAAAAAATCTTGGTATAATTTGAGATTGTTGTTGAGGCCATAATTTGATGTATACATAAAATGATTTCTTGTTTCCCTTCTTAGAGAAGTTTCTATTTGGAAGATGATATATTTATATATTCATTATTGATGATTTTGGACTAGTTGTGTACTTGAGTAAATCCTTGCCCGATGTATTCATTGGGTGCCTTCTTGTTTCTCATTACGAGTGGTGAGAGATTTAGGGATTTAAATGCCTTGTAATTTTATTAGGTTTTCTATTTATTTTTCATGGTGGATATCATTGGTTGGTATTTGTTTTTTTTGGTTTGGAAAAGGGTGAAACCAAGGGTACTAATATAGGTGATTGTGGGTGTGGTCAATTTCATGTTTGGTTATGGGTTCTTCTGGGTTTATTTTTTCAATCACAGTCACCATAGGACGGTGTTCTTCAAGATGGTAACTAAATTACCCTCATATTGTGTTCGTGACCTAGGGTTAGAACTTATATGATTCAAAATGAGGCTTATTATTGTTTATGGATCCCCTTATTTTTTGACATTCAATAGATTTGGGGATCCCATCTTGTGTTATTTTTGGTATTTTTTGGATTTGTTCTTCCATTTTTTGTATTAATTGTTGTAGTTTTTTATGGTTGTATGAATTATGTAGATATTATTTTAATATTAATGGATAATGGTTTCTTAGTAGCATGCAATTATCATAGGAAATATTTTATTGGTTATTCCACTATCCTGGATTAATTCAAATGATGGGGAGACATATGTAATGTCTTCATTTTATGAGGGCTATGTGTTGGGTGGTTAGAGATAGGGATTTAATTTTGGATTTTCTGTGATATTTAGGATTATCCCTATTTTTTAGGAATTATCTGTTAGATTAGTTATCCTTATTCTCCTAGGATCATCTTTGGGAATTCATCATAAACACTTATAATATTTAATTTCCATTGACCAATAATTTTTCTCAACAATTTATAGGGTTAAAAGGTGACATGGTGGGGAAAATTGTTACACCCTTAATGTCAATATAGAGTTTATTTTATATTATTTTATTATTTTTATAACTTTTGGAAGTTTAAAGTTTTTTTTATATTTGAAATTTTAATTTTGAGGTTTTTTTAAGGGCACACGGTTAGGGGAAACAATGAGGTTCCTATGAGACAATTTCATAGAACTTGAGTGTAATTATTTGAATGGGTATTTCATGGATAATTAAACCATGTAAAGTCTCCAGATTGACCATGCATCTTGTTTAGTTTTTTGGGGGTAACTCGCAAAATTAGTGCATGATTAGGGGAAATAGTATGACCCAAACCATGTTAACTGTGATTTTATTTATAGTATGTCCCCATGGTTAGTTTATGGTTTGGAAAATCATGAATCTAAAACATTCTCCATACCAAGATTCATTAAATGTGGAAGTTACCACATATCCATCCCCTGATTTTATACCCCCATCCTCCTTATTTTCCCCTATTTCGATTGGGACTTGGGGGCACCCTAAAAAAGATTCCTTCCTTCTTTCTTCTCATTTTGATGATTATTTTCCATAGATTCAAGTGGGATTCAAGGTATTATAACTATGTCACTATTTTCCATTCTTAATTAATCCTTTATTCCTTATTTAAATTTCTTCTATGAACCTTAGATTTCGTGGGGCTGGAAATTAGGGTTTGGGTGACTTCAATCATTGGGT
Organism: Viscum album; assembly: GCA_963277665.1. NCBI lineage: Eukaryota > Viridiplantae > Streptophyta > Magnoliopsida > Santalales > Viscaceae > Viscum > Viscum album. The sequence goes on along the minus strand of OY728137.1, from coordinate 1,878,741,837 downwards.
TTTTTGGTTCCTAGTGCTTTAGATAGGCCTATTTCGACTTGTTTGGGTAATCTACATCAAAGGTGATGACTAATAACTTGTTTCCACTAGTTTCAATTTAGTTGATATACGTGATTATTCACCATTTATTAATATTACATTAAATTTGGTTCTAGAGTGTTCTAAAATGATTTTTTTTTCAAATTAATGCCAATGTATGTGTCACATCAAGGATAAAAGTTTATTTCAAAGTGGTTATCACCTTTATTAAGGAATGAGATTCAATGAAAATAATTTTAAAAAATACCAAGTGTATTTTGTAAGGTAATTAATATTTTTAAAGGGGTAGTTGACCCTGTTTTAGGATTTTAAGGGTATTTCAAAATGAATAGTTTCAAAATAATTAATTTATTGTTTTGAAATATGTTTCATTTTTAAAAAACTAGTCTTATTGACCAAATTCAGTTTTATTTTAATTTTTTTTGATAACATTGATTAATTTAATAGCAGCTTTAATTTTTTTTGGATCTATAAATGGATATTTATTAAACATTTTTATAATATAGATTCAAGAGTTGTTTAAAATATAATTTTGAATGGTGTGAGTTGGATTGGAAACACAAGATTGTTTTAAAAAGGCTAATTTGATACCTCATGAACAATTGAGTTTTCATAAAATTTATAAGACCCACTTTGTGGGCCTTATAATGATTCGATTTTTTATGTAGTGCATCATGTATGTGGAAAACGAGTGATGAATCTAAAGGGTTTTTTCATTCAAGGGTGTTGGAGGTGAGGTATGGTTTTATTTAAAATGTTTAAATTGATATATTTATTGATCATGTAGCTTATTAATTTATAAGCTTATTTTTTTTATGTAATGGGCATCCGATGGAATTTATAGATGATCTAGATGAATGAAATCCATATTATAGATGATTCAATAACTAGAGAGCATGGTTCATTAGACAGTATAAGCTAATGGAATGCATGGTGGCCTAATATACTGAGTTAGATCACAGAATTTACTATTTCCCGTGGTATCAATGTGCTCTTGGGACGTTTACCCCCAAATAGTTTGATGGGAATAATGGGGACATGAATGGTTTGTTAGTGATGTCCCAGATTTCTCATGTCTTATTCAATTCATTATTAATGGAGTCTTTTGGAGTTTTTGATGATGCATGGATCATATTTAAGATCATTTAGGGCATTCCTTCCATTGTATTATTTATATACCCTGTTCTTTGTGTGGTTTCTTAATACCATTTCATTGGATGTTTATTTCTATCAATATCATGAATTATTCATATAGTTGTTCTTTCTTGTGCATAATTATTCATCCTTATGTTGTGAATTTCCAATAAAAATGTTTTAAAAGGGAATATTGAGGTAGTCCTTTAATGAAGGGGAAAAAGAATGGTTTTGATTTTCTATCAAATCATTTTTTAAATGGATTTGAAAGGTGTGTTCATTTAATGAAAAAGATTCCTTGAAAAGAATTTTTTTAAATTTTTATTAATAAAGAGAAAATAATTATTTATTTGAAATCATTAGACTATTTATTTTATTTTAAAAGTTTTATAGATTATTATTTTAGACTTGACATACCAGGTTTGTTTCAAAAGGGTTTTCCATTATTTTAGAAATGTAAAATGGTACTAGTTGATATTTTTTTCCTTATGGTTGTCAATGTGAAACACCCATTATTTTAATTATGTTAATAATAGTTTTTAAGATAAGTAATATAAAATAAATTGCATAAATTTGGTGGGTGGTGGTGTATAAGGAGGTATATATAACACATATAAACATTACAATACTTATCATCTCTCTACTAAATGATTCTATGTAATTTGGTCCATCAATGGGAGAGTTGGGATGGGGATGAGAAATCATGGATTTCATGGATTTATCTCTTTTTATTTATGGAATTAAAATTTATATGGTGACCACAAGGCATGAGAAGCTTAATTGGAGTGGTTTAGGGATTATTTATAAATTTTGGGGATTCTTATAAACAACTTTATATTTTTGGATTTTATGATTTAGTTTCATTTATATCTACTTACAATTTTCCATTTTTATTTATGGACTTTTTTGTATATCTTGTTATATTTTTTTATGCTGGTCATGTTTGTATGGTTTATTTTATTTTTTTTCTTATTTATCTTACTTATATAGGGTGAAATAACTCCCAAGGTTTGTTTCTCATTGTCCATTCACTCGCTTCCATCCCTTAAGGATTGAGAACACCATTCATGCTAGTAGAAGGTTAGGTGAAGGCCTAGATAATATGCCAACTTGAGATAGTTTATTTTATCTTATGTATGAATTTGGTAATTATTTTTAATAGAATTTAATAATATAAAATGTGTCATGTTATAAGAAAAGAAATATCCAATTTATCATTCTTAAATATTGTTTATATATATATATAGATATATATTTTATAAATCTTAGTGATAATTATTCTCTCAAAGTAAATCATCGAATTTTTTCTATCCTATTTTCATCATGGAATATTATATTTTATGATGAAATGTTATGTTTAAAATGAGTATGTTTCTTGTACAAGGATAAATGATATACTAACTAGGAAAAAAATGGGTTTTGTGTTCTAGATGACATATGAAATATATCACATGGAGTGTCATGTACTATGTATTTGGTATAATAAGGGTGTATGTTTCATATTTATAGACATGAATACATGAGTTTAGGGAGATACCTAGCATGAGAACCAACAAACGTTGATAAAATTACAACAAAATCCTTAAGGCCTAACTAATAAAGGGGTTGTTGTGTATGTTTCTAATCATCTCATTGGTTGAATTTTGACCAAGAAATATTTTTTACACTCATATAATGAGTATAAAAACCAATCCCTCGAATTTGATAGATAGAGGAAGTATACATTTATACCTAGATAATACATATGATATACTTATCTATTCAGGTTAGGGGAAAGTGATGCGATCATTTCTATAGGTGAATGACATGTGATGTATTCATAAAATTGGCCATTTTATACATTGAGAATTGAGAACAATGAGTGGGATATATGGGATTTCTAGACTCAATATTCCATTGTCACTCAATGTCACAGACAAGGGGAACATATGCGAATGCATTCTTGCATAAGATTAAATTAGTGGACACATGTTTAGATATTCATGTGTTTGATAGTTTTCTCCAAATACCCATTTGTATCTTAATTAGCACTAATTATTTTCTAGAGGCCTATATTTACTTATATTTATGGATTTAGTGATTTATAACTATTTTCAATGTTATAAAGTAATGCGGGGTTAATATTTTCGGTTCACTAAATTATTATTGAATTTAATTTAGGGAGAATATCTATTTTGTTTAGATTTTTCCAAAAGTATTTTGGTATTATTATTCACAAGCTATTATATATGATGTAATGTATTGTAAAGTAAATTAAAAATTTCTATTTTTTTTGAATTATATTAAAAAAGGTGTTTTGGATATGGTTTCATAAATTATTGTATATGATATGTAGAGAGTGAAATAACACTAAGACTATGAGGGTTTTGTGTAAGTGGGATATTGATGAGGATATAACCTAAATCCAATTTGGATTACTCTTTTGTGATATTTATCACGTACATGATGTAGATGGAATAAAATTATAGTGAAAGGTATGTGTGTAGATATACATATTAAAATTTATGCATGTTTCCCATTTCCATGCATGGTCATACTTGGATTTTGGTTTTTTGATTGATTTTGGTACGTATCTTAAATGGTAAACTATCCATAGAAACAAGATGTCTAAACTCAAAGATGTTAAAATTTAAAAAATAAAATATTTTTCAATCAAATAGAATTTAAATTAATATCTTAAATATGTTTAAAATGTGTCGGTAATGTAATATTATAATTTGTTACATTAGTTACCAAAATATTTAAAGAGGAAATTTTGATGGAAACAGTTCCAAGAATGATAATGATGTTCTTTTAATGAGTTATAAAAATATAACAATACGAAATAACATCATAACATTTGATTTTTTAAAACTAATTATTTAAATATTTTCAAGGAGTTTAAAATTATAAATATGATTATTCAAACTCAGAACTATTCAAATAGGCTAATTTCATTGATGTTACTCACTAATGAGTTTTGTGGGAGGGTTTCAATAGATTCTCACATAGATATGAGGGGGGAATTACATAATGATATACTAAGGATAAAAAAACCCTAAATGATTAGAAAACATAAGTATGATCTAGTAGTCTGTCATATATGATATATTAGATAAGGGATTATGTAAGGATTTGTTAAGTGTTATTATGAAATTTTATGAATATAAAATGTATCATTTTATACTAAACACAGTATCCACTTTTTCATTATTTCATGTTCATTGCGTATATGTGTATATTAAAACATATCTCATAAAGTGTAATGATAGATGACCTATCATTGTTTTACATTTAGTTACCCTACTCAGTGGTTCTCAAGGAGTAATATAGGTTGTGATTAAATGGAAGGGTTATAATGAATATGATTGTTGTATCGGGATATAGAATTTTATCATTAGGCATAAAAAGAGTGTTAAACATAGGATGACCTTTGAAGTATACCACATAGAGTATCGCACACCATGTCTTTGGTATACTATGGGTGCATGGTTGATATTTGGAGTCTGGAACACATAATGTATCTAAGATACCTAGAATTATAACCCTTATAGATTTATACAATTCATACAAAATATTTTAGGATTATCATATTATGGTGTTATTGGGTATGTTTCTAATCATGTCATTGGATTTAGCATAACTTATATGGGATTTTTTCCTCTCATATGGTGAGTATGTCATATGGTCCCCCAATTGAGAATGTATAAGGATATTATGGATCATACATAGATAGTAAATATCATGATATTATCTATCTGGGTGAGGGGAATGCAATGTTTTAACTGATAAAGATGAATGACATGTGACATATTCATCAACCTGATCAGTATATATATAGAGAATCGAGAACATATTAGATAGATACTTGGGGATAACATACTACATTTCCCAGGGTCACTCAATGTATTGGGTAAAGATATAGTATCAGAATTATTTATTCCATATAATAAAATGGGTGAACATGATGTAGAGATACATATGTTTTATGGAAATTATGCCGGATCTCTTTATATCTTCAGTAGAATTTTTTCACTGATAAACACTTCACTTTTCTTATATTCTTGTATTAGATGATTTGTATTTGTTTCCAATGTAACAAAGGCCTCTATGATCAAACAATTTGGTCAACTTAATGGGGATAAAGTTTGTTATTAGAGATTCTCTAAAAGTGTTTTATATTTTTTCCAAATTGAGTTTTTGATGGGATTTTACACGGTATTACATTTTTTGTTATACATAATATAATTAAATATAATTTTGAATTATTTTAAAATATATCAATTTTTTTGGATATGATGTAACATCGCAGGTAAATAAATAATATAAAATTTTCATTTATATTAATATTTGTGAATTAAATATTAATTTTAATTTAAAGGGGATGCTATGTTCTATGGAATTCCCGATACGCAACAATGGGTTTTTTTTGATATCTTACGTTTCACACAATGTTATGTAATACTGAAAAATAATAATATAATAATATTATTTTAAATGGTAGTTAATGAATAACAGTTTTATTGGAAGAAATAAACAAAACTAAATAAAATAAGATTACACATGTTTATTACATGTTTTTACATTTATCCAATAGACTTTATAAGCTTAAAATGTTAATGGATCTGATTTTAAGCACAAAATACTCTAATATTCATTAAAAGGTTGTTTTACCGCCTTTTGATGGGGAACCCTTTTTAAATCTAGTTTTTTTCCTTTTATATTTTCTATTGGAAAAAAATTATATTTTATTTAGATTAATGACATCATAATTTACATTGGTTGAAATTTATTGTATTTATCTAATAATATTCATTTTTAATGAGTAGCGAAAAATGTTGTATTTTAATTCAAAACTATATTTTAATATAATTAATTTATATGGTAAGATTATATTTTTAAATGGTTTTAAATTGTATTAGATTATTTTTTTACCATTTAATCTAGTGTTGTTCATTGTAAGTAATTTCACATTGAAATTGGACATAAACAAGTGTCAATATTTAAAAACACACTTTTTGTTTTGACAAAAAAAATTAATTATAAATTAATTTATACCACTTCTATATTTTGAATTTGTAAAAACGGAGTCTATATTTGGAATTAGGAGGTCTAAATTGTGTAAATATGTAACTTGTATTTTTAGACATTATGAATATTTACTTCAGTAAATATTTTATTTACCATGGTTAAAGGGTAAATCTAGTAAATAAGTGTAAACACATATTATAATAATAATAATAAATTACCCCAAAAAGTATCCTTATACTATTATTTGATACATTTCCGACCTTGGGAATCCATGGTTCAATTTTTGGTACCCCATGGATCCACTTTAGAGTGATAATAACACTTTATATTAATTTATTTAAAGTAATGACACAAATGACATAATCATATATCTTTTAGTAAAAAAAATTAATATAGGGTTATATAAGTTATATCAATGACTATAAATATTATTTATAAATATATAATTATTTCTTAAAACATGATATCTTATTTATAATTATTATACATCAAATAAATAAATTATTTATGACACAATGATGATGCAATGATTACTTTATTAATTAATGATTTAAATAAATGAGATTATAAAATTCAAAAAACTATCCATAAAGTGTCCAATTATTATTGTATGATTTTATTTCGTCCAAGAGTCATCTTATCTTCTAATTTAATTAGTTTTGGACCTTTTGAAACTGAAGATCAGTTTATAATAAAGTAATATTTTCAAACATTCCTACCGAGCCCCTCCTCTCCCTTATAAAAAGTCATCACCTATTACCCATTAATCAAGCCACTCAAGCCCCTGTTATTATACAATTTCTAACCAATTATTCTCCCTATATCTCATTATACCTCTTATAAGCATTACCATAGGCAGAAAGTACTTCAAGAATTACTTTTCGTCCAAACTAAAGGGAGTTACCCGATTTAAAGGTAACGTCTTCCCTCAAGTTATCTTCTTTAATATTAATTCTTCACTCACTATACTAATTTTGTTATTTATTTACATAAAAACACCAGTATAATAAATATAATAGGTTTTTTTATGATAATTATTCTAACTAAACTTCCACACACCTCCATCTAATGGATACGAACATACTGTTTCCATGTACGGCGAACTGTTGCCTCACGAAACGATGATTTTCTGATTATCTTCTACCGCCTCTCTTGGTGGCCATTATGATGGAACTATATTTATATGTGATATATACTATATTTATATTGTCTTTATGATTCTTTATTTTTCATTTATAGTATACCATTATGGTATCCATAATGGGTAAATATGATAATTTTGTTTGGTGAAGTACTGACTACCGCCACTTCAAAGTGATATGACTCATTCATGTTATACGTGGAATATATAAACGAAAGAATTACTGATATTATATATGAAATTATACTGTAATAATAATATAAAAATTCATCATTTGGTTTTTATTCCTTTTAAAATGAAAAAAATGAAATGGATTTAGCGTTCATGCATACGTACAACTTACCTTCTCCATTAACGATTCATTTCATTTTCATATATTAAAATGATATTTACTATTATAAATACATATATACTGGGTATATATGATATATATGATATATAAATCATTAATATAACTCTAGAGATAATGTAATTTCTACCACATGGACAATTTTTAATTAAAACAAGTTCATTTTTAACTCAAGTTCCGAACGCCAACAAAATGTCAGAAATGAACTCAAATAAGTAACTAATTGTTATACCAAGGTAACAAGTGATATAAAATGAATAATAAACATGAAAAAGGTTCTTAAGAAATTATAAATTAACTTAATTTTATTATTCATGAAATTAAAGAATGAACGGGTGAAGTCGGATATAAAGTAAGAGAAGTTCTTAAGAAAATTTCGATTCTTTGGGTAAAACTTTTTTTAATGATTATGTACTGCTATTAATATGTGTGAATGACCTATGATTGTTTATTACTTAATATCCACTTATATTGAGTGTATTTTATTTTTTCACACATAATAATGTCACTAATTTATCCTTAATGTAAAGATATTATCTTTGTAAGGGACTACATCTCAATCTCCATTCATTGAGGTATATTTTGATAATATAAACCTTATTCGTTTATACAATATAAAATAAACCCATTTGAATTTTAATTTCATTCAAAGGGAATATTATTTTTATGAAGAATTTTACTAAATGAAAAAAGGAATGATTTTAATATTTGCGGTGACAATGACCTCTCTACAACCGTAATCGTTATTTAGCTTCCTTTATAAACGATAATGTTTTTAATATGAAAAAGAAACCTCTTATTATGTTTTGGGTGTTTTTGGTATTGAAAATTCTTTTTGAAATGGATTTATTATTTCAATATCTTGAAATTATTTCTTGTGATTACAAATGAAATTTCATTAGTGAAATGTTTATATTTTTAATATTTTATGGGTTATGATTTTATAATGGTACTTTGAAATTTGATGGGTGGTTACATGATAAACCAAATGAAAGGTGGTGATGTGATAAACCAGGATGGTTGTTTAAATTATATCCTCCAATGCATGGGTATGGATGTTGGCCGCATGGGTATTCCATTTAGTGATATGTGTTGAAGTCGACCGTATGGTAATTCCATTTAAGTATTTTTATGTCCCAAGTTAACTTTATATGTTATGTGTTCTTTCTATGGTTTTTATGGAAATATTTTGGTTAAAAATGGGTAACAAATGATATTTTATTTAGTGAAGAGTGTTTAATACTTCATAAAGGTAAAAATTATTACTTATGATAAAGTATTAAGGGTTTACTTTTTGTTTGAAAAAACTAACTATTTTCCTTCTTTATATATCACTTACTGATTTTTTTTGCTCATCCAATGTTTTTGAAACGTTTTTCACCGGATATAAAGATGAATATGGTCAAGGATGAGATCAATGAAAAGTCATGCTATCAAAAACATAGAACAAGACATGTTTTTTTAGGGTTTTTATTTTATAAAAAAATGGAATCTGAGTAGAAGTGTCTACTTTGTAATTTCTCAGATGTAATGTAATAGTTATGGCCCAATTATCTAAAACACTAAACTTGAAAAAATCTTATAGGTGAATTATTAACACAATTCAATATTATGTAATGATTAAGGTTGTGGCTTACAGTTGGTATCAGAGGTCGGTTTAGATAACTTTAGAGGTTAGGGTGTTATTTAAGAATAAGTGACATAACCATAATAGTCAGAATATTAGAAAGATTTATAGTAATTATAGATAAATTGAATGAGATTAAGATATCATGAATATGTCTATATTAGTATTTACCCTCCTCATAAGATATTATATGACAATTTTACTGATGTACTCTCACTGTAATTTTTGGTTTTAGTAAATTACTGGATCTAGTAGGCACCAAAGTTACGATGGATGTAACGAAAACTGTAACGGTTTTCTAAATAAGAAAACCAATGAAGTAGGAGATGCAATGAGATCACTTTTGGTTATTCTAAACCAACTATTTGGAGTCATGATTGACCAACTAATCCTTAATGATGTTTTATAAGGCAGCGTATTATTGGGAAAAAATCCCTACGGAAGATCAAGTAATAATCATAATGGAAAGTATATTCATAAACATATGTGTCAAGGATGTGAAAAGAAACACCAAAGAAATTTCTTCAAAGGTATGGGAAGATGTTTCAGTTGTTGTAACAAGGGTCATAAAGAAAAAACCTTCCATGGAAAAAGGAAGCATCCAATTGACTCTAGGAAAGGGAAATAAGTTCTCTTCAAAGGATCAATTAAATGTTTTAAATTTGGTGTTCACGGTCATTACACTAATAGATGTCCTATAAAGAAGGATTGGGAATGGGATCAGTATGATCATACAAATATATGTTTACCAATACCTAATGCAATTGTAATTGAAATGAAGAAATTGACAATGGCCAATTAAAGGTATGGATTATTTCTTAGCTCATGTTTTGACATTAATGAAATCTCAGGACATTATTCATGAGTTATTTTATAGGAAACAAGTATAAATTAATAATATGAAAAAACATGGATAAAGGATCAGGAATAATTTTCAATGATTAAGATGTCTACATTTTAGGAATTGAAAAGTTATGTTGGATCTATTAATGATGATATGTTTAAATACATTAATGATAAGATTACTTTGGAAGACTATTTCTAGAATGTGTAAACCAGAAGTTTGATATATGAAAATGTTATTCAAGGAAGAAATATCTTCTATTTTGTGGATATAGTTATAAATAACCATTTGGGATTATATGATCCTTGAATTTGAGGTAATTACAGGTTATTAATTTTTGGGATGAAAATGCGAGGTATGAGATAACATTTATGGTAAAAATATGTTATGATTATTTTTGAGGAATTTATATAATTTGTGGAAATTTTATAAAGTTATATAGCATTTGAAAAATGACAACACACAGACCATGTGAAAACCAGTCATGCCAGAAAAAGCTATGGGAATCGAACCCACAACCACAGTGCGATTGAGTTTTATCACCTACCACTGGATTACATGAATTCCCCAGTTAGTATTACTTATTATTTTTAGTTAAATAATTTTATGGATCAAGAATAAGGTGATTTTGGAAAATAATGTTTTATCAAATGGATATTATTTGTATAGGAAAATGGTTTGGTGATTAAGTGATATAGGTTATTTTGGAAGACGTTCTCTCTTTTGAGGAACCACTAATGGTTGAAATATTATTTTGGAAGACAATATGTTTTATTGTGGACATATAAATATTCAGGTTATTTATGGAAATTGATAAACTATTGTTAAGAATACGTGACTTGGTTTATTACCTTTCAGTATGAGACTTTAAGAGTATCCGATGTTATTTGGAGAAAAATATTACGATTTTTGTGGAAGACTATGTGATCAAATCCTTCTTTATATTGGGATTTAATCTTATTTTAGATTATTTTTAAGAATTATAAAGACAATTGTTTATTAAATTATCTTTTCTAAACTTTTGGTATTGTTTGTCAAATTTTGGGGATTAAGAGTAGTATTTATTTTTATAAAGTATTATCCTTTTTGGGGATTATTTGATCTTTTACAAATCATTTTGGTTTTGGTTAATGTCTAATGAAAAGGGAAATATACTATTCATATTTTTTGGATTATGTGATTCTCTAGATGTTGATTCTAGCACTTTAGGTGTGAGCAAGTCATCTTGAATACTCATTGTTTGGAGAAAAGATTAGTTTTTGGTAGGAATTTAGTAAAGGATGAAAGTCTACATGAAAAGTAAGTATGTTTCCTTATGTTTTTAGTTACGCTCATAAATAAATTCATCAAAGTTATGAAAAGTAACATAAAACAAAATCTTTTCCCGTTAACTTTTACTACAGTGAAAATAGTCAATTTAACCCATCACAAGTTTGTGATTTTCTAGTGGTTAAATTTTTTATAATAATGTTTTCTATCACTCACTATGAGAACATGACACTTAGTTTTTATTCCATATCTATGCTTTCATAGAATCCTAGTATGGGTTATCTTGGGTCACATTTTTTAATTTTCTTTATTTCAATTAATGTGATAGTTTTATTGACACTTTTCTGATGTCAGACTTTTAACGATGTTTATGAGCCCAATTTAAAATTGTGAGGATGAAATTCCTAAATGGGGGAAGGATGTAACATCCCAAGTAAATAAAGAATATAAAAATTTTATATTTATTAATATTTTTGATTTAAATATTAATTTTACTTTTAAGGGAATGCAATGTTTGATGGCGTACTTGGTTCATAACAACGTGTTTGTTTGAAATCGTATGTTGTACACAATGATGAGTTATACTGAAAAATAATAATATATTATTATTATTTTAAATAGTAGTTAATGCATAGCCATTTTATTGGTGGGAATGAATAAAACTAACTAAAATATGATTAAAAATTTTTATTAAATGTTTTTACATTTATCCAATAAAATTTATAGGCTAAAAATGTGAATGAATCCTATTTTAAGCATGAAATACTCTAATATTCTTTAAAAGGTTGTTTTACCACCTTTTCATGGTGAACCATTTTTTAATATACTTTTTGTCACTTTTATATGTTTTATTTGACAAAATAATATTCTTATTTAGAATCGGGACATCAAAAATTACATTGGATGAATTTTTTTTATTTTTTTGATAGTATTCATTTTTTAATGAACGGTGAGAAATACTGTTTTTTAATTCAAAACTGCCTTTCAATATAATTTATTTATATGGTTAGATTTTCTTGTTAAGTAGTTTTATAGTGTAATTAGATTATATATTTACTAGTTAATCCAATTATAATCATTGGAAGTAATTTAACTTTTGATATTGGACATAAACAATTTTCAATATTTTGATAGTTTTTATTTCTTAAAACAGGGCTTTTTGTTTTGACAACAGGAATTAATTTTAAATTAATCTATGAAACTTCTCTATTTTTAATTTAAAACAATGTATTATATATTTAACATAATTATTTAAAATTATGTAAAGAGATATCTTTTATTTTTAGACATTATTAATATTTACTTCAGTAAATATTTTATTTACCATGGTTAAAGGCGAAATATAGTAAATAAGGGTAAAAAAATATTATTATAATAATATTAAATTACACTAACATGTGTTATAATCTTATTGGATGATACATTTATGACCATGGGAATATTTGGGTCTATTTTGGGACACCATGGGGACACTTGGGAGTGATAATGACACTTTATATTAATTAATTTAAAGTAAAGACAAAAATGACATAAACATATATCTTTTATTAAAAAAAATTTACTACAGGGTTATATAAGTTATATCTTCAACTATAAATATTAATTATAAATCTAAACATATTTCCTACATCATGATATTTTATTTATAATTTTTATACATCAAAAATATAAAATTATTTATGACACAATGATGATGTAGTGATTGACTTATTGATGAATGATTTAAATAAATGAGATTATAAAATTTTAAAAACTATCCAATACCTATAAAATTATTATTGGATGATTTTATTTATAAAACAAGTCATATTATATTATAATTTAATGCGTTTTGGACCTTTTGAAATCTAAATCTAGTTTATAATAAAATAATATTTTTAATCTTTCCTAAAGAGACCCTCCTCTCCCTTATAAAAAGACATCACCTCTATCCCATTAATCAAAACTCTAAATCAAATTTTGTCATCTAAACTATCCCCAATTGAGATCCTTACATCCATTTATTCCTACTAGAAGCCTTACCTTAGGATGAATGATCTTCAAGATATCCTTTTGGTTCAAACCAAAGTGAGTTACTTGATTTAACGGCAACGTCTTCCTTCAAGTTCTCTTCTTTTATTTTACTTATTCACTCCAAATGACCTTTTGGTTCTTTTTTTAAATAAAAACCCTTGTATAATATATATAATATGTTTTTTTATGATAAGGATTCTAACTACACTTCCACACACCTCCATCCAATGGATACGAGCATTCGGTTTCTGTGTACTACGAACTGTCGCCTCATGAAACGATGATTCTTCGATTATCTCCTACCGCCTCTCATGGTTTCCGTTATGATGGAAATTTATTTATATGTTATATAAATTATATTTATATTTTCTCTATGCTTATTTATGATTCATTTATATCATACCTTTATGGTTTCCATAATGAGTAAATATGATAATATCATTTGGGGTAGTGCAGACTACCTCCCCCTCAAAGTGATATAACTAGTTCATTCCATAGTGGAATGTGTAATGAATGGAATTACTGAAATTATATATTATATTATACTATAATAATAATATAACTATGTTTAATTTGGATTTCATTCCTTTTAAAATGAAAAAAATGAAATGTAAGTAGCATTCATGCGTACGTATGACTTACCATCTCCATGAACGGTGCATTTCATTTTAATATATCCAAATGATATTGACTATTATAAATATATATATACTGGATATATATGATATATAAATAATGAATATAATTCTAGATTTAATGTAATTTCGACCACATGGACAATTTATAATTTTAAAAAGTTCATTTTTAACTCAAGTTCTGAACATCGAATTTTTTTTAATATAAACTTAAATAATTAAATAATTGTTATAGAAAGGTAATAAGTGATATAAAATAAATAATAAACTTGAAACAATTTCTTAATATATTATAAATTAACTTAAGTTTATTCTTCAGGAAATTAATGAATGAACGGGTCAAGTCGGACATGGGGTAAGGGAACTTCTTAACCCAATTTTTATTCTTTGGGTTAAACTTATATTTCTTGATTATGTGGTGCTATAAATATGTGTGAATGACCTATGATTGTTTTACACTTAATATCCCCTTATATTGGGTGTATTTATGTTTTTCACACATAATTATGTAATTAATTTATCCTTAATTTAATGACATGATCTTTGTAAGGGACTTCGTCTCAATCTCCTTTCATTGAGGCATGTTATGATAATATACACCTCATACCTTAATATGGTATATAATAAAACCATTTTAATTTTTATTTAATTTAAAGGGAATATTTTTTTATGAAGTGTTTTACTAAACAAAAAAATGAATGTTTTTAACATTTACAGCAACAATGACCTCTCCGCCGCTATAATCGTTATTTGGATTCCTCTATAATCCTTAATGTTTTTTTAAAATGAAAAAGAAACCCCTTATTATGTTTTTGTGTGTTTTGGTATTGAAAATTGTTTTTGAAATGGATTTATTATTTAAATATCTTGAAATTATTTCTTCTGATTTCAAATGAAATTTTATCAGTGAAATGTTTATATTTGCAATATTTTATGAGTTATAATTTTATTATGGTACTTGGACATTTGACGAATGGTTATGTGATAAACCAAACGAAGAGTGGTGCCATGATAATCCCATATGGTTGGTTACGTTGTAACCTCTATTGCATTGAGTATGGAAGTCGGCCGTATGGCTATTCTATTTAGTGATATATGTGGAATTTGACCGTATGGTGATTACATTTAAGTATGCTTGTCCCAAGATACCTTTATATTTTATGTGTTATTTATATGGGTTTTATGGTAATATTTTGGTTATAAAAGGGTACGGAATGGTCTTTTAATTAGTGAAGAAAATTTAATACTACATAAAGGTAAAAAGTTTTACCTATGATAATGTATTTATGGTTTACTTGTTGTTTGAAAAAACTACCATTTTACTTCTATTTGGATCCCTTAATGAGATTTTTATGCTCATCGTATGTTTTTGAAATATTTTTCACATGATATAAAGATGAATAAGTTCAAGGTTGGGATCAAGGAAAAATCATGCTGTCCAAAACATAGGACTAGACATGTTTTTAAGAGTTATTAATTTATTAAAAAATGGAAACTGAGTAGAAGTGTCTACATTGTAAATTTTTAGATGTAATATAATAGTTTTGGCCAAAATATCTAAAAATATAAACCTAAAAAGATCCTAAATGTGAATTATTAACTTAATTCAAGATTATGTAATGTTTAAGGCTTAGTCCTTACATATGATTTTATAAGTTTTTATATATTATTTTGTATAAGGTAAAATAGAAAGATTCATTAGGATTTTGTGTAAGTGAGATATTTTTAGATATATTCACCAATGCTCATGAATGTTAGAAATATATGGGTAATATCATATTGTATTATATATTTATGTCAATGAAGACAACATGCTTGGAATTAATGAATAATTATTCTTTTTGAAAGGGATATCACAAAGCATATTATAAATTATAATATACTATGAACTATGAAATCCTAATGATAAATTATTTCATTCATATCACCTATACATTTAATATCATTAATAATGCATTTTTATAATGAAAAATTATAGAGTTGGTTCATCTATGAGTTTAAAAATAGTTTGTAATAATATGCATAACTTTAACATTTCATAACATATGAGTTATTTAATGGAATTATTAAGGGTGTATTGAGTGGTTATAAAAGGATGAAACACCATTGATATGGTGTTATTTGATCCCCTATAATAATCCCATACTCATATAACTAATATTTTTTCTGCATTTACACTATATGTCACTAGAATACCATAACTATTGGAAGTTTTCTGCTCATGTTTTGATAGATTTATCGAACTAGTGGATACACCATGGAGGCTTTTCATTCAACTATGTAATGTAGCATTTATAAATATCATATTATAATGATGGTTTTGTAGCTATTCTATATATAAAACCCACTACAGTTCATTATTTTATATTTATAGTGTGGTTTTAGGTTATTTTTGCATGATAAATCATGGTTCTAGTTTCTTATATTTTTTGTGATTCCTTGTATAACTGTTATAATACCCATAGAACCCCATTAGAGAGATCATTATGATGATTTCATTCTACAATGACATAAAAAGAAAATATCATCTGGCTTTGGTGTGTGTTGAATGGTGAAATCATGCCACTGTAGGAGTGTCATGACTTATCTTTATGAGACCTAGAGAGAAATGAAAATTATTTAATGTCATGAGGATAATATTTTCTCACAAGGGATTACTACATTATTATTATTATACATAGAGATAGAGAACGTTTTATATAAGAAATTTTGAGGAACAATGAATCAAAAAATATATTAAATTAAATGTTGAGTTTTTGAGAAGTTCTTTTTGTGAAAAAATATGGGGATTAAACCATGAGGTATTGATCATATTTATTATTAATAAAATCAATGAAATTTGGATGTCATATCTGGAGGATACATTATAGATTATTTTTTTACCATATTTAAATGAGAATACCACATGGCAAAATATCATGGATATTTCATAGTTGAGTTATAGAAATAATATCTATGTGATATTTGTATGTCTATAAAGATAATAATAGGAGGAATTAAATTATTGAAAAGATGAATACTTATTAAAAAAAATATTCCAAGATGCAGGGAAGAATGAATGGAGGGGAGATACCGATATGCTTCCATTGAAGACCAAAACTGCCAAAAGATAAAAAAAATATTGAGAAAGAGGGATATTGAAATTATTCACTTTCTATCGAATATAATATATGTGAACACTATTCAATTATGAGTAGATATTAATATTTATTATTATTATAATTTTAAATGAATATTTAAGGTGAAAAAGAAAATTTGGAGATTTCTTCATTATTCATGCATTGATCATTATGATGATTGAGAAGAAGGTGGTCATACATTCTTCTATGACTGAACAAGTTTTCAGAAAAAGACATTGGATGAGGAAGAAGTCATACCATTTTTATGCTATAACATATAGAGTGTATTAGAAGATATTATTCATTAGTGAGGTTTGAAACACCTTTATAAACTGAACGGATCCATTATAAAGACCTATAAGGAGAAAATAAATTATTTAAGAGATATTTTCATGGTTTACAAAGATAAATTACCTATATTTATTCACTTAATTACATCAGTTAATAACAAGTTTATTTTACTCAGTTTAAACACTATAAGGATGTAGTCACACACATCAGGTGTGAAACTTGTAAAAATAACTTGTGTTATTGGCTCTTTACTTTTTTCCTTTCATATAGTGTGTTTATGTTTCATATTTCAAACTCCATTAATCATAATAGGTGTATAGATTTTATGTAATAAATTGAAAATAATTAGGTAACTTTAATTTATATTATAGAAATGGTACTACCTCTACTTTGATTTATTTTTTTTCTATGTCGTAATTTTTTTATTTGAAGTAAAAAAATTAAAGAATTTTGTGAGAAACCTTAGGATAACAATATGATGGTTTTCCATATTAATATAAATAAAGGGTTTATATATTTAATTATGTAAAAAAAATAAAGAATAAATTTTCCATGAAATTAAGGAATATCACTCCTAAGAAAAAGGATAAAGAGTATTCACCACTTGATAAATGTAATAAAAGTTGTAAACTTTCTATCACATTATTTGAAAATTTCCCTCATGAATAATCTTGTAAAATATTCAAAGAGCATGTGATAATTAAATCAAATTTTAATTTTAATTATTAAATTTTTTATTATGTGAAAAGGTACCTCTTTAGGTTTTCAATTTAATATTTTATTTTATCAAGGGATTATAGGATGAGAAAACACTTCTGGACATAGAAATTTATGAAATGGAAAAAGCATTGGTGGAAATTTTTCTAAAGTGAAACAGTCTCATCAAACTTTTTAAATAAAAAATAATGGTATTCATTATACTATAATTAAATATTCTTTCTAGATAAATAATTATTAAAAAAATCCATTGATGACAATATTGAGAAATGTATAGTCCTTGATTAGAAGATCCTTAAATTTAAAAAATTATTTCTGTCAATATTGATCAATTTATGAGTAATAATAAAAAAGTGACGGATAATTAAAATTCCTTACAATAATGGATAAAGATCCAAGATGATTATATTGAGGCTGAAGTAAGATTGTGAAATTTGGAAGAGGTTTAAGTTGTGTCTAACACAACCTATTAATAAAAAGGGAACATCAATGAAATTTTTTAATAATGGTATTTTTTTAAAAAGGACTCAATGTAGGGAAATAAGGGTATAAAGAATATAATGACTTTTCCACTAGAATTTCATAGAAATTATAACTCAGACTCTTAAGAATACTTCTTGTACTAATGTTTTTTAAATAGAAAGTCCACGTTTCAAAAATATTTCTAGAAAATTATTGGTGGATAAAAACATAGAGAAACCCTCCATAAAATCAAAGGTGGAATTGTGAAATATTAGTATAAGTGTCTCCCCAAGTGACAATAAGAAAATATGTTTTCAAAAAAAATAGTAAGAAGTAAAATATATTTGATTTTTTTTTAAAATAAAGAAAAAAATATTTTTATAAACTTTTGGTGTTGGAAAAGGTTTCAAAACAAAGATATAGATTGTTGGTATAATATTTCAAATTATTGAAGAAAAATATAATGAAAAATACCACAAAATGGTAATTTTTTAACTAAAAATATATTTTTTTATTGAGATATTCAATTGATTTTAAATAAAAAGTGATTATTATGATGATGATTCGTAGTTTATATAAACAATGTAACAACCTATATTGTTAAAGGGTTAAAGAGTATAAATATTACTACCCATTTCAGCAAGTTAAACCTTTACATTCAAGATCCTACCTATCTAGAACACCATAGTAATGCATTCTAATGTCGGAATAATGGTTAGTATTGGTTACAACATGGGAATTTCATGGGATGTGTACAATTGAGAACAGAAACACAATAAAAAAAGAATGTGTTGTCCTATAAGGATAGTAAACAGTCTAATGACCCATTCATTAACGTGGGTAGTCCCTCGTGTGGGAACAAATCATGTCTACCTAATAACTAGGGAACCTACAATGCCTTGTCTTTACAATGGTATTATAGGAGGAACACAATAAGATGTGTTGTGGAACTACTTGGGTTGAGAAGAAAGGCCTAAAATGATGACGTTGTGGCCTAAAGGGAGGAGGTTAATTTAACGAGGTCCACCTCTAAGAGAAGAAGGATTATTCTTACCTGCCAAAACCAATGAAATAAGGTCTGATTCTAAGAGGGGAAGAGGGGTTGTCCATGCTTTTGGGATAGATCATGTGGTCAACCAGATATATCTGGAAGTGAGTTCATTGGAGCATCCAAATCTTAACAACCAGTATGCTAATCTCTTGTGGCATTATAACCTATCTTCTGAGTGGGAATAAACAACTTTGGAGGAAGAACCATATGGTGAATTTTGTTATATGTATGGATATTATGATATGTAGTTGTTTTTTTCAATCTTCATATCTCCCTTTCTCCTCAAAAGTTTTTTGAAAATAATAAAAATTTAATTGCTGTCAATAGGTTTTTCTTGGAGTAGCGATTAGGATAGATGACCTCCAGGTATGTTTCCTAAGTGTGTGTTTGAGTGAGGAAAATTGTACACTAAAAGACCATTATTTTTCTTGTGGGTATAGTCATTATAGTGTTGATTCATTCGAGCAACTGAATGGGCCCCATATAGGGGACCATGTGTGTGTAAGGAAACCGGCGGTGCCTGATTGGCTAGGTCATGACAAACATGTTAATGTGGGGTGTCTATGCTGTTAGTATTGTATGACTGTTTAGAAAATGAAAAAATTATATAATAATCAATAAATAAAAAAAATTAATAAATAAACATGGATGTGATGTTGGGTACATTTTAGGGTTTAAACCATAGAAAAGTAATAAACAAAACAAAACCACGAATAATGTTGAGAGATATGATACAATAATGATAAAGTGGTTCTACTATAGATGGAAATGTAAAATCATGGATAATGAGAATAAATCTAAACATATGAATGATATTGGAATCATGTTGGATTAGAAAATAAAATCTCTCAAAGAAAGGAAAAGCATGATTTGTTTGGTGAAATACATTTATATATATTATAGGTAAGGGGGATTTCATGTATGAAAACACACATGAACCATAGAAACCCAATGGATCAAGATTTATCATAATATCAGGGATTTAATATCATTGATTGAACCAATTTGTTACATATTAAATTTCCAAAAGTTCCAATTACTATATTCTATTTCATAAATGTTTTAGTCCCCAATTAGCGACACTGATGTAATGATCCCAAATTTTATCAACAAAATTTCCTCTGTGATTATAGAGTGGTATCATATTTAGTAAGATAGAAATATATATTGCACACACACTACATTATATACCAACAACATTTTATTATTTTGAACATTACATTTAAAGGATAAATATATCTGTAATAATTGGTAATAATACAATGGGATAAAAAAATACTAGATAACTCTAATATTAAAATTTGGATCCTTTGATTCACCAGAATAACTACAGTCACGAATAACACTGTATAAACAAATTAGAATATTAGTATTGAAATATTCATATTGAAAATGAGAATATGTAAAAATTTGAGAGAAAATTTTTTTTAAAGAATAATTAATGAAATATGTGGTATTTATAGAAAGTAGGGAACCTATATAATTGTTACAGATATGAACGTTGGAATTGCAAGCTGACAGTTGGAATAATAATATGATCGTTAAGAATTGTAACATAAGCATTAGAATAGAATCCCCAATTATTGAATTGAAAAATAATTTTCAGTAATCATAGAGAATGACAATGTGGGGTAGTTATGTCATGATATAATTAAATATTTTTTTTTGAAAATGATAAAATTATTGTTCATATTTTTTTAAAAAAAATACTGGTTTTATTTTCATTTTTATAATATATATAATGATTTAAATGAAATATTAATTTCATAAAAGGGGATTATAAATTAATATTTTGTTTTATTATAAGGATAATATAATTTTATATTACATTAATTAAATTTTCAAATCAATAGAAAATTGATCAAAATATTAAAATTTGTATCTTTCAAATAAATAATGATTTTATTTAAAATTTATTTTTCTCATATTTTGAAAACTATTATTTTAATAAATTGGATTTAATTTATTGACTATACATTTTTTAAAATTGATAGGGTTCATTTTTTTGTATTTTCCTAAAATACTTGAATTTTTTGTGAATAATGAAATATGGTTTAATACAATATTTAAACTTAAAATTTATAGACATGATTTATTTCATATGGGATGATGTAAGAACCACCTATTTCAAACTCACATTAATGATTTACTGTATAAATTCACAATATTCATAACTATTGGTATTATTGAGGCAAAATAATAAACTAATGAATATAATATTGAAAAACAATCCTCTTTCCCCCTTATAAATACCACACCTCACCACCCATTATACACACATATTATAATATTTTTAAATTTCAAAAATTCTTTCCAAATCACTCCTAAAATACCTCCCCATGTTCTTAAAATCCTTGTTCTTATAAAATTTCAATCTCAATGTTCCTTAAAGATTATTTCAAGAGATGACATTCAAGTGGTAATATAGACAAACAATCCATTTAAAATAATTTTCTTATTATACCTTCTCATAGAATCCCTCATCTAGAATGAAATAATGACACCCATAATATAAATATAATTCATTTTTTGTGTAAATGGAATATCTATGTTCTACCCTCCACAAATTGTTTTCTTAAATAAAAATGTTGTTCACAATCCGGCTTGTTCACCGCCTCCATGACAACAGGTATTTATTTTCTCCCTCACCTTCAAGGATAGTTAAAAACATTTTATTATGGTTTAATTTTATGATAATATGTATCGTATAACTAATTTAATGTTATTTATTGTATTAATAACCATTTAATTAAATGAAAAAAATCTAGTTCAGGACTATTGGTAAAAATTATTTAATTAACAAACCTTTTGATGTTAGCTATATTACTAAATGAATAATCCCTAAATCAGAAAAAATTTGTGTATTTGGGATCATTTAAATTTATATAATAGAATTAATATCATTTCATTACACTTAGGTAAATTTATTACCATTTTAGAAGAACTTTGTTTATTATCCGCAACAGATCCGACCTTGGAACCATGAAACGAGCACCCTCAGAATAGGGAAATTAATTTTTATCTAATTTAAATAGTTGTAAGTGAACATCATATAATTAGAATAAATAAAATATATATGTATATTATTTTTAAATAAGTAATTAATGTATATAATTTTACTATTTAGTATTTTAAGTGAATGTGAATAATGAATCTGGATATAAGGTATAAGATATCCCAAAATGACTATAATTTTTTTAAGGTTATGACTTTCATCTCTATTTCTCACTTTTTATAACTATATGATGCTATTCAATTATTCTAAATTATTTATATATCTCTATTACATATATACATAGCCTATTATCCCTTCATCCAATTGGGTACTACATACCTTTTGTTCAAAACAGAAATGACTTCTTCCAAATAAAAACTGATTAATGGAATCATTTATATCCCTTAATCTATTTGTTGAAAGATAATTTAATTTATTTTTTACCATTTAAAATCGCATTAAATAAAGGAATATTTTAGTTATAACCATTCTGGTTTAACTTTAGTGTTTATATAAAATTCAATATAGATTATTTCATTTAAACTATTTAACTGATTTCATAAGACACCATTTTGAAAGTTCAATTATATACCTAATTATCTACACTTTATCATGGTGTTTATTCTAATGAAGACCATATTTTAAGAACTATTATTATAAACATAGATATTAAAATCCAAAATATTTAATTCCTTATTCACTTTGTAATCATTATTAAATATTTGGTGATTTTGATATGAGGAAAGATTATGAAACCCATTTCTTTCCATCGATAATTATTTTGTTTATGACTTACATTTGATTTCTATATTTGGAAAACATAAAAATGTACATTCTATGATGAGTTCAGCTGGATATTTCACTAATGAATTAGGTAACATTTATGTCTCTTGAGATGATATGTATGCAATTAAGGAGTTAACCTATTCGATGATTAGACTCTATCCACCAGGTGATGTTGTCATGGTAGTTATCCATGAATTATGATTATTAAATGGTTTATATTATTGAAACATTAATTTTATTTCATGATCTTATGATTCAATATTCATTATGTTATTATTCAACTTGATTATTAATGAGACTTATATTTTTATTATATCTTGTTATTACTCTTGATTTAAAATGTATTCTTCTTTATAATGTGTATTTTCTTATAGATATTTTTAGCTCAATCATTTTGTTTACGTGCTCCCTATGTTGTAGCATCCATCTACTTCCCATTAGCATGAGTGGGAATTGAGATGTTACTAGGCCTTAGGCAACATCCCTAACACACCAAAGGCTACATATAAATCCGGAAGGGTTTCAATACATTTTGGGTATGATTGAACCTTTAATAATAAAACAATTAAACCCAAAATAACCCAAACCAAATAAAATACGATACAAAGTTTGATAACAATGAAAGGAAACTCAAAATATTATTCATCAAAATCATGGTAAATCCATGTACCATAATATAATACTACAATATCAATGTAAATACTGGAATACAATCATGAAAAATCCAAGATAACTACAAGACTCAAAGCCCCACAAGCACTGTGCTCCAACTTCATCAAATAGTCAATGTATCACTATATAGTGCTAAAAACATGTGATACATTAACTTTTCCTATGTCTCGATTAATGAAATATGAAAAAGCACTAATGTGCCAAAGATGGGGTGAGTACTAAAACTCTATAGGTTTCCCCCCAATGACTTCCCTACTGACATCGATAGGATAGATAAGTTAAAAACATTTAATAAAAAATATTATATAAATCAATTTCTAAAATAGTTTATAAGTAAATATAAAAAAGTTTCACATAAACTATTTTTACAACAAAATTAATTTTTTAATAAAGGTAACCAAACAATTATTTTATAACCATTTCACAAGTTCCCTTTGGTATAACCATATCTTTTATTACATCACCAAAACAAATGATGCATGCTACATTATTAATGTTTCATATTCATGGGTGGTCTCTCTTCGATCTAACAAGTCATTACAATGTAATTATATCCCATGTTCCATTACACATTTGAAATTCATCCTAAGGTCATATTTCAAACAAGCCTCATAAATGCAATATGAACACACACACCAAGTATTCCCAAAAACCATGCCAATCCACACATTCAAAAACCATTTCAATAAAACAATTTTTTTTATTAAAATCCATTTTCAAAAAAATAAATTTTAAAAATCCAGAAACTCTATATCTAAAAATAAACAATTTAAAATCAGTAAAACAAATCACTTTTCTCTACAAATCACCCAAATTCCACAATATCACCAAAAACCATAAATCATTACTAAAGAGGATTTATATCATGATATTCACCACCATTTTAAAAGTAATTTTATGAAATCAAATTTGTCTGAAACAAATCCAATAAGATATAGTTATAGGATTCTAGAATGAATCTACCCACCTCAAAAGTTTTGGAAAAAAAGATACACGACACAAAAAACATCACAAAAATGGGTGAAAACTCCAGAAACATACGTTATATTTATTTAAATATCCTAAAAAAATCTACATCTGAACATCTTTGGAATTAAAAACTTTAGATATACCCACAAAGGGTGTAGATCTAAGAAAATGAGAGGAAGGGTGATGTAGATCTAGGAAAACACATCACGAACGATGAATAATATAACCTTACCGTATGAATCGGGCTTCAACGCACCAAAGGATGGATCTGAATCACTTTAAAATCACTTGTGAGATTTTATCCAACCCTTGAAAGATACAAATCTGTAGTTAGTGCTGTATTAAAGGAAAAATATGTGGGTTAGAGTTTAAAATGAGTGAAATCCAACTTTTAAGGATATAACTTTGACTGACGCACAGTTTTGTAGCATAGTAAGAAAAAACATGCACTAACCATTCTCTTAATTCTTTTTTAAGGAATACCTTGAATAATGGGCGTGAACAGTTACCAATTTTTGTACCAATAATTCCAAATATCACTATTTAACAAATAAACAACATTATGTGGTTTCTCCTAGGCTTCTGCGCATTTTGGAAAAACCGTGCGTAGACTGTGGGAATTCCCTTTTTCCTAAGTCTCACTGTGCAAGGTTTCATAAAAGAATTTAATGGTCTCCACAAATCATTAACCACTTGTACACCTATATGAAAGCCCCAAAACTCTAAAAACATTCACCAAACTCTCCCAAACTTCACTAATATACTTTATATCCTTCAAAATAATAAAAAAGTTACATACCTAAATTTGGGGGTTCTACTTTCTCCCTACTATTTTTCTTTCTATCCCTAGAAAGTAGAAAAACATAAGTGTCTCAGAAGATTTTAGAAATTTCTCTTTTATCTCATTCTATGGCTCCCATGTCTATTTCTAAACTAGAAAATGTTTCTAAAAAACTTGCACTAGGGAAATTATTTTCCCATGCAAGACTTTTTCTTGCCTATCCACACTCTGCACCGAGATATGTACCAATGAACCATCCATATCTAGGTCAACGTGACACCTTCTTATTCCATGGTCAGAATTAGGTTGATATTTTTTCAACAGAGATATGTGAAACACATTGTGTACTACACTAAAACATAGTGGAAATTCCAAACAATATTCCACCTCACCAACCCGTTCCAGGATCTCAAAAGGGAATATGTATCTAGAAAATAACTTGCCTTACATCCCAAAATGTCGATGTACAAGCCTTGGATAGATCCTCAGGAACACATGATCACTAACTATGAATAAAAACGACAATAGATGATGGTCCACATATGATTTCTGATGAATCTGCGCCATCTCCACCCATTTCCAGATAAACTAAATTACCTCTGTTGTTTCATATACATGGCTTGGACCAACCAGTAATGTATCACCTATTTCAATAAAAAATGGAGGAATATGTATCAAGGCTAGATAGCTATTGTTATATGATAACTCCACTAATGAAACATGCTCTTCCCATGAGCCACCAAAATTTATTATAGAATCCTGAAAAATGTCTTGCAACCTTATATTATCCTTTCTGATTTCCCATCTATCTGAGGATGATACACCATACTCATAGTAAACTGAGTCCCAAGGGATTTATTTAAGGATTTCTAGAAGTGAGACATGAACCTCATATCTATGTCTGATATGATCGAGACATGTATTCCATGTGTATTTACCACTTCTCATATATTAGATTATGGACAGATCCTCCACCAATTAATTTTCATGAATAGGGATAAAATGAGATGACTTGGTAAGACGATCCACTATCACCCATATTGAATCATGTTTCCAAACTATTCTTGGGAGAACTATAACAAAATTCATCTCTATCTACTCCCATTTCCAAAAAGGGATAGGTAAGTACTGTAACATACCTACGGTTTGGGGATTAACCACATTAACTTGCTGACAAGTCAATCATATCGAAACAAACATATCCACCTTAAATTTTGTGCTTATGCACAATAACTATGATTTTAATTCCACATAAATATTATGTATTCCTGGATGAACAACCCATTCAAATGGTGGTATTCTTGAATAAATTGTTCATAAAAATCCATATGTACAACGATCTGATTTTTGAACCACAACACTAACACCCCATCTAAATTCCATTCCTCAATGGCTCCCAACCATTGAGTTTTGAACTCATAGCCACACATTCTTCATAAGATTTCTATGCCTATTTAACTATCGCTACCAAATCTCAAACCACAAAAACTGAAAATAAAACAATAACATCACATTGGTCATCTCATTCTAAATTTATGTAATCTAGGACCAACATCAAAATCCATTAATTTTAACCCTATTTTTTCAACCGAGTATATGAATTTCTGGTCAATTTATTGGAAACAAATTGCTTTTACATAGTCTATACATCATGTAAAAGTAAAAAATATGGAGGTACTCCATCCATCTACATTGTCTTAGATTCAAATCCCATTGTGATAAAATATGTTTCAAGATCTTATGATACGTGAACATAATAAATTTCTCAACAAAGAAACAATGACACCAAGTCTTCAAAGCATGGACAACTACATCTTACTCCAAATCATGTGTTGGGTAGTTTATCTCATGAACTCTTAACTACCTTGATCCATAAGTAAAAACATGGTCTCCAAGAATGATAACAAAGAAAAACCCAATTCTAAAGCTTCATAATATAGCACATACCCTTTTCCTAATTCTAGAAAAATCAAGATAGGTACTAATGTAAGGTGAAATTTCAACTCTTAAAAAGATTTATATAATTCCTCAGTTCATTGGAATGAAACATTATTCTTTATCAAAGATTTCATTGGTGAATTTAGTCATGATAACTAAAAAACAAATATTCGATAATAATTAGCTAGACCAAGAAATCTCTATATATCAAAGAATTTCTTTGGAGGATTCAAAGAGATAACAACTTCTATATTTTCCAGATCCACTAAGACACCTCTTTTAGAAATTAAATTTCCCAAAAAATATACTTCTTGTATCCAAAAATCAAGCATTGATAATTTTTCATACAAATTATGTTTTCTAAATATTTCAAACACTGTCTCCAAGTGTTGATCATGCTCAGAACTTGTCATTAAATACACTAATATGTCATCTACAAACAAAACTAAAAAATAATCCTTATATCACATAAATATCGAGTTCATCAATTCCATAAATACAACTGGTGATTTTTAAATATTGAAAGGTATTACCACATATTCATAATGTCTATATCTTCTTCTAAAAGATATTTTTGGAATATACTCCTTTATAACTCACAATTGGTGATAACCTGACCATAATTAAAAATTGGTGAACCACTGATCTCCCCATAATCGATCAAATAGATCATCAATGCATGGAAGTGGATATCTACTCTTTATTGTAACGTTGTTAAACTTATGATACTACAAACACAACATTGTAGATATATCATCTTTCTTTATGAACAAGACCGTTGATTCCCATAGAGATGTCCTAGGATGTAGGAAACCATTGATTTCCAATTATCCTAACTACACATATAGTTCCTTTAATTCTATTTGTGTTGTTAGATAAGAATGAAGTGAGATAGGACTGGTCCCAAGGAGGATATCAATCATAAAACCCACTTCCCTTACTAATGGAAAACCAAATAAATTTTTGGGAAACACATCAGGAAAATGGTCCCCAATTACTAAAAAAATACTATTCTTGATCTCTTCTATCAAAGCTAATGAAAATGTTTTCAACTAGTATGAGATCATTTCAATTGATAGTACCAAATATCCTTTCACAACTGTCTTCACAACCCTTTCTCCTCTAAAGAGATTCTTGATGCCATTCCGAGTCTCAAAATTAACTATTCTACTATAACAGTCAATGTGAGCCTTAAACTCTATCAACCAATCCATACCCAGAATTACATCATAAACATACATCTCTAATATCGATAAATCCCCTTTTATCTCATCTTAATCAATGGTTATAGAACATGATCTACATATAAAGGCTCAACATTCTATTTCCCTAAGAGGATTTTGACGTTTTATCACAAAAGGCATCATCTTAAGTTTTAATCTCAGAAAATCAACAACATGAGAAACAATAAAGGGATATGATACACTGGTATCAAATAGAAATTTCATAAGCATATAATTCAAAATAATCACACCCCTCACCATATATGGTCTATCCTAATCATCCACAATCACCTGGTCATCTCTATATAATTTCTTCATTGCTACAATTTTTTCATTCCCACCCTATTAAGGGTTCCCTTACTGAAGAGTCATGGTATTCCTAGAATCACCATGGATAGATCTATTATGATGATGATACTGATTATGATATCCTCTGCCCATCGAAGCATATGACACATGTGATACCAAAGAAGTGTGTCGAGCACATGAAATTGGATAACTACAATAATAGCACTGAATATGTCCCATATTGATTCAATTATGGCATTATTTTTATTCTGATGTACACTCTCACTTCATGTGGTTGAAATAACCACTTTGGAAACATCTATTTTTAATCATGGGTTTTGAAGGAAGATTCATTGATCCCGTTGTTTGATTATGATTAACATTCACACCTTGTATGTATGTGTCCCTCTTCCTCTTACACCTAGTGTTAGAGTTACCATCGATTCTTGTGGTGTCAACATAAATCCTCATCCCATAGCTCTTGAGATGTCACTTTCATCCACCATCACAGTATTTAAGATCTCATTATATTCCATAATATAGAGAACAACAATCTTTGGGAGAATCTCATTTATCAACCCTGGTTCAAATATTCATCCCTTTAAGGACACAGTTGTAGTAACTTTAGGTGAAAAGGGGTCTAAATTAATTAATTTATCCACATACTCCGTGATAGATAGATTTTTATTCTTCAGGTTGAAGAAGTTCATCATTATCTAAATCTTGAACGTGTGAGGATAGAATTGTTTTTTGAAAAATTCCTCAAAATCCTCCCCAAAAAGGCCTTGATCCACTTTAGCCTACACAGCTATATCCCAACATTGACATGCAAGATCCTCCAACATATACATCACCAGGTTGAATTTTTACTGTATTTGTGTGCCAATAAAATCAATGATAAGATTCATCCTATTTTGCCACACCTCTTACCTTTACACAAAATCCTATATCATTTTCTTAAATGATGTATGCACTCAAAGTGGGATGTCATTCCTCCAATGCATGCCATGCTCTTCTCATTGGATAAACCAGTGAAAATGATATTTCAAACCTATAAGTCTTCCAAAACAATTATGTACCCAACTCCATGGTAACTTGAAGTTCAATATAAAAGGTTAGATATATATTTTTATTTTCTATATTTCATGTCCTGACAATACCACTCTTTTATATGATCCTAACTCAAGGAAGAAACAAGAATGAATTCAACTCCAAGACAGAAAAAACTGATGACTTCTTATTTCACAAGTAAAAGAACATGTTGATACCATTTATCTCAAATTTATTTTTACACTGAACAAAATTTATACTATTTTTAACATCTTTATATTTCTTATTGGCTTTATAGTTAAGTGAGATGTTACTAGTCCTTAAGAGACACCCCAAGACGCAAAAGGTTAGAAATAAATACTGAAGGGTTTCAATATAATAGGGGGAAATTCTACCTTTAAGTATAAAAAACTAAGCCAAAAAAATCCAAACAAAAAAACCACTACATGATGTATGGTAATAAATAAATAAAACTGAACATCTCATTTATCAAAATTATGATAAATCCAAGTACCACGGTGGAAGACTACAATATCAAAGTAAACAGTGGGAGATAACCATGAAAGCTCTAAGAAAACTACAAGACTTCAAGCTCCACATTCTCCATGATCCTCCTTAATCAAATAGTGTAATTATCATGAAGTAGTGCTAAAAATGTGTGATACTTTAGCTTTTCCCATGTCCTAATAGATGACATCTGCAAAATCACTATTGTTCTAAAGGAGGGGTGAGTTTTAAAAGACTGTATGTTTTACCAAATGACTTCTCTACTAACCCCTCTAGGATTAAAAAGTTTGGAACATTTATATTGAAAACATGATATAAAACAATTTATAAAATATCTTATAATTAAATATAAACAAATTAATATCAACCGATTTTCCAAAAAATCCATTTTTCAAAGAAGGTAACCAAAAAATGCTTTCATAACCATTTCTCACATCACCACAACCAACCATTAATGCTTTATTATGATAATCCCTTACTCATGAGAAGTATCATGTCTATATACCATGTCATCATAAAGTAATTATATCCCTTCTTTCATTAAACCTTTTTCACCAAGCACAAAGGTAATATTTCAACCATGCCTCATAAATATAATATGAACACACACACCAAGTATGCCCAAAACCATGCCAGTCCATACATAACAAACCCATTTCAATAAAACAATGTTATTATTGAAATTTTTTTTCTTAAAAATTAATTTATAAAATATAGAAAATACATATTTTAAAATCAACATTTTAAAATCAAGAATCTAAAGAACATTGCACAACAAATCACACTAATTCCACAGTTCCACCAAAGACCGTAAGTCATCATCATTTGGATTTATATCATGATTTTTAACACCATTTCATAATCAATTTCACACAATTAAATCAATTTAAAACTAATCCAATCATTTCAAGAAAGAGGAGTTGAGAGTGAAGCCACCTACCTCGAGAGTTTTGGATAAAATGATAAAAGACATTAAAAACGTCAAAAAATAGGTAAAAACTCCACAAACGTTCCTTAGATCTCTTATACTATCATAAATAAGACTAGATATAAACATATTTTCTATAAAAAAACTTATACCAACCCACAATATATGTATATAAATTAAGATTATATGAAGGGTGAAGTATATCTAAGAAATGCATCAAGAATGATGAAGAATGAATAATTACCAGAAGAATTGGGTTTCAATTGACCAATGGATGACTCTAAATCACTTCCAAATAAATTGAGAGAGGTTATACAACCATTGAAATAGAAAAATACCAAGTTATATACACAAATGAGGGAATAAAGGTGGTTTATATGGTAAAATGAGTAAGATCCTCTTTTTAAGGATTTAAATTTGACCCGCGCCTGGTTTAGTAGAACAGTTAGATAAACCATAAACTAACCATGATATTGATTTTGACTAAAATAAGACCTCTCATTGTTGTTTCACATGGTTACCAAACCATGCACCAATCGTTCCAAATCACACTATCCAATAAAGACACCACACTGCACGGTTTCACTTCAGATTCTGTACGCTTTGGATAAACATAGAGTAGACCATGCACCTTCCCTTTTGCCAATGTCTCACTATGTATGTTTTCTTGAATGTTTTTCTTGGTTTCAAAAAACCATGTACCACCCATTAACCTATAGGAAATCCCAA
This sequence comes from Viscum album, assembly GCA_963277665.1. NCBI lineage: Eukaryota > Viridiplantae > Streptophyta > Magnoliopsida > Santalales > Viscaceae > Viscum > Viscum album. The sequence continues at coordinate 1,878,709,270 of OY728137.1, read as the reverse complement.
AAAACTCTATAAAATATCTCAAAAATCAACAAATCTTCTCGAATATACTTTATATACTTAAAAAGAATAAAAAAAGGTTACAAACTAGAAACCAAAAGTTCTATATAAGCTATCCTAGGAATTGTTGGAGCAAAAAGGTATTTAGTAATTAATTATATATATTAAAAAAATTCATTTTATTTTAATTTCACTTAGATTTATTATCTTCCTAGTCTTCAAAATACAATAAGCATCATGATCTTTTGGTTGTGCTTATTGGATATTCATGTAAAAAATTATGTAATAATATGTGTAAAAGGAGTGGGTCACTATATTTGGTAGTAGACCATGGAATAATAATTTTTGGGGATTAGTTATATAAAAAATTAGTGAAAAATCAAGTGATAATTCTAATTGTAGGAAAATGTCCTAAAATTATAGTAAATTATAAATCAAGTGGTTTCCAAGAAATAACACCCATGTATGGATAATACAATTCGATATGGTTTTAAAATAGATGAACCTAAGGGTAATATCCCCAAAAGGTTTGGATTGGTTATTAACATGATCATCACCTAGTCTATGAAAAATATTCCCTACTACACACCTTCATTGATACTCTAGTTGAATATGGTTTCAAAAATTCAGAAACTGTTTACCAAATATTATGATGAACTTAAATAATTTTTTTGGTTAGAATCCCTAATTGAAAAATTACAATGGATAAAATAGTTTGAATCCCATACACTGATAGTTCTGATTTAAATGTTATTCTATCCATTTTCAAAGTTTTCTTTTTTATATGTTTTCTATTTTTAGTATTCTTATCCCTAATTTTATTTTTTTGTTTTAGTTAATGTTTGAAAATATGAGGAATTAAAAGAACAACCAATGTGATCGGAAAATTAATTATTATAATAATTAAATGGAAAAAATGATAGAAATGATAGATGTTATATTAATGAATGTACTCGATTAACTGAATCAAGTTATGAATAATAATATAAATTCTTTTAAACACCATCCTTCTCTGAAGTAACAACACCTTTCAATCAAGTCCTTCATGTGAAAAAGTAATTCTATCATTAATAGATATTATTTTCCCATCATTGTTGAATAATGGATTAACTCCATTGAGAATACATTCTCTATCCTCCAATATTCAGATCAAGATAATTTTGTACTAGGTATTTTTTTCATGGAGGGGGAATCTGATCTATGGTGGGAACTGATCAAGAATAGAAATTCCAATGTGAAAAATTGATTTCATGGAATGTGAATTATTCAAGGAAAATTTTCTAAATAAAATTTTGCCTGAACTATTCATATTAAAATAGAGAGAAATATCCTTAGATTGAATAAAAATGAATATGAATCAACTGAATAACATGATGAAAACTTAAAAATTATTGCTTGGTCCACCTCTAGATTTCTTATCAGCATCGAAACTAAAGAGAAACACTTATTTAGTGAACCAAATCTAATTCAATGAAAACATTAGGTTATTCAATACTTTGAAAGTTGGGAAGAGATTGTATGTTCTACCCTTAAGTCCATGAGATATATTGGTTACTCTCAATGGTCTCATGGGGATGGTGATAAAAATATTAAAATAGAGATTAATTTAGATGGATCAACAGATAAATTCCCTGGAAGAAAGAAATCCGAACATCCCACATGTAAATTTTTTTGGAATAAGAATCCCTAAAACTACCTCAAGGGAAACTATAGATAAGTAAAATTTGGAAAATATGAAAATCAGACTAATCAATGATGAAGGTAGATTACGAAGCCCCAAAATACTAAATAGGAAAAGAAGATTATGACCAACTCAATTTGTGGTATAGTATTTCAACTAAATAAAACATTAAAATTCTGAAAGAAAATTACCTAAGCCAAGGGTTTTTAGAGACAATCAAAAACAACAACATGAAAGGAATATAGAGAACATAAGGGAATAATATGTTTAAAAAATGAGGTGGATCTAGAAAATGAAGTGGTGGTAGGTAAACTAGTTATTCAATTATGAATAGAGAACATTATATTTTATTATGGTTTTACACATTATTTTATATCTTTCATGTTTATTCAAACAACACCTCAAAATATAGAGGACGAGTTATATATGAGAACAAAAAATGGGTAAATGATTACATATCATGTATATAAAACCTCCCCAGTTAATGTTTATGGACTGAATCTCCCTAAAAATTCTTGAACTACTTTCTTTAGTTGAATTTTATGATATTTTGTGACTGGATTGGCTGTCCTTATATAATGACAATATCAAATTTAAGGGGAGGGAGACCAATCTTCACATCCTGAGTCATCATCCAATTTTTTATAGGTATAAGTAGGAGGATGAGTCTCCTTTGTAATCTTTATCTCATGTGTGGATATTTTTGCCTTATTAGGAAGCACATCTTTCTCAAATGATTGAAATAGAGGTTTGATTCATGGTTTTTGATATTCCCATTGTGAGGGACTATAATGATATTTTTACTGAATAATTACATAATTATCCTTCCAAATAAGAGTTTGAGTTATCAATTGAACTTATAAATGGATCTCTAGCCATATCCAAGACTTATAATATAATTTCCTCCATTGTGTTGGAAGAACTGAAGAACAAGTTATAAAAGAATCATGGAAAAGGGTTTTATATTATAGAGTTATTTCCCATGGGGTAAACTGATACACTTCATCAAGAAGAATAATGGGTCGATACTACTCTTCATTGGTTATAAATAATTGGTATCACCAACCACAAATTTATGATTTTTTTAATAAACTACGTAGAGATTTCAATTCCACTAAGGTGGACCTTTATTTTGCATATAACCAATTAAATGTGTAGAAGAGAAATATTCCCAGTACTTTATTTTGAACAAGGTATGGACACTCTAAGTTTATATTGATACCCTTAAGACTCATTAATGCTCACAATATTATTATATAGATAATGAATAGAGTCATTAAAGATTACATTAATAAATCTTTTGTAGTTGTTATAAATGTTTTTTTGATGTAATCCAAAAAAGGAGGATCAAAATGATAAATTTAATATTATGATAAATAATTTTAAAAAGGAGAAGAAATATGTAAATTTCAGTAAATGTGAGTTATGGATAGAGGAAGTATCATTCTTGGGGAATTTTATCACCACTAATGGGATATCCATGTACCCTTCTTAGACAAATGTAATTAAAAAATTCTCAAAAAATAATCTTTAACAAATATACATAGTTCTATTTTACTATATATGTATGACTAATTATTTTTGAGAAACATCCCATCTTTTTAAATCCCTATAACTAGGATGACTCGGAAGGGTGTTATGTTTTTCTGGACTAATGAATTCCAAGAGTGCTTCAAGTTTTATAAAAAGCTAATTATTATGGTTCCTTTACTCACACTAGCCACAAGTGGAGAATTTTTTTTGGTATATAGGAATTTTTCATAAAAGGTATTAGGTTTTTTGATGATGTAAAAAAACCAACTGATTCCATACACCATATGTTAGTTTAATATTTATAAGAAGGACCATCAAACTTAAGATCTAGAGTTAGTTACAATAATCTTTAGATTGAAAATCTGGTAGAATGTTCTCTATGGGGATAAGTGTGAAATATATCAGGATAATAAGATCTTACAATTTATATTAAAAAATATGCATATGAATATGTTTTAATGTAAATTATTATAGATGATCTCGGATTATGACTGCTCAATCCACTGCAATCTAGGAAAGGTAAATAAATTCCTAGATTCTCTAAGTATAAAGGATAATACAACCTTATCAATGATGAGAATTTACAAGGATAGCATATTCTTAGAATTACTAACGATGGAAATTGGAATCATAAAGGATGTATGTTCATCATTCCTTTGTCAAATAACTTCTAAATCAACTATTTTGGAGAAGATTAATGATACTGAAAGGGATGATATAAAAATTAAGAATAAGGTGGAAGTCATAAGAAAAGTGAAATCATTAGTGGTAAAAATTTATGAAGATGCATTTTTAATATTTTGGTCACAAATATGTGTACTATAGTGGACCGAGATATTCATACATTAGTATTACATCGACATAGATGAATATACAATATATAATAATACGATCCAGGTCAGAATAGTAACAGTTTAGAGTATTTGGAGACTAGATGTAAAATATTATTTTCTAATGAATAATCTTCAATATCTCACATATATAACTCCCCATATAGTACACTTTATAGGAATACCATACTAAAATATTTTTTTATAACATGAGTAAAGGAAATAAAAGTAAATGGTGAGATCATATGATTATTAGAGGTAAATAGAGGAGATATTAATCAATGATCATATAAAAGAATAACATAATTATAGGGGTATGTGATCATGACCATAACTTAAAATTTTATTTCCCAATATAAAAACGTTCAGAAACATTATTCATGGCATAAAACATTATAATTTACAAAACATAGATCAAAATAAAGAGAACTCATACATACTCAAACATGAACCTTAATTAGATGTCATAAATATATATGGAAGCATAGTAAGTTTAATAAACCTTTAATATATAATTTTTAATTACAAAGACCCTTAGATTAGGCTCCAATACCTATTTTCTATACTAGATCAAGCACATCAATGTGTTTCCCATAACAAATCAACCACATTGACTTTTTCCCCATAACTATATCATGATATATAATACATTACCCAATTAATTTGTGGGATATACCGATCCCACCCCTCACATAATGAAAAACATACATATTTTTAACATAATATCATAAAAAGTTTACCATATCAGAACCCATGGAACGAATTGGTTTTATTAAAATTTCATCATAGCATTACTCATCGAAATATGTTTCATAAATTTTTTTCATCATATTCACAATAAATATAGAGAAATAATAAGTATAGTAACATTAGTTCATAACCCTTGTAAAAAATAATTATAATCAAGGGCTATTGTCGTTGATGAGTAATGATACAATTAAAATATCGTTGAAACCTTCTTAAGGAAACTATCTTTTCAATATTTAAAATAACTTTTCCAAATATAAAAACGAGGAATTTAATAAGGATTTTTTTTAAATAACCTTATCAACGTTTAATTAAATATTAAAATCATTGATATTTCATGATGACATGAAATTATTTTCATTCTGTATAAGTTAAAAAAATATTCATTTCATGGTTTTTATAATAATATGAAAAGTGCCTCATTCAGAAAGAGACAAGAATATTCCTTATAATTATTCATATAAAAAGTAAAAAAAGAGTAATTTTTTTTAAAAAAAAATCATATTATAATCTTATAATAATTCATGAAAAACTTTTTAGAAAAAATGGATATGGAATAAAAATAATTTTATATCAAAGAAAAAAATTATGTTGATTTTCCTTAAAAACAATATTTTGATCTATCAAATAATTAAGGTGAGGAGAATGAAAGGAAAAAATATAATATTAAAAAATAAATATATGAGAATAAAATTTAATGTTATCATTATATAAGGATCATATAAATTCCCCAATATAAATTCAAGTATAGACAATCCTGATTAAAATAAGATTGCAATATTAATCTCTTACCTCAAGCATTGAATTTCCTCATTCATGTTTAAAACTATTGTATAATAAATATATATTTATTATATATTTATCCCATAAACATATTCATAAATATCATACCATTTATTATTTATTTATGACATCTTATTAGCTGTTAATAAATAAATTTTAATTAAAATTACTGTTCGGGGTGATAACTACTCCATACTCCGAGTATATTTTAGTTTAGTAGTCCCAATTGATCAGGGATCAATAATTTGTAGAATTTTAATCATGGTATAAATAAAATATATATTCATTATATAAATATTTATAATAATTTATAAAAAATAAATATGGAATAATGAATTACACCGTTCATGGATATGATAGGCTTTACTTAAGCATGAACACTATTTCTATTTTTCAACTAATGGAATGAAAGAAAGGTTAATAACATTTCAAATTTCCAGAATAATGATAATATAATATATATCATATAAATTCATAAAATTATTCCCCATTACTATCCTAGTAAAACATTAAAGAAAAACAAATCACATCACTTCATGGAGTTGGAATTCCACACGTACGCATGACCGAATTTACCATTTCCCAAAGGAGTGGATGGTGAGAAGGTATAAATGATATTATCACTAAGAAAGTATAATTATGTGATAAATATAATATATAAAAAATAAAACCATCAGAATATCCCTCTGTAAAATATGTTGATGGAAAATTAATTGTATCACTTCGTGGAGACGGTAATAAGTGCATACACACAACTAATAATTTCACTTCCCATTTGTTGGGGAAAATGATGTATAATGGTGTTTCAATAATAATAATAAAATTGAAGAATATTTAGGGAACTGAATTTGTTATTTTGTTATATATACCATTTATTTATGAGAAGTGAATTAGAGTAGAAACAAAAGTGATCGGTTAAAGAGATTACTTCTTCTTTGCAACAATTATTTTAGATCTCCGCTAAAGGGTTGTAAGGTTGGTCTATTCAGAAGACACAGAGATATATATAGATATATATATATAATGTGGATAGGGATGTTTTGAAGAAATTTTTTTAGAGTATGGTTGATCTAGAAGGATTGATTTGATGTGAGGAAGGGAAAGGGGAGCTTTCCTTTCATAATATAGGGGAGGGGTACTCTTAAATTTTTTTATAATATTAAAATATAATTATGTAAATATCAAGCCAAATGGTTCCAAACATCCTATAAATGGAAAATGGATAAAACATTAGGCCCTATATTATTCCATCTTTCATGTTTTATTATTTTTATGATTTTTATGCGATTTAATAAAATATTATTCTCATAAAATTTCATTATTTTCCATTTATACAATATTAAAATTAATTTGGATTAAAAGAAAAAAATAAATGGTAGTAATTATGATATAATATTACAAAACAACACTAATATTTTATATTAACCTATTAATTTATTTATACACATTAAATATCTCCAATTATATTTCTTTCAATATTGTTAATATCATTTAATATATTTTTTATTAATTAGTGAAATACTACGTCAATGTTTGTTAAGAATTTAAGGTCATTATATAATAAGTAATAATTATAAATAAATTTATATAATGGAAATAATTTAATTAATATCAATAGATACATTAATTTAATTGATAAGTTGTTTTTTTCTATATGGACACATAGGAGATATTAAAAACAAAGAGAGTGAAATTTAGTACCTTTCTTTGAGTTAAATATTATATAGAACATTTTGATTGAGAAACATACATTAAATAAATAAAACTCATACCTAATGTGATAATGGTAATATTAACTTCATCCATAAAAATAAGTGTGAATAATTATGGATTCATTTGATTAATGATCACTTCAATGATATGATATTTATAAGGGACATTTATTTAAAAATTATATTTTTAATCTCTCCCTTAAATCACTTTTTTTACATGATAATGTTTTAGAATTTTTTTTTGAATTTTTTTAATATTCTATTATGATTGATTAACATTATTTTTAGTTATCTTTGTTTTTTTATAAAATGGTTTGATATGATTATTTTTTTTCATTTTCTAAAGAACGTTCTTTGTGACTTTTCAAAAAAATGACAAAAATGTTTTTTTAAATTATATAATATGAGAGGATTTTCCTATAATTATGATGCATTAATTCTTTAATTTTTCCTTTAAAATATTACATGTTTATTTTCATATAATATTTTTTCTTTTATAATAACATAGGTATTTAAAAATAAATGATTTGAAAATGGAAATGTTATTTTTTTTGAAGAATTATTTTATGTGACATTTCAAAATAAATTTCCATCTAAGATAACAATATTTGTGTTACTTATTCATTATTGGGGATATTATTTTAAGATAATATACTTATTATTTTTATGGTTGGACTAAATTTGTGATGGAATAATATTTATGAATTTTTTTCCATAGGTTATGCTATGATGAAACATTAATAAAACCCAATTTTATTGTGGGTTCTAATAGGATTTATGTTCTTATGGAAAGCATATGTACATATTTCCTTATGTGATGGTGGTAATTTTATAACCATGGATGGTGGTTTTGTTATAACTAAGGATGGTGGTTATGTTATAAACCATGATGAGTGAAACCTATATCTTTCTCTAATGCATTGGGTATGTCTTTATATCTCATGAGATGACATTGGGAAACAAGTTTATGGAATTGATCCACTGGTGGAAATAAGTGCATCCTAATCCACTATGGGAAACTGGTGTGTAATGATCCAATATGTTTATGGTATTGGTAGATAATCTTGTAATATGAAATGTTTTTATATATTTATGATGGTACCACAATTCTATGACATGAACTCAAGGATCATGATTGAATTATGATGATGTCTCACTATTATTTTCTATTTTTTCTGAAAAGATAAATTTTATTCCATAAAAAATGTATATTATATAAGGATATTTGGGTATGAAAATAATAAGTTTTTATCATGATCTCATAGCCTTATTATTATCTTAGTTTTTAATATAATCATGGATCGATATCTTCTACGTTTACCCTTATAGTGAATCTGAGATCACCATTATCTTATGTTTCTTTTCGAAGGATAAGATGAAAATTTTAATTTATGATATTTCAAAAAGGGTTCTAGTAATTAAGGAATAAGAAAGTGATAATGTAGATGTTTTTGGAACCTGTTTTTTGTGTTTCCATGATTCCAAAGACACTAAACCCATACAATTCTGGTGTGGTTTTGTAATATTATGTAATAAAGATTAATATATCTACATGTAATATCTATGTATTAAAATTATGTGTTGTTATAGGTATTTCATTTATCAAAGAATAGTTTATCTAAAATTTGGAATAAAGGATGAGAAAACCTTAGTAATTATGCTAAGGGTATGTCTTGGTTACAATACTAGTGTTTTGGTAACGATCATGAATAACCTTGGATTAAACTTAAGGTCTAATATATTGAAATGTTATAAGTGATTTGTCTTCGTTATGTTGTTTAAAAATGTAATTATTACTACTCACACTATTTCGTTTGGGTTTTAAACAATGGCTATAATGAAGAGGATTCATGTTAACAGTGAATGTGATGGACAATGAAATGATCTTTCTCATGAGAAATAAAATGAAATGGTAGTCGAAAGGTGAAACATTAATAATATTATTAATAATAAATCTGATAATATGATAAATAATATCATCTTCGGTGAGTTTTATGACCCAAATAATAAAAGAAATATGAATTTTCATGGTGAACATAGATGAAATAATGTTCAATTTATATCATGTAAAGCATGTGGGAAGTGTAACAATCCAAGTAATGTTAAAATAATCATTTTTCATATTTATTAATATTTATAAATTAGATAGTAATTTTTAATTAAAATTATTTCTATGTTAAATATCATATATAAAACAAAATAATGTGATTCTTCTATATATTTAATTTTATGCAAGACCGAGTTATACCGAACAACAATATACTATTAATATTTTTATTTAATAAGGCACTTTTTATACATTTTATTTCCATAATTAATTTAAAAATAATTTTTTTAATTTTCTTAAATTTATTTGAAAAAATAAACTTAAAATTTTAAATATTAATATCAAAATTTATTTTGTTTAATTTTTTGGTATATTTTTTGAAAAGATGAATTTTTTTGATGTATAGTGTAAAATATTGAATTTTATTTGAAAACTGTTTTTTTTCTAACTTATTTATATAATTAAATTATATTTTAAATTGGTTTTAATTTATAATTAGATCAATTATACACAAATAAATCAAATTTATGTCATTGGAATCAATTTCACATTTAAATTTGATATAAAAACATTTTGTTCTTTTTGAGTATTTACTTTAAAAAACTCCTGTTTCATCAGGTCTATGAGATTAATTTTAAATTAATATATTCCACTAACGTGATTTGAATTTTAAAAAATTAATTCAATATTTGGAATCATAAAAATTTATAATTTCTATTAAGGTCAAATTAGTTTTCTTACTTAAAATATTTGTGAAAAAAAATAAATGTATTTATAGTGATTAAGGTAAAAATATGTCTACTTAGTGGGTAAACATTAGTCTTAAGAGAAAAAATAGACAATAAAATTTTACAAAAAACATTTTATGGATATTTTTAGACCATATAACCTATTGGATATATTTTTTCATTATTTTAGGCACATGAAGTAAGGGAGACCTCCCAATAATGTTTACCTTTTTGTATTTATAGGAATACCACTCCTCCTCTTCTAAAAAAGGGCACTCCCCACCCTACCTTATTCAAAACTATAAAGGAATTTTCCTCATAAAAACCTGAAAAAAATGTTCTAAAAATACCTACACTGACCATAAAATCCTAATTTTTGGAATAAATGCAACCATGGATTCTTTTGATGGAAAACCAAAATGGGTTACACGAAGAAGAGGTAACGTTCATCATCATGAATTTTTATTTTGATTCCTTCTCCAATCCTTTAATTTATATTTATATCATGATTATATAATTAAATAAGTATATAAAAAATACTAATATGTTTTTATGTTAATGTTTCAACCTAAAACTACATACACTTCTATCAAATGGGTAACAAAATCATCATTTGTGTGTACGACGGACAACCGCCTTGCGAAAGGATGTTATTAATTTTTTCTTTACCACCTTTAATGGTATGTAATTGTGATGGTAATAATATTTTTATGTGATATATATGATACTTATGATGTTATAATACTTCTGGGATTATTATATAATTCAAACCCTTATGCTTTCCATTTTTTGGGAATACGATAAAATCATTTGTGGATATGTGGACTATCGCCTCCTCAAAAAGATATCAAATGATCATGATTTTAGTAGAGTGTTATAAGGATGAGTTTAATAAAAATACGTGAAATAAATTAAATATTTATGACATTCATGAAATAATTAATTTTATATAAATATAATATATAATTTCATTGATTACCCTTGTCACACACTAAAAAAAGTGATAACATCGTTTATTGATGTCTGGATTACCTCTTCCTTTAAGCATTGTGACTCCTTTTACATGAATATACTTATGTATATAATTATATATAATTAAATAATATTGTAATTATGATATAATTTTCATTATAAAAAGGTAATTTTAACTTTACCTCTTTCTATAATGATCATTCAAAAATAGTAACATTACTCATGAATTCGTACCACCTACCATCTCCATAATTGTAACATTGGTTCATTTTTCATGACCATAATAAATAATTGGTTTTAAAATTATAATTTATTTGTAACTATAATAATTATTTCGTGATTATTTTTCTAGTTATGTCTGAATAATGACCCCTTTTACCATATTTAAACTACCAATGTAGTTTTTGGCAAATAAATAGAATATGGTCAAAACACCTGACATAAAATTAATTATTTAAGTATATAAATACAACACTGTAATAGGTAAAATAAAAGAAATTATAAACATGAAAAGGGTTCTAAAAAAATTAAATAATTAAGATAAGTTTAATATTCAAGAAGATACACACATGAAAATTCAGACTCAAGGTAAATGACCTCATCTCAATTTCATATCATTGAGAAAACTCTTGATGTTATGTACCTTTATTATTTTATGAGTTGTATATATAGAACCTTTTAAGATATAATATGATGGATTTATTTATTCTCATGTTATTTAATGTTTTTAAATGTTAATCTATCATGGGGTTTATGATTCAAATGTTTCAAAGTGGTTTGAGACACATTGATTTGAAAATATCATTTTAAATGTTAAAGATTTAATTTAAAAATCCTTTACTCTATGATAATATATTATATTTTATTCTGTAAACGGATTATGAAAAAAATATTATGTTTATTTTTCATTTCATTCAATAGATTTTTAAAAAATAGTATTTCAATATATTGTATATTGAATGTTTTGACAAATTAAAAAAGGATTGTTTTATTCTCAATGTACATGGTTAAAATTAATTTTCTACCACCATGAAAATTATTTTAATTTTCAATTACATTACAACATTTAAATGTTCATTAAATGAAAAAAGATATTTATATATTTTTTTCGATAATTATTTTTTAATGTAATGGTGTAATTAGTGTTAAATATGGGCTTTTGAATGAAGATGGTATTTTAATATATGAATGCGATTTTGATACAAGTATAAGAGTTTTTCAAATAATGAAAATTTTCATTAATGTTGTGGTTATTGTATAATATAAATGATGGGTGCAGCCAAATAATGTCGGGTAAGCCTGTTATAGATTAAACAATGGATTCGCCTAGATAATGCTCCAATACATTGGTTAATGACTATATTATTAGGAAAATTATATTGGAAGTTTTCTTAATGGTTACTACAATCTATAATGGTTCTTTAAGGATTTTATATAATGATGTCCTAAGGTAACTACATGAATATTATATGTTTTCTAATGAATTTTCATCTAAATAAATTGTTTTTGTATGTTAATATAAATAATCATTGTAAAAGAATGATATTTCCCTTTTTAGGTAAAATTTTATGTTTTAAATAAAGGGGTTTTCATGGGTTTTAATTTTTACCAATGGAGTAACAATTTCTTTTTTTCTATATCTCATGATGAGATTATTGTGGTCATTCATCTGTATTTATTTTTTTCATAGTATTTAAGGACAATTAAGGGATTAGAATACGTTAAGTTGAAAGTTAGTTTGAGTTTTCATAAAAGGGATCAAGATTTATTTTATTTTTTTTATTATATAAAAACTGTATATGAATTAGAATTGTCCGATTTGTATTTTATGGTTTTGTTATGTATGAGTTATGGAATAATTCTCTAATACTATAAACCTGAAATGATCCTCAATGTGAAAGATAATAATTTTTTGACTAAAACTCAATATTATGTAATGTTTAAGGATAGTCCCGTATAGTTGAAATAAAATGTCAGTTTAGATAACATTAGTGTTTAGGGTAATATTAATAGCATGTCCTTGAAATATTTTACCTCATGATCAACTTAAAATGTTATATAATTAAAATACTACCATTTTAATTCATCTAAAATATGTCTATTAAAAACGGGTTTTCATATAGAAAACATGGAATCTGTAGTTTAAAGGAACTAAGGAGAAGATATCCTTTCAAATCAGCCTCTAAAGATAGTTAGAATTAGAACATTAGAATTATTTAAAAAATGGATTAGTTGACTCAGGAGACAAATGGTAGTGGTATCCTTGTTAGAGAGGAACTTGATCTACCATGAAGTACCATTTAATTTGTGGACCATTTCATGAGGCAATATCCCCCTTCATTTTGTGGATCATCTGAACCGGTGGTAGATGAAGGATGGATAAATACCCTAGAAAAGATATTTGATGTCATGGCATGTTATGAATGCCAAAAGTTAATAATTCACTATTTATATTTTTGAAGGTGAAGCTGACTAGGGTTGGTATTTGGTTATTAATATTAGATAGAAAGACGATCTTGATGCCATGGAATGAAAAACAGTCAAGGATATTTTCCTTTTGAAATATTTCACAAAGGTTTTTTTGACTATTAATAAAAAAGTAATTCCTAGAATTGATGTAAAAAGTAGAATATTTTTTATAGGAATATTAGAAACAATTCACAATATTGGATAATAATGGTCTATATTTTATTTATGACACCAATAGAAAAATTAATCAGTTTTACTCAGGAATAAAACCAAGTCTACAATGATCTTTGGCCACATATGAATTTAAAATATATGAGGGAGTTTTTCGTAGTGTTGAAATGGTTGAGATATAGTTTTTTGACTCTTATGTTCTTTTTAATGATGAAATTAATAAGTAGATAGGATGATAGGTGATGGGGAAACATAAAAAAAAGATATCTAGAAGTAATAAAATCATGTTTCAATCTTGTTGTAACTGTAGTAAAATTAAACCTGGAGAATGTATTTTGAAGACAAGGAAGTGTTACCAATGTAGAAAGTTTTGCCACATAGCATGTGAATTTAAGGAAAAGAATCCTAAAGAATCAAATAATGTTGTAACTGATAACCATCCATCAATGATATTTTTTATTTGTAATGAGTTTGGTCATTATGATAATTCATGTATGAAGATAGTTACAGAGGATTTAATCACCATGATCGAAAAAAGAAAGGTGTAGTGAGGTCATTGGATACTACTATTTGTTGATTTTCAACCATTAAATGAAGCGGTGGCATGTATGTTACTTGTTTATTCAAATAATTCTTATACACTTCTTGACTTTGGATCTTCATTTCATTCAAATATGATGAATTTACAGGTAAATTAGGAATATAAAATAATCAATGTACGATATAAATTTTGGTAAAAAATTATGGTTCAAAATATTAAAGAAAACAAGATTTATAAGAATATTCCTATTATCATTGATGGGATAAATTTTTAAAATATCTAGTTGAACTAGGCATATTAGACTTTGATATCATTCTTGGTATGGATTGGCTATTATTTAATCACGCTAAGATAGAATATAGTGCTAATAAAGTAGTGTTTAATAATTTTTTATCTTTGATAACTTACCAAGAAGCTGAGAAATTGATTAGATATGGAAATGAAAGTTACATTTCTTATATAGTTAAAAATAAAGAAACTATTCAAAATAGTGATCTGTTAGTGGCTAATGAATACATGGATGTTTTTACGGATGAATATCCTAGTGTTATTACTGATCAAGAGGTTGAATTTACTATTAAATTAATACAAGATGGTAAAACTATTTATAAACCCCATTATTTAAAATATAGTGGAAATTTTAGAGTTTAAACATAAATTGGATAAGATATTAGATAAATGTTTTATTTTACCCAACAATTCACCATGGGGAGCTCCCATCTTGTTTTTTAAAATGGAATATTGATCAATGACACTTTACATTGATTATTGAGCGTTGAATAATATCACTATGAAGAGTAAGTATCCTTTGCATCATATCAATTATTATTTTTGAATATATATAGATATTAAAATATTTTTATAAGGTTGAAATGAGTATGGGGTACCATTAGATGAATGTTAAGGAAGAAGACATTCTGAAGACTACATTTCAAACTAGATATAACCACTATGAATTTTTAGTTATTCCATTTGGGTTACCAAATTAAATTGATGTATTCATGGATATTATGAATATAATATTTCATGATAAACTTGATCAGTTTTTTGTTGTGTTTATTGAGGATATTTTTTATATTCTAAAAGTGAAGAGGAGCGTGAAAGGCATTTGAGGGTTGTTTTGAAAACCATAAATGAAAATAAAATGAATGGGAAATTTAGAAAGTGTGAATTTAGGTTGAAAAAAATTTCTTTTCATAGTAACATTGTTTATAAAAATTTCCTAACAAGTAATCCCACTAAAATGAATGTTTTTAAAGATTGGACTAGTCCAAAAAATATCATCGAGATTCTCAGTTTTCACCTGTTAGCAGGTTACTACTCGATATTTGTTGAAAACGTTTCATGGTTGTTTATCCCCTTGAATAAGTTAACTAAAAATGAGTAAAGTTCATATAGAAAAAAATATTGTGATTATTTTTTCAGGTACTGAAAAGAAGATTAGTGAATACTCCAGTTTTGGCCCAGCCTTATAGAAATAGTGAATTCATTATCTACAGTGAAAGTTCATTGATAGAACCTATTTGTTTTCTAAACAAGAATGATCAGGTAATTGCTTACCCATCACATTAGTTGAAACCTCATGAGTAAAATTACACTACACATTTCTTTTAACTATTTGATTTTAAAATTTGGAGGCATCATTTGTATTGTATAAAATGTGAAATACATATGAATAAAAAATTATAAAAAATATATTAACTCGGAAGGAAATGAACATGAAACAGAGAAGATGGTTATAATTAATCAAGTATTATTATTTCATGAATAATTATCATTAAATAAAAGAAAAAATGTGGATAAACTTTGAGTTGAAAAAAATAATTCTATGTTAACCATGTTATATTTAGAACATGACCCCTTGGTTAATGATTTGAGGAATTTTTTCTTAAAAATTGTTAATGTAGGGATGTCCTTTATTTTTTTCCTGGTTTTAGTGTAGTCGAATTTGTGAGAAATAATTATGATAACGTAGAAGGTGGATCAATATTTTCTAGAAAAGTTAGAAAAAATTTAGAGGGGTAAGATTCCTGATATTAATATTGATAATGATGGTGTTTTATGATTTAGAAAAAGATTATGTTCCTCCTTTGATTCCTAGCTAAGGAAAAATCTATTTACTGAAGCTCATAGTTCTCCATTTTCAATCCATCCATGTATCAATAAGATTTACATATACCTTTGGGTGTATTAGAGGTTTGATTCAGTGAAAATAGATATTTAAAAATTTACCAGTAATTGTTTTACTTGTTTGTATGTTAAATCGGAAAATAGATTACTGAAGTATTATCTGAGTGGAAATGGGATAATGTATTAATGTATTTCTTAATATTATTTAAAAATACAAGTAAACGTAATAAGGCGATTTAGGTTATTTTTTACTGATTAAATAACTTTACACATTTATTTCCCATTTGAGATACAACGTATTTAGAGCATATTTCTAGACTGTACATAAAATATATTATCATGTTACATGGAGTGCATCTCGACATTGTATTAAAACATGATCCTATATTCAAATACAATTCTTGGGAAGGAATTCATATGTTTTTGGGTACTTTATAAATTTCAGTACAACATTTCATCCTCAATCTCATGGAAAGTATAAGGAGTCGATTCAAAATTTCAAAGATACGCTTCGATCTTTCTCAATGGATTACCATGGATGTTGGGACAAACATCATTCTTTGGTTGAGTTTTCTTATAATAATAGTTTTATTTCTAGTATACAGATTGTTCTATTTTAAGATTTAAATAAGAATAAGTGTTGGACACCATTGTTTTGGGATAATGTATAAGAAAGGAAGTTGATGGGGCTAGAACTGGTAGAAGAAACTAGATAGAAAGTTCACTTGATTTAGCGAAATATAAGGATAGATCAGAGCTAGTAGAAAACTTATGTGCATATATAGATAAAAGATATTTCATTCAATATAGGTGAGCATGTCTTTCTAAAAGTTTCACCTTGTAAAAGTGTGATGCGCTTTGATAAGAAGGGAAATTTGAGTCCACAGTTCATTAGACTGTATAAAATCTTGAAGAAGTTTAGATTAGTTGACTATTTAGTGGACTTGATTATGAGTTTATACTAGATAGAAAACATTTTTCAAGTTTCAATTTAATGTACGTATAATAGAAATTCATCTCAAGCTTTAAGCCTTGAAGTAGTTTAGCTGGAAGATAATATTTTTTATGAGGAATAAAAATTTCCGGTTTTTGACCACAAAGAGAATGTATTGCAGAACAAGAAAATTCATCAGGTTAAAATTTTATGAAAAATCCATATGGTTGAAGATTAAACCTGGAATCTGAAAATTATATAAGGAAAAAATATCCCCACTTATTTAATAAGTTAATTCAATTGCGAGGATGCAATTTCAAAAAGGGGGGAAAGATGTAACATCTCAGACAATGATAAAATATGTTCTTTTCATATTTATTAATATTTATAAATTAAATAGTAATTTTAAATTAAAATGTATGATATGTTCAACATATTTTGGGAAATTAAACAATGAAATTCTTCAAAATCATTCATTTCAGGCATAAATGAGTAATTCTGAAAAATAATATACTATTAATATTATTATTTAATATAGTAGTTTTGCATCATTTTAATAGAAGACTTGTTTTAAAAATAATATTTTTTAACTTATATTTTTTTTACAAAGTAAACCTAATTTTGAATGTTTAATATCAAACTTTACTTTGGTTTAATTTTTGTTATTTTTCCGAGAAGTTTCATTTTTTGATGAAACGTGTAAAACACATAATTTTAATTGAAAACTAAATTTTAATCTTATTTATTTATATTGAAAAATTACATTTTAAATTTGTTTTAAAGTATAATTAAATAAATTGTACATAAATAATTCCAATTTAGTTCATTTGAATCAATTTTTCAATGAAAAGTGATATAATAAAATTTCAAACATTTCTACTTTTTACATTAATTACACGTTGTTTCGTCCTGTTTGCGTGATTAATTTGAAATTAATTTATACTACTTCAGTGGATGGAATTTGAAAAAATGGATTAGATATTTGGAATCATCATAATTTATAATTTCTATTAAGGTCAACCTAGTTTTTTTCCAAATTATTAGTGAACGAAATTAAATTTAATTACAATGATTATTGAAAAATGTGTTATTTAGTGGTTAAACATTAATATTAAGAGTTCAAATAACCTATAAAATTTTCCAAAACCCATTTTATTTAAATTTTTAGACCATATAACATCTTTTATTTATTTTTGTTCATTATTGGTGTCACATTATTTAAGGGAGACCTCTTAATAGTGTTTCCCTTTTTTTATTTATAAGAATGCCACTGCTTCTCCACTATAAAAGGTAACTCACCCCCTCACTTATTAAAACATATAAATATTTTTTTATCACAAAAAATGTTTTCAAATAAGATCCAAAAATACCACCCTAAATACTTCATGCCTCACTTTTGGCATAAATCCAACCATGGAAGTCTTTTGGTGTAAACTAAAATGTGTTACCTGAAGAAGGCATAACATTCATCAATATTCATTTTTATATTGTTTCCTTATCCAATATCTTAATTCATATTAATTTATTAATTATATAATTAACTAATTGTCTTAAAAATACTGATATATTGTTAATTTAAGGTTAACACCTACACCGACACACAATTCCATCAAATGGAAAACGAAATCATCGTTCGTGTGTACAATAGACTACACCTTGTGAAATGATGTAATTCGTTTGTTATTTATCACCTCTCATGGTTTGGAATTAGAATGGACATACTATTTTTATTTTATATCAAAATATTTTTTATGTATTAATACTTCTATAATTATTATATAACATATACCTTCATGATTTCCATTTTTTGGGAATATGATAACATCAAATGTGGACGTGTGGACTATCGCCTCCACAAAGCGACATGATACATTCTCACTTTACATGGAATATATTAAGGATGAGATTAATAAAAAATTTGACATACATTAAATATATATGATATTCATGTCATAAATAAATTTCTGTAAATATAATATATCATTTTATTTTTTACCCTTTGAACACACTAAAAAGAGTTACAACATAGTTCATGGATGTGTGGACTACCACCTACTCGAAGCGATGTGATTTATTTTATATAAAAATCATTATATATATAAGTATATAAGAATAAATAATATAGTAATTATGATATAATTATAATTATAAAACATTAAATGATACTTACCATATTTTCATGACAATCATTGATAAATGTGAATGTTACTCAGGCGAATGTATGACCTACCATCTTCATGATTGCAACATTAATTAATTTTTCATAAACAAAATTCATGATTAGTTTTAAGAGTAAAATTAATGTATAAATATGGTTATTATGTCATTATTATTTCTATTTATTATGTTTTGATAAATATATATTTGACCATTGTGGATCTACCAAAGTCATTTTTGACACATAAACTGAATATAGTCAAATCTCCAGACTTAAACTTAATTGTTTATATATTTGTGTAATAAAATTTAATAAGTGAAATAAAAGTTATGAAAAAATTGAAAAATCTTATGATGCAATTAAATAATTAACATAATATTATTATTTAGGAAGATATAGACACACATGACAAGTTAGACTCAAGGTAAGTGACTATATCTCAATTTATTTTCATTGAGTCAATTATTGATGTTATGCACAATTATCCTTTTATGAGGTTTATATAAAATACCTTTTAATATTTCATATCATGAATTTATTTAATCTCATTTTATTTAATGTTTTACTAAATGTTGTTACTTCGTGGGGATTGTTATTCAATTGTTTTAAAGTGGCATTAGCTACATTGATTTAAAAATATCGTTCAAAATGTTAAAGTTTTAATTTCAAAATATTTTTCTCCATGATATAATTTTATATGTTTATTTTAATAAATGTATAATAAATTACACATTATGTGTATTTTTATTTTCCTTCAATGGTTAAAAATAAAATATTATTATCTGTTTCAAACAAAACATTTTGACAAACTAAAAAATAAATGATATATTCTTAACAAACATGGTGATAATGAATTTTTCACCACTATGGACATTATTTTATTTTTGGAATTATGTTCAAGATTTTATATTTCATTAAATGAAAACCCCTCTTTAACTTTTTTGTAATTTTGGTATTGAAAATGGGTTTTCAAAGGAATGGTGTATTCTGTGTTTAAAATTAAATTTTGAAACAAAATAGTATTTTAATATCTAAATGTGATTTTCATATGAGTTTAAAAGAGTTTTTCAAATATTGAAATGTTTTATTCATATTTTGGTTCTTAGAAATTATAAATTATCAGTGTTCCTAAATATCATTGGGTAATCCCTTATAACTTAAACGATAGATGAACCAAAATTCCACTACAATGTATTGAGTAATGATTATATTCTCTGGAAAATTATATATAAAGTTGGTTGTATGGTTATTTAAATCTATAAGGTTTATATAAATGTTATATAAGGTTTCAATGTGATGATTTCACAAGTTATCTATATGAATTTTCTATGTTTGATAATGAGTTTTCATGGAAATCATTTGTTTTTAAAAGGTAAAATAAATTATTTTTTTAAAGGAATGATATTTCTCATTTTAGGTAAAGTTTTATACTTTAAATAAATAGTTTTTAATGGGTTTTAATGTTTATAAATGGACTAATAGATTCATTTGTTTTTTAGACCTTACTGCTCTTTTTGTGCTTATCCCATATTTTTAAATATTTTCACAGGATTTAAGGATAATTAATGGATTTGAAGAGGTCAAGTAGATAGTCAAGATTAGTTTTCCCAAAAGAGATCATGATTTATTTTAAATTTTTATTAATATAGAATAAATATATACTAATTATAAGTGTCATATTTTTATTTTACGGTTTTGTTATATACGATTTATGGCTTAATTCCCTAAAACTGTAAACATGAGAAGATCTTCAATGTGAAAGAATGAAATTTCTTGTCTAAAATAAAGATAATGTAATGTTTAAGTATGGGGAATTATATTAAGCGGTATCAAGGATAATGTTTTAGTGGAACTAGAATATGATTTGGGTGTGGAAAAGAAGGATATAAAGCAAGTAATTCTAATGGAAAAGTGAAATGTCTAGTTAACTCAAGGTATGTGAATAACAGTATTCTTAAAGGATCATCAAGCATTAAGTGTTTTAAATTTAGAATGTGTAGGAATTATGTAAATCTATTCAATAGGGGTAATTCTCTTAAAGATAATCAGAAAGGTTGTGTATGTAATGGTTATATTTCTGATGACGAAGAGGCTACGAATGGCATATGAGATGGAAAAAGTGTTATGGAATAAAACAACAAAGCATGGTTAATAGTTTATGAAGGAAGGTGAATGATTGAGTGTGTTTGTATTGGAATTGAATAATAATGTTTTCAATGTAATTTTATGGTATTACGGAATAATGAAACATCTAAGGATTGTTCCACTGCTGTTTTTTCTTAAGTATTTGAATGTATATCTTGAATGGTACTGGTAACCATGAAAATTTATTGAGGTGGTATGATGATATTTTTGGAGAAAATATTATTAAGTAAAACATAAACCATAATATGTTCATGAGGTTGGGATAATAATGAGACAAAGGGATATTTTATTTTGAATAAAAATTTTATATTATTGATGACCTTGGAACTGATTAGTAATATTACGATAAGGTGTTTTATGGATTGGGTTTGTAGAATTTTTGGATTTATGGTATAAATTAAGAGTTAATTTTTGAAAGCATTAATATTTTAACTAATATTTTATGTCAATTCATGTTATTACGATTTATCAATAACATACTTGATAATGATTATAAGATGTTGGGTGTGTAACAATTAAGAGCTAAATCAAGTTGTTTTGGGGATTAATCATAAATTGATTTTGAAAATTTAGTGACCTTTATTTCAAAGTTTTGTATTTTTCTTGAAAATTTCCTAAGGGTAACCATTTATGAAATTGTTTATGATGATATTTGGATGAGGTTTTAGAGATTAATTTATTACTTATCCATTGGATGATTTTTTTTATTGGACAACATGTGCTAACAATGTTGTTATTATAACTGGGGATTTTATGAATAACTTGTCATCCCATTATATATATTACGATCCAATATTTCTTCAAGGAATAAAATTTAATGTTAATTTCTTGGAGTAAGAAATGAAGCAGAAATTGATCAAGGAAAAACTAAAGATTGATATTATACTTATAAGATGAAATCATGTACGTATATCTTTTAAAATAATTTAGAAATAAAATTTTTTCCTATTATAATAATATATGATGATATCAATGAACTTTTTCAAACCTATTTGGTCCATGTTTTGTGATAATTAACTATATAATGACCATGTTATCTATCATTTTTCATCGTAACTAGATAGTTATAATTATATTTTATGTCTATATTATCACTTTTTTTAACATTCTTCTAATCAAAATACAATTTTTGTGGTGATTTTCACCTTTTACATTACCTATTTTTAAGAGGAAGTTTCATTTACCTTTTTACAATGTGGATTTATCATAAAGGAATTTTCAAACATCTACCTTTAATTTTTAAACTGAAATTTTAAATTGCTGGGATTTTGTTAAAATTTTGATCTTATCAGGGCAGTAGCTTATCAATTAGATCTTCCACTTAATCTATATCATGTTCATGATGTGTTCTATATATCTCTCTTGAGGAAGAAAATACCTAATCCTTCATATTTACTAAAAATAGAGGTTATACCATGACAAAAAGATAATTCTAATGAATAAAAACTGGTATAGATTATAGATCATTGAGATAAAGTTCATAGTAACAAGACCAATCACCTAGTTAATGTTTTCTAGTAAAACCACCAAATTAATGAAGCTATGTGGGAAACATAGGTTGTAATGAAGCAAATTTATCCTCAAATGTTCATAATAGAGTAACTAATTCATGGGTGAAATTCATTTTAATTGGGTGGAATGTGATTCCATATGCTTTTATGGTATATATATCTTAAATAAATTTAATCTCATTGATACCTTACTTTGTACATAAAACTAAGCTAAAACAAACTCCAAAAAATTATTATCTTAATAGGACCATTATAACCTAATGATTAAATTGGAGGTAATGAATAATATTGAACATATAATTAAATATATAATTTTCCAAACACTTGTTAATGTATTAATTTATTCTTTTAAAATTTGGATATAATTTTTAATAAAGTCATTTTATTCCTCAAATATATGTATTCTGCAAAAAAGATTTTTTTATTGCATTCTATGAGAAAATTAGTATAATTATTTTTTTTGAATCTTGTAGAAAATGTATATGATAAAATGAATATAAGTATTTTATTCACCATGTCAAAATTATTTGAGGATAATTTTTTAGTAATTTTCTCAAGAGTTTAATTTTTAGAGAATAATAAAAAATTTGGATTTTTATAAAACCATCATTTTGTTTATATTTAAAATTAAATTTATGACTTTAAATTGAAATTAAAATAATATAAGAAATTTATAGATAGTTATAATTTAATTAATTACATTTAAACAATGTTTATAAATTATTTTGTTATAATTATATTTCTAGATTTAAAAACCCATTTTTCAAAAAACTATTTTACGTTGTGTCTTGAGGATTTAATTTTAAATTTAATTTTGAAACATATATGTTTTGAATTTTTAAAAATGGATTATATATTTTTAATAATTATTTTTAAATTAGGTTATATGGTAATTTTTATTTTTCGGAATAAATAATTTATCATTAGTAATAAAATATTTACTATAGTATAGGTAAAATAATGCAGTGGGTTCAAGTTAAAAGGTAAATTCCAAAAATACATAAAAAATAAAAAATTAAAAGGATGTTTGATGTATTTATAAACCTTAAACAGCCTTTAAAACATTTAATATCAACCAAAATATTTTCAATTAATTCCACCAAAATGTGGTTGGCATTAAATATAAATTAATCATAATTTAATCACTTATTCCACCCCTCCTCATGTGTAAATAAAACTCCTCACCGCCACCTTTCCTCTCACAAAACATTATGCTATAAAAATATATGAAAAATCCTATATTACACACTTCCCCACTTTAAAGTGAGTTTTCACTCTCCAAGACACCAATTTAAAGGTACTTAAGGGGTTCTTTAAGGAGGTGATATTTAAGAGGTAACTTTCTCAAATAACCTCAATTAATTTAATTTTTTTAATACCTTATCTTAATCTTATTCATCCATAAAGGAATAATAAATTTTTTATAATTTATATATTATAATTTTGTATTTATAATGTATTTTATTATAGTCATACCTTTTCTCATATCCTCTAATTCAAAGAAATGAAACAATTGTCCAAATTATGGCGGTTAACCATCTCTGTGGATAGTGATTTTTGAGTTTTACATTACATCATTGAAGGATGGTCATAAAAGTATAATTATAGATAAATCATATTTTTATATTTATATTAGAATATATTTCATGTTATGGATCAAATATATAGATATAATATTACATAAAGCAAAACTAGTTTGGGATGTTTGAAAAAACCACTAAAAAAACTAAACGCTTATCATTAATGTTTTATCAAAATAATCATCCTCATAATAAAATAAAAATGATATATGAGGCCATTTAAAATTATTTAAGTGCATGAATAACATTTTATTTCCCTTTTGTAGTTTTTTTATTTGAAAATTCAATCCATAATTATACACAAATGAACGAATCAAGAAACCATAAAACAAATGCACCTGAAACAATGAAAATGATTAAATATTATTAGTGGATGGGTGGTAATATGTTATAAAAATATCATATAATATTTTACAAATATTATTATAGTTTTTTAATGATGTAATAACATTTTTTAAACATCTATACATGAGGTTAAATTATGAAAAACTAAAAGGATGTCGAACCTGAGGTAAGGGTTTCTCATCTCACTTTTACTTTTGTGATATATGACTTATTATCCACTTATTTATTTTGTATGGTTTATATAATGAAATTTGATATATCATATCATTAATTTAATTATTCTCTTTATATTTAATGTTTCATTTTATAATTTTTACTTTATGGGTCATAAGATACAACCGATTACAAAGTGCTAAGAGATTTCTTAACTCATTTTCCATTCATTGGGTTAAAATTATACTTTATTTATTATGGCATGGTAAGATTATGTGTGAGATTAAATTTGATTATATTATATTGTATTTCCACCTTTTTTATTTTTATTTATTGATTATTTTCATAATTGATTAATTTGAATAATGTTCACATCAGTTATATGATATTTATAAGGTACTTTATTTTAAAAATTTTGTGTTTAAAGTTTTCCATAACACTATTTTTTTCCAAGTTCACTTTCTCTAAAATTTACTCTATAAAAGTTTTTACAATTTTCATATGTTTTTTAAAATTAATTTTTGAACATATTTAATTTATTTACAAAATTGTTTTAGAAGATTCTTTTTTTCATTTTATAAATAATGTTCTTTATGACTTCTCCTATAAAAATATAGGGGTAATGTTTTTTTAAATTTTACAGCATGAGATCATATTCCCTACATCACGAAACCTTAATTATGTTATGTTTCCTTTAAAATATTACAAAATTATTTTCAATTAAAATGTTTTCCTTCATAATTTCACAACTATTTAAAAATTAATGAATTGAAAATGGGAATGTTATTTTCTTCAATAATTATTCAATGTGATATTTCAAAAATTATTATCCATTTATGATAATAATATTTGATGTTACTTTTGATTTATTAGGGATATTATTCAATGATACTAGCCTTATTCTTATTTTGGTTGGTTTATATTTTTTATGGAATTATATTCATAAAACATATTTCTTTTCCTCAAGTTATGGTATGATGAAACCTTTATGAAACCCAATTTATTTCGATGGGTTATGATATGAACTATATTTTTCTAGAACAGATATATATGGTTTTAATTATGTGATGGTGGTTACATTATAACCAAGTATGGTGGTTATTTTATAACCAATAATATTGGTTATGTTAAAACAAACGATGGGTGAGACCTATATCTCCCTTTAATGAATTTAGTAAAGCATAATATATCATGATATAATAATGGGAAATAAGTCAATGGGATTGATCCACTATGGGAAACATGTGAGTCATAATCCTTTATGGGGAAGAGGTGTATCCTGATCCACTATGCTGATTATCTTGGAAGTTAAACATGACATATAAAATGGTTTTATATATTTATGATGGTGCCACACTTTTATGACACTCACTTAAGGAACATGATTTATTTATGATGATTTCTCAATCTTTCAGTCTATGTTTAATGAAATGAAAATATTTATGCCATGAATCATGTTTAACACCTATAAAAGGTTGAGTATAAACTTTATAAGTTATGATCATGATAACATAACATTATTCTTATCTTATTCTTTCAAATTATAATGGATTAACATATCTTATATTTAACCTTTCTACGATTGTAAACTCACCCTTTTATTATTTTTCTTTTCCTAGTATACGAAGAAGGATTTTAAGTAATATATGTTAAAAAGTGTTCTTGTTATGAAATAATAAGTTTGAATGATGTAGATGTTTTATGAACAAGGTATTTTTGTTTTTAAATTTCCAATTACACTAATCAAATATAGTTTTGGTGTGGTTTGTTATTTTTTTTAATGAATATTCATATATCTAGATGTAATATCTCTTTATGAATACTATGGTTAATGATAAATAATCCATACATAGACACAATGTGTAAACTAAAACTACCGATCAAGGTCATGTGTAGGGTAATTCCTCTCATGTAGTCTAAATTGACAAGACCCGTAAGCCATGAATCGATCTTTCTATAGTATAATAAATCCTATCCTTATTTTTGAAGCTTTATAATTAACATTATATATTATACCCATCTCTATAAGAATCAGTATTGATGCTGAAGTAAAACTCCATTTTAGCACCTAAAAGTCAGTCTCATATACGTCTGACCATAAAAACATAACACCCATTTTTATCAAGTCTTTGAGAGGTGGTTCTAGGCACAAAAATTACTAAATAGAGTGTCTATAATATGAATACTTTACCATGAAACACTAAATGTCAAAATTATTTATGTGATTCTCCCATGTGGCCCTAACTATCACCTTATCAAAATTAACAAATACTCTTTTCACTAGTATGATTAGACCTAGGAATTGCACCTTATTGATCCAAAAGTTGCATTTGGTGATCTTAGAAAATAGATGGTGATCTATTAGTGCATTCATCATGATATAAATATATTTAGTATGGTTGTGTTAAGTAAAATAATACAACAAGATGTCTTATAAAAATACTACCACAAATTAATCCATATTTAGGTGAAAAACACTATTCATCAGAGCCATGAAAATGATGAGCACATTTTTTAAACTGAATGACATAATAAGATAAACATAATGACCATACCTGCTAGGAAAATATATACAAGATATTTTTGAAGGTTTAAATAAAAAATGATGGCATATTAACCAAAAATCAATCTTGAAGAAAACCCTCACTCCTTGGTGATGGTCAAAGAGTCTATCTATATGAGGCATTGGATACTGGTTCTTAACTGTAAGAAGGTTAAAATGATAGCAATCCACGAAATTCCTGAGGGTATTGACAACCTTCTTAGAAAAAAGAATAGGTGAACACCAAGTTGAAGTAATGATCTATATTAAACCCTTATTCTCTAGGTCCTATAGTTGCTTATTTAGATTCTATTACTAATTAGTATGCATATTTGAAGGAGTAATGGATACTAGTACATCTCCAAGAACTATCTTGATATTAAAATATACCTCTCTCTATAGAGTGTTATTAAAAAAATAATTTGTTAAAAATCATTAAAGTGATCTATTATAGGAGGAAAATTAGCCGACCATGTCCCATTATCAAATATATATATAGGAAAGTAATCAAGGTTATGAAATTGCATAGGCAATGATTTTATAGTCTATATTTATTTTATTAGATATTCCATTCACCCTTGTGAAGATAAATATCAACCTACGATGATGTAAATGATACCCTATGGTGATATTAATACACAAAAGTGTGAAAGGAAATCAACCATTCCATACTAAGAATGAAATTGAAGCCTGTCATCTCTAGGATGAAGATGTCCCACAAAAAACTATAGTCACCCACCTCATGGGGGTATTACATGAACTAGCATACACTCTATGATTTAATTCCCAAAATATTATCAAATTTCATCATGCCATTGACATACTGGATATCAATCCCTAGTATTTCCATGATAATTATGGATATAAAAGAATGAAAATTTCTTTTACAAAAAAAGGGAAGATAGTAAAGTATAGGTTACCAAAATCATACCTTATACTATAGAAAACCCAAAACCCTTTTTATCAGGTATATATTGTAATTCATATATCAATCTTGACCCAAGTCCTTTATCTGTCACCTAACTACCTAGAGCGGGACCAATCAATTGGTGTTATATATCCTAATTCTAGATTCCTTGACCGTATCCCCCTCCCAGACCTATATGGCCAATGTTAGTCTAGCTTCCAGCCTGATATGGAGATACAAATCCTTCCCCAAAAAGTGGGGCTGGTGAAGGCCCACATCCAATATGAATATATTACAAGTTATATAATAACCTCTAGAGATGTCCCATTATAGTGCAATCTCGACATTCAACAAGTCTCAGCCGCAGTAAGGCCTTACATGACTGTACCTTCCTCACTGATGGAATATAAGAAAATTACTAGTATGGATACTCTAGTTAAAACCTCTCTATCAAGAAACCTCCAAAAAATTTTGAATCCACTAGTATATTTACTACACTACCTTATTATTGATCTACTTTTTCCTCTATAATCGGTATTCATATTTAAAAGTGTTGATTTCTTTTAAAGTATCTGACTTGAAACTGTTTTTATTTAAAGTCACATCTTTTAGAAACTATTATTAGTATTTCATGTTTAAAAAACATTCATGATTTTTGTCTTATAATTATTATCACATGTAATATATTAGTTGTGTAATACTAATGGTATTTGGATCACTCCCTACTCAGACTTTTGGGCTTAAGTAGACATGGTTATTTTGTCGTAGGTTTGGGAAAAGCTTTTAGTGCCAATGGTATGGGTTTCTAGCAGTTCTTCCGGGTGTGCTATCATAGAGATGGATTGAGGGTGGTGAATCTATCCATGAGGGGGATCTAGGGCTATCCATTGGGGTTTTCCCCTTTTGTTAGTCTTTGATTATTGTTTTAAATTGCGTAATCCAATTCTGAAATTTTGTTAAAGATGGTTTTGTTTGAAAAATCCAGTTTTTTTATTGCCTTTGTTTGTTGTTTTATGTTTATAAACTCTGGTAAATCATTCCCAAATTTCATTTTATGATTCCCATGAACTTGTGATAGCCTGTAGGGACTGGGAATACCCTTTGGGTCTTTCCACAAGCTGTGTTTGGTGTCAGTTTTGATGAAAACCATATTAAGTTCGTGAAAAAATGGTATCAAAAGAGGTTTAAGTTAACTCTTTGGGTCATGTTATTTGGGGAAGAGTTGGGATAATATAAATTTAGTATTTTTAGGGCTTGACATTTTCATAATGAGTAGGGTTTGGGAATGCACAGCTCATGATGTGATTCAAGTCTCTTGGGGATGTTGGGTTTAATCTGAGTCCTTTGGATTTCATGGTTTGATGATGATCGGGGGAAATGAAAAGAGTGTTGGGTTAATTGTATCAGTGAGATCATAGGTCCTGGAAAGCCATGTGAATCTGAGGATATTTCCCTAGAACACTATCTGGGATGGTGAAATTATTTGCATATGGACGCCAACCATATGTCCAAGTCACTCACCAAAACCAGTTTCCTCTTACATTGTCTTGTGTCCTTTAGTTTTGGAATCTTATAAGTATGGTTTTAAAGAAAAGAGGACTCGGTTTTAAGAAGAATAATGTTTTTTTGAAATTATTTTTTAATAAAGAGGGAATGGTAAGATTTTTTAAATGGTTTTACTAAATTTTAAGAATTTTTTTGAAATGGTAAATGGTTTATTTAAACTCTTTTTGAAGTATAAATTACGTCAAAGTGTAATTTTGAAAATCTACTTCAAATGGAACTTTATGAATTATTGGTAAATTTTTTAGAATGGAATAAAGTTTATCTGAGTTTGTGTGTGGAGTTTAGAAAATAATTTTGGATTTGTTTACTAGTTATAATTTTAAAAGGGTTGCAAATCATTGGAACCTTGTTTTAAATAATAATAGATGAGTTTTTAAATAAAGGGGTGTTGATAAAATATTACTTGTCTTAAAACAGAAGTATTTTGAATGGGGTTAAGATGTTTTGAAATTTATGTGAATATATTTAAAGTTATTTTATATTTTAATGATTATGGATTTTTGGAAAAAAATACGTTGTAAATTGGGTTTGATTTCATGGTTAGCGGTCTAGAGAAAAAGGAAGTATTGGTTGACAGTTCTGGTTTTCAAAAGTGGAAAGAATTTTTTATTTAACCTTTGGTATTTCTGTGAGAGACGACATGAATAGGGTTATATAGGATGGTGGGTGGTTAATGGAATGACTACATGAGTTCCGGGAAGGATATGATGAGGGTTCACGGTGTGGTGTGAAAACATTCTTGTGTGAGGCCCATGGGGTATCCTTGGTGGATGCACTGACTGCCGAACCATTTGTTTTCAAGGAGATGATTTTAAAGGAGAAATTGAATTCTTGATAACTAGTTTGGGGTGGTGTGTATTATGTGTTTTTGGAAATGTGTTTTTTTATTTTATGAGTCTAAGAACCCCTCTTGTTGGAATGGTGTTTTGGGTTTGTGTTTCATTGGTAAGTTGGGTTGAAGGGACGGTTAGTGGTATCATTAGAGAGAAGATCAGGAATCCTTTACTGTGGATCCCCTCATGCATTTGGTTCTGGTTTTTGGAATATTTTGACCAATGGACCATCATGGTTGGGTCCTTTTATTTAAGGTACACCCCTATTAATAGTTAATTCATGACTGAATTGGAGCCCCGATTTGTTCGATGTTGGATGATCCTATAGTTGATCAACATAAGGAATATTTTTCTCGATCTTTGTATATTGAGTCTAAAATATTTTTCTTATTGTTTTTGCAGATCCTCTTGTAGTGGGAGAGTTCTCATGGATTATTTAATGAGACCATAGTTTATTAAGTTACATGATTTGTCGAAGATGATGGTAGTATGGGGTTGTTAGTGTGGATGGTGTCTAAGAGGGCCTCTGGATCCTTCGTAGTCTCTTCAAAGAATGGGTTAACATTAATCCACTAGATTATGAAATATGGGCATGAGAGGTTGTTAGGGCCACTTGATGGAATTGTGTTTTTTTTCGAGCTGGGTTTGATGTCCCTATTCTCATATTGTTTATATCATTTTCAATGGTCAATTTTGGAGACACCTTGCAATGTCGTGTGATCAGTAGACAATAAAGGGGATGGTTTTAGAATCCTCTATGAAAAATCTATTTCCAGACGTATGTCTCCCTTCAGAAAAAAATCTAAACCCTCTATTTTAGCGGAAGGGGTATCTAGGAGTTTTTTTTCCTCTATTCTTTCTCATCAAAAGAAACAAGGGGTGATTTTTCTGGATCCTCTAAGCCATTGTTTTGGTAAAATGATAGGTTAGGGTAAAGTGTATTTAAATTGTCTCGTGTCTCATTAAGCCCATCTAAGATCATTATATAGTTGATTGTGGCACCAGAATAAGTTTTTTTTTGTCGGTTTCGAAAGCCTGACTATAAGGCAAGAGATGCTTAAATCATCTCATCTCTAGAAATAGGTACTCGAGTAAAGATAGAGCATAGTCAGGGGAAATCCCAACGTTTCTCAAACCCTTATACAATGTCCTATAATCAAAATGAAATATGGGAAATGTTTAAACCTCTAGTGTCATCATCTTTTTCCGGTTGTTCCCGTTCTGTGTTAGAGGTGGGAGGACCTCATTTCCATGTTTTAGCTTGATTTATTACTTTCACCCTTCGGTTTCCTTTGTGTTTTTGGAGAAAATATTGAAATTTGGGTTAGAATGATTGATGATAATTGTTTTGGAATTGTTAGTAGTAACTGTGCACCAACCTAGGAAACTGTGCAATAAGAGACAATAGTTACTGCTTGGTCTCTGCACGACTATGTTCCTCAAACCATGTAACCATGTCGAGATTCCCCTTTGTATAGAATTCTCTACATGGTTATCACATGGTTCCCCAAACCATGATGATTAACCATATGATTGTGCCAACTCTTTAAATTTTTGGCTCTTTTCGTGGCCGCCTGTGCTGGTTGGTTATGAAGGTCGGTTATTATGGCAGGGGAGACCCACTATGAGTATCATGTTAGTTATTTTGGAAATTTATATTGATAGTATACCCTTTATGCTGGTATCTTGTTAGATCCTCCTCTATTAGTGTCCCAATTCGATTTGGGAAAAAAATTGAGCTTCCCCTTATGATGGGGAGTTAGTTTGTGTCTCCCCATATCCATAACATTGATTTATCCCTAGTGTTGGTCTAAAAATACGTAGTCTTTTTTGGAGTTATTTAACCTCCAGCTTACTCCTTGAGTAAATTTTGGGATTGGAATTCCCCCAACGGTTTTTTTGAAGTAAGACTGTAGTGTCCTCATTTGTTTTCGTTGTTCGTTCCAGGTAAGTTTCTTGAGTCTTGTTTTGATAGTATCTGAGGTTTTTTGTTTTGGGATATAGTTTGAATGTGCTTGATCATTTATGGAAGTGGTGTATGTTTTGGTTTGTGAGAGTATTCATTATTTTATTGATCAATTGGGTTTATTTTGGCCTTTTGGTGGCAGGTGAAACATGTAATGGAGTCTATTTTGGCCTTTTAGTTTGGTTTGGTTATTGGCTTTTGTCCTTGTTGTGTCTTTCAGAGGGTGAAATTTTTTTTGGTGGGGATAATTATAACATCCATGAATTATTTTTAAGGTATTGTCATTTAATTTATATTCTTGATTTTTTTGGGGTTTCTCGTGTAGTTTGGTGGAAAGGGTGTGTTTTCATGATTTAAGCCAAACAGTGAGCCCATTTCATGTTAAAAAATTGATTTCTATAACTACTTCATTTTTCAAAATTTTACACCTATTCCACATTACAATTGGAATAACCTAATATATTAAAACCACCATATCATTTTTTACCTCATAGGAATCTATAATCATGATGGATTTCAGTTTTCTCTTAAGGTATTGGGCCATCCTGTAAGCCAGTTTCCCACTTTAAAAAAATTAATTCTTTAATATCTCATTCAATTTTTATGTTTTTTGGGTGATTACATCTCTCACTAGATCCCACATACCCAATATGTGCCCCATTCTCTTTCATCCCTCTTTGGAGCTCATATTCCTCGATAATTGGAGAAACACTTCTCAGGATTTCTCAAATCGTCTAGATTTGAAGAAGTAACTTGTTTCTTTCATTAATCCTTAAATTTTTAATCTTTTCCATAAATTTTAGTTCTCACTTGACCTACTCAGCCTCACTCAAACCTCACTTTTATTTTTATCTGTTTGAAAATTCAGATAATACTGTAGTTTTGGCATTTTATTCATGATATATCAATTAAGTGGGTTAACTTCCTTCCTTCTCCCATTTTATTAGGGTTTCTTCCTTTTTCATAGGGTTTTGTCTATATTTTCATGATGTTCCTAATTTAAAAAATTATTTATTCAAACCTAGGGTTTGATCTTGGGTTTATTGGTCTAATATTGGGGTTTTAGTTTTTATTTTACATCCTTGTGGTGTTGCGTTGATACAGGTGAACTTTCTCAAAAGGATTTGGTGTTTTGACATTTTTGGCAGGTGATTTCGTGCGTAAGAATTATTTGACGAGTTAGTATTTCTTTATTTATATTTTTATCACGATTATATTCCATTTTGTGTGGTGAAAAAATTATATTTTGTATTATTTGTTAAGCAATTGGTTTTTTAGTTGAAACTTTGTGCAAAATTGTTTGTTTTTCATATGTATTTCATATTATATCAAGTGGGGTTGTTTTATTATTCTTCAAATGGTTTTATCAAAATGTTTTAGGGATTAAAACTGTGGTTTTATGTTGTATTGTCATGCCTTTGGGCTCAAAATAGGGTTTTTAGAAGGTTTTTATGTGCAAATCTTAGTTACACTCCTTGGAATTGTTTTGAGAATGTATTAAATAGTTTCTTGATTTATTTAAAAGTTAAACAATGTTTCCAAAATATTTTTATAGGAGTGTACTTTTGAAATGGTTTATTTTAATTTGAAAGTGATGTTGTCTGATGTGTACTATCCTCTAATGTTTTTATAAATTTTTATAAATTATTTATTGAAGTGTGAAGGAGGTGCAGAACATGTGGTGGGATGTTTTGGTGTGAGTATGGTTTCAAAAGAAATTTGAATGAAAAAGGGGATTATGTGACTTCTGTGATATACATATGAAATTTTAGGTGTGTGTGTCTATCTTGGATGTGTTATTGTCATGTGTAAATTTTATTTCGTGGTTATTTGAACTTCTTTGAGCATAAGGGGGGAACCTGAGTATCTATGTGGGTGGACGTGTACTAGTATGCTAGTGTTCCCGTGGGGTTTGGCCCCTATTTTATATAGAAATTTTGATGATGAAGAAACAAACTAAACTATGATGATGGTGGTGATAATGATATTGTGGAACCAATAGGTTATGGGCATGCTACCTACTAGTGGATCGTGTACAGAAGAACAAATATTTGTTTGGTTATTTTCACAGAGATATGAGGTACCTGTAACCCACAATGAGCTAGTGCCTATGGGTTATTTCCCATTGCATGTGATCATTAGATACATTATACTTACCGTTAGAATATGGTGTGTTTTTCCAGAAAATTCAGTTTTTTTTCATTCTATTTAAATGTGTTGATTTCATTAAAAGTAGCCCACTTGAAATTGTATTCATTTAAAGTTTCATCTTTAAGAAACTGTTACTAGAATTTGTTATTTATAAAACATGCAATATTTTTGTATTATAATGAAGATCAAATGTAATATTTTAGTGTTTCAATCCTAATAGGATTTGTCTCACACCCTACCTACATTGTTGGGTGTAAGTAGACTTGGTTATTTTGTCGTAGTTTTGGGTTAAACTTTTAGTGCCAGTGGTACGAGTTCCTTGTGGTCCTTCTTGGTGTGGTGTTATGAAGATGTCTTGAGGGTGGCGGCTCTTTTTACAAGGAGGTTCTTGGGAAATAATTTGGGTTTTTTCTCTTTTTTAATTCTTTGAATATTGTTTTAAATTGTGTAATTCGATTCTGAAATTTTTTAAAAGATTGTTTTTTGTTAATAGATATTTTTTATTAGATTTTTTTGTTGTTTATGTTTATAAACTCAGTTAAATCATTCCAAAACATCATTTTATGATAAAAAAGAACTTGTTCCAGGCCATGGAGATTGGGAATGCCATTTGAGTCTTGCCACGGGCCGAGTTTGAAGCCAGTTTTGATAGCGACCAGATTTGGTTTTTGAAAAAATGGCATCGAATGAGGTTCAGGTTAACACTTTAAGTTATGTTATTTGGGGAAGAGTTGGGATGTATGGATTTAGGACTTTTGGGGCTTGAAATTTCAATTACGAGTAGGGTTCCTAGACATCACACCTTGTTCCATGATTTAAGTCATCAGGGGATGATGTTTTTTATCTGAGTCCTTTGGTTTTCTTGGTTTGATGATGATTATGGGAAATTAAAATAGAGTTGGGTTAATGGTCTCAGTGAGATCGTAGGGCCTGGAATGCCATGTGAAGCCCGTGATATTTCCATATAATACTCTCTATGATGGTGAAGTGATTGGAATATGGCTTCCAACCATAATTTCATGTTACCCACTGAAACTAGTTTCCTCTCGCATTGTCTTGTGTCCATTAGTTTTAGAACCTTGGAAGTCTAGTTTTAAAGAAGAAATGACTTGGTTTTATGAAGCATAAATTTATTGTGAAATTACTTTATAATAAATAAAGAATGTTTTGATTTTTTAAATGGTAGAAATGTATTTTTAAAATTGTTTTGAAATGGTAAATGGTGTATTTAAACTCTTTTGGAAGTATAAATTATTTCAATGGGTAATTTTGAGAATCTCTTTGAAATTGAAATTTTTGAATTATTATAAATGTTTTGTGAATAGAATAATGTGTTTTTGAGTTTGTGTGAGGAGTTTATTAATGGATTTTAATTTTGAAACAAGTGAGAATTTAAAAAGTTTTACAAATCATTAGAACCTTGTTTTAAATAAGAAGAGATAGGGATTTCAATGAATGGGTGTTGATAAAATAATGTTTATCATAAAATAGGAATTATTTTGTAGGGGGTTGAGATGTTTTGAAATTAATGTGAATTGCGTGAAAGTGAATTTTAATTTGAATTATTATAACTTTATGAAAATTTTTGTAAGTGGTAAATTGGGTTTGATTTCTTGGTTTGTAGTCCGGAGAAAAAGGATGTATTGGTTGGCTATTTTGGTTTCGAAAAGTAGAAAGAATTTTTGTTTTATCCTTTGTTATTTCTATGAGAGACCACATGAATGGGGTTATATGGGATAATGGATGGTTAATGGCATGACTGGATGAGTGATGGGATATATATGAGGAGGGTGCCTAGTGTGGCATGAAAACAGTCATATGTGGGGCCTGGGGGGTACCATTGGTGGATGCGCTAAACTGCCGAACTGTTTGTTTTCAAAGAAATGATTTTAATGGAAAACATGATGTGTTGATAACTGGTTTTGGGTGGTGTGTCTTACTTCTTTTTGGAAAATTTTTGTGGGATGTTTTGAGTCCAAGAACTCCTATTGTTCGAATGGTGTTTTGGGTTTGTGTTTCTTTGGTATGTTGGGTTGAAGGGATGGTTAGTGGTCTCTTCTGAGAAAATATCACGAAACCTTTACGGTGGTTCCCCTCATTTTTTCGGTTCTGGTTTGTGAAATTATTTGACTAATGGACCATCTTGGTTGGGTCCTTGGGTTTTCTCGTTGGATATGGTATGCCCCCATTAAGAGTTATTCAATGACTGAAGTGCAGCCCTGATTTTTTCACTGTTGGAAGATCATCCAGTTAATCAATATAAGGAATATTTTTCTCATGATATTTAGATTGAGTATACCCCATTTCCATTCTTGGTTTTTTATATCCTCTTGTAGTGGGAGAGTACTCATTGATGGTTGAAAGAGACCATAGTTATTTAAGTTACCTGATTCGTCGAAGGTGAAAGTAATATGAGGTTGTTAGCATGGATAATGTTTTAGAGGGCATCTGTATCCTTCATAGTCTCTTCCATATAAGGGTTTAAATTAAAAAACCAGAGTAGGAAATTTGGTCCTGAGAGGCTATTATGTCCACTTTATAGAATTTTATGTTTTTTGAAGCTTCGTAAGATGTCCCAATTCTCGTATTGTTTCTATTAGTTTCAATGACCAATTTTGGAGAAACCTTGTATTATCAAGTTCTCATAATACTATAATGGGGAAGGTTGTAAAATCCTATGAGAATATCCATTTCTAGTAGTGTCTCTCCCTTCAGAAAAAATTGAAACCCTCCAGTTTATAGGAAGGGGTATTTAGGTGTCCTTTTCCTCTGCTGTTTCTCATCCAAAGAAATAAGGGTTAATGTGTGTGCATTAACCAAGAATTTTTTTTCAGTAAATATATGGGTTAGGATGAAGTGATTTTGAAGTGTGTCATGTCTCATTGAGCCCATCTAGGATCATGATGTAGTTGATCATGACACTAGAATAAGTTCTGTTTGGGGGTTTTGAAAGACAGACTGTGATGTAAGAGATTCTTCAATCATTTAATCTCCAGCCATATGTGTTGCAGTGAAGCTGGCATATAGTCATGGGAAATCCTATGGTCGTTCATACCCTTATACCAAGTCATGTCCTCAGTATGAAAGAAGGGAAATGTTTAAACCTATAGTGTTATCATCTTGTTGCAGTTGTTCCCGTTTGGTGGAAGAGGTGAGAGGACATAGTTTTCATGTTGTAGCATGATTTCATACCTTTCCCCTCTGTTTTACAACAAGGTTTTGGATAAAAGTTTGAAATTTGGGCTAAGAAGTTTGAAGAGCATGATTTGGGCACAATTAGTAGTAACCGTGCACCAGACAAGGAAACTGTATTGTAAGAGAAAATAATTACCACACGATCTCCACCTAAATATGTTCCCCGGACAATGTAACCATGTTAAAACACCACTTTGGACAGAATTATCTGCACAGTTATCGCACTGTTTCCCAAACATTGAGGACTAACCATGCGGTTGTGACAACACTTTAAATTTTGGGGTCTTTTTATGCCAGCCCGTGCTGGTCAGTTATGATGGTTGGTTCTTAATGTGGGGAGACCCACTATTAGTATCATGTATGTTCTTTTAGAAAGATCTATTGATAGTCTACCCCTTATTCTGGGAGTCTGTTCGAGCCTGCCCATATTAGTGTCCCGATTCTCTCTCGGGAAAACAATTGTGTTTTCCCTTATGGTGGAAAGTCTGTTTGTGTCTCCCTGTATCAATAACTTTGTTTTTACCCTAGTGTTCATCTAAAAATGGTAGTCTCATTCGATGTTACCTAATATCCAAATTCATCCTTGAGTAAACGTTGGGATTGGAGTGTTCCCAATGGGTTTTTAAGTAAGACAATGGTGACCTTGTTTGTTTTCATTGTTCGTTCTAGGTATGTTCCTAGAATCTTGTTTGGATAGTGTTTGTGGTGTTTTGTTTTTGGATTTTGTTTGAATGTGCCTGATCATTTTAGGAAGTGGTGTATGTTTTTCTTGGTGAGAGTATTCCTTCTTTGATTGATCAATTTGAGGTGTTTTGGCCTTTTAGGGGTGGGCGAAACATGGAAAAGATTCCATTTTTGCCTTTCAGTTGGGTTTGGTTTTTTTCTTTGGTACATTCTATTGATTTTTGAGGGTTGAGTGTTTTTTGTTGGGGAGAATTTTCACATCCATGACTTATTTTAATGTTATTTTTCATTTAATATATATTCACGATTTGTTTGTAGGGTTTTCCCATGTAATTTTTTGAGGAAAGGGTCTGTTTCCATGATTTGGGACAAACCGTGAACAAGTTTCATGTTTAACTTTTCATAACTAATTCATTTTTTAAAATTTTACACCCATTAAACATCCCAATTTGCATAAACTATTAAATTAAAACCACCATATCCTTTTGGACCTCATAATAATCAATAATCATAATGGATTGGGATTTTTTATTTAGGTATTGGGCCAGACTCTAAGACCATTTCTTGTTTTAAAAAAAAATAATTCTTTAATATCTCATTCGATTTTTAAGGTTTTTCAGTGATTCCAACTCTCACATAAGACCATATACCCATGGCGCTTCACCATGCTCTCCCCCCCTCTTTGGATCTCATATTCTTCGATAATTAGGGATACAATTCTCAATATTTCCCAAATCATCCAGATTTGAAGAGGTAAAATGTTTCTTTAATTACTCCTTAAATTTTTACTATTTTCCCTCCATTTCAGTTCTCACATGACCTACTCAGACATATTATAACTTGAATTTCATATTTAATTATTTTTAAATTCAAATACTTTTTTATTTTTGTCATTTTATTCATGATATATCAAGTAAGTGGGTTTGCTTCCTTTCTTCTCCCATTTTTCAGGGTTTCTTCCTTTTCATAGGGTTTCATCCATATTTTCTTGAAGTTACTAATTTAATAAAATTATGTATTCGAACCTAGGTTTTGATGATGCTTTTATTGGTATAATATTTTGGTTTTATGATTTATTTATCTCCCTCGTGGTGCAGCATTGGTGCAGGTGAACTTTGGCACAATGATTTGGTGTTTTGATATTTGTGGTAGGTGATTCCATGCCTAATAATTATTTTATGAGTTTATTTTGATTGATTTATATTTTTAACATGACTCCCTTTCATTGTGTGTTGTTAAAAAATTATATTTGGTATCATTTGTTAAGCGTTTGGATTTTTAGTGGCTACTTTGTGAAAAAAATGATTGTTTTTCATATGTATTTTATATAGTATCAAGTGGGGTTGTTATATTATTCTTGAAATGATTTTATCAAAATGTTACAAGGCTGAAAATTTGGGCTTTATGTAGTATTTTCATTCCTTTGGAGTCAAAATAGGTTTTCTTGAAGGGTTTCATGTGGAAATCTTGGTTACACTCCTTGGAATAGTTTTGAGATGGTATTAAATGGTTTCTTCATTTATGTAAGAGGTGAACTTTATTTCCAAACTATTTTAATAGGAGTGTACTTTAATAATGGTGTATTTTAATTTGAAATTTATTTTTTGTGATGTATACAATCCTGGAATGTTTTTATAGAATTTTTGTGTGGGTATGGTTTTAAAATAAATTTTAATTAAAAAGAAGATTATGTGAATTTTTTGATATAAATATGGGATGTTTTGTGTGTGTGTGAATTGGAAGTTGTATTTTCATGTTTAAATTGTATTTCATGGTTTTTGGAACTTGTTTGAGTACAAGAGGGAAAACCTGGGTATCTAGGTGGGTGTATGTTTACTAGTATGCTAGTGATCCCATGGGATTTGGCCCATGTTTCATGTAGAAAGTTTAAAGATGGAAAAACTAACTAATATATTTTTATGATGATTATGATGATATTGGGGAACCACTAGGTTATGGGTATTCTCCCTACTAGTGGATCGTGTGCACGCGAACGAATATTTTTTTGGTTACTTTCACCGAGATACGAGGTACCTGGAACCCAGAACGAGCAACTACCTAGGGGTTATTTCCCATTTCATGTGATCATTAGATAATTTATTATTACAGTCAACATATGATGTGTTTAACTAAAAAATTTAATTTAATTTTCATTCTATTTAAAAGTGTTGATTTCTTTTAAAGTAGCCCACTTCAAACTATTTTCATTTAAAGTTGCATCTTTTAGAAACTATTATTAGCCTTTTTTGTTTACAAAAAAATGAATATTTTTGTTTTATTATGATTATCACATGTAATATTTTAGTTTTGGAATCATAGAATGATTTTTCTCACACCCTACTTAATTTTTTTGGTGTAATTAGACTTGGTTATTTTTGTTGTAGGTTTGGGTAATTCTTTTAGTTCCAATGGTACCAGTTTCTAATGGTCCTTCAGGGTGTGGGCTCATGGAGATGGCTTGAGGGTGGTGTTTCATTACATGAAGAAGTTATTAGGCTGTCCTTTTTATTTGATCCCTTTTTTCATTAATTATTGTTTTAAATTGTGTAATTAAATTCTTAAATTTTGTGAAATATGTTTTTGTTTGAAAAATTCAGATTTGTTTTATTGGATTTGTTTGTTGTTTTATGTTAATAAAATATTGAAAATCATAGAAAATTTTCATTTTATGATACCTAGTCACTTGTTACAGCCTATGGGGATTGAGTATTCCTATATGGTATTTCCATGAGCCAGGTTTAGTGCCAGTTTTGGTGGAGATCAGATTCGATTCCTGAAAAAATGGAATCGAAAGAGGTCCAGGTTAAATATTTGGGTCATGTTATTTGAAGAATAGTCGGGATAGTCTGTAACACCCCAGGTAAATAAAGAATATGACATTTCATATTTATCCATATTTGTGAATAAAATATTAATATGACTTTAAAGGGGACGCTATGCTCGATGGCGTACCCAACACGCAACAACGAGTTTCTTGGGAATCTTACGTTGCACTCTAATAATAAAATAATATTATTTTAAATGGTAGTTAACATGTAGCCGTTGTATTGGCGGGAATGGATAGAAATAACTAAAATATGATTATATATGTACTTAAATATTTTTACATTTATACAATAAAAGATAAAGGCTTAAAATACGGAAAGAATTCAATTTTTGGCGTATATGCCCTAGTTTTCACTAAAGGTTCACTTATCACCTTTTGATGGAGAACCGTCATTAAATATAGTTTTGTTCACTCTTAAACATTCTTTTGGACCAAATAAAACTCTTATTAAGAATCGGGACATCAAATTTTACTTTGTGTAATTTTTTGGTATTTTTCCGATAAAGTTCATTTTTTCATGAATAGTGTAAAATGTTGTGTTTTAATTCAAAACCTCTTTTTAATATAATTTATTTATATGATTAGATAATATTTTGAATTGGTTTTAAAGTGAAATTTGAAAATATATTTACCATTAAATCCAATAGTGGTCGTTGGAATTAATTTCACTTTGAAATCAGACTTAAACTAGTGTCAATCTTTTGATACTTATAGTTTTATGAAAACACGCTATTTACGCTGACAGCGGGAATTAATTATTAAATTAATTAATGTGACTAATATGTTTTGAATTTTGTAAAACGGACTTCATTTTTGAATTCGGAATATCAATTATAGCTTAGGGTTAATTTTTGGGATTTTTCTGAAAAACTTCAATTTTTGATGAATAGTGAAACCACTAAGTGGTACTTATAAAAACTGATTTTCCGTTTAAATGAAATTTTTCCATCATTGTGTTTTGATTTTCAAAAATCCGACATACATGGTTGTCATTAAGAAGTAAAATGTGGTTCAATGAGATTAAAATAATTTTTTGGTGAATAGTAACTTATTAAGTTTTTAATCACGATTAGTGGTAATTAGTGTAGTTTAAGGTAAAAATAATGCTTTAATAAAATAAGATGAGCTTGACACATGTCCTACCCTCATTGGTTGTGTCATGGCCGACCATTACAAGCCATGGGTCAACTTGGGGACCCCATGGATCCACTTTTGTTGGGAAATGACATAAATTACTTTTTATTTAATGATAAAGTGAAAATGACAGAAACATAATATGTTTTACGAAAAAAAATTTAAGTGGGGTTATACAAGTCACAATTTTAATTATAAATAGTAATTGGAAAGATAAAAAGATTTCCTATATCATAGTAGTTTTTTTATAATTTTTAGATATTAAAGAAATTAAATTATTTATGACATAATAATGATGCAGCGATGACATCATTATTTGACGATTTAATTGAAATGGAAAGATAATGAAAAATCTACAACCTACTGAAGTGCCCAGATCAGTGGGAATCACTGAGAGGGGGAGGGGGTGAATCAGTGATCCTTTAAAACTTTTTACTAATTGATTCTTAATCAATTAAACCTCTATGGCTTGTTAAGTCCTCGATCCACTCTTCTTATGTCTCTCAACCTTTCCCGGATAATGCAGTAATGAAAAGGCATAGGACACAAGGATTTACAAGGTTCGGCACCAAAGGCCTACATCCTTACCATGCTCTCTCAGCATGGATTCTCCTATTATAACTTGTTAGAATTACAATGGTCGAAACAGCTTTCCACCGTATCTCTCCTCAGTCCCACAGGAGGGTCTTTATACTGCGTCCCAGAGTGTTACCAGAGTCCCACTGGCCTGCTCCAGAATCCCACTGAAGACTTCTTCTCCCTGAGTCCCACAGGGTCTTCTCTTGGATCATCGAGTCGCACGAGTAGCTCTTCTTCACTTTAAGCTTCTTCAAGTATCCTCAGCAGTCTGGGATAAAGACTGCTGGCCTTGCTCTGTACCTCTGATCACTTGTTATGATCAGGTCTTCTCGTCTTGC
This sequence comes from Viscum album, assembly GCA_963277665.1. NCBI lineage: Eukaryota > Viridiplantae > Streptophyta > Magnoliopsida > Santalales > Viscaceae > Viscum > Viscum album. The sequence goes on along the minus strand of OY728137.1, from coordinate 1,878,665,381 downwards.
TCAGGATTTATCTCCTTCTTCTCAGGATAACCTGGCCTCTCTCTTCAACTACTGAATGCTCAGACAACTGATATCTTTATCTTCTGTCTGGTCCAGTCTCAACTTCAATTCAACTTCATGCACTGAGTGCATGGCAACTCTGCTTCCTCATGCACTGATTGCATGGCTTCTCAAAATCCTCAAGATCCTCCTGGTCTTGGATAACTCAAATGCACACCACTGATTTAACTTTCTTCACGTGTGCACGTGCATGCATGCAAGCATGCACTTTCCTTCTCTTTCTTCTAGGTGCAATAATCCCACAAAGGGTGTAGTCACTTTAAGCACACACCAACTTCTCAAACTTCACACACTTTATTCAATTTGTCTACACACTTAGATTGTGTGTTCTACAATAGTGTGAGTGTCCTCTTCTCTTTCTTCTTAGTGTGTAGACTTTAGTTTTCACACACACTAAGGTTCGCACTTGTTGTCTTTTTTGCACACACTTGTTTCACTTTGCACACACTTGAGACTTGGCCTATTCTCCCACTTCTTGTTGCACACCCTTAACCCGTAGGTTGTTCTTCAATTTTGCACACACAAAATGTGTCTTCACTTGGTGCACACACAAGGCATGAAAGCCTCGGGTCCTCTTCCCCACTTGGCACACACACGAGGCAAGGCCTCGGCCTTCTCTTGCTCACACCCGAACACCAACCCAAAGAAGCGCGCAAGTGGTGCAGCCCTCCTCTTCTTCCCCACTATCGTGCAAGTCCTCAAGCACTTGAGTGCAAGGAGGCTCGGGTGCGCAAGTGCCACTGCCACAAGGGCGTGCAAGTGTGCACTGGCCGCGGGTTGCGCAAGTGCTACCGCGCAGGGGGCACAGTGCACAGAGGGGGTGCGCAAGGTTCTACCGCGCAGCCCAACCTCTTCTTCTTGTCACGCAAATGAGTTGCGCGCAAGGGACTCCTTCGGGCCAAAGATGGAACCGAGAACAATAGCCGCGCAAAGTTTTGCGCGGTGGCTTCTTTCTTCGCGAGGCAGAGCACACGCGGGACTCGGATTTTCAACAGAGTTTCAGCAAACATTTAGAATGCCTCGGCCTCTCTTTTTATAGGCAGAGGGATTCCTTATCTTCCGCTTGAATTCCCGAAGTTTTCGGGTATTCAAGATCCTGTGAATCTTGTTTTTCTTTTTATTTCACGCGGGTTCTCCCTTTTCTCCTCTTCATGTGCATGCGACTTAGAACGCATGCACGGCCTTCCTTCTGTCCAAACCATGCAGAACATCACCACCGAATGGCCTGGCCTCGCACCTTCGGTTTGCTTCGACCGAACTTCGAATTCATCATCTCATTGCATGCAAGCCAATTTTTAGGCATGGATCTGTTCAGTGTGGCCAGACGAACCTCAAGGACACTTCGGCTTCGTCAGAGGTGGCCGGATACTCAAAATCCATCTTCGGATGGCGCCTGGTTCATTGGTGTCCGCGGGAATGTGCGGGGAGGAAGACGCGCGGAGAGCCGTCGGATTAAAGATTTGGACGGCCGCGATCAGGATGGGCCGCGGCGGATTAGATGTGCGGCGCCGATCGTCCGCGAGATCAGATGAGCGGCTGGGATTCGTTCCTGGTGAAAAATGTGCGTCCCACATCGAATCCTCGCCTGGTTTTCTTGTGGCTTATCAACTAAGCGCTGCCCCAGCCTCCTCAATTGAATTCTCTCCCTCCACGGTGCCGCCCCGCACCGTGTTCTCCCTGTGGGCGCGCTTTGCGCCCACTCTTGCCTCCGCGGGCGCGCTCTAGCGCCCACTATGCACACACGGGCGCGCGGGCTTCACCACCGCGTGCCCTCGGGGCTTACACACGGCCCCTGCTACGCTCCTCCGGGCGTGCCCCAGGCACCCATGCGGTGTCCTACGGGTGCACCCCTGCCTCAAGGGATGCTGCCTTGGCCTAAGGGTTCCCCATGGGCATGGTGACCTTGAGTCCCACATGTGCCTTGGGTGATGACCCTCGGCTGGCCTCCTTGGTGGCCTCTTTTTTTTGGCAAAGTAAATGTAAAGACTTGTTAAAAACAAAGTTCTCCTCCATATAAAACATGCCAAGTGCCAATCCACTTCTTCCTCTTCATTTCTTATCATCTTCTTCTTAAGAATTCCTCCATTCCTCTTAAACATTTAATCTTCACTTAGGATATGGAATTCAAAAGGTTTCTTCTTAATCTTCTTCATCTCCTCTTCCATATGTGTTCAATACTTAGGAGGGACTTCTTCAACTGAACCTCATAAATCACACATGTTCTTCAACATTCTTCATTGATCTAATCAGAGATCAATTGGATCTTCTTCTGATTCACATGCACTAAGAGTTAGTACATGGACTTCTTTAATCCACTTCATCCACTTAGAAGTTGTGGATAGATCTTCTTTCATCTCCTCATGAATTTTCAATACAATGCATGGTCTTCTATCATTGTTGTGACTTTGTATCATCAGGATACAAGTTCTATGAACTTAAAGATCAGCTCAACAATCGTCAGATGTTCATGGAGAATGTTTCAACCACAATTTCCAATACCACTTAGATAATCTCCTAAGTGACATGCATCTTAGTACCATGGCCATTCTCCTTCACCACCAACACCATCACAACCTTTGTCATTCACATCTTGACATTCCCTGACTTCCATTCATTCCAAGACAGGTTCATGCCTCATTGACAACAAATGCAACACAATGCACTTCAATCTCCCCCTTTGTATTTGTTGTCAATACACTCCTTCAGCACATATGAATGGGTCAATATGTGTGCCAATATTTCTCCCCCTTATTGGCAATCAAATGCAAAGGTGTGGTGTGGTTCTCTTTCAAAAAAAATCTCTTCCTCCCTTCGAATAGCATCTTCTTTAAAAATCACTAGGAGAGGGATGATGCCACATGTTCTTCTTTAGCAAAGAACCTTTAGTAAATCAACTCTAAGTCTACTTGGGCTAACCCGGTGTAGAAAACAAGAGTGATGTAACCAAGGTACTCAATGCTGTCCAACATTCACTATACATGTGAGATCATGCTTTAGGGGTTTGAAAATTTTTCAGATATAACAATGAATTGCTAAATCCTGCACATACTTCACAAAACTCATTAGAAAGTTCAGTGCAATGATAAAGCTCCCCCATTCATCCATTTTCTTAAGATGATATTAATCTCAGAACATCATCTTCTTCAGATTTGCTCCCCCTCAAGGGGTGCACTCCGTTCTGTCCAAACCATCCTCCAGATGAGAATGATCATCATATTCAATTCCCTGCAATGTTAGCACATGTATATACAATCGATTAGGGAATAAGATGGAACCTCCTTGGTTCATCAATGTGAACAACAAGGTTGAGAAGATTCTCTCAACCGAGATGTCCCATTTTCACCATTCTTCACACGTGCACATTTGATCTTCAATGATGTTGGTGCTGGTGTGGATCTCAATACATCTTCATGTGAAATATTCTTCTTCCCTTTTTCCTTAGCAATTGCCAGAACTTCATCTTCAGCTCTCTGCAGATCTTTGGCAAGTTGCAACTGATTTGGCCATATGACAAGTAAGTCACTTGGAAGTGTGGCCTCAGTTCTGGAAGTTCCACATGGTTCTTTTGATGCTGTTAAGCTACCTTTCTTAGGCAACTTATTTTCAACCAATCCCTTCTGCTTCTTCTGGATTGATTGTCTGTTTGAGTTCAGTCTGCCTCTATTGAATTTCATGACTTCTCTACAAAGATCCATGATATGACCTTTCTTTCCACAGTAGAAGCATTTCTTCTTGGTGGTCCTTCTGGATGCATCACCCTTCTTGGATTTAGACTCCAAGGACTTCTCTTCCTTTTTCAACATCTTCTTGGGAGCATTGTCACCTCTCTTCTGTTTGCTTCCCAAGGATTCTTTCTGAGCCAGGTTCTGTGATCTTTTCTTCTTTTGAGCTCTGGATACAGTTGGAGATTGACATGTATCTATTTGACCACTTTTGCAATCATCCCAGATGTTGTCAAGTAATCCAAATCTATTTGCAGTAAACAGATGTCTCTGGACCTGTGGATGTTGCTTCTTTTCCTCTGGCTTGCTCCCCCTGGGCATGGGCTTCCTTTGTGCCTTTGAATTTAAAGGATTGTACATAAAATCTTTTGCACAATGCCCATACCCGTTACAACACCAACACTGACCCACAAATCTTGACATTTTCAGTCCTTCTGATTGCTGGGTACTTTTCTTGACAAGTTGTGTTGTTTCAGGAGAGCTCTGCTTCTTCATTTTCTTCATCCATACTTGTTTGGAATTATTTTTCCATCCTGCACTTTTTGTGGAAACACAATTAGAAGCATCAGTACAAGATGGGATGGATGGTACCTTCTTTTTAGAAGTTTTTGCACTTTCACTAGAGGATGTCTTTCTCTTAGAATCATCCTACTCAATGCTCACTTGAGTGGCAACATTTCTTCTTCCAGCTGTCTGGGAGGCTTTGGCTTTGGGTGATTACTGATTTTTCAATATCACCTCTAATTATAAACACTTCATGTTAAGGGAGTTCTTCTCATCCTCAACAGGTCTTAGCTTTCCTTCCCATTTCTCTTCCAGCTGTTTCATCTGGTCTTCATGCACCTTCTTTATTTCATGCAATGAGTTGTCAAGCTCCTTCGCCCTTTTGACTTTTTCTTCAAGTTGAGCATCTCTGACAATCATTGACACTTTGTGCCTCTTTTCCAGTGCATGGAAAACATCTCGGACCATTATTTTAAAGAAATCTTTCTCAGAAAGGCTTCTTTGCAATTCTTCAGCAGTGTCTTCATATCTTTCATTGCAAAGAGAAACGGTTTCATCTTTAGCCTTCACCTGCTTTCTGAGAGTGTTGGTTATGCCAACCCTTTTTGCCAACTGATCTTCCATTGCATTGGCTTCTTCTTCTAGCTGTGATTTTTCTTCATGAAGATCATGGATGCCTGTAGCTATACACATTGCCACTTCCATGGGAACTGTCTTCTGAAGATATTTGAGTGCACTCTGAAGATCATTCATTATTTCAACTTCATCACAGCTAGGACAGGATTTCTTCATCTTCTTGGCCTGTTTCTTCTTTCTATTTTTCTGAGTCTTGGCAGATATCTCCATTTGAGGCTGTTCTTTCATTTCCTCAAATCTGCACTCCATATAGACTCCCTTGGATCTTTTAGAGGTAACCTCCCTCTCATACCAATTTAAGTGCCCAGATCAGTGTGAATCACTGAGAGGGGGAGGGGGTGAATCAGTGATCCTTTAAAACTTTTTACTAATTGATTCTTAATCAATTAAACCTCTATGGCTTGTTAAGGCCTCGATCCACTCTTCTTATGTCTCTCAACCTTTCCCGGATAATGCAGTAATGAAAAGGCACAGGACACAAGGATTTACAGGGTTCGGCACCAAAGGCCTACATCCTTGCCATGCTCTCTCAGCATGGATTCTCCCATTATAACTTGTTAGAATTACAATGGTCGATACAGCTTCCCACCGTATCTCTCCTGAGTCCCACAAGAGGGTCTTTATACTGCGTCCCACAGTGTTACCAGAGTCCCACTGGCCTGCTCCAGAATCCCACTGAAGACTTATTCTCCCTGAGTCCCACATGGTCTTCTCTTGGCTCCTCGAGTCGCACGAGTAGCTCTTCTTCACTTTAAGCTTCTTCAAGTATCCTCAGCAGTCTGGGATAAAGACTGCTGGCCTTGCTCTGTACCTCTAATCACTTGTGATGATCAGGTCTTCTCGTCTTGCTCAGGATTTATCTCCTTCTTCTCAGGATGACCTGGCCTCTCTCTTCAACTACTGAATGCTCAGACAACTGATATCTTTATCTTCGGTCTGGTCCAGTCTCAACTTCAATTCAACTTCATGCACTGAGTGCATGGAAACTCTGCTTCCTCATGCACTGATTGCATGGCTTCTCAAAATCCTCAAGATCCTCCTGGTCTTGGATAACTCAAATGCACACCACTGATTTAACTTTCTTCACGTGTGCACGTGCATGCATGCAAGCATGCACTTTCCTTCTCTTTCTTCTAGGTGCAATAATCCCACAAAGGGTGTAGTCACTTTAAGCACACACCAACTTCTCAAACTTCACACACTTTATTCAATTTGTCTACACACTTATATTGTGTGTTCTACAATAGTGTGAGTGTCCTCTTCTCTTTCTTCTTAGTGTGTATACTTTAGTTTGCACACACACTAAGGTTCGGCCTTGTTGTCTTTTTTTCACACACTTGTTTCACTTTGCACACACTTGAGACTTGGCCTATTCTCCCACTTCTTGTTGCACACCCTTAACCCGTAGGTTGTTCTTCAATTTTGCACACACAAAATGTGTCTTCACTTGGTGCACACACAAGGCATGAAAGCCTCGGGTCCTCTTCCCCACTTGGCACACACACGAGGCAAGGCCTCGGCCTTCTCTTGCTCACACCCGAACACCAACCCAAAGAAGCGCGCAAGTGGTGCAGCCCTCCTCTTCTTCCCCACTATCGCGCAAGTCCTCAAGCACTTGAGTGCAAGGAGGCTCGGGTGTGCAAGTGCCACTGCCACAAGGGCGTGCAAGTGTGCACTGGCCGCGGGTCGCGCAAGTGCTACCGCGCAGGGGGCACAGTGCACAGAGGGGGTGCGCAAGGTTCTACCGCGCAGCCCAACCTCTTCTTCTTGTCACGCAAATGAGTTGCGCGCAAGGGACTCCTTCGGGCCAAAGATGGTACCGAGAACAATAGCCGCACAAGGTTTTGCGCGGTGGCTTCTTTCTTCGCGAGGCAGAGCACACGCGGGACTCGGATTTTCAACAGAGTTTCAGCAAACCTTTAGAATGCCTCGGCCTCTCTTTTTATAGGCAGAGGGATGCCTTATCTTCCGCTTGAATTCCCGAAGTTTTCGGGTATTCAAGATCCTGTGAATCTTGTTTTTCTTTTTATTTCACGCGGGTTCTCCCTTTTCTCCTCTTCACGTGCATGCGACTTAGAACGCATGCACTGCCTTCCTTCTGTCTAAACCATGCAGAACATCACCACCGAATGGCCTGGCCTCGCACCTTCGGTTTGCTTCGACCGAACTTCGAATTCATCATCTCATTGCATGCAAGCCAATTTTTAGGCATGGATCTGTTCAGTGTGGACAGACGAACCTCAAGGACACTTCGGCTTCGTCAGAGGTGGCCGGATACACAAAATCCATCTTCGGATGGCGCCTGGTTCATTGGTGGCCGCGGGAATGCGCGGGGAGGAAGACGCGCGGAGAGCCGTCGGATTAAAGATTTAGACGGCCGTGATCAGGATGGGCCGCGGCGGATTAGATGTGCAGCGCCGATCGTCCGCGAGATCAGATGAGCGGCTGGGATTCGTTCCTGGTGAAAAATGCGCGTCCCACATCGAATCCTCGCCCGGTTTTCTCACGGCTTATCAACTAAGCGCTGCCCCAGCCTCCTCAATTGAATTCTCTCCCTCCACGGTGCCGCCCCGCACCGTGTTCTCCCTGCGGGCGCGCTTTGCGCCCACTCTTGCCTCCGCGGGCGCGCTCTAGCGCCCACTATGCACACACGGGCGCGCGGGCTTCACCACCGCGTGCCCTCGGGGCCTACACACGGCCCCTGCTGCGCTCCTCCGGGCGTGCCCCAGGCACCCATGCGGTGTCCTACGGGTGCACCCCTGCCTCAAGGGATGCTGCCTTGGCCTGAGGGTTCCCCATGGGCGTGGTGACCTTGAGTCCCACATGTTCCTTGGGTGATGACCCTCGGCTGGCCTCCTTGGTGGCCTCTTTTTTTTGGCAAAGTAAATGTAAAGACTTGTTAAAAACAAAGTTCTCCTCCATATAAAACATGCCAAGTGCGAAGCCACTTCTTCCTCTTCATTTCTTCTCATCTTCTTCTTAAGAATTCCTCCATTACTCTTAAACATTTAATCTTCACTTAGGATATGGAATTCAAAAGGTTTCTTCTTAATCTTCATCATCTCCTCTTCCATATGTGTTCAATACTTAGGAGGGACTTCTTCAACTGAACCTCATAAATAACACATGTTCTTCAACATTCTTCATTGATCTAATCAGAGATCAATTGGATCTTCTTCTGATTCACATGCACTAAGAGTTAGTACATGGACTTCTTTAATAAACTTCATCCACTTAGAAGTTGTGGATGGATCTTCTTTCATCTCCCCATGCATTGTCAATACAATGCATGGTCTTCTATCATTGTTGTGACTTTGTATCATCAGGATACAAGTTCTATGAACATAAAGATCAGCTCAACAATCGTCAGATGTTCATGGAGAATGTTTCAACCACAATTTCCAATACCACTTAGTGAATCTCCTAAGTGACATGCATCTTAGTACCATGGCCATTCTCCTTCACCACCAACACCATCACAACCTTTGTCATTCACATCTTGACATTCCCTGACTTCCATTCATTCCAAGACAGCTTCATGCCTCATTGACAACAAATGCAACACAATGCACTTCACCTACACATGGCCAAAACCAATTGGATGAGTGGATTTCGATGCCTTATCACCTTATCCAAGAATTATATCAATGTGGGACCTTTTGAAACCGAAACACATTTTCAAATAATATAATATTTCTTACTTTCCAAAAGTACCCCTCCTCTCCTCTTATAAAAGGCCCCCACCTATACCTTATTTAACACACTCCTCAAGCCTTTGGCTCGGCCAACCCCTGCCCATTTACTCTCCCCACATCCCTATCCTCATCCTAGAGGTTTCCCTTTGGGCAGAATACTTACAAAGAAAGCCTTTAGGCTTAAATCAAAAGGAGTTACACTTTTAAAGGTAATTCATTCTCTCATGTTCATTTGTTTTATTTTGCTTCTCCAACCCCATAAACTCTTTTTATTTACTTATTTTGTAACAACACCAGTATCTTCAATATACTAGGATGTTGTTATAAGATTTATTCGAGCTACACTCTCACACAACTACATCAAATGGTTAAAGAACATACGGTTTCCGTGGATGGTGAAATTATGCCTCCCGAAACGATGATTGTTCAAATACTCATTTAACACCTTCAAAGGTGGCCATTATGATGTCACTATTTTTATATATGATATATAATATGTTTATGTTTTATTTATGCTTCTGTATTTTTCATTTTTGTCTTACCTTTATGGCTTCCATTATGGGTATACGCGATATCTTCATTTAAGGAAGTGCGGACTACCGCCCCCTCAAAGTGATTTGATTCGTTAAATACCATATGTGGGATGTATAAAGGATGGAAATATGATATTATATATGATATTATACTGGAATTATAATATACCTTTATATCGTTATTATTCCATTCTATAAAATACGAAATAGAAATGAAAGTAGCGTTCATGCGTACGTACGGCTTACCGTCTCCATGAACGGTGCATTTCATTTCTTACCTCTAAATGATTATGTAATGTTATAAATGCATGCATGTACTGGATATATATGACATATATGATATCTACATAATGAATAAAATTCTGGATATAATAAACATTTGGCGACACGAACAACATGTAATTGTAAGAAGACCACTTTCGACTTAAGAACCAAATATCGGCAAAACAAATATTATTAACTTAAATGATTACATAATGTTTTTGACATGGTAATAAGTGGTATAAAAGTAATAATGAACTTGAAAAAGGGTTCTTAAGGAATTAGAAATTAACTCAAGTTTATTATACATGAGATTAAAGAACGATCGAGTCAAGTCGGACCCGAGGTAAGGGATCCTACTCCTCTCTTTCTTTTTAAGTACACACTTTTATGTCATTCCTTTTAAAGCTCATCTTTCTTATGATTGGGATGTTCTTTTATATTAATACTACTGTAATTATTATGTTCATATGATGAGAGACCCTATTTTCTCTCATCAATCCATTTTGGAAGTTTTGAGTGGCGCCGATAGGCTGCCGAATTTTCGTAAGGGATTTTCATCTCACTTTTATTCTCGTGAGATTTATGCTACATTTTCCACAAATTCCATTAAGTGGTGTATGTACTGCCCATTATTCTAATATTTGTGTAATATACTTTCGTTTATGAGTATTTACATCAATGACCTATTGTCTTTCTTCATGGGTTGTATGTTTTGAAAGATACCCAAGTCGGTAAGGGAACCTTTCACCCTCCTCTTTTTTAAAAGGCTTATTTTATTGGGTTTTTTAATTTACATATTTTTATGTTGGGATATGTTATCATATATCCTTATTGATGTAAATTTTATTTCCAAGTGATGAGATACACTTTTTATCTCTCATCAACTCATTTTGATGTGATGCCGTTAGGCTGTCAAGGGAACTTTTTAACCCAATTTCGATTTCTTTGGGTTCAACTTGTAGTCATTGAATATGTCATCCATTGAATATGTGTGAATGTCCTTTTATTGTTTTACACTTAATATCCACTTATATTGGGTGTATATATATTTGTCACACATATTTTTGAGATTTATTTGTCCTTAATTTAAGGATACCTTCTTTATAAGGGATTTCATCACATTTGACATTTCTATTGAGGGTTCATTGTTGTTATGCACCAATTCACTCTTATATGGTGTATATACTGTCCTTTGGAGTATTATATCATGAATCCTTTTATTCTCATGATATTATAAAGTTCTGACTAAATGTTATTCCTCGATTATTGTATTCAAGTGTCTCTAATTTTGGTAAAATCCCTTTTACCAGAATATAGTTTTAAATGTTTTAATTATTTGTTCTTATTAATATCCATGTTTTCAAAATGGTTTTAAGGATTTATTTATATGGATATTAATGGTTTAAAATGTTAAAAGCTTCAAGGTGGTATGGGACACTTTGATTCAAAAATCTCTTTATTAAATGTTTTAAATGGTTTTGGAAATGGTTTCTTTTTGAATGGATTCATTATTTAAATATCCTAAAATGTTATATTGTGATGTGGAAATGTTATGTTTCCTTTATTCATGTTTATGTGATACGATTATGTTATGGTTCTTGGGCATTGTTATGAAGAACGGGTGGTTCCGTGATAAACTAAGGGCAGGTGAGCCCGATATAGCTCTCCAATGCATTGGGTAACGTGAAGGAGTGAAACGTTAAGGTTTCTCCGAAGAGATTTAGGGAATATACTATGATGGGTATTCCAAACGTAACCAAGAGGGTTACTCCCTATGTAAGAATGTTATGAATGCCTCAAGTTACCTTTATGTCTTATGATTTCTATGATTTATTCATGGTTTGATGAGGTATGTTAAAGTGCCTTTGTTTTATGGGTAAAGTATTATTTCATTCTTATGTATATATGAACTCATGTTTCCTTTCCATATTTTTATAACTCTTACTGAGCTTTTTATGCTCATCCCATGTTTTTGAAATGTTTTTCACAGGTCAAGGGAAAGGTACATGATGTGATGATAGTGTCAAGGATGTGTCAAGAAAGAATCCGTGTTATATTTTAAATATGTTCCCGTTGATGGGAAGAATGAATACGGTCTTTTATGTAACCACTTTGTTTAAATGTGGAATGTAATGCAAGTTTCCTGATCTAATTCTATAAAACTCTAAACCTGAAAAGATCCTCAATGTGTAATCTTGTAATAACTCAAGATTAAGTAAGGTTTAAGGTTGGGGCCTTATAGTTGGTATCAAAGGCCGGTTTAGATAACTTTAGAGGTTAGGGTATTCTTTAATCATAAGTGACATTACCATAATGGTTAGGATTTCAGAAAGAGTCCTAGTTTTAGATAAAGTGAATGAGTAAGTATGTCTTAGTGTTTACCTTCCTCGTTAGTACATGACGGTTTTGTTGATATACTCACACTGACCTTTTTGGTTTTAGTAAATGGCTGGATCTAGCAGGCACCAAAGTGACAATGGGTTTGAAGGAAACTGTGGTGGTTCTCTGATTAAGATACTCGATGAGATGGGGGATTCAATGAGGAATCTAATGGTTGTTCTATACCATCTATCAAGGAGTCATGATCAACCACTTCAACCTTGGTGAGTTCTCTAATGCATCATGTACGAGATGGCCGACTCGATGTGGAAATTCAGGTAATAATTATTAAGGTAACCATTAGGGTTTATATGATCCTTACTTTTGAGGTAATTATGGGTTATTATATGTTATGATGGAAAATGAAAGGCATGGGATAAACTTGAGGATAAAATATGTTATGATCATCTTTGAAGATTTTATCTCATTTCGGGGATTGTTTGAAGAATTATATAGTTTTGGAAAAAGGACAACACGCAGACCGTGTGACATCCCATCGCGTCAGATAAAGCTGCGGGAATCGATCCCACAACCAAAGTGCGACTGGTATTTATCGCCTACCACTGGACTACGTGAAGTCCCTGGTTAGTTTGACTGATTCTTTTTGGTTATATGATTTTATGAATTAAGATTATGTTGATTTTGGGTTATTTATGAAAATGATTAACCTATCATGGAGGATATGTGATTAGGTTAATTACCTTTCAATACGAGACTTTAGGAGAAACTGATGTTGTTTGGAGATAAATGTTACGATTTAACTTGGAAGACTATGTGACTAAATCCTTCAAATATTTGGGTTTCAATCTTAGTTTGGTTTACTTTGAAGAATTTTATGTACAAATGGTCCTCGTTGAACTTTGGGTTTTGTTGGACAAATTTTAGAGATTAAGAATAGATTTTATTTTTATAAAGGGTTATCCTTTTCTGGATTATCTGATCTTGTACTAGCCTTTTTGGTTTTGGTTTTGGTTAATGAAATGGGAATTATATTGTTCTATTTTGTGGATTAGGTGATTCTCTAGAAGTTGATTATAGTACTCTTAATGTGAACAAGTCTTCCTAAATACTCGTCTTTTGGAGAAAATATGAGTTTGTTGAAAGTCAATATGATAAGTGATTATGTTACCTTATGAATAAATTCCTCAATAAAAAGTAACTTAAAACAAAAATGTTGTCTATTAACTTTTCCTACTGGGGAATCGAATACCGTTTAACCCATCACAAGTTTGTGATTTTCTCATGGTTAACTTTCTCCTAAACATGTTTCCTATCACTCTCCATCAGAACATGACCCTTTTTTTTCCTCCATGTCCATATTTTCATACTTGGAATCCTAGTATGGGTTAACTCGGGTGACCTTTGTACTTATCTCTCTTTATTTTAAAGTGTTTGTTTTACCGTCTTTTGTTCCGATGTGGGACTTTCAAGGATGTTTCCAAGCGCAATTTTAAAATTGCGAGGACGCAATTCCCAAAAGGGGGGAAGGATGTAACACCCCAGGTAAATAAAGAATATGACATTTCATATTTATCCATATTTGTGAATAAAATATTAATATTACTTTAAAGGGGACGCTATGCTCGATGGCGTACCCAACACGCAACAACGAGTTTCTTGGGAATCTTACGTTGCACTCTAATAATAAAATAATATTATTTTAAATGGTAGTTAACATGTAGCCGTTGTATTGGCGGGAGTGGATATAAATAACTAAAATATGATTATATATGTACTTAAATATTTTAACATTTATACAATAAAAGATAAAGGCTTAAAATACGGAAAGAATTCAATTTTTGGCGTATATGCCCTAGTTTTCACTAAAGGTTCACTTATCACCTTTTGATGGAGAACCGTCATTAAATATAGTTTTGTTCACTCTTAAACATTCTTTTGGACCAAATAAAACTCTTATTAAGAATCGGGACATCAAATTTTACTTTTTGTAATTTTTTGGTATTTTTCCGATAAAGTTCATTTTTTCATGAATAGTGTAAAATGTTGTGTTTTAATTCAAAACCTCTTTTTAATATAATTTATTTATATGATTAGATAATATTTTTAGTTGGTTTTAAAGTGAAATTTGAAAATATTTTTACCATTAAATCCAATAGTGGTCGTTGGAATTAATTTCACTTTGAAATCAGACTTAAACTAGTGTCAATCTTTTGATACTTATAGTTTTATGAAAACACGCTATTTACGCTGACAGCGGGAATTAATTATTAAATTAATTAATTTGACTAATATGTTCTGAATTTTGTAAAATGGACTTCATTTTTGAATTCGGAATATCAATTATAGCTTAGGGTGAATTTTTGGGATTTTTCTGAAAAACTTCAATTTTTGATGAATAGTGAAACCACTAAGTGGTACTTATAAAAACTGATTTTCCGTTTAAATAAAATTTTGCTATCATTGTGTTTTGATTTTCAAAAATCCGACATACATGGTTGTCATTAAGAAGTAAAATGTGGTTCAATGAGATTAAAATAATTTTTTGGTGAATAGTAACTTATTAAGTTTTTAATCGCGATTAGTGGTAATTAGTGTAGTTTAAGGTAAAAATAATGCTTTAATAAAATAAGATGAGCTTGAAACATGTCCTATCCTCATTGGTTGTGTCATGGCCGACCATGACAAGCCATGGGTCAACTTGGGGACCCCATGGATCTACTTTTGTTGGGAAATGACATAAATTACTTTTTATTTAATGATAAAGTGAAAATGACACAAACATAATATGTTTTACGAAAACAATTTTTAAGTGGGGTTATATAAGTCCAAATTTTGATTATAAATAGTAATTGGAAAGCTAAAAAGCTTTCCTATATCATAGTATTTTTTTTTATAATTTTTAGACATTAAAGAAATTAAATTATTTATGACATAATAATGATGCAGCGATGACATCATTATTTGACGATTTAATTAAAATGGAAAGATAATGAAACATCTACAACCTACACATGGACAAAACCAATTGGATGAGTGGATTTCTATGCCTTATCACCTTATCCAAGAATTATATCAATGTGGGACCTTTTGAAACCGAAACACATTTTCAAATAATATAATATTTCTTACTTTCCAAAAGTACCCCTCCTCTCCTCTTATAAAAGGCCCCCACCTATACCTTATTTAACACACTCCTCAAGCCTTTGGCTCGGCCAACCCCTGCCCATTTACTCTCTCCACATCCCTATCCTCATCCTAGAGGTTTCCCTTTTGGCATAATACTTACGAAGGAAGCCTTTAGGCTTAAATCAAAAAGAGTTACACTTTTAAAGGTAATTAATTCTCTCATGTTCATTTGTTTTATTTTGCTTCTCCAACCCCATAAACTCTTTTTATTTAATTCTTTTGTAACAACACCAGTATATTCAATATACTAAGATGTTGTTATAAGATTTATTCGAGCTACACTCTCACACAACTACATCAAATGGTTAAAGAACATACGGTTTCCGTGGATGGTGAAATTCTGCCTCCCGAAACGATGATTGTTCAAATACTCATTTAACACCTTCAAAGGTGGCCATTATGATGTCACTATTTTTATATATGATATATAATATGTTTATGTTTTATTTATGCTTCTGTATTTTTCATTTTTGTCTTACCTTTATGGCTTCCATTTTGGGTATACGCGATATCTTCATTTAAGGAAGTGGAGACTACCGCCCCCTCAAAGTGATTTGATTCGTTAAATACCATATGTGGGATGTATAAAGGATGGAAATATGATATTATATATGATATTATACTGGAATTATAATATAACTTTATATCATTATTATTCCATTCTATAAAATACGAAATAGAAATGAAAGTAGCGTTCATGCGTACGTACGGCTTACCGTCTCCATGAACGGTGCATTTCATTTATTACCTCTAAATGATTATGTAATGTTATAAATGCATGCATGTACTGGATATATATGACATATATGATATCTAAATAATGAATACAATTCTGGATATAATAAACATTTGGCCACACGAACAACATGTAATTGTAAGAAGACCACTTTCGACTTAAGAACCAAATATCGGCAAAACAAATATTATTAACTTAAATGATTACATAATGTTTGTGACATGGTAATAAGTGGTATAAAAGTAATAATGAACTTGAAAAACGGTTCTTAAGGAATTAGAAATTAACTCAAGTTTATTATACAGGATATTAAAGAACGATCGAGTCAAGTCGGACCCGAGGTAAGGGATCCTACTCCTCTCTTTCTTTTTAAGTACACACTTTTATGTCATTCCTTTTAAAGCTCATCTTTCTTATGATTGGGATGTTCTTTTATATTAATCCTACTGTACATATTATGTTCATATGATGAGAGACCCTATTTTCTCTCATCAATCCATTTTGGATGTTTTGAGTGGCGCCGTTAGGCTGCCGAATTTTCGTAAGGGATTTTCATCTCACTTTTATTCTCGTGAGATTTATGCTACATTTGCCACAAATTCCATTAAGTGGTGTATGTACTGCCCATTATTCTACTATTTGTGTAATATACTTTCGTTTATGAGTATTTACATCAATGACCTATTGTCTTTCTTCATGGTTTGTATGTTTTGAAAGATACCCAAGTCGGTAAGGGAACCTTTCACCCTCCTCTTTTTTAAAAGACTTCTTTTATTGGGTTTTTTAATTTACATATTGTTATGTTGGGATATGTTATCATATATCCTTATTGATGTAAATTTTATTTCCAAGTGATGAGATACACTTTTTATCTCTCATCAACTCATTTTGATGTGATGTCGTTAGGCTGTCAAGGGAACTTTTTAACCCAATTTCGATTTCTTTGGGTTCAACTTGTAGTCATTGAATATGTCATCCATTGAATATGTGTGAATGTCCTTTTATTGTTTTACACTTAATATCCACTTATATTGGGTGTATATATATTTGTCACACATATTTTTGAGATTTATTTGTCCTTAATTTAAGGATACCTTCTTTATAAGGGATTTCATCACATTTGACATTTATATTGAGGGTTCATTGTTGTTATGCACCAATTCACTCTTATATGGTGTATATACTGTCCTTTGGAGTATTATATCATGAATCCTTTTATTCTCATGATATTATAAAGTTCTGACTAAATGTTATTCCTCGATTATTGTATTCAAGTGTCTCTAATTTTGGTAAAACCCCTTTTACCAGAATATAGTTTTAAATGTTTTAATTATTTGTTCTTATTGATATCCATGTTTTCAAAATGGTTTTAAGGATTTATTTATATGGATATTAATGGTTTAAAATGTTAAAAGCTTCAAGGTGGTATGGGACACTTTGATTCAAAAATCTCTTTATTAAATGTTTTAAATGGTTTTGGAAATGGTTTCTTTTTGAATGGATTCATTATTTAAATATCCTAAAATGTTATATTGTGATGTGGAAATGTTATGTTTCCTTTATTCATGTTTATGTGATACGATTATGTTATGGTTCTTGGGCATTGTTATGAAGAACGGGTGGTTCCGTGATAAACTAAGGGCGGGTGAGCCCGATATAGCTCTCCAATGCATTGGGTAACGTGAAGGAGTGAAACGTTAAGGTTTCTACGAAGAGATTTAGGGAATATACTGTGATGGGTATTCCAAACGTAACCAAGAGGGTTACTTCCTACGTAAGAATGTTATGAATGCCTCAAGTTACCTTTATGTCTTATGATTTCTATGATTTATTCATGGTTTGATGAGGTATGTTAAAGTGCCTTTGTTTTATGGGAAAAGTATTATTTCATTCTAATGTATATATGAACTCATGTTTCCTTTCCATATTTTTTTAACTCTTACTGAGCTTTTTATGCTCATCCCAAGTTTTTGAAATGTTTTTCACAGGTCAAGGGAAAGGTACATGATGTGATGATAGTGTCAAGGATGTGTCAAGAAAGAATCCGTGTTATATTTTAAATATGTTCCCGTTGATGGGAAGAATGAATATGGTCTTTTATGTAACCACTTTGTTTAAATGTGGAATGTAATGCAAGTTTCGTGATCTAATTCTCTAAAACTCTAAACCTGAAAAGATCCTCAATGTGTAATCTTGTAATAACTCAAGATTAAGTAAGGTTTAAGGCTGGGGCCTTATATAGTCTAGATTTAGGATTGTCAGTTCTTGACATTCTAACTATGAGTAGTACTTCTGGCCAGCACACCTCAGGACATGATTTAAGTCGGCATGGGAAGTTTTGTTTTATTTGAGTCCTTTGGTTTTTTTGGTTTGATGATTATTAGGGGAAATGAAAATAGTGTTGGGTTAATGGTATTAGTGAGCTTGTAGGTCCTGGAAAGCCATGTGGATCAAAGAATATTTCTCTAGAACACTTTCTGTGTTGGTGATGTGATTGGCATATGGCTACCAACCATATGTCCAATTCACCCACTAATACTAGTTTCCTCACGCATTGTCTGGTGTCCTTTAGTATTGAAATCTTGGAAGTTTGGTTTTAATGAAAAATGACTTGGTTTTTATAAGCGTAATGTTTTTGTGAAAAGATTTTCAAATACAGAGGGAATTGTTTGACTTGTGAAATGGGGGAACTAAATTTTCATAATTTTTTTGAAATGGTAAATGGTGTATTTAAACTCTTTTGTAAGTATAAATTACGTCAAAGTAGAATTTTGAAAATTTTTCGTAAATGGAACTTTATAAATTAATAGAAGAGTGTATTGAATGGAAGAAAGTGTTTTTTAGTTTGTGTGTTGAGTTTAGAAATGTATTTTTGATTTGGTAACTAGTAACAATTAGAAAGGTTCTATGAATCATTGGAATATTGTTTTAAATAAGAAGAGATGAGTTTTTCTATAAATGGGGTTTGATCAAATGGTGTTTGTCATAAAACCAGAAGTGTTCTGAAAAGGGTTGATATGTTTTTAAATTTTTGTGAATATCTTAAAATATAGTTTTCATTAGAATGATTGTGTCTTTCTAAAAAAAATTGTATGTTATAAATTGGGTTTGATTTCATGGTTAGTGGTCTTGAGAAAAATTAGTCATTGGTTGAATTTTTTGGGTTTGAAAAGTGGAATGAATTTTTGTTTAAACAATTGGTATTTCCATGAGCTACAACATGCATGGGATTATATGGTATGATGGATAGTTAATGGAATGAATAGATGAGTTCTAGGATGGATATGAGGAGGGTGCCAGGTGTGGCATGGAAACATTCACATGTGAGGCCCGGGGGGTACCACTAGTGGATGCGCTAACCTCCGAATCGTTTTTTTAAAAGAGATGATTTTACAGGAAAACATGATGTCTTGATAACTAGTTTGGGGGGTGTGCCTTATGGGTTTTTGAAAATCTTTTTATTGTCGGATGTTTTGAGTCTCAGAACCCCTCTTATTTGAATGGTGTCTTGGGTTTGTGTTTCTTTGGTAAGTTCGGTTGAAGGGCTGATTAGTGTTCAATTATGAGAAATGTCAATGAAGACTTTACAGTGGTTACCCACATTTGTTTGGTTCTAGTTTTTTTCACATTTTGACCAATGGTCCATCTTCGTTGGGTCCTTGGGTTTTCTCATTGGATAAGGTACACCCCCATTAAGAGTTAATGCATGACTGAAGTGCAGCCCAGATATTTTGGCCGTTGGAAGATCCTCTAGTTGAACAATATATAGAATCTTTTTCTCGAGCTTTGTAGTTTGAGTCTACACCATTTCCTTTCTTGTTTTTTAATCCAATTGTAGTGGGAGAGTGCTTGTAGAAGATTGAAGGAGACCTTAGTTTCTTATGATACCTGATTCGTCAAATATAAAATTAGTATGAGGTTGTTAGTGTGGATTCTGTCTAAGAGGGCCTATGGATCCTTAATTTTCTCTTAAATGAATGGGTTCACGTTAAACCACCAGAGTAAGAAATTTGGTCATGAGAGGATGTTATGGACACTTTCTGGAATTGTGTATTGTTTGAGGCTTGGTATAAGTTCCCTATTATCGTATTGTTTCTATCAGTTTCAATGGTGATGTTCAGTGACACCATGAAATTTTGTGGGATCATTAGACTTTAAAGGGGAAGGTTGCACAACCCTCTAAGAATATCTATTTCCAGAAGTATGTCTCCCTTCAAAAAAAATCAAAATCCTCCATTTTATAGGAAGGTGTATCTAGGTGCTATCTCACTCTGTTTTTTCTCATATGAATAAACTAGGGGTAATGTGTGTGCATACTCCAATCCCTTGTTTTGGTAAAATGATCGGTTAGGGTAAAGTGTGTTTGAAGTGTATCATGTCTCATTAAGCCCATCGAATATCACGGTGTAACTGATTTTGACACCAAAAGAAGTTCCTTTTAGGGGTTTCTAAATCCTGAATAAGAGGTAGGAGATTCTTCAATCAGTTGAGCTCCAATAATAGGTCCTATAGTAAAGTTGGCGCATTGTCAGGGGAAATTATAGGGTCATTTAAACCCTTATACAAAGTCATGTCCTCAGTATGAAAGATGGGAAAAGTTTAAACCATTGGTGTCATTGCCTTGTTCCAATTATTCCCGTTTGGTGGTAGAGGTTGTAGGACCTCCTTTCCATATTTTAGATTAAGTTCATATTTTACCCATTTGTTTTTCTTTTAGTTTTTTGAGAAATGTTTGAAATTTGGGCTGGGCATATTGAAGAGCTTAGTTTGTGCAGTTAGTTGTAACCATGCACTAACCTAGGAAACTGTGAGATAAGAGACAGTAGTTACCACATGGTCCCTGCATGGTCGTGCGATTCAGACCATGTAACCATGTGAATATTCCCCTTAGGATAGAATACTCTGTACAGTTAGTGAATGATTTCCCAAACTATGAGGACTAACTGTGTTGTTACACCAACTCTTTAAATTTTGGGGTCTTTTCATGTCAGCCTGTGCTGGACAGTTAAGATGGTTGGTTCATATGGTGGGGAGACCCACTATGAGTCTCTTGTAAGTTCTTTTGGAAATTAATAATAATAGTCTACCCCTTATGTTGGGAGTTTAGTCGCGCCTCCCCCTATTAGTGTCCGGATTCTATCTCAGAAATAAATTGAGTTGCCCCTTATGGTGGAGAGTTTGTTTGTGTCTCCCCATATCAGTAACATGGTTTTGTCCATATTTTTTGTATAGAAATTGGTAGTCTCATTCAGAGTTAGTTAACCGTAAAATTTCTCGTTGAGTAAACATTGGGATCGGAGTGTTCCCAACAGTTTTTTTGAAGTAAGACAGTGGTGACCTCATTAGTTTTCATTTTTCATTCTAGGTAAGATGCTTATGTCTTGTTCCGATAGTATATGAGGTGTTTTGTTATGGGATGTTGTTTGAGTGTTTTTTATCATTTCAAGAAGTGGTTTATATATTTGTTATTGAGATAATTATTCCTTGATTGATCAATTGGAGGTGTTTTGGCCTTTTGGGGGTGGGAGAAACTTGGTAAAGGAGTCCATTTTGGCCTTTTGGTTAGGTTTTGTTTATTGGTTTATCCTTGTTGTGGATTTATGAGGACAGAATGTTTTTTTGTAGGGAGAATTATCATATCCATGACTTATTTTAAAGTTATTTTTCATTTAATCTATATTCTGGATTTGTTTGTGTGGGTTTCCCATGTAGTTTTGGAGGAAAGGGCGTGTTTTTAAGATTTGGGCCAAACCGTGAGCCCATTTCATGTTAAAAAATTTAGAACTTCCTTATTTTTCAACATTTTACACCAATTCCACTTTTCAATTGACATACCCTGGTATATTAATAAAACCATATCATTTAAGACCTCATAATAATCCATAATCATGATGGATTTGAGTTTTTTATTAAGGTATTGGGCTATCCCATATGCCCATTTCCTACTTATAAGTTTTTTAATTTTTAATATCTCATTCAATTTTTAAGATTTTTTGGTGATTAAAACTCTCACCCGACCCCACTTACCTCAGGAATGCAACAATTCTCTTCCCCTTTTCTGGATATCATATTCCTCGATAATTAGGGAAAAATTATTGGTATTTCTCAAATCATATAGATTTGAGGAGGTAACTTGTTTCTTTCATAACGCTTTTAATTTTTACTATTTCCCCTAAATTTTAGTTCTCACATGACCCACTCAGCCTCATTGGATCCTCACTTTCATTTTTGTATATTTGGAAATTCATCTACTAGTGTATTTCATGCGTTTTATTCAAGATATATCATGTTAGTGGGTTTCCTTCCATCCTTCTCCCATTTTCTTAGGGTTTATTTCTTTTGCTTAGGGTTTCATGCATATTTTCATGAAGTTCATAATTTCCAAAAAGTAGGTATTAGAACCTAGGGTTTTATATTGGATTTATTGGTCTAATATTGTGCTTCTGGGTTTTATTTAACTCCCTTGTGGTGCGACATTGGTGCGGGTCAACTTTTAAAAAAGGATTTGGTGTTTGGATATTTCTAGTATGTCATTACATGTGTAAGAATTATTTGATGATTTATTTTTTCTTGATTTATATTTTTAGCATGATTATATTACATTGTGTGTTCTGCAAAAATTATATTTGGTATCATTTGTTAAGTGGTTTGTTTTTAGGTGGAAACTTTATTCAAAAAATGATTGTTTTTCATATGTATTTCATATTGTATCAAGTGGGGTTATTATGTGATTATTGAAATGGTTTTATAAAAAGGTTTTGGGGATTCCAATTATGGATTTATATTTCATTGTAATGACATTATACTAGAAATAGGGTTTTGTAAGGGTTATATATGCAATGATTGGTTACACTCCATGGAATTGTTTTGAGAAGGTTTTAAATGGTTTCTTGATTTATGTAAGAGGTGAAATATTTTTCCAAACTATTTTTATAGGAGTGAACTTTTGAAATGATTTATTTTAATGTGAATGTTCTTTTTTGTTATGTGTGCTATCCCGGAATGTTTTTAAAATTTTTTTAAAGTATTTATTTATGTGTGAAGGAGGTTTGAAACGTGTTGTGGGCTGTTTTGGTGTGTGTATGGTTTCAAAATAAATTTCAACGAAAAATAAGATTATGTGACTTGTGTGATATAAAAATAGGATTCTTTGTGTTTTTTTAATTAGAGGTTGTACATTCATGTGGATATTTTATTTCATGGTTTGTGGAAATTGTTTGAGAACATGAGGGAAAACCCTGGTATTTGGGTGGGCATACATGTACTAGTAAGCTAGGGATCCCATGGGGTTTAGCCCCTGTTTCACATAGAATGGTTGATTATGAATACACTAACTAAACTATGATGATGATGGTGGTGGTGGTATTGGGGAATAACTAGGTTATGGGTATGATCCTTACTAGTTTCTCATGTGCATGAGAACATATATTTTTATGGTTACATTCAGCGAGATATGATGTACCTACAACCCACAGAGAGCTAGTTCCATGGGGTTATTTCCCATTGATTGTGCTCATTAGATTCATTACACTTACCATCAGAATATGGTTTGTTTTTCTAGAATAATAAGTAGCCTTTTCATTCTATTTAAATGTGTTGACTTATTTTAAAGTATCACACTTGAAACTATTTTTATTTAAAGTTTCATCTTTTCAAAACTGTTACTAGCATATCTTATTTACAAAACATGAAAGATTTTTGTCTTATAGTGATTAGAATATGGAATCTTTTAGTGGTGGAATCATCCTAATATTTGTATCACACCATACATACACTATTGAATGTAAGGATACTTGGTTATTTTGTCGTAGGTTTGGGTAAAGCTTTTAGTGCCAATGGTATGGGTTTCTAGCAGTCCTTCTTGGTGTGGTGTCATAGATATGGCTTGAGGGTGGTGTTTCTTGATGCAATGAAGTTCTTGGGTTATATTTTGGGTTTTTCTCACTTTTCTTAATCTTTGAGTAATTTCTTAAACTGTGTAATTCTATTCTGAAATTATTTAAAATATGCTTTGTTTGAAAAATCCAGATCTGTTTTATTGGATTAGTTTTTTGTTTTATGTTTATAAACTTGCCTATATAATTTCCTAATTTCATTATATGAATCCTGGGTACATGTTCCAGCCTATGGGGATTGGTAACGCCCATCAGGTCTTCCCACAGGATGGGTTTGCTGCTAGTTTTTATGGCAACCAGATTCAGTTCACGACAGAAATATATAGTGTATATATTAAGTAAATATGGCATAGAATAATGTGTGACATATAAATCCTCTTGTGTCTATAATGACACATGAGGCACTACCTCTTCAACATACTGAGCCAATGGTAATAAAAAATTCCAAAATAATAATAAATTCTCCAATACAAGTGCATCACCAAATGGTGAAATCAATACAATTATAATAGGCATAATCTAAATAATTGATTCCCATCCCTAACAATTTGGATTTTCACCGATATATGTGTTATCTACTACCAAGAATAATCTTATTAGAGAATTTTGACACCTCGATGTCTTCTCTCCAATAACCCAAACTATAAGACAAAATAAAAGGACCTCTAATACCAATTTGTACTGTCCTAGACCGGTTCAATCATAAGCATGTAAACATAGTTGGTCACATTACTTTAAGATCTCCTCCCCATATACTAGAGTCTTCTGATTGGCAATAAGGGTCTAAAGTGTTATAGTGGGGAGACAGTAATCTTTTGATCATTGTAGCACAATGGTGATAATAAATGAATAAATATTGGAATCATAATAACGAAAAATAAATCAATGAATGTAAATCATCTAGAAAGAAATAATACATCAATCCAAAAAAATAACCCAATATGCAAAATGATTAGTATGTCAAAGAGATTTATAAAATGGTTGGAATCAATACATATATTCATAATAAAATATTATAAAGACAAAAAAGTATATCTCTAAGAGAATCTTGATCCAAGGATTGGTCCCACCATTAGAATCTCTTATAATATAATTAATCAAGCATCAAAGATCGAGAAATTTCCCTTTTCCCTACTTGCATCCATGATGTCTGTTCGGGTACCAAATAGAGGCATGAATATAGTGTGAGATATACTCATTTGGACACCACCAAAAATTTCTATACATATCCAATTCGTGAATATAAAAGAATTAGTATGTAGATATAGAGGTAGAAATGGAATTGCATGTGTGAAAGAATAATCACGTCAGGCTCAGACTCCTCATGGGATCCCAACAGACCATACATACTTCAGCTCATGCTGAAAATGTCTGAACAAGGGAATTTAAAGAGGTTACATTCTATAATGTATAACCAAAGTGTACCAATTTATGTAACCATTAAATTTTACCTATGGGGAAACTAGGGAATATAATTCATAATAATATTAATTCATGATCCAAGAGGAATCAAGGAATCCTTGACCTAAGAAGGTTGAGCCAGCTCAAAACACCTAAATTATGAAGCCTATATGAGGTGTGTGAGTCTAATACAAGGGTGTATAATATTGTATAACCATGTATATAGAGAATATCCACCATAAATCCCATGATAATAATGACTAGGGCCCAAGGGAATAATCTAATGTTGGTATCTCCCTTCGAAATTGGGCTAATGAATCAGGATGATGCCCTCTAAGTACGCAGGGAATTCCCTTAGGAATCTAAGTCTAGCTCAAGTATTAACACTCGTATAATAATAAAAATTTCTATCGAATTAATGGAAACCCAATGCTTAATGAATTAACCAAGGGCTATTTGAAAACCATGCCAATTTATTCACATTATATAATTCAATTATTTACCTTTTCATTCGGTATTTTAAAAGTGCTATATAAGGTGTCATAACATTAATAAATCCAATTAAAAATAATGAGATCGAAGTTTAACATTATTTTATAATAATAAAGTACCAATTAACCCATTTTAATTAATAAAATCATTGAGTAAGTCATGAGAAACACACCAATGGTTGTTTTAGTTATTAATATTTAAAGGGGCACATAGTCATATGCATGGAACTCCTTAAGGGGTATCATGTTGAGTTAATCGGCCTCTAATGATAATAAGAGGGTAAAATCAGACGTTGAAATATCAAATTAAACAAAAAATATATGGATTTTTTGGCTAAAATAATAGGTGAAGTCCATGCGTAGCACAATGATGACAATTATAAATTAGAGAGAATTGAGGGAAAAGTCATAGACAACCTATCTTATGTAATTAGATGAAAACACATCCAGTATCATTCATATTTCAAAATTATATTGGGATAAATTAAAAAAATAGAAAAATGATACGAAGATAGGTCATATTAGTTTTCACTAAAAATATAGTAACGATGGCAGAATAAATGAAAAAAGAAGGAAGAGGAATGAAGTTCTCACAAAACAAGCCCCAACCTCCCCCAAAATGCTCTTTATCCTCTTAAAAATATTACAAGACTAAAAAGTGATGCTTTTATATTATATTAGGTAACTACCCCTCTTCAAATAATACAGCATGTTACAAACATAGTAAAGGTAGATCTTAGATACTTATTAAGGGTAAACTATATAGATATTAAATTATGACCATATAAAGGAACACAATTAACATTAAGGTGTGAGTTAATTATCATAAAATTGAATGTTACTACCAAGTATATCATTTATTATAATCATGAGTCATGGTATAACACTTTTTAATTTCAAAATACATGAATCCAAAGTGTATGGAATCATTATAAATAAATCATGATCCATGAGTTCAAATCTTAACCATAAAAAAACGCTAATAGAGGGTTGTACTGTCATAGATATCGAAACCTTATCACATGTGAAGGTTAAATAATACTACCATTAATTCATAGTGGATTAGGTATCAACAAAAGCATCCAATATCATAATAGAACATGAATCACCACTTGTTTCCCATTGTGGATCAATCATCATCACTTATTTCACATATCTTAAGGGATCATAAATCACAAACGATTTACCATATTGGATCAGGCATCCCTAAATTTTTCCCATAGTGTATTGATAACATCAACTCATTTTCCATTATTATATCATGAGATATAATGATTTTCCAAATGAATCGGGGGGATATATAATTTTGGTCTTTCTTATAATATAATAAAAACTATATATATGTCTTCCATTAGATCATAAAACATTAATCATATCATCAAATCATAACCCATTTAAATAAAACATATTTCCTAACTATTTCATCCTAATAATCAAAAACTACGATGACAAGGAATAATTATGGTATTTATTGGATCATATCTATCTGTAAGGCATAATTAAAATCGGAGGATGCTATTATATATGAAAAGTTTCTTTAAAATATCATAGGAATATTTCTTGAAGAAATTTCTATTTTTATTTTGAAAATATATATTTAAAATAAAAATAATTATAAAATATTTTAGAAAATATTTTCTTTTAAAATAACAGTGAATACCAGTGAAGTAAGCTTTAAATCATTGAGCTTCAATGATGGAGGAAAATTTCAATCATGTCGAGTTTATTTAGAAAAAGATTCCTCTCATATTTTCAATAAAAAGTCAAAAGTGCCTTATTAAAAAAAAGAATAATTTTTTTTTATTAATTGAAAAATTGTTAAAAATAAACAAAATAATCATAGGATTATATAATTATTTTGAAAAAATTTTAAATAAAACATGGATATTGAAAAATATTATTGTCTACCAAAGAAGAAATAAAGTCTATTTTCTCTAAACCAATTTCCTAGTCATTATAAGTACCAGAAAGAGAAAAATGGAAGTACTACTGGAAAATAAAATGGATTAACATTGTATAGCAAAATTAAATGTATTTATGTGTTAATTATTATATACTTTCATCAATATAAAGTTAATAACAATGAATCTTGATTTAAATGGGATTAAAATATAAATACCTTACCTAAAGTTTCATCTATCTATATACACATTCAAACATCATATATTATAAATATTAATTTATTATACATGCAATACATAAAACTAATAGTATATAAACCACCATATATGATTTACCTATGACATCATAGCACCCATCTATTATCAATTCTTTATTAAAATTACTCTTTCAGGTGATAACTAATTCATTTTTCATGCTTGTTTTAGTTTAGCAGTTCTGATCCTTAAAGTATGACCGTTGTTCCATAATATACAAAATTTAAATAATTTCATGAGTATCATATGTAATAACTATATAAAATTTTATTACTATTCATGTAAAGTGATGATGAAAAATGAATTATATCACTTTGTAGAGATGGTAGTCTGAATGTATCCATGAGTCATATTTCCATTTTTTGATGGATGGAATTAAATAAAGTTAAATAATAGTTCATCCTAAAAAACATAATAATATAATATATATCATATATATTTAGTACATACATCATTATTATCATCATTTTGAAGTGGTGATGAAAAACTAAACATATCACTTCATGGAGGTGGTAGTCCACGCATACACATGACAATTTTTCTTGTACCATTTGACGGAAAGAAGGTGTATAATGGTTATTAAATCATCATAATAAAAATTTCATATAATTTAAATGATAAATTAGTAATTTTATAATGTATATAATTTACTTTTACGTTGTAAAACTGAATATAAAATTTCAAGTACTATATTAATAATTATATCAATTCATTGAGAAACATTTTTAGCCTCACACCTTTAGCCTTAAAAGGTTGGTATTTTTTAAATAAGAGTAACACTAGAACATGGTAAATTAATATAGGAAGGTATTATTAATTTACTGATATATAAGTCTCAAATGGTGTGAGGAAGAGAGAAGAAGATGTTCCCTTTTACAAACACGGAGAAAGGCTCTCATGGAATTACTTAATCCATTAAATTAATATAAATTAATTTTTTTGATAAATTGGTTCCAAATTGAAATATTTATAATATATCATGAGTATAAATATTAATAATCTAAAAAATAATATTTATTCAAGTTTAATGTATTTTTTAAACTGTATCTCAAAATTTTAACTCCCTATTGGTCTTTTTGACAATTACTGCAATTTCAAAGTTTTCCACTCTTAAGTGAAGAAGAATGTTACCATAAAATAAAGAGTGTCCCAGAAATTGGAAATTGTTAATAGTTTAAACCATATACCATTAATTTGTACATATAATTTATTTTTAGGAATTTAAATCATTTAATAAAGTATTTTTTATTATAAAATATCATTAATATAAATTTTAAAACTGTTCATTTACATTAAATTTAACATCATCATGATAGTTATGGTATTTGAATATAAACCTTTAAAATATAAAAAATATTTAATATTTACTTTAAAAATTATTTCAACACAATAATTTTCCCGAAGTGTATTAAGTTTAAGAGTTTTAAATTTTTTTTGTATTTTTCTATTAATTGAATTAATAATTTATCAAAGTTGCATAATCATTTAACGTAATTAATAAATAACTAAAAATTAAAAAATAAATTAAAATGATAAAAATTAATCTATATTTAAAATATATATTTTTAACTAAATATAAAATCTTTTCCCCATATTAGAAAATATTACATATACTAAAGTCAAGAGAGTAACATTCTCTATTTATGATTTTCTTAAAACAATATAAAATTCATATTCAAATAAAAATGGAATTGGGTGGACATATTTTAAAAATTAAGATAGTATATGATCTAAATACCATAATGAAATAAAATTTTAATAAGTCTTTGTGGTGTTTGAAAATTTATATTTTAGTTTTGCCTTATAATTATCCAAATTTTCCTTAATTTCATTAAAGACTTTTTCAATCTTAAAGGGTTATAATATTATTTATAAGATAAATATTTTAAATTAAATCTCCATGGATTGATATTTTCAACCATTTATAATCACAATTTGTATTTACATATATTTTTAGAATTTTAAATTAGTTTAATAAAATATATTTATCATATAATACAATTAATGACTTTTTACGAACAATTCACATAATTTGACTTTTAAAACCACATTAAAACAATTTATTTAAAATATAATATTGTTCACCATAAATAATACCTTAATAATTACTATAAAAATATATTTACACAATAATTCATCCAAATAATTTTTATTTTTAGGTTTATAAAATCATTTATGTTATTTTACTACTTGCACAAACACTGTATTGGTGTTGTGTAAGAATTTAAGGTAATTATACAATAAATAAAAATTAAAAATAAATAACCATAATAAATTTAAATTAATAATTTTAAAAATAATTTTTATATTAATTAAATATGTATATTTACTCTCATCTATGTCATGAAAACTTATTTAATATGTTATTTTGACTTTTTTGGCATTACACAAGCATTGCACAAGCATTAGGATAAGTCACTTGTTATATAGCTCAAATATTCATATCTATCAATAAAATTAATCAATGATAATTAATTTTTATTAACACTATTTTGAAAATAGTCCTTCCTTATCAAATATTATCTATAGGACACAAAGTTTTACTTTTGCACTACTGCGCAACCATTGTGTCGGCACCAAAATTGATTTTCGTATTAATAATGAAAAAAATATAATTTTGATATTTTGAATTATTTATAAATGAAATTTTAATTATATAATTATAAATTATTTGTTTCATAATTTTAGTAATTTTTATAATATATGAATTACTTAGTGATGTCATAAAAGATATTGTATTTTACAGAAAATTTATTTTTTTTACTATTCGCTAAAAATTTAACTTCATCAGAAAAATACCAAAAAATAAATCCTATGTTGAATTTGTATTAATTAATCAAAAATTAAATTACATTTCATAAAATTAAAATCCTTTTTATTAATGAAATTATTTATTGTATAAATTTGTAAAACATATTAAAAATGATTCTTTAGAAAACATTATTTCTAACCCCAAAAATGATATCATACCAAAATCAAGTATAATGAAATTTAATATATAATTAATTATATTATTTATAAATAAATAATCCTTATATTAATTTAATTTTAAATTCAATGAATACTAGGACTTTTCAATTAAAATAAATGAATGATAAAAAAACTATATTTTTTCACTATTCATTAAAAAATAGATATTTTCTAAAAAATCACAAACTTTAATCCTAATATATTTTTTATATGATTATTTAAAAATCATATCCACTATTTTAAATAAAATTTATAAAATTAGAATAAATTATTTATAATAATTTATTAAGAATATAAACAAAAATTATTTTTGAATAAAATGTATTCTTGAAGCATAAAATAACTTTAATGAAGAATGAGTGTTTATTTCTTAAAAATTAATCAAATAAATTTTTATTGATTTTAATATATATATATATATATATATATCATAATTTGGTTATTACTATTCTAATCCACTAATTTAACAATTAGGTTATAATGGTAATATTTGAATAATAATATATCTCGATCAATTTTAAGATCATTGATGCATGTCAAAAAAGAAATCAATCACATAAAATTTATTTAATGAGAAATATATTATAAAATATCATAGTGCTATATTATAACCCATTAAATAAATTGTTCCCTCACAATTTTTATCTTGTTAAACTAAGGTTAAAAATTTTAAAATAAATTTGTTGAAAAACCAAATTGTACAAAGCGATAATAAAACATTCTTTGAGAATGAAAACTGGAAAATGTAAAGTTTACCCAAAATAATACATAATTAGGCACCCAAATAAGTAAATCATTGGTGAGAATTTAAAATATAAGTGTGTTGGATAAAACTAATATCAAAGGACTATTATAGAGTGATAGTGAACATGGTCATGAGAAAGTTAATGACCACAAACCATAAATTTGTTTGGGGTAAAAAGACCATCTAGCCATATAAAATACATGGAAAAGTATAATATTTTATTTCAATACAATTTTTATAAATTTTAAGGATTAATTTACAATCAAGATAACTTATAGGAGAAAATATAAACACTTGATTTATTATGATTTTAGAAGCACAGTTCCATCTATTGGTTGTGATTCAATCAATTCCTTTCTATCTCACATATTAATCCATGAAATAGATATTAAAGATCAGTTTTCTAACCAAATCACTATAATTAACTTAAAATGTTTCATAATACCCATTATTTATTACTTATACCATGAAAAATTTACCTAAACCAAAATGGTTAGAATAATATTTTAATATGGATGAATACAACACATTAATTTCTAAACCATTAATAATAAATCCAAAAGATTAACTTAATACATTCCATAAATATTTAACCTTAATACTCATCCAAAATATTTTTGACCAAATTAATGGCCTAAAATCATATTTATTTGATCACAAAAACATATACACACATATATATTAAGTTCAAATTTATTATTTTTCACTAGAAAACATGAAATAGCTTATAATTTAACATACCAAAGATATGTATATGTTGATGATATTAAAACATGTTAATAAAAATCACTGTAAAACCTTAATGAAAAGATATATTCATTCAAAAATTAACACAATCCTTATTATTCAAATAAAATCAAAAATGACTTAATATATTCCATAAATTAAAAAAAGAAATAAACTACATCAAATTTTACCTAAATCACTTTTTCACCAAATCAATAACTAGTTTTAAAGTCACCAATACTATCCTAATTGTGTTTTCAATGTAAATACTATATTTACATCAAATAAAAATTATTATCAAAAAATTGATCACATATTAATATTTATAATTTCCTTAATCATTCATTTTCCATAAAATATCACCATACCACTAAATCACTTTTCTCGATTATCTGTACCATTCAATATATGCTTGAAAATACTTCTTGAAAAACTATTGTAGACATTCCTGATATGTTTTATAATTATTTTTAATAAAATATCCTTGATAAAATATTTATATATAATAATTCGTGAATTCCTATAAAAACCAATTCAATCATTCTACTACCTTCTTAAATATTTAAACATACATCCTCATCATATTCCTTAATACTTTTTTCAACCAACATGAAATATAAATATTATTTCAGGATTATTAAACGTCAATTTAAGCATGATTATTACTTTTAACATATATAATACTGTTAAAATAGACCATACCTTTCATATATCTTTTGTAACCTCTTCATCATCAATAGTAAAACCATTACTCATATAACCATGCTATTCTTATTCTATGGATTTATCTCTAGGATATTGTTTTGAATAAATCACATAATTTACACATTTAAAACTTTCAACCATTGATGATTTCTTATGAAAACAATTATTTCCATCCATTGTGTTAACCAAAACTCTCACTTTCCACCCGAAATTACTTACTTTATATCCTACTTTCACACACACAAAATATATTCTCTTTATTTTGTGACACCCCATTGAGTGATTATTCCCATATTTTCAATATGTGGGAATCAAAACCTTCATTATTTTATGGTATTTATGAAAATCTATTTTTCAGTTGTTAGTTGTGTCAAAAAACAAACACATGTTAATATTGTTAATCATATAATGATATATATGATTAATCATAATCATATGTTTTCACATTCTATATCTCATTTAACTAGGTTTCTCATGATTACAATCATTTCATTGACTGAAACATTAATACTTAACATGAATCTTCAATGTTTTAGCCACTAACTAAAAAAAGAATAGTTTGAGGAAAAACAATCATAGCGATAAATCATGAAAAATAATTCTTCATAATTTTAAATCATGGCACCTTGTTTTCAATATTTTACATTTTAGGTTTATCCTAGGTCATCCCTAGTGATCATCAATTAAAATCCATTATAATTGATTATAATAAATAATTTATTCACCCAAGAATATCCCCCGAGAGTGTCTAGCTAAGAGTGAAGTCTATGTTCCACTGGTCATGAATTGGTGATGACCAGGTTAATACCCAATCGACCATTTTCATAGTTTTTACACTTAGGCGAATCAGTGACACAACCATATCCAATATAGTGTCTAGAGAGTGATGAATTTTCTTGAAAATCCCCATAATCTATACCTTATCAATTATATAAGACTTCATTCTAAACTTAAAATTATCCCTAGGGGTTTCAATAATGTTCTCCAATCCCAATTTCTAAATATTTACTAATCCATATTATGATACTAACTAAGGAGACCCAGGCTTCTCATACATAAATATTACATATTATTAGATTAATATACAATATAAAACATTATGATCAATGTTAAAACTGTAAAGGTTTATTGTCCTTGGAATCTACAATACAAAAAAAACTAGTACATAAATAATTTACACCATCTTCAATATTCTTCTATCATGGTACCCTTATTTACATACCTTATATAAAACCATTATTCATAACATGTGGAAAATAATAATAAGAAAGTGTGTGAATATATTCTCAATATGGGTAAATAAGGGAGATATAAAATGATTATCATATGGAAGTATATAGTAAGAACAAGGGTTTTAGTTCCAGATCATAACTCACAAAGATAATACCCAATCTATCAAGGATCATAACAATGAGCCATGGAATAACACTATATCATTTCAAAATACATGAATCATAAGAGTGAGAAACCATATTAAATCAATAATGAGAAATGAGTTAATATCAAATGAAAAAAAGATAAAAGAGTGTGGCACCATAATAGGCATAAAAACTATTTTATATGTTATGTTTCACTACCAACACTATTAAATCATGGTGGGTCATGAATAAATTTCAATTTTCTATATCAAAATAGATTAGACATTACTACCAATTTGAAATAGTAAATCAATCATCAAAACATATTTCTCATATCATAATGGATCAATAATCACCACCTATTTCACAGAGTGGATCATTCATCCCTTCCTATTTCCCACAGTTGATTGAGAACAAAAACACATTTCCCATTATTATCTCATGAGATATAAAGAACTTCCCAAAGAACTATAAGGCTACATAATTCTAGTCCAGGCTATCACAAAAAGAAAACCATACATATGTGTGGCACATGATCATAAAAAATTCCTCATATAAAAAATCACAACCCATGAAATGGAAATGATTTTTATTTGAATATCATCATCATAATAATAAACTATAAAAATAATGAATAATGATGATATCATTGGATAATATCATCGATTAATGAATAAGTAAAATAATAGGATGTTATAAAAGATAAAAAATAACTGAAAAATATCATTATAATATCTCTTGAGAAAAATTCCTTTTTCATTTTGAAAAAACATTTATGAATCAAAATTATTTCTAAAATTTTATAGAAAACATTTCAAATAAAAACATCCATTAAAACATGTTAAGGGTAAGGAATATACTTTTTACTTATATATCTATTGATAATTTAAAATAATATTTTCAAAGACAGGTATTGGGTCAACTTGAGATTCTAGGGACCAGAGAGCATCAATGTAGATATGTTGAAAATATTAAATATAATATATCACATGCTTGATGATTATCATTAAAAATGGAATAAAACCTGAATAGTATCCCAGATGGTAAATATGAGATAGAAATTAAATATAAAATTAATGTTTTACACAAGGTGTAACATTAGTCATGTTTGTGGCAAACACATGGATAAAGTGTTTTCATGGGAATCTTAAATGATTTTATTAATTTAATTATAATTTAATAGAGAAAACCTTGATGAAATATTTATTTAACACCATAAATGAACAATTCATAAGGGTTATCCACATAACCCAAGAGAGAGTGAAATGATAGAGACCATTGATGTTGAGTGCATTAGAAAATGGTTATGATAACATGGATCTAGGATCAATATATAGGGTAGATAATATTCATCAATGAAGTTCTTGGATCACACTGTAAGAACCCGAATCTTTGTTTCTGGTATGTTTTTCCTTTTCTGGGCGTTTTTGAGAAAAAGAGGAAAATCTAGAAATTTTCAAAGTACACGCCTTGTACTTTACATGTACATGCCGTGTATTTCGATGATGCCTCTGGCCGTGTGTTGATCATGTCCCGGCCACACAAATGGTATGTAGGGGCGATTTTTAGGCCGCTTAAAGTGGAGTATGGAAAGGCAATGTACACACCATGTACCCCAAAAGTACATTCCATGTAGTTTCTTTTTTACATTAATCAGACTGGGGTTGTACCTAATCAACGAAAACATATTCTTCTCAAGGTTATTTGACTGAGATTGCCTTGTACTGCTGTGAACGTCCTCTGAGCCCCCAAGCCTCTATCTTTTTACCGAATTGACTGTCGTTGATTGCGTTGGAATTGCAGCCATGAGCTCTTCATTCTTCTTGGGTTTCATTCCATGATATTCCCTATTTCTCAAGTTATCTTGGGTTGAAAGTTTTGTACGTTTTCATAGATCTATGTTGTTCTATGGAGAATCAAACCTTGTGGTCAAAGTATATAGATCTCCTAGAATCATGTAGGTGGTTTGTTCCTTACCATTCGAAGTCTTTGAGTTTTATGTGAAAATTCCACCAATACCCATGAACGGGGTATTGTGTGGTTACCTTTTTTCCCCTATTGTTTACTTGCCTTGCTTATATTCTTGTGTAGAGGTAATTTGATCATGTGTGAGGATAATTTTTTGGGCTTGGAAGTTTTGGCTGTTTTTTATTCTTCTTACGACCTTTGGGTATCGTTTGTCTTTGACCGTTATGTTTGTTTCCATGTCTTGTGAGCATATGATGGAATGATATTATTGACATGCATGTTATGTTGTAGACTGATTATCCAAGTAGCTCTATAGGTGTACATTGGTTAGCCATGTATCTCTATAGGTGTACTTTGGCCTTATAGCATTATTATGCACTAACTGGAATGAGACCGTGATATCCTGGTGCTATAGACATTAAGGGATAGACCGAGTGAGCTTCCCAGAGAGTCTTGGATATTATAGACTAGAGGAGGGTATACCGAGTGAGATTCCTCATAGAGTCTTGGACATTATAGACTAGAGGGGATAGACTGAGTGAGCCTCCTAGAGAGTCTTAAATATTATAGACTACAGTAGGGTATACCGAGAGAGCTTCCTCAGAGAGTATTTACTTTTTTTGAATTTCATTAAAACCTTTCCAGGCTGGAAAAGGAATTTACTGATAGCGTTTCCTTAGAGAGTCCGTGATAGACCTGATACTATAGGAGGATTGACCGAGTGTGCTCCTAAGAGTTTTTCCAGAACTCAGGGCTATAAGAGGGTTAGACTGCGTGATCTTCCTCAGAGAGTCCCTGACTACCCTAGACTATGAGAGGAATTGGCCGAGAGAGCTTCCCCAGAGAGTATTATAAATTCATAATACCAAACTAGAGGGGTTAGGCTGAGTGCACTGCCTAGAAGGTTGTGGGTACTTCTTGGATAGGACCAGAGGGGTTGGTAGCGAGTACATCCCAGAGGGGTTCCTATTGTGGTTAGCTATTTTCTTGACTATTGCTTGTTGTTATGTGGATTGATTACTGTTGCATATCATCCTGTTACTCATTGTTTACTGCCTGCTGTTTACTGTACCGTTTACTGCTTACTGTACTATTACCTGCCATATTCTCACTGACTGTGAGGAACATATCTTCGAGTGGTTGCCTTCTAGGATTTAATTTCACACCTAGTTTAGGTCATTCTATTGGGCCCAAACCGACTATGATGTTGTAGGTATAGACAAGTTAATGCACCCTTCGACTTATGGCACATGATTAATTTGCTGTAGGAGAGCATGGGACCAAGATTAGGCTTGCGATGATGAGTAGATATTTATCTTTTCTTTTGTACTTTTTTGGTACTGTTTGTATTTCAAGAATTGTGACCTATTTGGTTGTTTTCCTATATATGTATCATGCATCATTTCATAAATACATATGTGGTATAGTGGTTTATTGTTTTAGTCTTCTGCTGTTTACTTGTTCCTTTTTGTTGGATGTTTACTGCTTCCTCTATTGAATGTTTTGTTTACTTCTGCTGTGTACTCTTCCAATGAGGGCATAGTTTTCCCACTATCACATCCAAGGCCCTCGCTGCTAGTTGGAAACCTCTGGAATTTGGGGAAATGTGCATGAGGCCATGTGACCAACCAGGTACGGGGTGCCTATGGGTGGCTCCTAGAACCGGGACGTTACAAAGTGGTTTCAGAGGAATTATTTTATATTGATTTACTATTTTGAGCCTTTATCCAGGGATAGAAGGGATTTAGTACTTGGTAATAAGCTATGCCTGGGAGTTGCTAACCCGTGTACTAGGAAAATCCAATCTACCTCTTTTATTGTAGTCTTCTAGTTTTGAGATTTTACGGTTGATATGATTTCACTTAGAGTGATTCACATTCCTTGTGTTGTTATTGTTGTTGCTATTGCGGCTCGATTTCTGTCGCAACATGATGAGATGGGGGTATTCTATCTCATGCATCATATAGGCACTTGTTAGAAATCACATTTCATTCATTCTTGTCATGCCATCTAGGGTGCATTAGTGATTTCATGTTGTTGTGATAGACGTTGTGTGGATTATGCATGCTGTTTTCATAGAGGCTTTGATATGATCCCTACAGTTTGACAAAGAAATTGTTTGGATGAACACCAAATTTTGGTTCTTGAGGTGTTATGGGCCCTCATGAATCGTAACATGGTGTATAATTGACTTTTTCCCCTTGTATATGATATGTAGAGATGCCATTCTTTGATTCGCAGGGAGTATGGGCCCTCACAGATCGAAATTTGGCATCTTCATGCTTGTTTTTCAGTGTTTTCTGGACTTTGGTGTAGTTTTTAAGCTACTGCCCAAGAAAAAACCAGAATACATGGCGTGTACTTGACTACACACCCTGTAGTTTTAAACCGTGTCACTGACTGTGTGAGCAGAAACACGGGGTGGTGAAAAAGTTTTCAGAAACACGCCTTGTACAACAGTTACACTCCGTGTAGTAGTGAGCTGTGTCACTAACAACACGGGTCGGGGAATCTCATGTAGTACACGCCATGTTGGGTAATAAAACCTCATATATTCTTGTTCTAGGTACCTGGCCGTGTCACGAACAACACAGGACGATGATATCTCTCATATACACACCGTGTTTGTTCGGAACACGCCATGTAAGGATCAGCCATGTAGCCGTCCGTGTAACTAGAAACACGGGTTGCTGAAACATTGTCTAGTACAGGCCGTGTCCTTAGTGAACATGCCGTGTAGTATATGGTTAAGAGGACCATGTCAGTTAGTTTTGTAAAGATACTCAGGTAGGGGAATGGAGTGCAAGTACACACCACGTGTTGGGATGACATGCCATGTAGTCCGGTGTGTTACACGACCAGTTGTGGCAAAATTACATGCCCATGTGGATGGCCTTAAGGAACACGCCATGTAGTCATGTTTAGTAAACTTGAGTGTTTCCTTCTTATATTCCCATTTTGTACTCTTGTGTTCTTTGTCCTTGATCAATCCTGATCTAAGGCATGCTTTTGATCTTTTAGAGCTATGCCTCCGTGACGTCCTCTGGTTGTACGTTAGCTCCCAGACGATTGCCATACATTGGATATGGCCAATCAAGAACCTCCAGCAGATCCTCCTACTATGCCAGCCTTGGAACCAGTAGTTATACCCGTTGTAGGAACCGATTCACATTTCATGCTGGACTTCCTAAGGATGATGCAGACCTTTTAGGGAGCACCGCCTTCTGCCTCGTCGATGTCTAAGTTGATGTGGGTTTTCCAGTAGCAGCATCCTCCTATTTTCTCAGGGGATAGAGGAACCTAGGCTGTTGAGTCATGGTTAGAGGCCATGATGATGATCTTCGAGCATCTGGAGATACCTCCAGAGAAATGGGTAAATCTTGCTACTTATATGCTCCATGACACCAGCAAGTGGTGGTGGGAGGTGATATCATAGCCAGGGTGCTAGTAGAGTATGACTTGGGATGTGTTTCAGCACATCTTCTATGATTACTC
Source organism: Viscum album (assembly GCA_963277665.1). Classification (NCBI taxonomy): domain Eukaryota; kingdom Viridiplantae; phylum Streptophyta; class Magnoliopsida; order Santalales; family Viscaceae; genus Viscum; species Viscum album. Next base: position 1,878,625,795 of record OY728137.1, on the reverse strand, counting down.
ATATCCAGATACCTTGAGGGCCGACTGATCCCGGGATTTTATGAGTCTAGATTAGGTTACTCAATTGGTTACAGAGTACTCATCTCGCTTTACTGAGCTGAAGCGTTTCATGCCTATTCTAGTAGGTGATGAGTTGTTCTATGCCAAGAAGTCTGAGGACGGTCTTAGGTAGGAGATCCATTCCCAGATGAATATCATCAGGTTGAATTCGATATCCTCTATCATCAATCAGGCATTGATCTCTGATAGAAATCTGAGGGATTTTGGGGCAGTGAGCCCGGGCGGTTCGACACCCAGAGTTAGTGTTCCTCCCACTGATAGCAGGAAGTGCCACCGAGAGTCTGCTCGAGGAGATTAGAATAGGCAGAATGTATCTTCGGGCAACCAGGTTGTATGCTTCCAGTGTGGTAAGAGCAGACATACTAGGCCTCAGTGCCAGAGAGACCCGATGGAGTGCCGATCTTGGGGGAAGATGGGCCAACTTCAGTGTTTTTGTCAGATATTCTACACTATAGCTGGTGGAAGGGGTTCTTCTATGACCCCGCGTATAAGAGATGTATTGGCAGTTTCTCACCAATTTGGGAATTGGAGTTCTTCCGGCTGTTTGGGCCGAGGTGGAGGTCGTGGATGTGGTGGTCGGTCACCAGGATACCATCGACAGAAGACTGGATCATCTTAGAGTGGTCAGTCAGGGGTGTAGGGCCGCGGTAGAGGAAAAAAATTCACTGGGGGGTCGACCCATCAGGAGCAGGATCCTGACCCTTCTACAACTCTAGGTACGATCTCAGTAGCCTCAGTTTTATCTTCATCCCTTTTCGATACTAGTGCTTCTCATAGCTTTGTTTCTGTTGCTGTTGTGAAGAGCCTTAGGCTATGTATCTTTTCATCTTCCTACATGTTGACTCTTGACACACATTTTGGAATGAGGAAATCTAGCATACATCAGTGCAGAGAATTCCCTCTTGAGGTTGCATCGTGTCACATCTTATAGGATCTCTATTTCCTAGAGATGATAGGCTATGATGTCATTCTCGGTACAGACTTGTTAGATACCTTCCAGATAGTCGTCGATTTATATCACTGCAGGGTGAGATTAATATCACTAGATGGAAGATCATTTCTTCATAGAAGCAAGTGGGATTTCCCGCTGTGTAGATCTAAACCAGAGCATCATGGGATAGGAGGAGTTATAGCCTAGATTTCCAGTCATTATCTTGATGACTAGGCGACTTCATAGTTAGACTTTGCCCCAGTTGTGGATCATTTCAGGGATGTATTTCTAGAGGAATTTTCAGGTTTTTCTCTAGAGTGTGAGGTAGACATGACTATTGAGCTCATTCCAGGAGCAGCACCAATGTACATTCCTCCTTATAGGATGGCTACACCTGAGTTGCAGGAGCTCAAGAAGCAGTTGGAGGAGTTGCAGGAATAGGGTTTCATCTGAACCAGTACATCACCTTGGGGTTCTCCTATCCTGTTTGAAAAGAAGGAAGGCAACACCCTTAGGCTTTGCGTGGATTATCGGAAGCTGAACCAGTTGAAGTTCAAGAACCGATATCACTTGCCGAGGATTGATGACCTCTTTGATCAGCTTCGAGGAGCCCGAGTTTTCTCGAAAATTGATTTGAGGTATGGCTATCATCAGTTGCGCATTAGAACATCAGATATACCTCTTACATCTTTCAGGAGAAGGCATAGTCTATATGAGTATATGTTCATTCCATTTGGTCTCACGAACGCAGCATCGGTTTTCATGGAACTGATGAACCGAGTGTTCCATCAATACTTGGATTCCTTCATCGTGGTCTTCGTGGACGATATCTTGGTGTACTCTCACATTCGACACGACCATGCTACCCATCTTGATATCATTCTGAGTACACTAAGAGAGCATCAGTTATATGCTATGCTCTCGAAATTCCACTTTTGGATGGATCAGATTCACTTCTTAGGTCACGTTATCTCAGAGACATGAGTATTAGTAGACCATTAGAAAGTACGAGATGTAGTTTCCTTGGAGCAGATTAAGAATGTCTTTGAGGTGTAGAATTTTCTAGGGCTGTATGGATACTACAAGAGTTTCTTGTAGGACTTTTCACGCCTTTCAGCACCGCTGAGAGGTCTGACCAAGAAAGGGGTGATGTTCTTATGATCAGATTCTTGTAAGACAGCCTTTCAAGAGCTGAAAGAGAGGGTAACGTCAACACCGATACTAGTCATTCCAGAGCCAGGGAAGAGCTATACAGTCTACTGTGATGCTTCAAGTGTTGTACTGGGAGCTGTGCTTATGCATGGAGATGGAGTCGTTGCTTACTGGTCTTGGCAGTTGAGGCCGCACGAGAGAAACTACCCAACGCAGGATCTAGAGTTGGTAGTTGTTGTTCATGCCTTACATTGTAGAAGACATTACCTTATGGGAGAGCACTTTGTGGTTTTCACTGACCAGAAGAGTCTCATGTATATCTTCACTCAGCAAGATCTGAATCTGAGAGAGTGCAGGTGGGTCGATTATCTTCAGTCCTTCGAATTTGAGCTTTCCTATACGCTGGGAAAGGGCAACATAGTGGCTGATACATTGAGCAGGAGAACTCAGATTCAGGAAGTTCAGGAGTCCAGAAGTGAAAGTTAGCTTATGGGACTGTTCTCTAAGATGCATTTGGAGGTGCACTACAGAGAGAGACATACTTTTCTATCTTATTTAACTGTTACCTCTACCCTTCTTGATCATGTACAGATGTGGTATCCATCAGACTCAGAAGGACTTGTCCTGTTGGAGGGTGTGTCAGGAGAGGAACCTATTCCTGGATGGATAGTGGGTGTGGATGAGATATTGCATTTCCAGGGAGGAATATGGGTGCCAATAGACATATGTGAGGAACTGATGTAGGAATTTCATTATTTAGTTTGGGAAATTCATCCTTGCATCCCCAAGGTGTATCGTGATCTACACCGCCAGTACTGGTGGAATGTTATGAAGAGATATGTTTTTGGGTTCACCATGATGTGTTCTACATGTCAGCTGGTGAAAGAGGAGCATTATCGACTAGTAGGGTTTTGCAGAAGTTACCCATCATTGAGTGGAAGTGGAATGATGTCGCGATGGACTTCGAGACCAGTTTACTAAGATCACCCCGAGGAAGTGATGTTGTTTGGGTTATCATCGTTAGGCTTACGAAGGTTACTCACTTCTTACCGATCAAGGAGACCATCATTTTTTATGAGCTGGGGTAGTTGTACATTTGAGATATTGTAAGTCTACATGGAGTTCCACACTCCATTGTTTCAGACAGCGATGTGCGTTTTACTTCTCGTTTCTGGTAGGGGCTTCAGATGGATTTGGGTACCCATGTACATTTTAGTACAACATACCATCCCAAGATAGATGGATAGTCCTAGCATACAATTCAGGTGCTAGAGGATATTCTTAGAGCTTGAATTATGGTCTTTGGTGGTTCTTAGGAGAAGCATATTCCTCTTGTGGAGTTTTCCTATAACAACAGTTTTTATGTGACTATTAAGATGGCACCTTACGAGGCCTTGTACGGTAGGCCATGTCGATAACCTTTGTGCTAGATAGAGGTAGGAGAGGCAGCTTTTCTGGGACCTTGTCTTGTTCAGGAGACCTCAGAGCATATAGAGTTGATTTGGAAGAGGATGGCTACAGCACAGTTTCCACAGAAGTCTAATGTTGATCAGTGGAGACGTCCTCTGGAGTTCGAGGTTGGGATCAGGTTTTCCTGCATGTCGCACCGAGATTGAAACACAAGATGATTCAGAGAAAGGGTAAGCTTTCACCATGGTATTTCTGGCCATTTGAGGTTTTGGAGAGAGTTAGGCCGGTTTCTAATCGGTTTTAGTTACCTCAGAGGTACTAGGTTATGCACGACGTATTCCATATTTCTCAGCTCCGACATTACTTTTCAGACCCATCTTATGTCTTTTAACCTGAGGAGGATATGCTCTAAGTAGATGCATCATTTGAGGAGCATCCTATCCGGATTATCGATCACAGTATGAAGGTTCTCTATGGCTGGTATGTTCCTCTGGTACGGGTGCTATGGAAGCATGAGCCAGTACAGGATGAGACCTAGGAGAGCGAGGCCGATGTACGATTGACAGTGGCCATTGATGTTCGGGGTTTCTTCTTATATGCCTCACTTGGGAAATTCAGGGACATATTTCTTTAAGGGGGAAGTTTGAAAGAACCCGGATCTTCGTTTCAAGTATGTTTTTCCTTTTCTGGTCGTTTTTGAGAAAAATAGGAAAATCTAGAAATTTTCAAAGAACACGGCGTGTACATTATAAGTAAACTCTGTGAACTTCTATGATGAGCTAGGCCGTGTGCTGGCCATGCCCTAGGCATACACATGGTGTGTAGGGGTTATGTAGAGGCCGCTTAATGCGGAGTACAGAAAGGAAAAGTACACGTCGTGTACCCCAGAAGTACATGTCATTCTATTTCTTTTTTTAATTAAATGTACTGGGGTCGTGCCTAATCGATTGAAATGTCTTATTCTCAAGGTTCTTCGACCGAGAGCACCTCGTACAGCAGCGAACGTCCTCTGATCCCCCAAGCCTCCATCTGTTTTCCGAATTGACTGACGTCGATTGCGTTGGAACTGCATCAGTGAGCTCTTCCTTCTCCTTGGGTTTCATTCCTTGATTTTCTGTCTTTCTCAAGTTATCGTGGGTTGAACGTTTTTTGTGTTTTTGTAGATCTATTACATTATAAGGAGAATAAATCCTTCTGTTCATTGTATATTGATCTACTAGCATCAAGGTAGGTGGTTTGTGCCTTACCTTTCGACATCTTTCAGTTTTATATGCAAATTCCACCAATACCCGTGAACGGGGTATTGCTTGGTTACCTTTTTGCCCCAGTTGTTTTCCATCCTTTCTTATATGCTTGTGTACAGGTAATTTGATCATGTATAATGATGACTTGTTTTTCTTGGATGTTTTTCCCATGCTTTGTTCTTATTATGATCTTTGAGTCTCGTTTGGACTTTGACCATTATGCTTGTTTCCATTCAATGTGACCATAAGATGGAATGATATTCTTGACATTCTTATTATCATGTAGAATAATTAGCCAAGTAGCTCTATAGGTTTACTTTGGTAATCCAAGTAACTCTATTGGTGTACTTTGGCCTTATAGCATTATTATGCACTGACTGGCACGAGACTGTGAGAACCCAGTGCTATAGACTATAAGGGATAGACCGAGTGAGCCTTCCAGAGAGTCTTGGATATTATAAACTACAAGATGGTAGACCGAGTGAGATTCCTCAGAGATTCCTGGATATTATAGACTAGAGGGGATAGACTGAGTGAGCTTCCTAGAGAGTCTTGGATATTATAGACTACAGAAGGGTAGACTGAGTGATATTCCTCAGAGAGTCTTTACTTTGATTGAATTTCTTTAAAACCTTTCCAGGCTAGAGAAGGAATTGACTGAGAGTGCTTCCTTAGAGAGTCTGTGATAGACCTGAGACTATAAGAGGATTGACCGAGTGTTCTCCATAGAGAGTTTCTATACCTTGGATCTATAAGTGGGTTAGACCATGTGATCTTCCTCAGAGAGTCACTGACTACCCTAGCCTATGAGAGGAATTGACGGGGCGAGCTTCCCCAGAGAGTCTTATAAATTTGTATAACCATACCAGAGTGGTTAGGTTGAGTGCACTGCCCAGAGGGTTGTGGGTACTTTTTGCATAGGACCATAGGGGTTGGCAGTGAGTACTTCCTAGAGGGGTTCCTGTTGTGGTTATCTGTTTGCTTCACTGCTACTTGTTGTTCTATGGATTGATTACTATTTCATATCATCTAGTTACTGCTTACTATTTTATGCCTTCTATTTATTTTATTGTTTACTACTTACTATACTATTACCTGCCATATGCTCACTGACTGTGAGGCACAGATTTCCAGGTGGTTACCTACTAGGATTTAGTCTCACACCATGTTTGGGTCATGATTTTGGGCCCAAAAAGACTATGTTGTTTCAGGTATAGACAAGGGAAAGCACCCTTCAACTTCTGGAACTTGATTACTTTGGGGAAGGAGAGCATGGGACCAAGCATAGGCTTATGATGGTGAGGATCTATTTATCTTTTCTTTTGTACTTGTTTGGTAGTGTTTTGTATTTCCATCATTGTGACCTGTTTCGCTTTTATCCTAGATATTTATCATGCATCATTTAATATATACATATGTTCTCTAGTGGTTTATTGTTTTACTCTTCCGCTATTTACTTGTACATTGTTGTTGGATGTTTACTGCTTCTGCTATTTCATGTTTTGTTTACTTCAACTGTGTACTCTTCCAAAGGGGGCATAGTTTCCCCACAATCACACCAATGTCCCTCACTGCTAGTCGACATCCACTGGTGTTTGGGGAAATGCACTTGAGGCCATGTGACCAACTGGGCATGGGGCGCCTCTGGATGGATTTCAGAACTGAGACGTTACACTCCCCAACAAAAACAATGTAGAAATGTTAATCATTAAAAATTTATCCAAACCTATGGTAGGTCATGTTTTTTGTTTTAATACACAATTATGATTTGATACAAACAAAAATTAGTTCATTATAAAATTAATTGATGGATAATTATTCATTGTGTTGTCTAACAATTGATTTATCTTCCTATATTTATGAATTTGAGATTAATTTATCCATGATTATCCGTGTTTATTTGATAATCCCTATTCATTGGAATCTATGCAGGATGGAAAAATAAAATTTTTCATCAATCAATACGTAATTTTTGTTATGTGATTTTATCCATCCATTATTGGAATTTTTCCTTATTAATTTAGTGGATAATGATTCATCGATACTTGAGAGGATTAATTTGTGTGTATTAATTATTTGGGATAATAGATTTTGATCATGGGTTCAACATTATGATTTAGTAGATGAGATGAATGATTATATAAAATAACGGGAAATCAATGATGGATTGGGTAGTAGGGGGTTTGTGATCCGGATTGATAGGATCTCTCTAGATGAGTAGCAATGAGTGATGCTAATCAATGATTTTATAGAACCTATCCACAAGTACTGATGGAGTTATCATGATGGTGCATATAGTGGTGTTTTTGTGAGTTGACCCATGTTGAGGATTCAGGATGGGGATAAACGGATTTTATTTGTTCAATGGGTCGCTATAATATATCAGATACAGACATTTAAGGATAAATCAACTTGGATCTAAGGATTTAATCCCATGATCTGTGGTTGGAATGTTGTAGGTGGTGGCCTGAGTGGATCTGAAATGAAGACCAATGAGTTTTGAAAAAACCCAACTTACATGTTGTATAGTACAAATAACACATGTCATATAGTCCACAATGTGTGGAGTCTAGGGTTTATTAATTTCTTTAAATATCTTACTTTGTGTAATTTACTCACACACTATATGATCCTTGTCTAGAAGGATCAATATGTATATGGAGTACATGCATCGGAATCCATATAGTGTTACATGCTTCGTGGTTCAGTCACACACTATGTAACCCTAATATAATTATCCCATTTTGTTTATAGAGTACACTACTAGAAGGCCATGTAAAACCATTGAATTTGTGGTGGGATCACAATCCATGTAACCCTTAGTGAATGGTTTGATGTGTACATGGAGTACATGACCAGGACACTGTTTGGCCCTACACTACATGTATGGAAGGGCACATGCCTTGTACATCAGAAGGTACACATGATTGGGAAAATGAAATATTCTAAGTGATTGCCTACCCCTTATTCACCATGTGACATATATAACACATCGTATTCCACAAAAAGCACACAAGAATAGGCCCATGCATGTCTAGTATACACGAACACAACTAGTGTACATATGAACTTCAATAGTATACAAGAACATGCCATGGTTTATAATATATTGTAGAAAACACATGACAAGTGATATTCAACCTTTACATAGAATTTATCACAAATTAACATGCTATGTATATGGTGAAATATATACCATGTGAGATGATGAGAAAAAAGTACTTCCAGTCTCAAAGAGACATCACATATAGCACTTGGGATATGTCATGTACAACTAAAATGGAAGGTAAGATCCATTGATATTCTCAGTCCATATCTAGTATGATTTTGGGTGTGTTCCCTTTAACTATATCAGTGTCTATGTGTTCCCTCTATCTATTAATTGATGGTGAGTTTTCTTTATTCACCTCCATGAGGGTTTAGTGTGGTATCTAATTATGAAAATGGGACAATGTCCCCTATGAATACTTGAATAGAATTCCTTTTGTAATTCCTTGGGGATTTATCCTCATTCCCACCATTATATTCCCTAGGTGGGTTTTAGGAATCTTGATGACCTATATACCATGGCGTTCGATCCCTCTCCTTGTGGATTGTTCTAGATAGGGTTAGGTATACAACATGAAGCTGGGTGTGATCCCCTATATATGTATCAAGATATTAATTAGTTTACTCATTGTTTATTTATGGGAATTCTAGATGAATATGTCCTTTCAAATATGTTTCTTCAGTGTTAGCGGACTCATCAAGCGAGTTCTTCTAGATGAGTGTTTCTTTTGATCCTCCATTAGAATCCTAGGATGCTAGTGAGGATGTGACCTCACTTTGAAACTAGGTATCTACATTTTATCATATTTGGTTATTGTTAATTTTATTATAGTCATTTTATCATATTCTATTTGAAATTCCTTAATAGCGATGGTCCAACTACCATCTCTTCATTATTTATGTTTGACGATTTCAAGGTGTCCTAATTTGTATGTATATACTCACATCTGTATGGGATTATCTTGAACATATTTTGTCTTATAAAAATGATAGAACTTCAGATAGAGTCCTAAATAGTCTTTTAGAATGTAGAGATTAGTTGGATATTAGTTATTCTATATGTATCTTAGGTTGATATAAAATTTACTTTTGGGTAGATACACCTATGCTGTCAGCGGGATGGGTTATTTTGTAGTTTTGGTGGGCTTGTGTTTGGACTTTTTGGGTTTTCTATACTATTGTTTTGTACACTAACATGGGATAGTTTTTATGAATGAATTTATAATATGAGTTCATTATATTTTACAATATATTGGTGTTTGATGATGTGTTCATTTTTATACGTATTTTAGGATAAGGCCTCCCATTTGAATGATATGCCTACTCAACAAAAGCTGTTCGACCTTGTCCTATTAGAGGTAGCCTTGGAGAGTCATTCTCATCTTATATCCATCTAGGAGGGCCTTAGTGGGTTGGCTCATGATAGAGTGGTATTATAAGAGGTCATATTAGGACTGCTGTTTAGATATTTTCTCTTTGGTAGGTTTGGTTTGGGAACTAGGGAAACATGGTTAAATTTTTAGAGTTCAACTCTCACTCCAAGGAACCTAGTTATAGTGTGTAATTTGACATATCCATTTACCATGACTCTTATAACCTTTTTTTAGAATCAACACTTATATTCACTGGTAGAAGGGATTTTTTTGAAATATTCATCTCATAATAATGGGTCTTGGTTTCCATATCCTTCTTGATTTAGGTCCCTAGATATACTCTTCTGATCATGCTGTGTCTGAAATATTGAGGGATTTATCCACGATTACTACCAATAAAATTATATAATAGGATCATGGATATAATTATCTTTTCGATGAATTTTTATTTTGTGGACTTGTACAAGACAGGGTTCCCCTATGTAGATAGAAAGTGATGTCTCCACCCATTTTGTAGCATGTTGACCTACCTTCAATGGTTCAGTAGGATGATACCTATTTGGTTGAGGGGTAGTTATTTTGTGAACTATTGAAATATGGAACACTTGTTTTGATTTCACTTCATGAGTTTCATATATACAGATGTCCCATATTTCCTGGTGAGACAAACCCCCTCCCCAGGTGGTATAAGACTTGCTCGATATTGTGGTATGAGTGTCACAATTAGTTAAGATATCAATTTATGGAGGTTCTTGGGGTGAGACTTCTCAAAGAAAATATTGAGTGTTGGTAGAGCCTTGTTTTGGAGATTTTTGTTGTGTATTCAAGAAAAAAGGAAGGGGAAGACATCCAACTCCACGATGGGTTCTTATTCATGATTTAAATCATGTCTATGAGTCAATAATTCCAAAATTGGATAGCATCGAGGTGCGGTATATGGGTTCCTTTGACTTGTACGCTTGAGGTCTTTTTAATGTTCTATGGTGTTGGAGTGAATCCTAATTTTGTAGAATATGTGTTGAAGGGAAAAGATAGATTTAGGAAGTAAGAGATTGTGGCCTAATGAATTTGAGTGTGGTTAAAGGTGTGATATGTGTCTTATCTCCCCCAGATATAGTTTTAGTACACAATCAAATGCCACATTTCTCTAAACACATACCCTATTCAAGGCCTAGTAATGGTGTTAGATTCTTTTGTGTTGATAAATTTTTTTTGAGGCACCAGTATAGAAGGCTTGGTGATCCCACATGTCTTTTGACAGTGTGACCCAACTATATGAGAAAAGATATCATTGTATGGAATATTTACATGGAGTTATTGAGACCCTATGATGTTTTCTTCTACATGGAATTGTTATCTACCATCCATGTTTATTTTAATCTTACCTATTAGGGTTTTAGTTTATCCAAGTCAGTGGGATGGAATTGTCCTTCCATGGTGAGAAGGAAACCTAGGAAGAGTAGAATGATTTTGTGTGTAAGAGGATACAGTTGATTTATCCTTAGTTGTCTAGTATGACCCTTAGTGTATTAGATTCTGTAATTCTTTTAGCTTCCTATAGTATTCAAGGAGTATGGGGAAGTCTTCCCGAATGATGTGCTAGGTTTAACTCCCCATGAAAATTTTATTTTTTTTATAAAACTTCTCCCACGGATAGACTGATATTTGTGCTAACATATAAGCTGACTCAATGTATCTATGAGAGAAGAAGGTTACATCTGGGAAATCTAGATATAATGGGACATGTCATACTTAATGAGTTCCCCTTGGTATCCTCGTGTTTTTCTCGAATAATGTTAAATAGATATTAAGGTTAGGTATGGATTCACATCACCGGAACTAGGTGACTATTAAGGATTATCCACACCCAAGAATCAATGAATTCTTCAACTAGTGTTTTTAGGTGAAGTGGTTATTGGAGTTTGACCTTAGGATGGGTTATCACCATCTTCAAGCATGACTGGAGAATATATTAAAGATATATTTTTGAATTCTCTATAGTTTCTTTCAGTTCCTGTTGATACCTTTTGGCATGTTAGATTCCCTAGTGGTATTTGTGAGACTTATGAATCTGGTCATTTGAACCTTCATGTATTGGGTTGTGGTAGTATTCTTTGATTAAATTCATGTGTACTCCGCATCAAATGTTGGTCATGAATGACACTTAAGGATGGTTATGGATGTTCTATAAAATTACCAGCGCTATGGGAATCTCTCAAAGTATTAGTTCTAGATTTAGGAGGTCCACTTATTTGGATATGTTTTCTCATAAATTAGACAGAGAGTGGACCAAGTAATGTTTGAGGAATTAAATTTTTGAGATCTAATAAATAATGTGGCCATTGTAGTAGATACTCATTGTTTTTTCCCATTCCTAGATGTTGAGATATTTTTCAGATCGGTTGACCATTAAAGACGAGGATGGTGTAGTGTTTCTCAAGTTGATGTTTTTGACCCATTTTATTCTCTAGTATGTTAGGGTGTAATAACATTAGGATATCTATTGAGAGATTTTTTTTAACTAGATATCCATTGGAAATTTTCTTAATAGATATTTTAGATTTGGGGAGAACACGTCCATTTTAAGGATAGATGATGAAACCAGTTATGTTGGGGGAGAAAGTGATAAGAAGGTTTCATGCTTTCCCTTAGTTGCACATCTAGTATAGGTGACGATGTAAAAGGGTACATTGCCATTATTTTGATAAGATAAGTATGTTGTATCATGAATCAAATTTATCTATCGATTCCTCACCTATTAATAGGTGAAGGAAATAGTTCTCGGATAGATGTTGGAATGGGATGGTAAATTTTTAGATTTCATGATGGGGATTTTATGATTAGTTAGAGGTCAGAATGATATTTGAGTGATTTTAGACTAACTCAATATGTTGGACCACTTCCTCACCGTCTGAGAGTAGAGTTTAGTAGAGTTTTTAAGATTTCTGTCTATATAGGTGGTAGTTTATCTTCATAGAGTTTCCATGATGACTATTTTAGAATGTGATGTTATCTTCATTCCCTGATTATGGTGAGGATACGAGATTCCCTATAGAATCAATTGTATCTGAGCATGGTGTTTATACCCAATAAATATGCACAGTTAAATAAGAACACTCATGTTCTATAGAATATGATTTGGGTTTTCCTGTTAATGTTGTCAGTATCTAGGTGGGTCAATTACAATTTTTAGATTATATATATCACAATAGTTACAAATCCACCATCGGTGTAAATCCATTTGATGTCACATATAAGAGATCATGTAGGTCATCACTATTCTAGTCATAGACCTTTGGAGAGAGTGATAATGGGTCCAGAGTTGGTGTATGTAATGCTAGTGAAGGATTAAATCATAAAGTGTAGAAAAGGACTGCACAGAATCATTTGGAGTCCTTTATGGACCCTTGGGTGTTTGAAAAGAAGATCCTATGCTTCAATAGATCTCACATCCATGAGGATTACAAATAATTGTCTAGGGAATCAAGATATATATAAGGATAATTGGCCAATTTTCCAAGAACTACACAAGTTTAGCATGGTGACATACCTCTTAAAACATCCACCTTCGTTATATCGGGTTATTGATGTATTCCATGTGCTGCAACTAGGAATATATGTGTTGGACATATTACGTGATTTTTACTGGGGTAACCTTGATAATGTGGGTGAATTTACCATTTTATAGATCCAAATGGTGTTTATAATTGGTAGGATAAGACCCTTCATAGGAATGTTTTTCCCATTGGTGTGTGTTTATTAGCAGTACATGAACCTCGAAGAGAGCTCATGGGATTAAGGGAACATGATGTCAGCTTAGTATCCTCACTTTTGAGAAATTTATCACTTTTTAGGATGAAAAAATGACGTTTGGGAGAATTTAATGATTTTTTTTCCTTGTAAGACTTTTCAAAATTATTAATAATATTTTTTATGATAGGAGAAGAGTTAGTGCTTGATTTTAAGCCCTGAAGAGCCTCATGGTAGAAATATTAAAAAATATTAGAAATAATATATCGTGCAGACACGATTTTCCAATAATAATAGAATTACTCACAACGATGTTTTTTATGGGAAATATGATACTTACCATAAATCTAGAATACATGTTTTACCCTAGTCATGACATAAGTCATGTTAGCATTGAGTTTTTGGATAATGCTATAACATGATTGAATTAAATGAAATAAATAAACCTATTAATTTAGTTTTCATTTAATTTAGGAAATCCTAAAGTAATCATTTTTAATATAATTTTTGGATAATAACCTTTTATTATCCACATAACCCAAGAGAGAATAATAGGATGGAGAACTCTATTGGAGATTTCATTGGTAGATGGTCATAGGATCATAGATTAAGGATTTCAGTACAGTGAGGATCATCATCATCAAAGGAGTTATAATATTTCAAAAACCACAATGATAAAGTAATATTATACACTAGTTATTTATCCTAATATGAGGTAGGGAATTGGATATTCATGTTTAATTCATATTTATGATTTTAGATCATTGAGAATTAATTCCTTCTCAAGTTAATTTTTGGATATTTATTATTTGGGATGTCTAAAATTTAATACCTCTTCCTAGATCTAGGAATTGAATATTTATTTATCCCCATTGATTCTTATTGATTTAATAATCCTTGTTATTTGGATATCATCAACTGTGGCCAAACAAATACAACCCTTGATCAAGAATTACTTTGTGTTATGTGCATTTATCCCTCTATTCTTGGTGTTCATTATTTTTAATTAGATGGCCGGTGATTTCATGATATCTCAGAGAACTAATCATTATGCAATCATTATTTGGAATAACATATAATGGTCATAGGTGAAAATTTGGATTTTGGGAGACATGATAGAGGTGTGTATATGGTAACAAGATCCTAATGATGGATAAGTAAAGGTGAGTATGAGATTTGGATTGGGAGTATCACTCTAAAGAAGTAGTAATGAGAGATACTAAATAATGGGTGGTTAGAACCTACCCAATAGTAGTGATGGAATTAATGTAATGGGGTATATAGTGGTTTTTTTGGGAGATGACATGTATAGAGGATTATAGAATAAGACAACAAATATTTCACATTCAAAGGGTTGATGTAATCCAGCCTCATATGACATTAAATTCCCAGTCCAAATAGATCTATGGACTTAAATAATTTTATTTTTGGATGAAACATAGGTGTATGTGGTGTGATTTGAACTATGTCTAAGAATAGTGGGTTCTTTAAAAACAAAACTTACCCATTGTGTAGTTAAAATAACACACGATGTTTAGTCCCCTCTATGTGGAAGCTGGGGTTTATACCTTGAGTTAAATATAACCCAAAATTTTATTTTATCCCACATAGCATGATCCATATCTAGATAGATTAGCATATATAAAGAGTACACAGCTAGGGTGCCAGGTAACATAACACACGGTGTGGTGTAACCACACAATATTTAACCAACAACTAACCAGCTCAATATGTATAGGTAGTATACACCCAGGAGTCTGTGTGACACCACACACTGTGTGGTGGGATTATATGCTATCTAACACATGGAGAAAATATCTATAGGCATCGGGAGTACACAACTGGGATTATATGTGGCCCTATATTCCATGTATATAAGGCTATACTCCTTATACATTACAAGTTACATGGTATTTGTTAAACAAAAAATTCTGAATGTTTGTATGCCCCCTACACTCTATGTGACATGGAGCACACTCCATTCACATTAGAAGGTGCATGGAAATGGGCCTTGGTATGGTTAGTGTACATGGGCTCAACCATTTTACATAGACACAACCATAGTATAGAGGCATGAGTAAAAGTACATGTGTTGGATCATATTTCACATTCCGAGTGACACCCAACCTCTACACATGGGTTATTATAAATGTTCATGCTGTGTATATAGAGAAATACATGGCATGCAGGATTAAAAAAGAAAATAAATGAAAAACTTGTGGAGACACACCGTATACCCCTTGGGACACTCTATGTACTACTAAAAGGGAATAATGGGGACCTTAGTCTTCCATAACCATCTTTGGTATGAACGTTGGTGTGTTCCCTTAAAATATTCCTCTATGGGTGTGTTATCTACTTATTTTTTTAGGGTGACTTTTCACATTTTTCCTTCATAAGGTTTTAGTGTGGAATCTTGTTTTGAGTATTATATAAGGTTCCCTTAACAAAATAGAGGTGAATTATCTTAGTAATCATGAGGGTGTTATCATTTTTCCCATAATCTTCTTCTCAAGGTGGGGTTTTATGAATCATTATGACCCTTATACTAGGGTGTTTGATCCCCTTCCAAGTGGTTTATTCTAGATAGGTTTAGATATACACCTTGTAATCGGGTGTGATCCCCTATATGTGTATCAAGATCTTATTATTTTCATTTTTATATATTTGTCTCTAGACCGAACATATATGTGTTCTATGTTTATCACCTTTAATAATAGTGGACTCTTCAATTGATTTCTTCCGAATGAGTGTTTATTTTTATCCTCTACTAGAATCCTAGTTTGGTAGTGAAGACGTGACCTCAATTTGATACTTGGTGTACACTATTGACCGAATCCGGGTTATTATATTTGTTATTATGGTTATTGTCTTGTTTTATGATTCAAAGTTATCTATGTTGATGAGCTGCCTACTATCCCTTTACAAATTCTGTTAGGAGATTTTGGGGTGTCCTACTGGGTATGTATGTACTCACCACTACATGGGATCTTTCCGTACATGTTGTATAATGTAAAAATGATAGATATTTTATTGGAGTCATAGGTGAACCTATATTAGGTAGAGTTTATTTGGAGAATATTTATTCTATATTGAACATAGGTGGATCTAAAAGTTTTTTTTGGGTATCTTCCCACATATTGTCAGTATGTTGGGTTCTTTTGCAGTTTTAGTGGTATTTTTTTTGGAAATTTTACTTTTGTTTAACTAATTTTTTTATTTTAATATTTGATATATGTTATGTGTGAATTTACTATATGAGTAATTTATATTTTGTAATAAACTATTTTATAGTGACTTTTACTTATGTACAAGTATTTTATGCTAAGGCCTCCCACTTGTGATATTCCAACTCGATGCAAGTTGTTATCCACAGGACTATTGAATGTAGGATTGGGGAGTCATTATAATAATAACTCCTTCCATTAAGGCCATATTTAGTTGGATAATTACATTAAGTGTGCTTAAAATGATTAAAAAATCATGATATTGGGTAATTCTAGTCATGTTGTGTATGTTAAAAAAGATTTGTTTCACATTTTTGATAAAAAGTAATAACTTAATCAATTAGAAAAAGATAAGAATATTTACTAAAAACATTTTTATAAAATTAAAAAAAATTCAAAATGACCTTAAAAATTCATATGATAATATAAAAACATTCTTGATTTTTTTTAAGGGAAACAAGAATATTGAAGAAAAATATTCTTGACTAAAGAGGCAATAATTTCTTATTTTCTCAAAAACATTTCGCTGATAATTTTATGTACCATAGAGTGAAAATGTTAAGATTATTCTAAAATTCCATGAATAAATAGAGGAGAATAAAATTATATGGATTTATCAAATAATGATCTTAAAATTTCCCCAATGTAAATTCAAGAATAAACTATCATAAATATAATGAGATTGAAACAAAAATCACTTACCACAAGTATCATCTTTCTTCATGCATGTTCATAACATTTATATATTAAATATAAATTTAATATACATCTATTATAGTACCTTAATAATATATATAATACCATATATTATTTAATTACATCACATTAACCCCAATTTAAATAATATTATTTATTAAAATAATTGTTTCATGTGATAACTCTTTCATTTTTCATGCATGTTTTGGTTTGGCAGTCTTGGTCCTTGTAATTTTGTCAGGGGTCCATAATATCTAGAATTTTAATCATGTAAATAGTATAATATTGAATAACTATATAAAATTTTATAATTATTAATATAATGTGGTTATGGAAAATTAATTTCAACACTTAGCGGAGATGATAGTCTGTACATATGCATGAGTGATCTTTCCATTTTTCGATAGAAGGAATGAAAAAAATGAAAAAAATAATAAAAACTTATAAGAACATAATAAAATAATATATATCATATATATCCATTAATTTCATCATTTTAACCATTAATGTTATGTGGTGATGAAAAATGAAACACTTTTCTTCATGGAGGTGGTAGTCCACACGTACGCATGAGTGACATTTTCTTTTCAAACATGATATATAGGAGGTGTGTAATGGTTATTAAATAATAATGAAAACAATTAAGTATATTTGGGATAATTAATTAATTATTTTATAATTAATATAATATATTTAGAAGTGGAAAAAAAAATTAAAAGTACTCGGTTAAGAGTTATACCACTTCATTGAGAAACCTCTTTTGGCTTAAACACTAAACCACGAAGGGATGTTATTTTTAAAATTAATATATTCTATATGATGTGTTAAATAAATCTATCAATGTATTATGGTAGATATATTTCAAGGTAGAAGGCTCAAAAAGGTTTTGGAAGAGAGGTGAAGAGGTTCCTTTTTATAAGTAAGGAGCGGGGAACTCTTTGAATTACTTAAGGGATTTAATAAAACTAAATTATTATTTATAATGAAATGGATCCAAATTTATATATTTAAATTATATAATAATTATAATTTTAAATAATCTCATCTAATAATATTTAGATAAGTTTATAAGATGTTTTAACCCTTCTCTCTTAATTATAACCCCACATTAATTACCCCAATATCAAGGTTTTTTACTATTTAAGGGTTAGTAATGATGCCATAGAATGAATAATGACCCATAAATGGGTATTGGTTGATTTCATAAACCATATTCTATTAATTTTTATGAATATAGGTTTATATGAATTTTAACTCATTGAATAAAATATTTTTTATTATAAAATATCAATTTTCTAATTTGGAAGTATTCATTTACATTGACATTAACGCAATCAATATAGGTATGGAATTATAATATAAACCTTTAAAACATCCAAAAATAATTTTTTATTTTTCTAAAAATTCATGGAGAATGATAAATCACCCAATTTTTTAAGCTTTAATATTTTAAAAATCGTTTAATTTATTTTTGTAAGAATTGAATAAATATTATATCGACATTGTGTAAGAATTTAAGGTAATTATTAAATTACTAAAAAATTAAAACAAATTAATATGAAAAAAAATCAATTAATATTTATAATAAACATTTATAATTGAACATAACCTTTTTTTAGCCTTATAAAGAAATATTATTGGTATTAATGTCAAGAGAGTGACATTTTGTATTTATCCTTTTCTTAAAATAATAAATGTCATAATCAAACAAAAATGGAACCAATTGGGAATATTTTAAATAATAAGATATAATATGGTTAAAATATCTTTTAAAAATAAAATTTCTAAATGTTTATGATTTATAGTAGTCATTATCTTTTCATCTAACCCCTTAGTTAACCCATTTTATCCTTAACCGGGGTAATGATGTTTTCAGTATTATAAGGTTATTGGTTTAATTATAAGGTAACAATTGGCTCATAAATGGAAAAAGGATAATATATTATAACATTTACCACCCAGATTATTCTATTTAAATATATTTTATTTTTTATAATTGTTAAGAATATATATTTAATAAAAAATATTATTAATATCATTTTTAGAACTATTCACATTATTTGGGTTTGAAAACAACAAGAAATGAATGTAATTAGAATAGAATAAATTACACCATGAATATTAAATTATTATTGACAGTAAAAATATTTTTAAAATATAATTTATCCATTTCATTTTTTACGTTTTAAAATCATTTAATTTATTTTTTATTTCTTGCAAAATAACTATGTTAGCATTGTGTAAGCATTTAAGATAATTATACCATAAATAAAAATTAAAAAAATTATCATAATATAAATAAATAAATTATTTTAAAAACTATATTTTATATTCCTCATATATCTATATTTACTCACATCATTTTCATGATAACTTATTTAATATGTTATTTTAACTTTTCTAGCCTTGTATAAGTAGTGAACAAAAATTTGTATAAGTCAATTGTTATATAACTAAAAAATTAATATATATCCATAAAAATAGTTAAAAATAATTCTTATTAATTAAATAATTCATGAAAATACATATCAATTATCAAGTAATACCTTTAGGACCTATGAATTATGTTTTTCAAGTGTTGTGCAAGCACTGCATCGACACAAAAAATGATTTTTTATATTTATCTTTAAAAAAAATAAAATATAATATTTTTTTAACTATTTTTATGATATTTTTATAATATTAACATAAATTTTTCATTCCATATTTTTAATAAATTCTCATATCATATTTATATCTGGGAGATATCATAAAAGATATCACATTTCATAAAAACTGTATTTTTTTACTATTCAAAAAATGTTTAACTTCATCTCTAAAAATATAAGAAAACCATCCCATGATAAATTTTACTTTTATAATATAATAATGAATTTAATTTCATGAAATTAATTTCCTATAATTTATATAAATAAATTTTAAGATACATTCATAAAACACAATGAAATAAATCTATTAAAAAAATCTGTTTTTAAGATAAAAAATGATATTATACCAAAATCAAGTATACCGATTATTAATTTATAATAAATTATATTAATTAATACTAAAGGATTCATATATAAATTTAATATAAAATTAAAATCATAATGTTACTTTTCAATGAAATGAACTTATTGTTTCACAAAAATGGGATCTTTCACAATTCATTGGGAAATCAATCATTTAAGAAAAAATTCAATTTCATTAAATAAGATAATTTTAATATGTTGATTTCAAAATGGTATCCTATGTGGAAAATAAAAATTTAAAATTTAGGAGAAATAAATTATAATATGTTATCACAAAAGGAATTAAAAATCTTTTTCTAATAAAAACATATTTTTTAAGAAAAAAATGAATTTACTAAAAATTGAGTGCGTAATTACCTATAATTAATCAGTAAATATTTATTTAGTAGAACTATTATTTATATTTTGTAATTTATTTATTCATATAAATATCTATCTATTTAATTTCTAGGTTATATTATTCATATTTAAATAATAATATATTGTGCTTTGAATTATGCATGGTGTTGCATGTTGGGAAAGTTCTCAAACAGTAAGAATTTATTTAATGAGAAATATATTCTTAAATATTGGGGTGTTACATGAAACATGTACGAAATATAAATTTTTTCCATATCTATTACTTATTTCAATGTGGGATGGATTCTAAAGGATGAAAGAGGAAACCATAAAGTGTATTCACCTTTTAGTTGACTCTTGTACGATCTTTTTTGGTTTCTTAGACTACTGTTATCTAAATTAATCGATATAGGGAGTATTAATTGTGTAATATGTTATGTATGGATACAAATACATTATTAAATAGTTCAATTTTTTAGGAAACCTATGTATTTCAGGGATATATCTTGTTAATGTTATCATGTGATAGCTTACTTTTGTGAGAGTGACCTAAGGGTAGATGTGGGTTATATTTGTCTAATATAGGAATTACCATTGGATTTAATGTATATAAAGGATATAAGTGAGTAATAAATGATTTTTTACCATTGATAATTTTTCTTGTAATATAATGCTTCATTATTTTCTTATAAATGGAATGATCATTACAATTCATGGGTGATTTTTTATCAAGATATGGTAACCCCTTCCTCTTTCTTTCTTTCCATTGGTTATGTGGATAATAACATGTGATTGTGTGAGATAAAATTATCAAATTGATTTTTCTTTGAAATATATATTCTTAAAAACATTTAATTAAACTTTATTAAATGAAATGGTTTTTTAATGTTATCATGTTGTTTATTTTATTTCGTTATGATTTTTTTTGTAATTTCAACTATGAATATATATATATATATTGTTATAACCTTATAAGAAGGAGAATAGTAGAAGAATACTTTTTTTATAAATTAACTATTAATTTTATTATTAATAATGTTTTATATTTTTATTAGTAATGTTTTATATATATAAGCAGCATATAGATATATTATTATTATTTTTAAAAGTTTGTTCATGATAAACAATTATTTGAAAAATAATCCATTGATGATGGTTCCTATGAAGAGTTATGTGGGTGTGTTTAGGTCACTCAATATATTTTTCCCTTTCCCATTGGAGGTTCACTTCTTCCCAAATTAAATACTTATCCATTTCCTTACACAGGCATTCCTCTTATAACATGATAAGTTTATCTACTCCTCTATACAGATGATTCTTTTATATATATTTATTTATTCATAGGTATCAAAAAAGGTATATGTAACACCCCGACCCCAGTTACCCAGAGTTGGTGCATTACTTCGTAACATTGGCATGATCACAAAAGATCAAGTCTCAAAATACCGATTAGTTTAGTAGCCTAGGAAACACCAGATACATTCATAAAAGTTACATTACATCATAAAGTGAAAAACTAAAATAACAAAGTCTCTATAGTCCACACTCATATCCTCTTCTGACTATCCCTACAGGTCCTTCATAAAATACTTCTGCACATCCTGGAAAATATTAAAACATTGAAAGGGTTGATCTAAGATGCCCATTAAGGATAATAATATAGAGGAAGATTTCATAAATAAACATTAACATTTAAGGAAATGTATAACTAAAACAAAAGCCTTTTTAAACTTGAACTTCACCATAATATGAAAAAAATAAAATTAAATAATGCCATTTACTTACTCACATGGATATTCTACTAGTCGAATAACCACATGAAATATCAATAACCACTTTCATAATGATGGAATGCATAATGCTGGACTATCATAACCACGTATCCAAGGCCTCATGCCAAGACCACAAATAAGATTTTTTCAAGGCCTCATGCCAGGAAACTAGTTTGTCTCATTAGACCTACTGATGAAATTTTTTAGAAGATACTTACGTTTAAAATTGCTCAAATATACTCCAGTGTTTTCTAAAAACATTATGCAAGCTTTTGAAAACAAAATAACTAATTATGAGACTACATGACTAATTACAGGCCCTGATGGGTCCACGCCCACTCCCTTCCTGTCTACCACACTCAAGAGTCGAGTTTCCAGAAAACATTTTTAAGCTTTCATTAAATAAATATACAGTTTCAATGGGTTTTCATATATTAGAACTCATAAACAACATTTGATATATAACATTTTCAATACCAAAATAAATGAAAATTAAAACATGGTATTTATTTTTCATTTAAAAAAAAAGTTATAGCTTGTAGAGGAAGCCGAAACTCAAATAATGGTCACAACGGTGGAGAAGTCATTATCTCCACATACAAAAGAGAAGAAAACATTCCTTTTTTTCATTTAGTAAAATTCTTCGTATAAAAAGATTCATTCCGAATAAACGTAAAAGTCAAAGGGGTTTATACACCGTATAAAAAAAATTGTGTATAAAACCAAATATGCCTCAATGAATGGAGATTGAGACAATGTACCTTACAAAGATCATTTTTAAATAAAATAGAACTGTTATGTGTATTCACAATAAGTAAAGATAATTAAATTAAAAATACAAGAAAGGATATAACAATATCATGACATAATTTGAAAGTAGGAGATTAACCCAAAGAACAGAAATTGGGTTAAGAAGTTCCCTTACCTCGTATTCGACATGACTTGAACGCTCTTTAACCTCCTGAATAATATACTAGAGTTAATCTCTACCTTCTTAAGTACCTTTTTAAAGTTCATTATTCATTTTATATCACTTATTACCATGTTATGAACATTATGTAATTATTTAAGTTAATAACAGTCATTTTGTCGATCCTAGGTACTTGAGTCAAAAATAAACATCTTATAATTAAAATTTGTTCATGTGGTAAAATATCCATTATATACATAATTATATTAATTATGTAGATATCATATACATCATATATATCTAGTATATACATTCATTTATAATATTACATAACATTTAGAGGTATGAAATAAAATGCACTGTTCATGGAGACAGTAAGCCGTATGTACGCATGAATGCTACTTTCATTTCTATTTAATATTTAATGGGATGAAGTTATAATTATATAATGGTATAATATAATTACATTATAATAAAATGTATAATACCATTTACTCCATCCTTTATACATCGCACATATGGCATTAACGATTCAAATCACTTTGAGGGGGCGGTAGTCCGCACTTCCTAAAATTAAAATATTGTGTTTACCAATAATGGAAACCATAAAGGTATTCCATAAATGAAAAATACAGAAGCATAAGTAAAACATAAACATATTATATATCATATATAAATATAGTGACATCTTAATGGATACCTTTGAAGGTGTTATATGAGTGTTGAACAATCATCATTTCGTGAGGCAGAAATTCTCCATCCACAGAAACAGTATGTTCCTTAACCATTAGACATAGGTATGTGTATGTTTAGCTCGAATACTTCTTATAAACAAAACCTAGTATATTGAGTATACTGGTTTTGTTAAAAAAGAAATGTATAAAAAGAGTTTAGGGGGTTGGAGAAGCAAAATAAAACAAAATAACATAAGAGAAGACATTACCTTAAAATCGGGTAACTCTTCTTTGATTTGAGCCAAAGGGTTATTTGGGAAGAATTCTGCCCAAAGTGAGGCTTCTAGGAGTAATTTAGGGAATTTGGGAGAGTATTTGGGCAGAGTTTGTTCGAGACAAATTCCTTGATGGTGTGAATAAGGTGGTAGTGGTGGGGGCCTTTTATAAGAGGAGAGAAGGGTCACTCGTGGAAAGATTGAAATGTTACGTTATTATGAAATTATTTTCGGACTATAAAGGTCCCACAATGATATATTTCAAGGATAAGGTGATAAGGGTTCTAAATATACTCATCCAATTGGTTTTTGACAAGTTTAAGCCTTGGATTTTACATTATCTTTTCATATTATTTAAATCGTTAATTAATGAGGTAATCGCTACATCATCTTGGTGTCATAAATAATTTAATTTATTTAATGTCTAAAAATTATCAGAAAAACAATCATGATGTAGGAAATATTTTTATATTTCTAATGAATATTTATAGTTAAAAATATGACTTTTATAACCCCATTTAAAAATTTCTTTAGTAAAACAACTCATGTTTGTGACATTTTTATTTTAACATTAAATAAAAAGTTTTTAATGTCATTTTCCTACCAAAGTGGATCCATGGGGTCCTCAAGTTGACCCATGGATTTTCTTGGTCGGCCATGACTCTTCCAATAGGGGTAGGACATGTGTAAAGGTATTTTCATATTTTTATAATATCATTTTTACCTTAAATTTCACTAATTACCTTTAATCGCGATTAATTAAACTTAAAAGTTACTAATCACCAAAAATTATTTTAATCCCATTGAACCACTTTTTACTTATTAATGTCTACCATGTATGTCAGATTTTTGAAAATAAAATCATAGAAGTGGTAATGTTTCATTTAAATGAAAAATTAGTATTTTAACTACCACTTAGTGGTTTCACTATTCATAAAAAATTGAAGTTTTTCAGAACAATGCCAAAATTTCACCCTAAGCTATAATTGATATTCCGAATTCAAAAATGATGTCTATTTTAAAAAATTCCAAACATATAAGTTTCTTTAATTAATTTTATAATTAATTCACGATGTCACATCAAATAGCATGTTTTTATAAACTATATATATCAAAAGATTGACAATTGTTTATGTCCAATTTCAAAGTGAAATTAAATATAATGAACACCATTGAATGAAATGGTAAAAATATATTCTAATTATACTCTAAAACCACTCAATAGTATAATTTATCACTATAAGTTATTTTTATTAAAATAGTTGTTTTTAAGTATTTTTCAATATTCATAAAAAAATGGAAGTTCTCAGAAAATTACAAAAATTTCAACTGAGGATAATTTTGATATTCTGAATATAAAAAAAAAGTCCATTTGGAGAGAAAAAATTTATAAAATTTCAAAAATTAGGTGTTACTATCATAACACCTACTTTGATTGGTTGTGGTGTGTGTTAGAACTCGAAGTTGTGTACAACACATGCTACTGTATTATTCAAAGAGAAGTGTACTGTGGAAGCTTGGGGTGTTACATTCTCCCCTCCTTCAAATAATTTTGCACTCAAAATTTTATATAATATCACTGTATAAAAAGACTCGGGTGATTCTTCATCATAAGTTCCTTGGGTTCCCATGTTGCCTCCTCTATCTTATGGTTTCTCCATAGAACTTTTACCAGACGAGTCATCCAGTTTCTCAGCACTTGTTCTCTTGTATCAAGAATCCTGACAGGATCTTCGCAATAAGGCAGATCGGGTTCCAGTTCTATTTCCTCATAGGTGAGTACATGCTTTGGGTCAGGCATGTATTTTTGCAACAGTGATACATGGAATACATCATGATCTTTGGAGAGACTTGGCAGCATTTCCAAACGGTAAGCTACAGCCCCAATTCGTTCTAGAATTTCGAAGGGTCCGATGTACCCGGGACTCAATTTACCCTTCTTACCGAAATGTATAACCCCCTACCATGGAGATACCTTAAAGAAAACATGATCTCCTACCTGAAATTCCAAATCCTTCCTTCGGTTGTCGGCAAAGCTCTTCTGCCTACTTTGAGCTACCTTGATGTTGTTTTGGATTAGTTTCACCTTTTCCATCGTTTCCTCCACCAGTTATGGGCCTACAAGTTTTCCTTCACCAACTTCATCCCAACAGGTTGGTGTGAGACATATCTTTCCATATAACACTTTATATGGTGCCATATGAATACTTGAATGGAAGCTATTGTTATTGGAAAATTCTACCACAGGTAAATATTGATCCCACATTCCTTGAAAGTCAAGTTATCATGATCTCAACATGTCTTCTAAGGTTTGAATAGTTCTTTCTGATTTTCCATCTATTTGAGGGTGGTAAGCAGTTCTGAAAAGAAGTTCAGTATCCAAGGCCTTCTAAAGACTTTTCCAGAATATTGATGTAAAACTAGGTTCACGATCCGAGCCAATCGATAGGGGTACTCCATGAAGTCTCACAACTTCATTAATATATAGTCTTTCTCGACGTTCAAGTGGTAGATCTTCCCTTATAGCAAGAAAATTTTCTGACTTCGTGAGACGATCAACAATGACCCATATTGCATCATTTCTTCTAGGAGTCTTTGGTAGTCCCATGACAAAATCCATCGTAATATTATCCCATTTCCACTCAGGTATGGGAAGAGTTTGCAATACTCCACCAGAAATTTGCCTTCCAGCTTACACTTGTTGACAAACCATACATCTTGACACAAAATCAGCAATCTTTCTCTTCATGTTGTCCCTCCAAAAATGTCCCTTTAAATCTCTATACATTTTGGTGCTCTCAGGGTTTATAGAGAAAATGGAACTATGTGAATCATCCAAAAATTCCCTCTTTAAATCTGGTATATCGGGAACAAAAAGTCTCTTACCAAATTTCAAAATTCAATCTTCATACACAAAGTCACTCAATCACCCATCATTCACAGCATTAATCTTCTTTTTCAAATCTTCATCATTTGCCTAAGAACACTTTATCCTTTTTAGTAAAGATGTTTTGGCAACCGTTTGAAATTTTTTTGATGTTTCACCCTCCATGGTGATTCCCACATCCATCTTTACTAGATCCATGAAAAAAGGATCCCTTTCCACTCTCATCATGTTCAAAAATCCATGATCTTTTTTACTCAATGAATCTGCAACTTTATTTTCCTTCCCTGGGTGGTATTGTATCGTGCAATCATAATCCTTGAGTTGTTCAAGCCATCTCCTTTGCCTCATGTTTAGTTCTTTTTGTGAGAAAATATATTTCAAACTCTTGTGGTCGGTATATATCTCACATTTTTCACCATAGAGATAATGTCTTTATATCTTCAAGGAAATGATTATAGAAGCTAACTCGAGATCATGAGTAGGATAGTTCTTCTCAAGAATTTTTAGTTGTCATGATGCATAGGCAATAACCCTGTCATTCTGCATAAGGAAACAACCAAGTCCTTTCATTGATGCATCACTATAAATAACGAACCCATCATTCCCTGATGGTAGAGCCAATATAGGAGTGTTGACTAATCTTCTCTTCATTTCTTCAAAACATTATCCACACTCTTTTTTCCAGACAAATTTAACCCCTTTACATGTGAGCTTCGTTAATGGGATATCCAATTGGGAAATATTCTGGACAAAACATCGATAATAACCTGCCAAACCAATAAAGTTGCGTACCTCAGTTATACTCATCAGTGATGGCCATTCCTGGATTGCCTTAGTCTTAGAAGGATCAACTAAAATTCTGTCCTTAATGAAAATATGGCCAAGAAAAGAAATATCCTGAAGCCAGAATTCACAATTGCTAAACTTCCTATATAAATCATGCCTTCTAAGAGTCTTCAAGATAATGCGAAAATGATTTTCATGATCTTCATAGCTTTTGGAGTATACCAAGATATCATCAATAAATACCACCACAAAATCATGAAGATATTCCTTGAAAACTCTATTCATTAGATCCATGAATACAGATGGTTCATTAGTCAATCCGAAAGGCATTACTGTAAACTCGTAATCCCTGTATCTTGTTCGAAATACTGTCTTCGGAATGTCATCCTTCTTCACACACAACTGATGGTATCAAGATCGAAGGTGAATCTTTGAAAAGTATTGAGCTCCATGCAATTGGTCAAATAAATCATCAATGTGAGGTAGGGGATACTTGTTCTTTATTGTTATAGCATTGATCTCTCTGTAGTCAATGCACAACCTCATAGATCCATCTTTCTTTTTAACAAAAAGGACAGGGGCTCCCCATGGAGAAACACTAGTGAGAATAAATCCCTTATTACTCAATTCCTATTGTTGTTTCTTTAGTTCAACTAATTCCATGGTGGCCATTCTATAAGGGGTCTTCGATATGGGCCTTGATCCAAGAATTAAATTAATGGAAAACTGAAATTCTTGTTCTGGAGGATGTCCAGGTAAATCTTCTGGAAACACATCTACATATTCCATCACAATAGGTACATCCTCTATTTGAACATTATTTTCCTCGCCATTAGTCATTTCATTCTCTTCCTCCCCAAACAAAGTAAGGTTTCTCTTATTGTCACATACTGAAAATATGATTACCTTCATCATATTAAAACCTTAATGAATACAATAAGTACTGCAGCACAATCCTTATATATATCACACTATTCTTATAACTATAATCTAGTTCTTGAGTCCAAAACAAATACAATAATTATTCAACTTTATCTGTAGTAACAGCATAAGATTGGCCTTGATCCCTTGGACTTTTCTGAGGTATGTTTTCCTGACGCTTAGGATATTCATTTGAATAATGCCCCATTTCCCTAAAATTGTAGCATTCAACATTGATAGCATCTTTCTTTCCCTTGCAATCATGAGCCTGGTGACCTTTTTCTCCACATTTATAACACACTCCCATTCCTTTTAGGCAAGTACCGGTGTGATTATTCCCAAAATTATCATATAATGGAAAATCCTTCTTCCCCTTTTTCCCTTTATCTGTCTCTTGGTCCACCGTTCTCTTCTTCTTTTGTTTTACTTTGTTGTCATAAGACTTAGAGAATTCCTTTTCTATCTTGATAGACCATGAGACTATATCTTCGTACGTTGAGAAAGATTGTGATACTAAAGATCGATGGAGAAATGGTTTTTAGCCATCAATGAAACGACCAATCCTACTTTTTCGGTTATATATATAATCTGCAGCATGTCTTGCTAACATTGTATAGTTGGCCCCATACTTTGCGACATTCTCATCCTCCTTTTGCCTCGTACTCAGAAACTTCCTTTCCATATCTGCTCGATGGCCATGTGGAAACTATTTTTCTAAGAAAATTTCCTTAAACTCCCTCCATTCCATACTTGATACTTCTTCATCTTCCTTTGTGTTTTGAATCAGCGACCACTATTGATCAGCATCTCCAGTGAGCCGTTAAACTGCCATGACAACCTTCTCCCTTTCGCTACTCCCCAAGGCATGGAATATTTTCTCTAAGGGGTTTATCCATTCCTCAACTACTAATGGATTAGTACCCCCATTAAATGTTGGCAGTTGTTGCCTCATTAAGCGGTCTAACGTTCATCCTCCACGTTGCGGATCAGGGTGCTCCATACGAGTAAGGTTATTATTCATAACCTGAGTGAGTTGTCCCAGTATGGTAATAAGTTGATCAACACCAGTTGTATCTCCAGCTCCACAATAATTATCTTGAGCAGGAGGGAAATCCCTACACGGAGTGCGTGCATTGATACAGTTTCCATTCCTCCCACTAGGCACCATTTCTAAACAATGTCATAAAATATATTAGTTTATGAATTGAAATACATAATTCCAAACTTGTAAAACACATAACATAAATTGAACTATTTATGGATATAATCCATAATCATAAAAAGAAATGTTTTCTTTGAGGAATTATATACTCATAAACCCTTCATAATAGTTTTTAAAGAAAATTAGATTTATCCTAAGGATATCCCCCGGGAGTTTTGTAACCAAGAGTGCAGTAAGGCCTGTTGTCGTGCACCAATTCCCGTTCGAGTCTAGCTCAAAGTGGTATTTTCGGGTTTTACCCCTAGGTACATCTATGTCAGAGCGGCCTCTACCTGATCGTATCCAGACAGTGATGTATTTCTCGAAAACCCACAAAATCTCTACAACAACAAAATTCTAGGAAGTTGTTCTATACAAATCCTCAAAGACTATCTTATGGCTATGTGCTCTAATCAGAGTTTATCTAAATCTAGCTTTCAAGGTTAGTACTAAACTGCCTCTGATACCAACTGTAATGCCCCAACCGCAGTTACTCGGAGTCGATGCATTACTTCATAACATTGGCAAGATCACAAAAGATGAAGTCTCGAAAGGCCGATTAGTTTAGTATCCTGGAAACACTAGATACACTCATAAAAGTTACATTACATCATAAAGTGAAAAACTACAATAACAAAGTCTCAATAGTCCACACTCATATCTTCTTATGACTATCCCTGCAGGTCATTCATAAAATAATTCTTCACATCCTGGAAAATATTATAACATTGAAATGGTTGAGATCAGATGCTCAGTAAGGATAACAATATAGCGGAAGCTTTCATAAATAAACATTATCATTGAAGGCAATGTATAACTAAACCAAAATCCTTTTTAAACTTGAACTTCAGAATAATATGGAAAAAATAAAATTAAATAATTCCATTTACTTACTCACATGTGTATTCTACTAGTCGAATAATCACATGCAATATCAATAACCACTTTCATAATGATGGAATGCATAATGCCAGACTATCATAACCACATAGCCAAGGCCTCGTGCCAAGACCAAAAATAAGATTTTGTCAAGGCCTCGTGCCAAGACACTAGTTTGTCTCATGAGTCCTACCAATGAATTTTTTTAGAAGATACTTACGTTTAAAATTGATCAAATATACTCTAGTGTTTTTATGAAAACATTATGAAAGCTTTTGAAAACAAAATAACTAATTATGAGACTGCTCGACTAATTACAGGCCATGATGGGTCCACGCCCAATCCCTTCCTGTCTACCACACTCGATAGTCAGGTATTCTAAAAACATTTTTAAGCTTGAATTAAATACATATACATTTTTCATTGGGTTTTCATATATTAAAACTCATAAACAACATTTGATACATACCATTTTCAATACCAAAATAAATGAAAATTAAAACATGGTATTTATTTTTCATTTTAAAAAAAGTTATAGCTTATAGAGGAAGCCAAAACTCAAATAATGGTCATGAAGGAAAAGAAGTCATTGTCGCCGCATACATACGAGAAGAAAAAATTCCTTTTTGTCATTTAGTAAAATTATTCGTATAAAAAGATTCATTCTGAATAAACGTAAAAGTGAATGGGGTTTATACACCGTATAAAAAAAATTTGTGTATAAAACAAAATATGCCTCAATGAATGGAGATTGAGACAAAGTACCTTACAATGATCATTTTTTAAATAAAATATATCTATTATGTGTATTCACTATAAGTACATATAATGAAATTACAAATACCAGATATGATATAATAATATCGTGACATAATTTTAAAGTAGGAGATTAACCCAAAGAACGGAAATTGGGTTAAGAAGTTCCCTTACCTCATGTCCGACATGACTTGACCGCTCTTTAACATCCTGAATAATAAACTAGAGTTAATCTCTACCTGATTAAGATCCTTTTTCAAGTTCATTATTCCTTTTATATCACTTATTACCATGTTATGAACATTATGTAATTATTTAAGTTAATAACGGTCATTTTGTCGATCCTAGGTACTTGAGTCAAAAATAAACTTCTTATAATTAAACTTTGTTCATCTGGTAAAATATCCATTGTAACCATAATTATATTCGCGATGTAGATATCCTATAAATAATATATATCCGTTATATACATTCATTTATAATATTACATAACATTTAGAGGTATGAAATGAAATGTACCGTTCATGGAGACGGTAAGCCGTACGTACGCATGAACGCTACTTTTATTTCTATTTCATATTTAATGGGATGAAGTTATAATTATAAAAAGTTATAATATAATTCCAGTATAATATAATGTATAATAACATTTACTCCATCCTTTATACATCCCACATATGGCATTAACGATTCAAATCACTTTGAGGGGGCGGTAGCCCGCACTTCCTAAAATGAAAATATCGTGTTTACCCATAATGGAAACCATAATGGTATGCCATAAATGAAAAATACAGAAGCTTAAGTAAATAATAAAATTATTATATATCAAATATAAATATAGTGACATCTTAATGGCCACCTTTGAAGGTGTTATATGAGTGTTGAACAATCATCGTTTCGTGAGGCAGAAATTCGCCTTCCACAGAAACAGTATGTTCATTAACCATTAGATGTAGGTGTGTGTAAGTGTAGCTCGAATACATATTATAAAAACATCCTAGTATATTTAGGATACTGGTGTTGTTACAAAATAAATGGATAAAAAGAGTTTAGGGGGTTGGAGAAGCAAAATAAAACAAAATAAAATAAGAGAAGACATTACCTTAAAATCGGGTAACTCTTTTTTGATTTGAGCCAAAGGATTTCTTGGGAATAATTATGCCCAATGTGAGGTAGTTAGGAGTATTAGAGGGAAGTTGTGAGAGTATTTGGGCAGAGGTTGGAAATTTCAAATGGATTGAAGGTGTGAATAAGGTGGTAGTGGTGGGGGCCTTTTATAAGAGGAGAGAAGGGGCACTCTTGGAAAGATTGAAATGTTACCTTATTATGAAATGCTTTTCAGATTATAAATGTCCCAAAATAATATATATCGAGGATAAGGTGATAAGGGTTCGAAATATACTCATGCAATAGGTTTTTGACAAGTTTAATCCTTGGATTTTACATTATATTTTCATTTTATTTAAATCATTAATTAATGAGGTAATTGCTCCATCATCATCGTGTCATAAATAATTAAATTTATTTAATGTCTAAAAATTATCAAAAAAAATATCATGATGCAGGAAATATTTTTAGATTTCTAATTAATATTTATAGTCAAAAATATGACTTGTATAACCCCATTTAAAAATTTCTCTAGTAAAACAACTCATGTTTGTGACAATTTTTATTTTAACATTAAATAAAAAGTTTTTAATGTCATTTTCCTATCAAAGGGGCTCCATGGGGTCCCCAAGTTGACCCATGGATTGACATGGTCAGCCATGACTCTTCCAATAGGGGTAGGATAAGTTTAAAGGGATTTTCATGTTTTTATAATATCATTTTTACCTTAAATTTTACTAATTACCTTTAATCGCGATTATTTAAACATAAAAGTTACTATTCATCAAAAATTATTTAATCCCATTGAACCGAAATTTACTTCCTAATGACAACCATGTATATCAGATTTTTGAAAATCAAATCACAGAAGTGGTAATGTTTCATTTAAATGAAAAATCAGTTTTTTAACTACCACTTAGTGGTTTCACTATTCATCAAAAATTGAAGTTTTTCAGAACAATGCCAAAATTTCACCCTAAGCTATAATCGATATTACGAATACAAAAATTTTGTCTATTCTACAAAATTCTAAAAATATAAGTTTCATTAATTAATTTTATAATTAATTCCCGCTATCCCAACAAATAGCGTGTTTTTAAGAAACTATATATTTCAAAAGATTGACAATTGTTTATGTCCAATTTCGAAGTGAAATTAATTCTAATGAAGACCATTGGATGAAATGGTAAAAATATATTCTAATTATACTCTAAAACCACTCAATAGTATAATTTATCACTATAAATTATTTTGATTAAAAAAGTTGTTTTTAAGTATTTTTCACTATTCATAAAAAAATGGATGTTCTCAGAAAATTACAAAAATTTCAACTTAGGATAATTTTGATATTCCAAATACAAAAACGAAGTCTATTTGGAGAGATAAAAATTATAAAATTTCAAAAATTAGGTATTACTATTCATAACAGCTACTTTGATTGGTTGTGGTGTGTGTTAGAACTCGAAGTTACGTAAAACACACGCTACTGTATTATTCAAAGAGAAGTGTACTATGGAAGCTTAGGCTGTTACAGTATAGGTTCCACTATCATGTATTTTAATTTGGGATTGAGGAATATATGTATTGTTCTCATAGTGACTAGTTAAGAACATGGGAAACCAATACCCAAGTTTCATATTTATAATTTTTATTAATAATTAACATTAATAATGGATTATTATTATGTTATTTTATAATTATTTTGTTCTAATACAAAATTTAATATCATGAATAAATTTTTATTTATACAACGAATCATGTCAGGGACACTATTGGTGGTGGTCTACTTAGTTATGTTCTCACACACTATAGATATATTTCAGTGGGATTATATCTCTATATTTTTCATACAGGTCAAGGAATGAGGCTTCATATATGTGAAGTAATGGGGTAACCTAATGGTAATTAAGATATGATACTACGACAATGATATGATTTTTATTTTAATGTATAGTTTTATCACAATTTTATTTATGTCTATTATATTTTTGTTCTAATAAAAAATATATTTTTCAATGTATGGTTTTATGAGAATTAGTTATATTATATTATTTCGTGATAGTTATTTGTATATCATCAAATTCTACAAATGGTAATCCCATGGAATTAATTAATGTGATCATATATATTAAATTTTTTTATTAATTTCACGACCCAACCTAAGACAAGGATCGATCCAAAACTACCCCAAGACTGCCTCCACAGTCTAGGGGGTGGCAACCATCATTGAAGGAATATCTAACAAAGGGAGGAATTTACCTAAGTACTCGTATAAACACACAAAGCCATCTCAGTGAATAAGTGCAGAGAGAGAGTAATAGATGCAACAAAACTATCAAGTAAACCAATACTATACAACCTCTATGGTGTACAAGAGAAAATCATTTAAAACTAAAAAGTAGTGGGAAAAAATACAGGCTCAACCCTAAATATGTACCAACACAACAAAATAGGAAAACTAAAATGATGAAAGATCCCTATTCAAGATCTCCAAGCAACGGCCATCATACATGGTCTAGAATACAAGGTATCCCTAAGATCCTCTGAAGTCATTACCAATGTATCCATCATCTACATAAGACACAACATGTGTAGGAAAAGCCCATATATGGGTGATTATATACATACCTAGTAGGGTACCCTAATATATAAAGTGGGAGTAGTAAGATATACAACAGGAATAGAAAGACAGTACATGCAAGATACAGTCTGAGAGAATAGATCAACCCATAGAAAGATAAATAAACCTCGTTCAAGATAAAGGGAATCAACACGGTTAGTATATGAACTACACATCATGTATTTTCCACCTATATTATGATAGTATACTCATGTAACCATGATAATATAGGCACGAAAGGCACATGGCAAACCCCGTGTGTCTTCGTATCTCATGGACCTAGAATAATGGTATGTATATAGAAGAATATATATATACATGCTAAATCAAATGAATCCAAAACGAGAGAGAAAGGGTATATTCATCTCAATGCTCATCAATAGATAAAGTGTCTCTAACAATTCTGAAAATCCATCAATGATACCCAACATAGGACACATCTACCCATAATCAACCATCCAAGTAAAACAACACCCCATCATTGTGCCTCATAGTAGAGTGAGTACAAAATTTAAGTAGGCAATCCAAAATCTAATTCATCAGAGTGCTTGACATATTTATGTATCCATAGAGTACACACACCCATATTGATGGGGGGTTCCACTCTAGTGTTACAAGGACTCACTCCCTATACTGATAGGGTTGTTCCACTTAGAATGGTAGATAACCCACACCCATACTGATTGGGGGTTATACTCAAAAGGTTAGGGACCCATGCCCTGGTGTGATAGGGGGTTATACTCTATTCATTGGGGATCCATGCTATATCTGATAGGGGGGTCTACTCAGATGTCGAGGACCCACTCCCTTGTACAACATGGGGTTCCACTCTGGCCATCGAGGACTGTGTCCAACCCAGTAGGGGGTGTTCCATACAGAAGGTAGTTATATAGGACCAATTAAAATGTTGACAGGAGGTTATACAATAGTGTCACAAAAACCCACTACCTATCTCTACTATAGAGTACAACTCCTTAGTCTCTAGAAATCCTCCCCGATCACTACCATTGTTGGGCGTCACCTCAATAAGCGCCCTTCCTAGTGTATTCCACATCATATCTCAAAAGAAACAAAAGAGGGAACCATTAGGTTTTATATAAAAAACACCTTAGGATATGATATTCACGAGCAAGAATCTGAGTCCCAATTAATGAGATACATAACCTTAATGTTTCTTAATAAAGAACCACGGGGTACATGACGTATGGGGGTACCCACACGACATGTGGTCCTGCTCCATCACATGGCCGTGTACTTATCTGGAACATAGGCCCCAACCCAGGTAGTAGTACACATCATGTAGGAGGACTACATGGAATGTCCAGAATAACCAGGACTGGTTTAGGTTCTACTGGTCATGTCCATGTACCAAACCCTGTGTCCCTGTACTAACCTCGTGTTTGTGTACTCAGGTACAAGGTCGTGTACTTAAACATGGAATCCCTCCGATGTGATCTATCACATGGAATTCTTATCCAGGGAAGGGTGTACATAGAGTGTGGGATGGATACATGCCTTTTTATCCTTATCTTTTCACAAACCCTAGCTACAACACTTAAGGATCTACGCTTTGTGTGTTCATCCTTGTACATGGTGTGTAGTTTGGTCTTCTCTAGAATCTCAAATCTACTTCCCATGTGATAAATATATCTATTTAACCATAGAAACTATATCATTTTCACTAAAAAATATCTTAGTTTGATATACCATTTTTTACCATCGTTTATCATATATCGTTTCCTGTAATTCATTAGGGGTTTTGTCGTCCAACCTGTATGTAGCGTACACCACTGAACCATCCTTCATCAATGATTTGTTCACCGATATTTAAAATGACCATACAAGTCCTAAAAAAATCCTAGATCTATAATTTATTCACCAATAATATCTTCAAATATCATTCCATCATGATTCAAGGGGTTTGATCATGCTTGGTACCTCCTAACAATGTCGAACTGGGAGCACAGGGTCCTATTGGTTATGAACACGAATAGTATTTGGGATCAAGGAAAAATAAAAATGGTTTAACCATTTTTGTAAAGGAGTTCATATACTATGATCAAGAGTGGTGATACTGGGGTTATTAAACAATTCAAAACCCAATTTAATCTAGTACATAGGGGCATGCTACGGGTTCAATTGGTGAAAATCCAAGAAAAGGGATTGATCTTATAAATCTATTTTATCAATGGTATGTAAAATAAATGATGATTTCTACCTTGAGGATGGATCATTCAATATCAAATAATGCATCTAATAATTATTTTAAAGAATTATTTGTGTTCACTACACCCTGATCTGCTTTGATTCGGCATTTCATCGTTTTCAAGGTGACATTCCAATGAAAGAGGAATAAGGAGCTCCAGAATCATCCTAGGGATTATGTAGCTGACGCTAGATGATTCAACATGGTAAACATTTATAGAAGATTCATTTAGTTATTAAATAAGTTAGTCAACAAATTAATTAATTAATTAATCTACTTAACATAACACTAATGATCGAGGAGTAAGAATGACCCACGGTAACCCATGTTATATCATGGATAGGATAAAAACAATGTTCTAGACTCAACCATGGCCTCTGATTTCTAATCTGATCTTCATTTTATGAGTTATCCCATTCAACTTAAGAATTTTCATGTACACAATATGAGATATATTTTATATTTCTATAAATTTTATTTTGGGAACACTAGGCCTCAGAATTTAATTTCATCTCAGTATCTTGCCCTTTAAATATATATAGAAATATTTCAAAGTTGTATAAGGAAACAAAGGGTCTCTACATCACTCCCTCCTTCATGATTTTTCCCAAAAAAGACTATACAAAAAAATCAGTATATTGAGATTGCACTAGGATCTCCCATTCCTATGATCTCTCCTGCATGTTCTTGTTCTGGAACAACACATAGACTAAGGGGTGGTCCATCCATGTAGGATCCTATCATGTTGATCCACGATATCCATCAGGTTCTCTACAATGGTGCATCCATCCACGATGTCTTGATCCCCCTATTTGATAACATGCATAGTTTTATGCTCTTAGCTCTTTATCTATGCCATGTTGAAGAAAATGTGCACCCACCCTAGCTATGGAGGTAGGGAGAGGCAGTAAGCAACATCACCAACCCTCTGCACAATCTCAAATTGTCCAATGAAAATCGACGATATCTTTCCTCCCCAATCGAACCTACGAAACCCTATTTATGGGGAGTATAATAAGAAGATGTAGTCTCCATAATCTAACTCGAAGAACCTAATATGGCGACCTGTATAAGATTTTTCTCCACTATAGTCCTTCCTCATCAATTCAAATATGACCTAGACTTTCTATATCACCGCTTACAACATATTTGGGACAACAAGATATGTATCTCCAATATCTTACCAACATACTGGTGTCTTGAAGTTCTCCCATATATGAATTCCAAAGGTTCCATGATGATATTAGAGTGGTATACACTGTTGTATACAAACTCTACCAAGGGAATGTGATCCTTCCAGCTCCGACCGAAGTCTAACATGCATGACCTCATAATATCCTCCAACACATGGATTATGTTCTCAATCGTTCCATTATTCTGTGGGGTGAAATTTTTTACTCATCCCCATTTGGCTACCAATTTATCCTATAGGCCTCTCCACAATCATTATATAAACTTCTTGTCATGATCATATACAATCTCCAAGGGAACCCCATGTAGGGGAATGACCCCCGTATGTACAACAGCCCCAAACTCTACTCCCTGAGGGAATGTATGTGTTATAAATATTTGAATCATTATACTATCACCGATATGGGATAATAGACCTTATCTATGTATGGAAGCCCATTCAAAAAGTCCAGGGATATTCCATCCCACTTCCACTATGGCATATCAAGGGACTACCACAAAATGGATGGAACTTGGTGCTCAACACTCACTTATTGAAAGGTGAACTAAGAGATGAACTCACCTATGCTTCATCTCAATAAAGTCCACCTAAACTACCACTAAATGTCTCTATAAATCATCCACACACTAAGATGAAAAACTAGAAGATAAGTGTGTAACTCTTGTATCAACTCCTCGTGCATCTTGATTGGGACCAATATCCATCCGTGAAAAATCATGATGCAATTCCCTACAATAGAATATCTATTAGGTGATTCCAATATTGTTATCTAGTAATAAAAGGCCTCAAAGTATATTTACCCTAGTTGGGAATCTCTCACCTTCTTCAGTAGAGGAGGAGTCAGTACCATTGATTGTAGAAACTCTACACCCTTCTACTCTACCGGGGCCAGTTTTAAGGAGGCGAACTGCTCTGAAGCCTCCATCATTAAGAGAGTCTGGAACTTCTTGCTATAGGAATCTACTATAAAATTTCCCTTTCATGGAGTATAGGCTATATCTAATTAATAGTCCTATATGAATTCTAAACAACATCATTGTCTCAGGTTCATGTCTCTCTATGTGAATATGTACATGTGACACTTATGTTCTGAGTAAAGCACAAATCATTCCCCAAGAAGGTGTTGTATCCACATCTTTAAGGAAAATTATACCACATATAGATATAGGTTGCGATTTACAAAGTTCTTCTCATGGAGTCTCAATTACCTTGACTTATAATTGATAACTACCTTTCACTGAATCAACACGAAACCAATCCCAACTCCCATGGAACTGATATACACTATATACTCCACACCCTCCTATGGTAGTCTCAACAATAGATCACATGTCAGACTCATCCTCAACTCTTCCAAGGACCTATAGCACTACTTAAACCGTGAAAATCGGTGACCTTTCCTCATTAGAGTTGTCAACGGGGCTTCAATTTTAGGGAAGTTTTCCATAATCCTGTTATAGTACCCCAACAAGCCACGAATGATCTGCACATATGACACACTCTTGGGTGGACCCCATGAAATAATTTCATCAATATTTTATATGTAAAAGGATAAACCCTGATAATAATTAAATTCCCTAGAAATTGAACCTCATTATTCTTAAATTGGTACTTTTATAGTTTCCCATAATTCTGGTTCTCTCAAAGTAAATCACGAATCATCCTTAGGTTTTCTGCATATTCCTCCCATAATGTAGAGCAGATGAGTATTTCATCGATGAAGACAACCAGAAACTGGTCCAAGAATGGATGGAAAACCAGATTCATCAGATCTGTAAACATGGTAGGGGCATTGTTTCCTACAATAAGAATCACTAAGAGCTCACAATGTCTCTATCGACCTAAGAATTCCATCATTGGGATATTTGCCTCGTGCATCCTCAACTTGTGGTAGACAGACCTAAGATAAATATTCAAGAACTATATCAAATATCATAAATAGTCTAAGAGATTTCCAATAATCACCAAGTAGAACTAGTTCTTTATCATGGCCTAGATTTGTTGATGAAAATCCATGCAATGCCAAAAAATCCCAATCACATTTTTCAAAAAAAAAAGCATTGGAGGTTCTCTAGGGGACATAATGTATATGATAAAAAATTTCTATATAAGGTCATCCCACTAAAACCAAAACTCCTAGATCATGGTAGGGTCCATATAATATTACAAAAAGATACCAGAGAGGTCCCAGGATGCATGTCAATGAAAAACTCTATCTCCTGTCTTGAAGGAAGTCCAAGAATTCCCTCTTGGAAAACATCCATATGATCCTCCAAAAATAAATGATCATAGATGTCTAATCATCTTGTTGTACCAAGGGATATACTTGATAAATAATTTTTTATGGTATGCATCATCCTTCTTTAAAAAAATACTTTCTTTGCAATTATATCTCTCTCTCCAAAAAAGGATAATCTCATCCCATTAGTGCATAGACATCTGACTTGTTTATGACGATAGTCAATATAAACACTACTGAAAATCTGGCCTTTATCAATGCGATTAAAAGTTATTCATCATCATTATAAAATCATTGATTATATAATAAATGTTAAAGAGTTATCTATAACAACACTCATTGAATGACCTGATAAATGGCCCCATTAATAGTGCTACCAAAAAGTGTTGATAAAGGGGGACTTTATCAGCGCTTTTTTTAGCACTGATAAAGGGGGATATTATCAACAATTTTTTTAGAACTATTAAATTCCACCTTTATCATCATTTTTTATTATTGTTAAATACCCCCTTTAACAGTGCTAAACAAAATAATGATAAAGGACCCACCAATAAAGGGTATAATTTTGATTTCCTTGCCCCCTTTTAACAGTGCTTCCCACCCCTATCAGTTCTTCCCCCATCCCTTTATCATCACTTTAGTTAATCTCATCACTAGAGTGCACCCCTGCCTCTATAAATCATCAAACATGATACCTCTAGTTTATAAAATATCGGCTTTTCCACGCCCCAATACTGTTTTGTTTAATTTTTATGATATATCTATATATTTATATATATTTCTACATATTCTTTCCATATGTTTATATATTTTTATATATATGTTTATATATATTGATATATATTTTTAAATAAATATTTATGTATATATAATTTTAAAATGGATATTAACTATAAAAACCATTAAAACACATTAAAATGTTATGAATCATTGAAAACCCTAAAACCACTAAAAACCATGAAATGACCATAAATTCTGATCTAAGTGTCTGTTTTGGGTCCACAACCAGTAAATTTAAAGCTCATGAAATTATCTTCATTATGATATGTAGTACAGGCTGAGAAGACATTTAGATCAAAAGTTATATCCAATTGAATTTTATGAAATTGTGGTACCCTGACTAAAAACACATTTTGGAGGAATTTTGGGCATTTTTTGGGGTTTAAAAAACAAAGTGTGTAGAGCTTAGTCTTAGAACCTATGTGGCATAAATATCACATTATAATTTGATTTAATATGTGTTGGATACCAAATGGAGACCCATATAAAAATTTATGGCAGCTGAAATTTAAGTTTGATTTACGTTTTATTTAAAACTGTAATATATTTTTTCCTTTGATTATCACATTATTTGAATATCATATTATTTTATCTCATTTCATAACCTTTTATTTTACTGGTTTTGGAGAAGAAATGGACTCCCAGATCAAATTTTATGGTTTTTTTAGGGTTATAGGGTTTCTTAAAATTTTATGGGTTATAATGATTTTCATAGTTATTATCAGGTTTTTGGGATTTTTTGGGTTTGTAGTTATTTTCTAGAGTTATAATCCATTTTAATTAAATATATTATATATAATATGTAAATTTCTATTTAACCTTATCTACAAAAAAATTAAAATATATATATTATATTTATATCAGTATAAATATATAAATATATAATTTTTAATGTTTATTTAAAATATACCCTTTATCATTGCTTTTTTAGAAGCGCTGATAAATACCCTTTTTATCATCAAGTTGTTACTAGAACATATAAAGGGAATCCATTATTAGAACGTTTTTACAAGCATTGATAAAAGTCCACCTTTAACATCACCATTTTTAGCTCTTAAAGGCCCACCTTAAAGCACATTTTTTAGCATTGAGAATGGGGGTTTTAAGAGTGCTTTTAGCTAGTGCGATTAAAACCCTAGTCCTAGATAAACCCAATTTTTTTGTAATGGGGATAAAACTATGGGAAAAACGCATACCTAAGATAATTTCATAGGTTTCCATCATGATTAACAAAAGTTCCCATTTGAATATCTCTTCCCCATGTGATATCTTGCACTACAAGAAGATAAAATATAAAGAAGAAATGTTCCATGTAGGAACCTCAAGATTAAGTTGGTGGGATAATTTGTCAACTAGGTTCTCTATATCTCACACCCAGATTGTATAGATAAAGTAATTACTAGCACGAATATTTACCAATAATAAAGCAATTTTAGAATAAACACAGATCATATCTCTAACCGTCTCATGCACTAAGGGATCACAATCCTCCAAAGCCTACATATATCAGAAACAACAATCATCAACTCCATAATCCTGATGTGGGACACATAGTGGTGGTGGGGGTGGAAGGATATCAACTATTTCCCCCCCAACCAATTCTTCTCTTTCTCTTCTTACAATT
Organism: Viscum album; assembly: GCA_963277665.1. NCBI lineage: Eukaryota > Viridiplantae > Streptophyta > Magnoliopsida > Santalales > Viscaceae > Viscum > Viscum album. The sequence continues at coordinate 1,878,582,725 of OY728137.1, read as the reverse complement.
ATTCCTCCCTAGGGACCATCCTGTCCTCATGTGGAAGATCCCTGATCCTGACACTACATCTACCATGACATTGCATCAAATATCTACCTATGCTACTTAACATGTCTGGTTAAGAAGTCTTGTACCATGTGACCTCACACATCACAATTAAATAGATAATATTCTATATGCTTACCTAGTTCTTTAAACTTCATATAACCATGTAACTAAGTCCGATCATAGGGATGTATCCTATGTCAAGATCCTAGTGCCAAATGTCTTCTAGATGATCAAGATGGGCCGACATTGTGGTGGCCATAGGCATCTCTGTGTGTCTAGAATCCCTATGACACAAATATCACTGTCACTAGTTCCCAATCCAAAACCCTGACATAGGTGGGGATGCACAAGGTAACCATACTGGCATGAATCTCTCTATGGAGTTCCAATTTAAACTCATGTACTTCGAAGTAGCCTTCATGAATTATTTCAATGGAGTACTACATAAGGTATATGAATCTTACCTCATACTCATCCACCATCATTACTCCATGATGCATCTATAGAATATCCTAAAGAAAAACTAAGAACAAAATGAGGGGTAGTAATACTCATCGAAAAACTATTGTATGTCGGTCCGCGAGATTGTTTACTCATCATAAATCTATGTAACAAAGACCCACCAAAGGTCAGCTATTCCGTAAAAAAATATAGATACTAGTAAAACAAACTAACCCATTGGGTTATGAATAATCCTACTGATATGGACCAAAAATTATAGCCAATCCCTCTCCCACATGAGAATCTAGCTCGCCGTGGGTCCTCAGTGACCTTTGGTGCGAGAACTCGGGGAGTTCGATAGGACTGCATGCATCTGCATCCTGCTCTGCTGGAATGATCTACTTGTCAACATGCGGAGGAACTTCTACCTTTCCATATGGAGGAAGGGGTTGCAAGATGGACCATGATCTAAGGTCTCATCGCTCATAGGATCTTTTTCATGATCCAAAACAGGTATATAGACTCATTTTCATTTTAGAGGCATTACTAAGATTTATCAAGATGTACCATTGTCATATGAGAATATATATATATATATATATAATTTGGAGTTGAATTAAGAAGGATATTCAAATATTAAATTCTATATGATACATGTACCATTGATCCCTAAAACCAATGTCTTGGTATGCCTAGTAAAAAAATAGGCAGTGAAGTTCTTGGTGAGTGGATACATCGACTTCTCACACAAACACTAGATTCCATGATCAGAGAGAAAAAATATAGACACTTTGAAATTGTTTCCTTAAACCTAAATGAATCATTTTAAAGGGATTACTTCAAAAAAATTCCCACCTGAATGAACTTCCTCTGATACCAATCTATCATTACCCGAACCTAGTCAGTGCTTCATCCAAAACTACCCAAATCCTTCCTATATAGTCCAGGGGTGGAAACCACCATTGAAAGAATATCTAACATGAGGATTCCTTTTACTAATTACTTGTATGCACACACATATACATCTCAATGAATACATGTATAGGGAAGGAGTGAAATATGAAATACAACTATCAAGTAAACCAAGTATGCATAACCTCTAAGGTGTACAAGAGTACAATAGTAAAAACTGAAAAGTAAAGGGGAAAATTATATGCCCAACCAAAAATATGTCCCAACCTAACAATATGGAAAAAGTAATGTACTATGAGATCCATACTTGAGATCTCTAAGATATGACCACTGCATTTGGTCTAGAATACAAGGTATCCATAAGCTTATACAAAGTCACCACTGACCAATCCATCATCTCCAGAAGACAAAAAACGTGTAGGAAAATCCCATATATGGGGGAGTATATACAAACACAGTAGTAAACCCCAATAGCTAAAGGGGGATAAGTAAGAGATACAATAAGAATATAAATATACTATATGTAAGATACAGTAAGAGAGAAAAACTCAACCCAAACCAAGATAAATTAGCCTTATCTAATCACAAGGGGCTCAACATAGTGAGTGGATGAACTAAAATTAAATTATTCACCAACTATTGGTGGAGAGTAAACTCATCCAACCATGATAAGATAAACTAATAAATCACATGGCATAGCTCGCACATCTTCACCTCTCATCAAAGGAGATTTACAAAATAAAAGCGTATGAAAATGGAAGAATATATATATATATATATACTCAGTAAAAAAATCTCAACTAAGATAGTAAAGGGATCTTTGTCTCTTTTCTCATCCCTCGAATACGAGTCAATCAAAGTTATAAAATTCCATCAATGATGCCTAACATATCAATCATATGACCACGTGTAAAAATCCATGTAAAACAACACATTATCATGGTTCCGCATAGTATATTGAGAAAAAAATTAAAGTAGAGGACCGAAACCCTAATGAAGTAGGTGGGTTCCACATTATATGTATCTACAGAGGACCTACTCTCATAAGGATGGGGGGTTCCACTCTATTATCACGAGGATGCATGAATTATGCTGATAAGAGGGTTCCACTCGGTATTGTATAAGAACCATTCATATACTGATGGGGTGGGGGGTTCCACTATATAGGTCGAGGAACTGAATCAGAGTGTGAAAGTGGGGTTACACTCTATTCATCAAGGACCCACAAGCTATTTTATAAGAGTGTTACACTCTAATATCAAGGATATGCGACCTAGTACAATAGGGAGGTTCCACTCTGGTCATTGAGGACCCACACCCTACCTATTACGGGGTTCTACTCGTAAGGTGGATTTGAAAACCTATGCCCATGATAATGGGGGGGGGGTCTAGTCCAGTGTTGCATGGACCTACTGTAAAGCTATACTAGAGGGTAAAACTACATAGTGTCTGCTAATTCTACCTAATCATTCCCATCATCTATTTCCACCACAATAAGATTTGTTCCCATAAAATTCCAAATCATTTCTCTGAAGACATAAAGGTGGCATCTATCATGTTCTATGTGAAAAAAATACCCTGTAGAGGCAACACATGGGACAAAATATGAGTCCAAATGAAGTAGATACAAAACCCTGATGTTTTCTAACAAGGAATAAATTGGTACACAATGTGTGAGGGAACCCACATAATAGGTGGTCCATCTCCATTTTCTGGTTGTCTCCCTGGTCTAAACAGATGTCCCAACCTATGTAGTATTATACGCTATGTAGGTGGAATACACTGCGTGTACATGCTAACTGAGACCATGACATGTGATGTTTGATGTGGCTGTGTATCAGACCCTATGTCCATATGCTGGCGTTGTTTCTGTGTATGTGGACATTTATCCATGTACATCCACATAGAATCCCACCCATGTGATCCATCAAACTAGTTTATTATCCAGGAGAGGGGTACACGATGTTTAAGAGGGATACAAATGGTGTCATCCTTATCTTTTCCCAAATCCTAGCTGCCACACTTACGGGGATATAAGACGTGTGTTCATCCTTGTACAAAACGTGTAGTTTTGTTTTAGTTAAAACATTGAATCTTATTCCTATGCATTATATCTATCCATTTCTCCATATATACCACCTTATTTTACCTGAAAATATTGGATCTAATCCAGATCTACCATTTCTAGATGTCGTTCTCTAAAAATTGGATCTCATGGTTTGTCGTGGGTTTCCCCATTCAAACCTTATGCACCACACATCACTACCCCTTCCTTCAACAATCATTTGTTCACTGATCATTAAAATGAACATTATCCTCTCATAAAAATCCTAGATCTATGTTTTATTTGTAGATATTGTCCTCACACATGAATTCCTTCATGATTTTAAGGTTCAAATTAGGCTCGATACCACTCAAAAATGTCGAACTAGGACTAAGGGGTCCTACCAGTGATGAAAAAAAGAATATTTGGGAGAATGTCACCATAAAAAGGTTTAACCATTTTTTATATGTGTTCTTGGACAACAATCAAGAATTGTGATGTCAAGGTTATAAGATAATTCAAAATTCAATTTAATCTGGTAGGTAGGTGCATGCTGAGGATGAAATTGGAATAGATCCAACAACACAGATAAATCTTCTCAATCCATTTAATAAAAATAGTGTAAAACAAAAATGTACCATTCCTACTTGTAGGTTGTATGTTTATTCATTAAATAATCCATCCACCAAAAAATTTAAGTCATTTCATTAGTTTTATCTCGATCTATTCTGATCCGGTTTTTCATCACCATCCACGGTGATTCTCCAAAGGGGGAAGAAGGAGATATGGAATCCCTTTAGGGTTTATAAGGATAATGCTACTTGATTCACCATGGTGATTAATTTTTAAGCAATTAATTTTGTTTTAAAATGAATTAATGAATGAATTAATCCACTGAATGTATTGCCAATGAGTGATGAGTCTGAACACCCTACACCAACCCATTTTATGTTTCCAATAGGGTAAAAACTATGTTATATGCTCAACCATGGTCTTGGATTTCTGATACAAGATTACATTTAATATTTATGATTTTTTATTTAAGAAGTTATGTTCATGAAATATAAAACATAATTAATATTTTTATAAAATTAATTTTGAGCACACCTGTTCTTGGAATTATATGCCGTCTCAGCTCATAGCTCTAAAAATATATATAAGAATATTTAAAATTCTTACAAAGGAAAACCTGAGTCTCTAAAGTTATTTATCTATTATTATATTCTTTCATATATAAGGTATATTCTTCCAAATAAATATTACCATACCCACACTATTAGTCTACAACATTTGGAATGTGATACTCTAGCTTATGATATATAAATAGTGAATGAGTCAGTGATATTATAATTATTTTGATGTACTTTCTTGGAAAAACCATGGATTAGTTGAGTTGGGGACACCTTCAAAATTAAAGTTCTCATCCTTATATACTAGAGGTTGCTAACCTGTGATAAGAGTAGATGATGAACTTTGGCGTGGCTACACTCTCAGTATCATAATGGGAAATACCAATTAAATAACAGAAATATCATAGAAAATAGATAATTATAGTATATATATGGAATTATAACTACATGATGACCATAATGAAATGAATATACACCCATGATATCTAAAATAAATAATTTATGTCACACATCATATACATTATAAGTGATCTCCCACTCAAATCATCATATAAAAAATAAAAATATAAATAGGATTTAATAAGAGTTTTAACTAAAAATCCCTAAACCTATCCTAGGTCCCATCTCCAATCCCATTCGAGATACATCATCAATATCACTTGTATAATATATACTCATACATATAATGAAAATATAATCTATATATGTCCACTATGGTATCCATGTAGTTTTTAGAATAAATCTTTATAGTCTACAAATAACGGTGTCCACAATATATATTACGATATACCGATGTTTGTGTGAGAATAAAAATAATTATATAACACCAATAATGATTTTTTTGAGGTATTGAATATAAACTAGGACACCTAGACATAATACCTCACAACCTACTGATAATTCCACTGAATCAATCCAGAATTCCGAAGAGATAAGTACTCAACCAATCTAATAGTTACATATATAGGAATTACCTTAAGGTAAAGGTATAACATATCATTTCCCATGTAAATTGTTATATGTTATTTAGATCACAAGACAACTATAACTGTAGAATCTTTGAGGATTTGGGTAATTGGTAAAAACATAGTGATATACAAAAAAATTTAAATTTTAGAGTGTTATATCAAACTAAAATGTTCTCCCCCAAACACCAACCTTTAACATTGTATATCACAAGAACAAAATCTCCTAGAAACTGTAAATAAATATCTTACAGGAAATGAACCCCCACATTTATTATTTATTAATAGTCTAAAGAAAATAAATTAACAAACTTTTCATACATAGATCAATTCCTAACTCCCTATTAGCATCTCTCATATCTTATACATCTCATTACATGACAGTGAAATATGATATATTCACCCAAACATGGCCCAAAACACCCATACCATTATACATAACTCACCAATCATCATAGAGTACCCCCTAAATACCATATATTGACTATCAAATATCATCCATGAGGGATAATTACCCTTTGTTTTTGATGAATCAACCAACTTCCTCACCCATAAAAATCATACGACTACCCTCGCCATTATGAGGATCATAAATCTCATAGGTCGTACTCAACTTTATTATGAAGAGATATACCAAAATATCATATTGAATCTCAAACTTTCTCTAACCACTCCAATTATGGCTACAATATCTTGGTATATAAACAAGACCCTCCCATGCAATTAAGAATAATGAAAATTACATCACTATGAAAACACATAAACACACTCCTTGATCACCAAACCATTATTTTAAAGCTACCGAAATTTTTACCTAAATAACATTCCTTAATAATGATCACAATTATCTTAAATATAGATCTTATGTACCTTATATCATATCCTTCCATTCACTCTCTATTGATTTCTATCGAACAAAACCACCATGATTATCCAATCTTCTAAACCACCGTAATGGAACATGCTTCAATGAGAAGTTTCCTAACTACAATGATATAAGGTCATAGGTGTGATTAATTAATTGGTTAAGAATGATAAGTTTTGAATTTGAGGCTCTGGTTATGGGGTTGTGTTTCTTTGGGTTTAGGATTCAGTTTAGGGTGTTAAAAAAATATTTTTTTTGGAATTTGTGAATGGAAATTGAGGTTTATTAGTTTTAATATAATTGAATCTCCAAAAAGTTAATCTCTTTTAATTATAATAGTTAACGTTAGTTTTAGTTGTATTTTATTTTTTTGGGGATATCGGAAGATAATGGAAGAGTTTGAAGGGAGGGGGATGGAGAAGGGGGAAGACCCCTTACGTCTATGGACCATTGGGTACCATGTTTCCCTTGATAGGGTACTTGGTGGGGCTCTCAGTTTTCGAGGTGGTTATATTTTGAACTACAAGTATGACTCCCCATGTACATGAATATCTCTTAGTTGAATGAATTATAACAAATATTCCTTTACATAAATTCCCAATACCTTTTAGGTTTATAATTTTATATAGTTAGGTCAAAACATTAACTAACAAAACAAATTTCATTATAAACTAATGTTAATTCTCACCATTATATATTAAACTTTTAAAAATATAATATTTATGAAATATCTACCATATATTCTACTCACATGATAATCTTATAGAAACATATAATATATTACATTTTTTATAACCTGGGGAAATAGAAAAATAATAATATGGTTAGATTAGATGCTTAGTGATGGTAAAATAATGAAATAAAAAAATAACATGGGTATTAATTAGAGAATAAAATAGGATTATGAAACTAAGAAAAATATTATAAATAAATGAGTAATAACATGATCACAATTTCATGAATAATAATTTGAAAATTTGGTTACATTATAAAAAAAGATACATTAATAAGTATATCACCAAGGTTTATCAAAGGTATCAAAAAAGCAGATCAGTGAGGTCATTCACCAAGGTATCATAAAACATTAAAGAGGAATTCTAATATGGTATCATGAAAAGTTAATCTATATATATTAGTTAATTACCCATTTCATTAGAGTGCTATAAAGGCACACCAATTATATTACTAAGGTTGTTCACCTTGGTATCATAATACAAAACCAAGTTTAGAAGTCATGGTATCATCAACATTTCATGTCTAGAGATTAATTATTTACCCAATTATTTATAATTCTATCATGGAGCACCCTTATTATATCTAACATGATGTGTGGAACATAATATAAATCAAACATAATACAATAAAAGAGTAATTATCCTAAGAAATAAATGGTTTATAAGACTTTGCACAATATAATCATAATATATCCATAGAAATAATATGTATTGTCTTATAATATAATATCATAGAAATGAATTGAGGTTATTTATATAGATATAAAATACCTTTTTTGAGTCATTTTGAAACTGCCTTTGGAAATATGAACTATCCTTGATCATTTAAAAAAAATATGTTATAAAAATGAGAGAGTGAGAATTTCTATTTGAAGCCTTTAATTCAGAGAAAAAATGTTTCATAGGGAATAAAAGGATGACGGAAATATGTGTTTTCATAAATGAAAAACACAAAAAGTTATTTTAAGTAACATTTTTTACATTATCATAACAAGATGACGTTACAGGTCAGAGTTAAAATTTATTCTTAAAAGAGTCAGTTTCAAATATTGGGAAAATTTATTTTGACAAAGAATCATCATTATATGATCCTTGGAAATAGGTAAAGGTTGTTAAAAATAATTTATGTGTGTGTGTGGGGGGGGGGGGGGGGTTGAGTCCATATGAAACATTTGATTTTGAATGTATGTAAAAACTTTTTAATACTAGGAAATATATTTGTTGAAAACCCACATCATAAATTATGTAATAAAAATCATTTATAAGAGATAAAAATGTAATTATGTAGGTATCATGGTATGAAACATAATTAGGTTTCTATTTTTAAATGATATTATTCACATAAAATGGAAAATAAGGATAGGGATGAAAAACATCATTAAAGGCGATGTGATTTTTCCTTAAAAATGGTATAATTTTTGGGAAAGAAATTTATCAAGGTAAATGATTTTAATTAAAAATAATTTTTCTATATATAGGATTAGAATGTACCATAAACTAAAATCACCTGGTGTAATATACCAATCATGGAAGAAATAAGTTCAAGAAAAATCAATTTAACTCAATGATGTAAATTGGGTTAACAAAAACCCTAACATATTTTGTATCATTTGCATTGATTCCCATATGAAGAAGGAACACAATATGTATATTAAAAACCCATAAATTGTATAATTTTTAAAAAATTCAACCATTTCATATTAATCACACCTTACTAAAGACATTAAGGTGAAAAATAATAATTGTGTCTAAAGAAAATAATTTTGAGACAAAGAACCCTTTATATTAATTCCAAAATTTCCACTAAAGCACATGAATATATTATATAATAATAAAAAAATATAATTACTTATTTTAATTTTTTTCATATCTATAATATTTTATAAAAATAATTCATAATTGTTATTCACATTTATGTTAATAAGATATTTTTTTATTTTCAACATTGGTTGTGAGAAACCTTGATCATTTTGAACATGTTTCACAATAGTGGTGTGCTTATTCCTTATTCTAAAAAATATTATCATTACAAGTAATAATAGAAACTAAAATTTATGTCTTATAATTATTTATAATGTTATAATTTCCTATTTTGGTAATTATTCATGATGAGGAAGTTGATGATGGGGTAGCTTCGGAAATTTACTATGAACGAATTGAGTTTTCATAATTAATTATTTTAATAATTATATTTAAATTAAAAAACACGAAAAATAATTATTTATATAATTATATATTATATTATGTTTCTATATCCATCCTTGAATGAATACTATAGCATTGTTCATGTTGTTGGTTAAAATGACCCAACTAGAACTTGCACTAATGTATGTGAAATTATGGAAATATATGAGATTATATTGATATAATATTATTATCAAAAAATTATAATGACATTATTTACATGTAAATTAGATTATCAATGAAAATTTATAAGTGTTATATGAATAAGTAAATTGAAAAATATGTTGTCCCTTATAAATAAATCACTTTTCATCTTAGTATCTTTATTTTAGGTGGCTAGTCTTACAGTGATCTGTTATTTAAAATATTATTTTTATAATTCATATCTTATATTTAAAGAAAAAAAATGTCAAATAAATAACATATATATTCACTAAATCCATTTCTATAACAAGACTTGAATGGCGGTGATGAAAAACGAAACATGTCTTTCGTGGAGGTGGTAGTCCGCACATATGCACATGTACTGTTCTCATTTTTTTGATTGAATAAGTATAGAATAAGTAATGGTTATACCATTTATATAATAACATTTAATTATATTATTTATACTAATACTACTATTTACATATGGTTAGAATGTGTTCATAGGAGGTTGGATGATAATGATAAATAAAGGATTTTAAAGTGTAATTAAGCCTTATGTTTTGGATTTTGATTTTCTATTAAAGTATCCTTGTGAAATATATTACTTGAGGAACAACGGTGAGGCTAAAAGGTTATAAAAATGAACAATAGATGCATAATATGGGAATTTGGTAGTGTTTTTTGGTAAATTTTAACTTGGTGTGTATTTTAAAATGGGTGGAAGTTATCTCATTTTTAAGTTGAAATGACAGATAAATATTTGGAAAAGAATATTGGATAAGGATTACGAATGGAATAACATGAAATGAGTGTTATTTTTTTTATATTATTAAAAAACATAATAGATAATTAACTTTAAATAGCTCAACTTAATTAAAAATACACAATATTTAGGAAGGTATGGTTCATTAAAAATAACTTATTTATAGTAATAATTAATATTTACCATTATAACAAAAAGTTATACCGAAAAATTAAATTTACCTCATAACATAAATTTAATGTACTAATTAAAAATAGTAAAATAAATTTATAGGATTCAATTTCATAATTTGATAAAAAAATATAAATATATATAAGTGTTCATAATGCATAATTGTTTTATGGAACATGTTTCTTTTATGGATAAAATATATTTATTAAATTCTTGGTAATAATAATTTGAAGAATTTTAATTTATTTTATTTTATATCATATCAATATATTAAATTTAAATCATTATTTAAAAATAATTTAATAAACTTTATTTCACATGAATAACAAATTTTTTTAAGAAATTATATTTTTATGCATAAAATAATTTAATTTTTTATTTAGCTATATTACTTGATTTTTTTCAATACATTAGTATATAGATAATTTAATTTATTTTTATTTCTATATCTATTTCATAACTCGATTACATATATATTTACTTTCATATTCATCATGTACATTTTAAAATTTATATAATGTTATGTGGTTTTTTGGTTCAGTATTTCTTATGAAGAAATCTATTGAACATATTATGTTTTGAAGGAAAATATATTTTTTAAAATCTCTGGGTGTAACATTATCCCCCTTAAATAAATTACTTCCTCGAAATTATAATTTTCAATCCCTAATAATTTTTTTGAGGGTATCTAAAATATAGGTGAAACTGAAGATATATTATCTAATGAGGAATGTATCTTAATATCTTATGTATAACTTCGAAAAAATTATTTTAGCTTCGATGTGTTTATATATATATATATATATATTCATTTTTCTGTAACAACTTGTTTTTATATGATTTATATTTCTACACACAAATAATCTTGTTGTTCCATTGAGAACTTACCCTATGTTCATCTTCATACATTCTTGACACATATAAAATTTAATGTTCTTTTCTTTATCATATTTTTCAACTAAATATACCTGAAACTCCATCCTAATCTTCTTTGGTGTGTTTGAAAACTCCAATATGTTAACATTTTTAATAATTATTCTTGTTCATTTTTCCAGAAATATTAACAATATTTCGCCCAATATTTAATATTTTTTTATTTTTCTTGTTTGGAATTTTTTTCCAATATTTTATGGTACTGATTGAAAACATGATTCCCTCATTATTTTTCCATTATAAAATTAAAATAGAGCTAATATAAATGATTACCCGTTAACATTAAAAGGAAATTATTCTAAGATGAAAAATTCACCATCAAAATATCTCACCCTGGAAAATTATTACATTAGCATTCATCTCAACTTAAATAACTCCTAATTTAATATATTTTTATTTAGGTTTAATTGTATAATATTTCAAATTAATTAAAATAATAGATCCTTCATGATGGATTGACATATATTGCGATTAACAAAAGAATATCCCCTAGGAGTGTCTAGTCTGGTGCATTATCATTGGTCTACTCATCATGCTGCAGATTAACAACTGAATTGTTACTTAACCAACCTTTTTCTAGGTGATTACACATTGGTGTATATTTTTCACAACTATATCCACATGATAGTACCTAGAAATTATTGTAATTGTTGGGATAACCACACAATCTCTACTTAATTAAAACATTATTATTTTCTTCTATACATTTACATATTCCATAGACTTATAACTAGGGTTTTAACTATTTTTTTCTTATCAAAACCCTCTAAAATATTCAATATTTACTATAATAACCTATAGGGTTATCTATACATTTGAAAATATGATAATCCATAATTTATCAACCCTTAAAATATCCCCAAATAACATCATAAACTCTAAAATTATCTTAAACATACTCTGATATCATCAATAACTTCCCATATATGTGATAGTATCACAATTACATGAATTTTTGAAAAAAATGAAAAACCTACCTTCCTAATACATTTTAGTTCTAGATTTTTAAATACCTAGGATGATAAATTTTCTAACAAAACCCTTGAATTTTTTAACAAGCAGATATTCATCCCACTATATAAGTTAACACTTAATCAATAACAATACATAAACATATTTTATAAATTCTCTACACATTATAATATTTGATACATATCATGTGTATTAATTTTATTCAGAACATGATTAAATGAAAACATAAGAAAAGGGTGAGCTCGAATTCTAAGTAAAGGTAAAATAACAAAATCCAAATAGAACATCGGTTAAAACTAAGTACTATTATAGGAATTTGATCATAAGAACATAAATATAAGTATATAAGGCATAATATGTTCAGAATAAAATTATGTTTGACTTGTAAATGTTTATAGAACACTAAAATGATACATTCATAATCATATCAACAAATTTCATCACTAAGTTTTCATAGAATAATATTACCATGGTTGTCCAAAAAGGTATCATAAAACATTGCAATGAAATTTTATAAAGGTATCATGAACATGTAATTTGTAGAGAATAAATATTTACCCAATGCATTTGAGTGCTATCAGGTCACACACATTATATTAATAAGTTTGTTCAATATTATATCATAAAACATTAGCAATACATGGATCCAATGTATTATAAAAACGTACTCTCTAGAGATTAAATTTATATCCAATTCATTAAAATGATATCTTGGTGTACCCTTCATATTTCTTACATTATGAGTTATATATAAGGTAAGTTTTATATAATTCCATTAGTGAATAGTTAAACTAATAATGTAATGGGATAAATTATTTTACACTATATATACCTAATCCAACTAAAGAAATAAGGATCAGGTTATCCAAAGATAATATCATAGGATTAAATATATGGTGTTGAAATATATGGGAAATTTTTTTTAAGGAGATAAAAAACATTCATTAGAAATAAGAATTGTCACTAACCAATAATATTTTTTTAAAAACCAAGAGTGTAGGAATTTATTGTGGAAACCAAGAATTTATGGAGAAATTGTTCTTTTAAAAGATAAATATGGTAGAAATATGTCTTCAAATAGAATAAATTCAAAAAATGAGATTTTAGAAAACATTTTTAACATTATCATAGAATAAAATTTTGTGAATCAATTTTTCAAAAAGTAAAGTGATAACACTGAAAAATAATTTAATTTTGAAAAATAATTTTATTAATATAACATACATAAATGTTATTAATATAAATTTGTGGGGGAATATAAAATATTTTATTTTGAAAGGATGAATAACACTTAATATTTTGAAATATCTTTTTTAAAATCCCATACAATAAAATGAGTAATAAAATATTCTTATTAAAATATTATAAGGGATATATGGAGGTCACAAGGGATAAAACATAAATATTATTCCATTTTTAAAGGATAATATTGGCTGTGAAATAAAATGTGAAAAAGGAGGGGAAACCATCATTAACGTGTATGTAAATTATTCTAAACATTTATATACTTTTTTGGAATGAACATTATCAAATTAAATGATATAATTTAAAAGGAAATTTTCCATTAGATATAAAGATAAATTATCATTAAATAAAGTGTTTTGGTGGAAGAAAGTAATATTTTCAGAAAGAATATCAAGAATAAGCATTTAATCTCATTAAAGAGAGTTCTTTTAATATAATGGTGCGCAATAAGAATTATATTTGATGATATTTAATTTGAAACAATAAACCCCTTAAAATAATACTTTACAATCCACAAAGTGTGTGAATATACCATATAACATATATTTTTTTATAAAAGTATTATTTCAGAAGAATTTTCATATCTTTAACATTTTATAATATTCATTTATAATTATTCTCTACATGTATATTAGTTTTTATTATCTATTATCAATATCGGGTTGTTATAATCGTTATCATTTTAAAATAGTTTCAAAATTGTGGTTTTTTATCCATTATTATAAAAACTAGTACTCTGCTCGTGTATTTTCATGACACTATAAAAAAATTCATATTATCAATAATATAATACCAATTTTGAAACATAATAAATCATATTAAAATTGGAAATGTTTAAAACAAAAAATTAGTGGTACATATAATGGAAAATAAGGAACACCATAAAGTAATTTATTGAGATTGAAATATTAATGTAATAAAAAACATGTGATTAAAAAAACTCAAAAAGTTACCTAGAAAAATACACAAGTCACCGAAATGTTGCACAAACCAACCACACTCCAGGAATATGTAGGGGATAGAAAAATCTCATGTGACAGGAAAAGTGAGAGTTGTTCTGGAGTGACATCATCCCAAAACCCATGACCACTGTTCGTGTATCAAACCTAAAATATTTTAAAAAAAACTATTTCATTGATTGATAATTATGAAATGAAGTGAAAAACAATAACATGTAACATAAATTATATAAGAAAAAAATTGAAAAGGAAGAAAGTTGATGCAATAAGAAACAGTAAAACATGATGTAATATGGAACCAGAATATCTTTGTAGATGTTGTTGGGGATCCCAATAACTGCAAATTTTAGACCGCTCCTAATTTTCTATACGTGAATAGTTGAAACACAATGAACTCACAGAACAATATTTCCTAAAACATAGAAAATGTTACATATCTAAAATTGCAATACCACAAAAATCACAGAATATCCTCTCTAACCATAGATCAGCTGCAATTATGTAAACCTAGAATACGACACTCTTGTTAGCCATATAAAATAATGATCAGCCTTATATATCAATTACATATTGAAGAAATAAACGTTAAAGAAATTCTGAAATCTGGAAACAGATGTTTAGAAAATGATTATAGAAAAATAACTGCCCAACCCCCTCCCCCCTACCATCACCCTGCCCTCCCCTCCCATCCCCTCCAACCTACCCAGCCCCCTCCCCCTGCCATTACCCTCTGCTACCCTCCCCTCCCCTCCAACCTACCCAGCCTCTGCCCAGCCCCATCCCCTCCCCTCCCCTCCCCCCGCCCAACCTTTTCCCCAAGCAGCCACTACCCCCTGCCATCATCCTCCCCTACCCCCTACCATCATACTCCCCTCCCCTTCCATCCCCTCCCCTCCCCTCACCTCAAACCTGCCCAACCCCTGCCTATATGCTAGAAAAATAACTAAAATTTATTTTGATAACCTGTAATGAGGGTGACACATTAAACCAAAAATATTTCATGCATACAAGAATATGCAATAAAATTAATAAAATAATAAGATACATACCTATGGATAGGAATGATACTCTTTTTAGCCTACTCTTCATGAAGCATTCTTTATTTTTGGAAGGTGTGTGTTCCATATCTACACTCATATGTTAAAATATTCAATAATAATAATTTACAGTGAAGAATCTACTATTAAAAGCAACAATTAAAATGGGTTCTATTTTTAAAGTACTTGTATAGTGGTGTTAAAATTGTTGCTCCATCACATGTTTTATAACCTTAACTACCAAATATGCAACCCTTATAACAACTAATGTTTCCAAAGATTGAACATTATGGAATTAGAGAGGCAGTGTGTCATTCATTTCAATGAAGAAATAATAATAATAAACATTGGAAAATAGGATTTCTTAAATGCTCTATTGACAATATGAAAAAATTTGTTTGAACTAAAAATGATCAGCCTTATATATCAATTAATTATTGAAGAAATAAATGTTACAAAAATTCTGAAATCTGGAAACAGAAGTTTAGAAAATGAGTAAAAAAATAACTTCCCAGCCGCCTCCCCCCTGCCATCACCCTCCCCTCCCCTCCAACCTACCTAGCCCCCAACCCCATGCCATCACCCTCCCCTCCACTCCCCTCCCCTCCAACCTACCTAGCCCCTGCCCAGCCCTTTCCCCTCCCCTCCCCCTGCCCAACATTTTACCCCAACATCTCCTACCCCCTGCCATCATCCTCCCCTACCCGCTTCCATCATTCTTCCCTCTCCTCCCCTCCCCTACCCCCTGCCCAACCTTTCCCCCCCAGCATCCCCCTACACCCTTCCATCATCCACCTCTACCCCCTACCATCATCCTCCCCTCCCCTCCCCTCTCCTCCAACCTACCCAGCCCCTGCCTATATGCTAAAAAAATAACTGAAATTGATTTGGAAAACCTCTTATGAGGGTGATACATTAAACCAAAAATATTTCCTGCAGACAAGAACATTAAGTAAAATTAAACAAAATAATAAGATACATACCTATGGATATGAATGATACTCTTTCCGACCTACTCTTCATGAAGAATTCTTTATTGTTGGAGGGTGTGTGTTCCATACCTACACTCATATGTTAAAATATTCAATAATAATAATTTACATTTAATAATCTACTATTAAAAGCAATAGTTAAAATGGGTTCTGTTTTTAGAGTACGTGTATAGTGGTGTTAAAATTGTAGCTCCATCACATGTTTTACAACCTTAACTACCAATGATGGAACCCTTATAACAGCCAATGTTTCCAAAGATTGAACATTATGGAATTATGGAGGAAGTGTTTCATACATTTTAAATAATAAATAACAATAATAAACATTTGGAAATTTTATTTATTAAATGTTGTATTGACAATATGAAAACAACTCTAGAATACTATGTTGTTTTTGTACCTAATTTTTTAGTTGTGAGAAGTATTTATAGTGGTTTAAGAATAAAAAATAATCCATGAGCTGATCAAATACACATTCATCAAAATTTTCATACCTGCACATACCATAATGTTTCAGAATAACAGATTATATGTATGACCAAAATGGAAACAGTGAAATAATCAATCCATAGATATATAGAAGATATATGTAGAAACACCATGTTTTCACAATTTTCATACACCTAAATAAGGAATACATAAATATATATGTTTAACTAATAAGGAAGAACTTACATATTACTAATATGGAATATGTTAAGATTCAATAACCTGTAAGATATTTTGTAAACTTAAGTCCACATTGAATGATGGAGCACCAATATGATACTTCCAAGAACTTCATCGAAATGTTTTCTAGAACAATATAGAGAAGTAAGTGAGGATGTGTACATATCAAATACATTCGGTTCCACTGAATTACATTCCATGAGAGATTATTTTTTTGTATAAGATTCATATTTCCCAGTATAGTATAGTTGGCTGCCCCAAAATGCCCAAAATATCTACCCATACTAAAAGAGAAATCAATTTCTGGATAGAATTATAGCTCACAGACACCTAAAGTCAGGAGGAGGTATAACAACATCAAAATAATAAAATAATTGGACGTCATCTATTACCAAAAGAACAGAACCATAATTGATGAATCATAAAGTTAGATTTATTTTAATAACCCATGAAAAAATTATAAGAAAAAGTCAATACAAAATATTTTTAAGTGGGAAAATTAATTCAGAAGGTATAAAGAATGTACATTATGTAGTGTAGAGTAAATTTAGGGTACACAGAGGTAATCAAGAACATGGATGAAGGGTATTTCTGTTTGGTAAAATAAAGAACGTGATTCATACAAATATACTTAACTAGGGTACCTTGACTGTATAACATTGACTGCATTTCTCTTGGATAGTTTCATAACAGCTTATATGATGACACCAAACCAGCATCACTATACTTCTTCTTGCTGATGGAGAAAGAACCAATTAAAATTGATTACAATAAAGGCAACAATTTAGAAATATTTTAATGTAATGATGCATCATTAAGTTGGAAAAAATTGTTCTTTATATTAGGGGCATGCCATCTCACTTCTAAAACCATATAAATATGCCATTTGAAAAAGAAAGGTTCATTATCTAGTGAACAAACATGTTACTTCCAAGAACTTCATTAAAATTATATGTTGAAAATTATAGATAAGTCAGTGAGTTTGGAGACATATCCATCATAATAACAAGGTGTAATATTAAACTGAAATACATATTAAACTGAAATTAATAATTTTTGGAGAGAAGGGAAAAAATTTGTAGAAATTTAGAAGAACACACCTTTTTCTTACCTTTTGATCTATAGGGTATCTGAAGACTCACGATCGTATAAAAATGGTGGATGAACAAATGTCATGGATCCTGATTTTCTGATTTGTGAATGTAGATGTATCGTAGTTACAACAAAGACATCCAACAAAATAGTAAAAATTAAAAGAACCTCTCTTCGGCGATTGCATTTTATCTTGACTTCATGAAATGTTCCTGAAAAATCAAGGCAATCACATAAGGACTACTTGAATCGAAGATTGAAAATGAATCGCAATCATTAGTCTCTATCAAGTCAAATGTATCAGAGAGGTTTTTACTTCAATGAACAAATGATAATATTTGATAGTTTCTTAGATGAACATGACATAAACAAAGAGTCAGATTTGGATTAAGCATGCACCCTATGGCTGAAAATGAAACTACAAGGACAAAGGAAATGTAGAGGGCTATAATAATCAAAACCTAGGAAGGCCCAAGACATTAACATAGATTAGGAAAGTAATGATGACATATGATTAAAAAGCTTCCAATGGATCATATTGGCTGGAAAAGGCACATCTCTACGTTAAAAACAATAATTATTTCCACAAAATTAGGCTTTCCAAATCCTAATCCATTGATGCATACATGATAGAATGACAAAATGTGACAAGAGTAGCACATAGAGACTTAAAAAAGATATTAAAATAAGCCCAACAAGATTCTGAGAATATCAAGTCCTAACAAATATATTAGCAACATATGCAAAAGAGAATAAAAAAAGAGATGAGCATCCAGAGAAATATATTAGAGAATAAGAAAAGAAGAGGGATGGGGGAGACCTAGATACAAGAGACTTTCTCAAGTCTCATCAAGATCCATGTTTCACTCTTTGAGCACCCCATATACGTCCTCGTCGCTGTGATTCACAGTGATCTCCTTGATATCCTGGATCGTCCTCCAATCACTCTTGGATCATATAGTCCACAACCCATGATTATATGTTCCTTTAACAGAAAATATATTTCATGTTTATAAATTAATAAATAGAAAATGAGTTTAAATCAAATGGTGTGATAGTCAAACATCACTAAAAGTAAAGATAAGACATATATGCAATCAATACAAGCTTTACTTTCATAATCATCTTTCAATGATGTCTTGCCTACTTGCAGATACTGAAAATAAGACACGAAAAGGATAAAAGTTCTAACCTTGAATTCAAATAACCAAGCAGATATCCATCTAACATTCCCAAAATTAACGGGATGATTAAATCAAGCACATAGAGAGATGAAAAGATCAAACAAATAATCTTTCTGGCAGTATGAATAAGCTGTCATAGAAAGCAGTCCAACTTTACTTGGTACAAACTTCACATGAAACATCACATTCCCATTCCAAAAATTGTTCTCATATGGGGTGCTCTTTTGAAAAATTATATGTTCTTACTTCCATGTCATTAATATCCTACTGAGAATGTTGTGGGACTTTTCTACAGTGGACCAAAAAAAAATTCTATTGGTTGAGAGCAATGTCAATGCATATAAAAATTAATAAAAGCAGCGGAAAGAAATAGGGAAATTTGTTAATTGTATAGTATAAACTCATCCGAACTATGATGTTCACCTATTTTCATATGAGAACGTCAAATGAAATGTGTTTTTATAATAAAAACATAGTAAAAAAAATTAAAAAATTCATTATTTTCTACTCCAATGATTTTAAAAAATAAAATACAATGAATAAAAAAAATCTACCTGAATAGATGAAATATTTGTAGTTGTAAGAAATCCAATTTCATTGTTGTAACTGACTCCTGAACATCCAACGCTTTCATTTTCCTACAACACAATTGTAAAATTAATATTTGAATAATTTGGTATATAGTTTCTAATAAATTTAAACTAAAAAGGAAAAATTAGATCATCTTCCTCGTCAATGGTAATAATTGTGAAGATTCACTATGATGACGATCCTATATAATATGGTTAAAATGAATTGTCGTTCTGTGAATTTTATATGGATATTAATGTAATTAATGAAATTGTAATATATAGTTACCTGGAAAGCATATAGATCAATATTTTTTCTCTGAGTAATTGCATGAAAAGTACCCATAGAGGGGACATTATTGGATTCCAAGTATTGTTTCATTACGTTGGCATACTCTCCCCTTATACTATAGTTAATTCGTAAGAATCTATAAGAAAATACAAGAAAAATTGTTGTTAATTGTAATATTTCAATAAAATGAAGTTAGAATAGAATCTTACTAACCTCTCATCCTCTAAAACAATTTAGATGTTTTGGTTGGTAGTTCCGATTATAGGGTATGAAAGATGAAGAAGTCCAATAATTTCTATAAAATTTTAAAATAAATTAAAAACCATTTGAAATCCATAAAAACATTATGAAGGAATTATCAACTAAAATAGTATTATATGTTACAAGAAATGATCAAACTCAATAGTATGCAGTGGAACCTCTATTTGCGTTAAAAACAAGCGGTAAACCTAATTAGGATTCATGTTAACCTGAAATCAAAAAAACTGAGTAGAATCAGTGGTCTAAGAAGATAGAATAATGGAAATAAGTTATCATTTGATTTGAAAAACTGATTGAAGCAAAAAACAATTATGCAAATAGAATATTAAAAAATTAATAGAAGAGATAAAATAATTAAATATATGATACAAATGATTTTCTGTCACAGATTTGATGAACCTACATACAATGTAGTCTAGGATTTTTGGGTTACAACTTCAACTATACCACCACTTTTCCATTGAAGTGGTCAAACAAATTAGGAACCATAAAAAAGGAATAGAGGAATAAATTTAGTCTTAATTAATGAATTAGTTGTTGATATTGATGAAATGGAAGAACATATCTATTGTTATGACATGAGAAAAATTCATCAGCAAAAAGAGATATTAAAAAATTAATAGAAGAGATATAATAACTAAATTTCTAATAATAATGTCTTCGTTTCTGTATATAATAATGAATGATGATAACAATACAAAGGGAATATGAAAGATTAAATAAAAACAAATACACATAACAAAATACCACTTCATAAATCATAAATGATATAGTAAAACTAAATGAACCATTTATCCACTGAGATACCATCATTGAAACATGATTTCAAATTCTGTCAACCTGGATTCAAGAAAACTGAGATTAATCAATGATCTAATATGATAGAATAATGGAAGAAAATAATCATTTGTTTTGAAAAATGGGTGGAATAAAAAACTATAATGCAAATTGAAATACGAAAAAATGTAAGAGAAGAGATAAAATAACTGAATTTGTGATACAAATATTTTTCTCTAGCGGATTGGATGAACCAATGTATGAAGCAGTCCAAGATTGTTAGGTAACAGCTTCAACTAAACCATCACCTTCCCTTTCATACACATGTACATAGATGAGAACCAATCTTCTAACGAAAAAACAAATCAAAAATGATCTGCTTACCAGTTGAGTAAAATATCTATGAAACAGTTGAGTTAAAGAAGCACCAATGATGACGATAGACTACTAATAAGATCATTGAATGATTTGATTTTATCCACACCCCGAAATGAGATTCACCTGAGTATCCTATTATGGTCATGAATGTGGTGTTGACCAAGACCATATATAGCATTGTTATCGGGGGTCTATACCCATGGAGAACACGAACATGCTTCATTTGAAGAGGAAGACCTTGAATCATGAAACTCCATTTATGTTCTCTGTTTCAACAGAGATCATTGAATATGCTCAAATAATTAAATCCAATGCACTGATGAGGGGATCTAGAGACAGTCATTTGAGTATTGATGATGATGTCAATAGCAAACCAGATCATGAAGATTAAATCGAATGAAAATTTAGAAAACAAAAAATTGGGTACCGGGCCCAGCCATTCTCGGATGTAGATTTAGCAATGTAACCAGATTAGATGACAATAGTATATTCTCGAAAGGTATTGAAATCCACTATGAGTCATTGTCACCACAGTATAATCTAAGGAGGCATCAGAGTCAGATTTCCTATAGCTGAAGCTGGAGGAGGTAGAGCATGCGGTGGCGGAGCCCGCGTTGGTGGAGGTGGTGATGCATGAATCTCCGAGTGTAGTTCAGGAGGTAGATGGAGCTAACAACAGAGGCATGAACCGTAGTTCTAGAGGAAGGAACCGACATCGATAGGAAGGAGGAATTTCTTTTCACTGGAAACCCTAGGATTGGGAGAGAATATCTAGCCGAAAGGTGATCACGAATGGGAGGTGGGTCGTGGTAAAGATTTTCACGGTGTCGATTTGCAATGGGTATTGCGGGTATTCGATTGAGTAGGGGAGGGTTAATTGGTAATTGGAAAGGTAAAATAGGTGACATGGAGCAGTGTGGAGATGACACATAAGTGGAGGAATACCCATCTTTAGTATATATATATTTGTGGATTTAATATTTTCAAGATCATAAAATTTAATAAAAATTGGTTTTTATTTAATATTTTTAATTTTAGAATTTTTTGAGCATTTTAGTTATTATTTGCGACAATATTGTTGGTGACATACATGTTTTTTATTTATAGCATATTAATGGTTTTTATTTAATTAACAACTTAAATACCAATATTATCATTTTAAAAAATGTTTTTTTACTTTTCATTATCTAATATTTATTTTTTAAATCAATCCCTTATATAAATTTATATAATTTTTTTTTCTTAAACTAACTAAACACGAACATGCTACAATCTATGTGTGATTACGACTATAGAAGAGATTATTTTGTTTGGAAATAATTATAAAAAAAGTATAATGAAATTATATATATAATATAAATGTGACGAGTCATAATTGGGATCATTTATAATAATAATTTTAATGAAAAATAAGTTATCCCTTATAAAACAATCTCTCTTCCTCTTGATATAATCATTTTAGGTTTTCTTTTTTATAATGATATTTGATTGCTAATAATTATTATAAAATTCCTATATTATATTTATAGAATATAAATAATGAAATAAATCATATATATATATTCACTAAAACCATTTATAGAACATTAATTGAAAGGTGGTAATGAAAAACAAAATATGTCATTGATGGAGGTGATAGTCCACAAATATCCATAAACATAGTTTTCATTGTTTCTATTGAATAAGAGGGGAATATATAATAGCTATACCATCACTATAATAATGTTTTAGTATATTATTAACATTGATTTCATTATAAACATGTGGCTATAATGGCTTTGGAGGAGGGTGGATGGGAATAATAAAAGAAGGAAGTTAAAAAGTAAGTACTACTTACATTGTGAATTTGGATATTCTATTAATACATCCCTTGAAGATGATGGAATTATGGAACTTTTTTTTCATATAGGATAAAAAATATGTATAAGGGTTAAATAAGAAGTAAATATTGATGATTTTTTAAAATGAATTTTTAACTATGGGTGTGGTTTGAAATGGGTGGAATTGAGATCCTTTTGTTGGTGAAAATGACGCACAAATCTTTGGAAAAGATTGATGGGTATTGTGTAAGAATGGAATTTCATGAGAGTTGGGTGAATAAAGATGGTGAAATATTGGCGACTAATGTATTAATGAATTTATAACAAAACAAAGTTATATTGTAAGGTATATGTATCAAACTGATGTCTTAAAAATCAAGACACATTAGATTACTCATTTAACATTAATTTATCTTGAAAAAAAGTTAACCATGGCAATTACTTTAGTACTTAAAATATAAGATGACTTTTATTGACAAATATAAACAGTATAAATATTAATTTTTACTCTACTAAATATAATCTAATTTTAAATATAAAAAACAATCTTTCAAGAAAATCATATAATGTGTTAGAAAACTGGATTTACAGAAAAATAAAATTTTAATCTTCAAGAGTTCTTAAAATTATTTAACTTTTATTACAAATTTAATGATTGGTAATTTTTTTTATATTTTTAAACATAACATTAGATTTTTAATTTATTTAATGAACCCAACCAGGATTACATCCTACCCAACACCTGGCCCAATTCTCAATAAGTCCCAAAGGGCATTCCTAATCCCAATAATCTAGAGACTAGTTCATGGGCATTATTAGTAATCTTTTGGAAATTATTTCACTGAAAATAGAAAAAAAGCAGTAATAGATATAAATTCAATAACTAAAATAAATCAATAAGTAGGAAGTAGGCTAGGTGGAATCAAACTAACTAAAATTAATAGTTACATGCAAGTATGAAATAAAACTAATCGACTCAATCTGAGACCTGAAACATATCCATGAAAATCTCCTCCATAATGTCCATGTGAGAAAAAATGAATCAAACAGATAACTTGTAAGATATAGGAATGAGATAAAAGCCCAATAGGTCACCACAACCCGCTGAAACTATGGAATAGGTTTCCTAAGGCTAATCATAAAAAAAGTTTGAAAATAAATGTAGAAAGTAGTCATTACAAACATAATCATCATTTGTAAAAGTGAATCAAATCCATAGAAGCCTTCCAAAACATTTTCATTTACTTTCCCAAAATCAAACACATGCATTTGAAAAGAAATCCATGGGAATAATCATTATCATAGACCACTCTTACTATTATCATTTTTAAAAAACATCCCACTTGATATATTTAACAAAAATAATAACTTTATCACATTTTTCTAATAATTCTCAAATAAAAACCCAAGATCACTTAGGGACAACATACTCAAATATCCAACAAGGCATAGAAAAAGACCTAATTCTAAACATATAATCAATGAAAAATGGGTATAATATATCTCAATAGATCACAAGAAACATGGATCTTTCAAAATACATAAAGTAAACAAAAAAACCCAACCTAATAGGGAACCTCTTAGGGGATCTAAAATGCCACGTCTAATCATCCCAACCATTAGGTCACAATCTGGAAAATATGGAGAATATTTTAGAAGAATGAAAAGATAAATAAGAATATAAAAGGTTCCCTTAACTAACAACACTCACTTAAGTAATTCTCTTTATTATTTCTATTTCATTTCTTATAATATTTTCCCCACTTAATTCATTTTCATTAGATGTTCCATGGGTCAGGCATCTACATCATTTACACTTCAACCAAAGTTAGTCATTTACCAATAATATAGTGTTATGTATACTAATACACACAATTAAATTAATAATCATAACTATCAACATAACTCAGATAATTAGTCCGATAACTAGGCCATGCCCATATGTTTTTCAAGCATAGAGACCCAATCTGACATCCCAACCCACACCATGACCTTTAGTTGGGAAGAACAGTTCCTTAGTATGAAATCCTAGCCTTTCCTTACATAACACTTACCTTAGAGCCTCAGTCCAGGTAGTCTCATCAAATGTAACCATTAGGGGTGTAGATCAATAGTATGACTCCCCAACCTATGCATTCCTCTACGGGGTTAGAACATCCATCCTACCTGACTTGTGGTATGAGCCTTAGTCCATTATCCCACCACTATGACATGTGAACATTCTTATTCATACATTATAATATATGTTATATACAAAAAATACACATAAACTTACAGTTAAAATTCCATTTAACACATAAATCACCCTTATGCCTTAACCCATTAACAAAATCCCTAACACTCATCTATGCCATGTTATCAAGTATGTAAATTTAACATAAATTTCATTTACAACCCCTGTAAACTAATTAAACCCAATTATCACAATTTCCTTTAATAAGGACATGTTAACCTATTAAAAATACCAGGTTAACCTATTTATTGAAACCATTATCACATTTAACTACCCAAACCCATGTTCTTGAACATGGGACACCCCATGGGTAGCCTCAATTCCAACACCGACATCCTACAAGAATCCCATTGATATCAGAAGAGTTTTGATTATTTAATTAATAATTCAATCATTCATTTATCACCAAGGGAACCCAAATTCATAATAATAAGAGTCCAATATCTCAAGACTAAATCACATGAACAACATAAGCATAATCTACAACATGATGGATCATTAAGGAAAAATCAATATCACATCACAAGTTCCAACAAGGCCTTTACTCATATAAAGTACATTTGGAAATTCCTTTTAAAATGATTCAACATTCAGATAAAATTCCAAAGGAAAGAATACACACTATCAAGAATAACCAAATATGTCAAGGGAACATGATTTTCAATTTAAAAAACTGAAACACCCCATTAATATAAAGAAACCCTTTTAAACAAAAAGATCTCCCACTCTTATACCAATTTGGATAAAATTCCCCTAATCAAGTACATTTCACATTGAAATAATTCATTGAGTGTTTTATGAAACATAAAGTACGTGTAAAAACCCACTTCAAAACCAAGTTCCATTACATTAGAAAATCCACCAACTCCTTATAAGGAAAAAACCATCCCAAGATTACAAAACATTATAAAACCACCCATTATGTCCAAGGAAAAAACCCTCCCATGATTACAAAACATTACCAAACCACCCACATCCTATGGGTCTCATTCTTTGAAAAAACCCCAAGGACACCCATTTACTTCAAACCACTTTTAAATAATAGAAAAATGTATTTCAAAATAAAAGGTAAACCAATCACACAAGTCAAGCCACTATCTAAAATTAAATAGAAACCAAATTTTATGTAATTTGATACCAACACCTAAATAAACAAAAATTTTAATTTTTAAAATACCATTTTCACATAATGAAGACCAACCAGGTCAAAAACCCTTTCCAAATTTTAAAACCATTCAAAAGGCCCAAATACATTTCCAGAAAAGCATAGCATAAATAAAAATTCAAAATTAAATCATAAAACGAGGATTACATAAAACCAACAATTAATTAAAAGGCCATGTAATAATAAATTGGGTTAAAATAATCACAAGTTTATCAAATATAATTATACCTTCAAAAAAAGGTAATTAAAAGGGGCACAAGTATATAGAACTCCAAATGAAACAAAATGAATAGTGACACCTAACTCAAAGAGAAGTGGGAAAAGCTGATACACCTTGGCACATAAATATTTTGATGAATATCACCCCATAATTTCATGCACATACATTTATATATATATACCCCTTATTCTAACATACATATTCCCTTTTCTATGAGGGAATATGTTCAAGGAAGATATATATATATATATATCTATCTAAACACATACCTATATATGTGAGTGAAACCATTCATAGAGTCTCCAATTCTATTATTAATTAACCTAGTGGGACCAATAAAATCAAATTACCCAAAAAAAGGTTCTAAATAAAACATTGGACGAAAAAAATTACCCCAATTAGTGATTAAAAGATGAAGAGAACCAATCTACATTGACTTCAGTGGATGATGTCGGAACACAAATGAGGCTTACCTAAGAGACCTTTTGCAAAAACTAATAATGGAATCGAACACCAAAAATATGTTAACCCTAACCCTAGGGTTTGGATGATCCAAATATGGTTATGGGGAGATGGGAAATCATTTAAATAGAAGGTGAATAGTTAAGAGAAAGTCATACCTTGGGGAACTCACCCAGACACTAAAAAATATATAGTGGTTTTTTCTAGTGAAAAAGGAGCCACAATGGAGGGCTCATGTGAGACCAAGTGATGGGGGGGAGAGGTGCACCTAATACAATGAATATGGAGGATAGGGGAAAATAATAAGTGAGAAAAAAGGAAAAATAAAATAAAAACTCATTTTTTAAATTTATATCAAACTTGCACTATTTGATCATTGTCTACCAGACCCTATGAAAATTGTGCACTGGACACTACCTAGGATATGCACCGTCGCATAGTTACTTGTAGGTAGACACAAAATTGGGAAAATGGTGCTCAAACTATGCCACTCACGAACTATTAACGTACAGATCCCAACCTCACACTCAATGTTCGGTTTAATAGACCGTGTATAAGCCACAATCCCCACCGATAACTCACATGGGAAAAAACATAGTTATTGCACGATTACTACTAATTATACATGTTAACCATGCAATTCCTAAAGATCCTTCGAAAAAATAAAATTTCAACCATCTAACAACCAAAACTCAATCCCAAAACATAATAAAATAAACTAATCCAAAATAAATATACCATGTTAGATGGGGTATTACAATCTCTCCACCAAAGAAACTTTCTATCCCTATAAAGTTCCAATAGAATGAATAAGAAAGGAAAATTAAAATTCCAAGAGAACCCAACCAAAAGAAACAATCAACATAGCTTAAACTCAAAGGAAATGGCTAAAATATTCAAAATTATTGCTCCAATTAACTTTAAAGCATCCATGTCTCAAAGTGATACTGGAACAGGAAGCATAAACAAAAAATATTATTTAGAATTAGAACCTCTAACATGTTCTCCCCACCATTTAGAGTTCTTGTAAAATCATGTGACTAAGAAGAACTACAAGAATACAAATCATCAAACGATAGAACATCATGGAGAGACACATTCTCATGAAAAATCACTTCAATAATCAATGAATAAAGAACCACCATAAGGAGCCTAAAAAGGCAACAATATACCTCACCTTATGTCACAACCCATGCAGATAACCTAGGTTTCAAAGCACGATTTACCCCCACACAATGCAGCTAAAATAGACATATTCAAATTACAACTAGAATAGAAATCTGAGTTGGTAGATAAAACACCATTGTTACCCAGTTTCACCCCAGGCCACTCTATTGTTCAAATAAATGAACACCTAAATGGTTCAACAATAAAATGGGTTCAATAACCACATGATATAGAAAACCACACCCCAAGAACAAAAATAGAGACCACAAACACTAAAATAATGTCCTTCAAAATAATCTCAACACGTCAAGCATGACCATAACCAACAATATAGAGCTCAACCTCCCTCAATAAGATGGTTTGACATCCGCTAATCCACTCAGAGTTTGGGAAAGCACTGATTCTGAAGAAACTATTTTGACCATTCTAAGGGATTTAAACAGTGGCACTAGACAAGGACCTCAACAATCCATTCCCTTAAACTCAGACGAAATGATTCCTTCTAAATGATGAAATCAAAACAAAACATTAACCCATAATAATGAACATAACAACCCTTAAAATAGGAAAACATTCTACAAAAATAAACTTCCCTCTGAAAACAACATTTTCATAAATGAAATTTAAAAATCATCCTCCACTAAGGCTTTTTATAAAAACAAATAAATCCATATTTGAAACCAAACATCCTTTGGGGAACTCAATATTTTCCAAAAAAGAATATCTACATGAAATCTCATCAAAAAAATTCAATTCATTTTAAAAACCTATAATCAAAGGATGCCCCTTCAAAACATACATTCCTTTAAAGAACACCATTTCACAAGAAGGAAACAA
This sequence comes from Viscum album, assembly GCA_963277665.1. NCBI lineage: Eukaryota > Viridiplantae > Streptophyta > Magnoliopsida > Santalales > Viscaceae > Viscum > Viscum album. The sequence continues at coordinate 1,878,553,066 of OY728137.1, read as the reverse complement.
TTTTAATAAATTATTTCCTAAAAAAATCACCCTTCCCCATTTTACATAAATAAAATTTGAAAATAAATGTTTTCTTAAAAACCCCTTTATATTTCTCAATAAAATATTTCAAATCCAATAACACACAATCACTACACAGAAACCGACATAAGAATCGCAAAAACCACATCCCAAAACACTTCGCAATCTAACACCAATGTGTAGGAACTACCTTTTTAGAAATTCAAAATAAAGTGGAATCCAAAATAGGCCAACCGAAAATGGAATAATGTTATGAATGAATTGGTAACATGGTTGAGAGAAAATGATCCAACCTTCTAACACAATCTAAATATAATGTAGACTTAGTCGCAGGGGCACCGCTTGGTTTCCCAGGACATGCACGCCAACCACAGAGCTCATGATTTCATTATATTCCACCCATATTCCAAGAGATACCCCCAATATCACTCTCATTTTAAAAGGGGATCAAATAATCAACCACTTCATAACCATAAAAAAATATGAAAATAAATTGAATCCATGTTTCAAAAAACAACTTTCCCCAAAAGTTTGAGGCTCATAAAAATGATGATATAGCTAGACTCTCCCTTCCCATACCTCTCAACCTCCTATTACCATAGCCTCCCTTCTACATGAACATCTCAAAATAAGATGGCAAATACGAAACCATAGTCCCATAGGGAATATAGGTTCTAATAACAGTTTTTAATGAATCGGTCCATGATGCCACCCAACCCAACACCCGATCTGATTCACCACAAGGCCAAAAGGGTGTTTCTGATCCCCACAAGCTAGTGAATAAATCTTGGGAATCATCATAAATAATTTAGGAATTACTTAACCCAAAATATAAATAAAAAATAAAATAAATATAAATTCAATAACTAAAGTAAATAAACAAGGAGACACCAGGATATGTGGAAACAAATTAACTAAAGAAAATAGCTAAAAACATGCAAGAAAGAAAACTAACCAACTCATGATGATACCCAAAACATCTTTACCCAACTCTCCTCGATGCTGGACACAAAGAGAAAAATGAACCGAACTGAGAAGCTGGAAGATATAGGCGTGAGCTAAAATCCCATTAGGTCACCAAAACCTAATGAAACTATGAAATAGGTTTCTAAAGGCTAATAATCAATTCATGTTTGAAAATAAAGGTATAAATAAGGTTTTAAATAAATAATAATTTATATAAAAAAAATACTCAAATACATAGAAAAATTATAAATTATATTCCTTTAATTTTCACAAATCCAACACACGTATTTGAATAGAAATCCATGGACCTAGACCTTATCATAATCCTTGCGCATAACTCAATATTACTATGAAGCTTAAGGATCAAGACAAGAAATATCTATCTAGACTCTCCCCAACATTACCTCTCAAGATATGATGAACTTATCCTCCCTTATTCCCAAAAATCCCCTAATAACATGGTCTATACCAAACCTAGGTCCCATAGGGAACATGAAATTGATACCAATTTATAACAAAATAGCTAAGGCTGTTATCCTACCTGACACGAAACCCTATTCTCCATAATATTCAAGGTTGTTCCTGATCTCCATGGGCTGGCGACTAGCACCTTGGCATCATTAGAAATCTTTTGGGATGATTTCTCCCAAAATATAAATAAAAAATTGTAATAGATATAAATTCAATAACCAAAATAAATATATAATAAGGAAGTTCTCTAAATAATAACCTAACTAAACGAACTAGATATAAGCAATAAATAAGGAAAACTAAATGACTCAAGCTGAGACACGAAACATCTCAACCCCACTCTCCTCTTTGTTGACCATGAAGAGAAAAAGGAATCGAAATGATATATTTGAAGATATTGGAGTGGGAAATACTTTTGTTGGTCACTACAACCTTCCAAAACTACACAATATGTTTCCTAAGGACAATAACTAATGAATGTTTGAAAATAAAGGTAGAAATTTTTATTTAAATACATATTAATCTATAAGAAAAATTAATCAAATTCATAGAAAAATCAGAAAAGATTTTACATTACTTTTCAAAAACTGGTCACACACATTAGAAAATATAGCCATGAGCCTAAACTTTATCATAAAACATCCACACTATTATCATTTAAAAAAAACTACCCTCATTCATTGTTTAATGAAAATAATCACATTAAAACATTTTCCCAATAAGACTCAAATAAACACCCAAGACCACTTAGATACAACATAATCAAATATTAAACAAAGAATGAAAAAATGACATAACCATCAACATATATTCAATGAACAAAATGGACATAAGATATCTCAATACATCATTCAAAACATGTCACTAAAAAATTACATCATGAAAAGAAAAAACCCAACTAAGCATCGAACATCTCAAGGGATCTGGAATGCAATGTCCAATCATCCTGTAACGCCCCGACCCCTGTTACCCAGAGTCGTTTCATTATTACATAACATTGGCATGATCACAAGAAAGATCAAATCTCGAAAGACCGATTGGTTTAGTAGCCTTGGAAACACTAGATATATTCATAAGTTTTACATTATATCATTAAATGAAAAAACTACTACAACAACATAATGTTTCCACAGTCCACCCTATAATCCCCTCATAATATCCCTGCAGGTCATTCATAACTTACATCTTCACATCCTGGGAAAAATAAAACATAGAAAAGGGGTGAGCTCAAATGCCCAGTAAGGATAACAATATAGCGGAACATTCAAAAATAAGCATAAACATTTAAGGCAATGAATTACTAAAACAAAAGCCTTTTAAACTTGAACTTCAACATAGTATGGCAAAAGTAAAATGAAATAATGCCATTTACTAGTTCACATGGATATTCTACTAATCGAATAATCACATGCAAAATCAATAACCACTTTCATAATGTTGGAATGCATAAGGCTAAACTTTAATTACTTTTCAAGGCCTCGTCCCAAGACCTTGGGGCTAACTGTAACCGGAACCCAACCCGGAGTGCCTCTAATAACCGGACACCAACCCGGAGTGCCTCTAATAACCGGACACCAACCCGGAGTGCCTCTAATAACCGGACACCAACCCGGAGGGCTTACTTTTACCAGTCCCCAACCTGGAGGGCTTACTTTAACCAGTCCCTAACCTGGAGGGCTTACTTTTACCAGTCCCCAACCTGGAGGGCTTACTTTTACCAGTCCCCGACCTGGAGGGCTTACTTTAACTAGTCCCCAACCTGGAACATACTTGTCCAACACATTCATATGTAGTAAAGATTGAAATATAACATAAACATTCTTATTGGAACTAGCATACGAAATGTCAATACTTTCACCATAAACTATGAATGGTATAAAAATAGCACATCCACAGTCAAACATATCACAAAACCTTCAAAACAATATAGAAGTTTTGTATCATAATAAATCAACTTCAAATAATCTTAAAACCCATCAAAGGATGTTGACATAGATGAAATCAAAATTCTTTTTAAAGAAATATCTCCTTTTATTTTGAAATCATTTAAGATCCATATAAAATCAAACATTTTCTTTGAAAATAATCTTATAAGCTTTTAAGGGAAGCTTTGAAGATTTTATAACAGCGGAAAATAACTGCACCCGCCGTATAGGTTAAAAAAACATTCTTATCTTAATTCTGTCGAAAAGGATAAAAAGCACCTTGTTTGGAAAACGACGGAAAGATTACCTTATAAACCTCTTATAAAAAGTCAAACAAGGGTATAAATGACTTTAACCCATATTATTTTAAATATTAAAAATGTTTTGAAATACATTTTGAAGAAACATGGATGTGGATGATAACGAGATCCCAATAGATTATTATGTATAAACAACCTCAGATAATGAAGAGATTGTGAAATAACCCTTACCAGTTTGGTAACATATGAAACATACAACCCATGAAAGAGGTATCATACAATGAATATGTAAGTACACATAAATTAGAGTGTATTACACAAAGAATATAATTATGGGCAGTACATACACCACACAAAAGGTAATGGTGGCAATATGGCAAGAATCTCATGAGAATAAGGAGTGAGATGAAAACCCCTTACCACGTTAATCAACTGAGTCGTATGGCCAAAAGTTAATAACCACCAAATTATTTACAGAATAACATGAATATAAATAGAATCATTATAATATATATCAAATGGCAGTACACAATACACCACTTTCAATAATTTAGTGGCGAACAATGGAAATCTCACGGAATTGAAAGTGAGATAAGAAAATCCCTTACCTTGTACTTTTCCTTGGTTGGGGTAGGTTAACCTCCTGTATAATTGTGAAATAATTGTTATTAAATTATACAAGAATCATATATATTAATATGATATCATATATGATCTTTTAATATTGATTTTATAATAATATCTTAGTATTATCGTTGTTTCGGGTGTTAACTTACTTGTTTTCTTTTGTATGTTTTGTTACGTAAGACATGTTTGTAAAGGATAGGTTGTATATTATTAAAATCCAGAATGGTATCAGGTCCTTAAACATCATTTTTATATCATCAAATGATAATTATACTTGAATGGATACGATGGAGGATGAATCTCATCGCGTTCGTGGAGACGGTAGTCCGTACGTACGCACGAACGCAACTTCCATTTAATTTTTATTTTAAAAGAATTGAATCCAAATGATACTTAGGTATATTACTATTACAGTATAATATAATATTTTATATATGTTACTTAAGTTCATTAACACCATCCTTTATACGTTCCATGTGTGGTATGAACGAGTCATATCATTTTAAGGGGGCGGTAGTCCGCACTTCCTCAAATGAAATTATCGTATGTATATACAACATGAAACGAATAATGGTATGAAATAAAATGGAATTACAGAAGCTTATATATAAAATATATATCATTAATATCATATTTAATTACAGTTCCATCATAATTTCCACCATGAGAGGCGGTAAGATGTATTTGAACAATCATCGTTTCGTGAGGCGTTAGTTTGCCATCCACAGAAACATTATGTTCATCATCCATTAGATGGAGTTGTGTGTATGTGTAGTTTGAATACTTCTTATAACAACATTATAGTATATTGAGGATACTGGTGTTATTACAAAAGAAAGGAAATAAAAAGAGTTTGGGGGTTGGAGAAGCAAAATAAATGAAAATAATTTAAGAGAAATCGTTACCTTTAATTTAGGTAACTCACTTTGGTTGGAACCAAAGGACTTCTTGAAATGATTTCTGCCTAAGGGGAAGCTTCAAGGAGGAGGAGAGGGATGTGGGGAGCTTAGTTGGGCAGAGTTTGGACGAGCCAAGTGGCTTGAGAGGTGTGAGGAATGAGTAGAATTGGTCTCCTTTTATAAGGGAGAGGAGGGGCTCTTTAGGAAAGAGTGAAAGTATTACTTTATAATATAATTATATTCAGTTTATAATGGTCCAAAAATCATTTAGGTCGAAGATAAGATGACTCATAATCTAAATAACATCAACCAATAATAATTGGACAGGTTTTAGATAATATTTTAATCATTATAATCTTATTTATTTAAATTATTTATTAATCAGGTAAACATTGCATCACTATTGTGTCATTAATAATTTAACTTATTTGATGTCTAAAAATTATAAATAAAATATCATTATGTAGGAAATCTTTTTAGCTTTCGAATGAATATTTATAATCGAAAATCCACCATGTATAACCCTATGTAAAAATTGTTCTTCTAAAAGATGTAAGCTTATGCCATTTTTATTTTTATTTTAACATTATTAATATAAAGTGTCCCTACCACATACAAGTGGCTCCAAGGGGTCCCCAAATTGACCCAAGGATGCTCATGGTCGGGTATGTGTCCACCAATAAGGTTAGGACACGTTTTAGGGTAATTTTGTATTATTATAATATTATTTTTTAACCCTTATTTACCGGATTTACCCTTAACCATGGTAAATAAAATATTTACCACAGTAATTATTCAAAATGTCTAAAAATAAAAGTTACCTATTTAAACAATTTGGACATCCTGATTCCAAACATGGAATCCATTTTTCTAAATTCAAAACACATAAGTGGCAGAAATTAATTTAAAATTAATTCCCGCTGTCAAAACAAAAAGCGTGTTTTTAAGAGATAATAACTATCAAAAGATTGACACTTGTTTATGTTCGGTTTAATTGTAAAATTATGTCCAATGACCAACATTATATTAAATGGTAAAAATATATTCTAAATATACTTTAAAACTACTAAAATTCATAATTTATCACTATTAATTATTTTGATTAAAAAAGTTGTTTTTAATTAAAATTTAGTAATTTTCACTATTCATCAAAATATGAAAGTTATCCGAAAAGTACCAAAATTTAACCTTAGGCTAAATTCGATATTCCGAATCCAAAAATGAAGTCAATTTTAAAATATAAAATATATATAATTTCAAAATTTAGGTATTACTATTCATAACGTCTAGTTTGATTGGTTGTGGCGTGTGTTAAAACTCAAGGTTGCGTACAACACACACTACTATTTTATTCAAAGGAAAGCGTACCGTGGAAGCTTGGGATGTTTCATTTAATTTTTTTTTTGATGTCCCAATTTATTCAGATAGTTTAAAATATTTTATTTAAAAAGGTTTCACTATTAAAGTTGATAAAAGTGCAATACTGAAAATGAATCTGTTCTTGCATTATGACTAAGAAACTCATAATAGGGATTCTAAAATTATAAGGATTATATAAAGTTCAAAATGTTGTTAATACTATTCATGACCTCTTTTAATGGCTTTTTTTTTGTACTTCATGGTGTGATTGAACTCGGTGTTGCGTGTAGTGCAAGTTATTGAATTATTTTTAAGAAATAACACACTATGAAATCCTGGTGTGTTACATTCTCCCCTCCTTCAATAAATTGCGTCCTCGCAATTTGAAATTGTTCTTCGAAAATAAAAGGTTGAAAAGAGAAAATATCTTTGTGGGAAAACCCACATCGGAAATTAGGTTACTAAAATTTAGTCTTAATATGAGGAAAAGAGAAATGAAAGAGTCACCACCAAATTATGATCTCGATTAGGAGAACATTGGTGGCAATTAGAGACATATAATTGGAGGAAAAACGTAAATATTTATAGGTAGTGATTGAGATCATCAATCACAAACAAGTGTATAATTGAGGTCCTTAAATTCATCAATCTATGATGATTTGAAATACCATCGGTTCAACAAAACAAAGGGTATTAGGATAACACATTTTTGACGTTTCAAAATATCATAGTTGAAATCCCACATCGAAAAATGAATTAACGAGGCCTCTATTTAAAATAAAGAGTGGAAAGTATGAAGATTACCGAAAATAACACATACTAGGGTTCCATGTAGGAAAATATGGATATGGAAGAGAAATCTAACCATCAATTATTTGATGGAGAGTGGTAGAGAACATGGCTATGAAAAGGCCAACAATCCCAAAGTCATGAATTAGTGATGATTTAAGGTACCATCTAGGAAAACATTTTTGTTCTAAGTTCCTTTTATTAATGTTGAGGAATATATTTATGAGATTGGCTAAGATCATAAGGAGATATACTTACTTTATAATTAGAGTTTTATCCATTAATAAATTTCTACCACAAACTCATCTTTCACTCTAAAAGATAATAGAATGTAATTTTTTTTATTTATACTATTCGTACAGGGTTCCAAAATAAATGAATTTATAATTCATCTACCAGATCTTTAAAAAAACAACATTATTTAATCCAGGAAATCTCGTGGGCCAGTAGTAGGTGATACACCCTTGTCGCCCTTCGGTTGCGGGTTCAAGTCTCGCAGCCTTGCCGGACGCGACGGGTTGCCGCCCGACCTCTGGGTTGTCCTTTTATGGTAATCCAAACTAGAACTATCCAAAATACTTCTGTCCAAACTCACAGTCCAACATTTATAAGGAAGGTAAACATAATATAGATCCTTTTTACCCCGTAATAGCATATGAATACCTTCATCTTGTATTCTTTTAATAAACTGAAACATCTTGAATTACCATATTCCTTATTGATTACATTCATGCTCCCCTATTCCATATAGAATGCTGGATATACTTCATCAATCCAAAAATGTTTTAAACCCCAAAAAAATGATGGAATATACAAATCATTAATCAGTTTCAAGGTAGTCAAGAATATCCAACATAATTTATCCAAATCAATCATGTATTATTCTAAAATCACTAACTCGGTATCAGAACCATATTATGGTTTATCTTTCTCTCAACCATATATTTTCCAAAAATTTATCCTGCTATTGAGTCACTTTTCATTGTTCCACACAATCTCAAGTCCTTAATGAAATAGTACTGCATTACAATCCTTATATACTCCATAATTATTATAACAAGTACATTGTTGATACAACACTCAATTGACATAATCAACATAAGAACTCTAATCATTCCTCTTCATCTGTGGTAGTATCATAACTTGATTATTATCCAATAGCATCATTTGCGGCATAGTCTGATGACTGGGGCATAGGTTCGCGTAGTGTCCAAACTCCTTGCAAATGAAGCATTGTAAATTTGAAACCATTTTCTCACCCTTGCATTCACGTACTTTGTGCCCTTTTCCTCCACACTTATAACAAACTCCCATTCCTTTCAGGCAAGTTCCAGGGTGTTTCTTCCCACAGTTACCACATATGGGAAAATTCTTCTTTTCCCTCTTCCCTTTATCCATTTTTCTCTCTTCCATCCTTTTCTTCTCTTGCTTCCCTTCAAAACCATAGGACTCAGTAAACTCTTTACTTACCTTATCAACACATGATATTATTTCTTCATATGATGATAATACATGGGAGACTATTTCTCTTATCAATTCTAGCTTAATACCATGAAAGATATGATCCTTCCTTCTCTTTGGATCATGTGCATTTCTGGAGTTCTCATTCCTTCTACTGGGCGCCATTTCTAAACAATGGCATAAACTAGATCAGTTTATGAATCAAAATACATAATCCCATACTTATAAAACACTTAACATAAATTGAACTATTTATGGATATAATTCATAATCATAAAAATGTTTTCTTTGAGGAAGTATATACTCATAAACACTTCATAATGATTTGTAAGAAAATGAGAGTTATCCTAAGCATATCCCCCGGGAGTGTCGTAACCAAGAGTGCAGCAAGGCCCGTTGTCGTGCACCAGTTCCCGTTCGAGTCTAGCTCAAAGAGGTGTTTTCGGGTTTTACCCCTAGGTACATCTGTGCCAGAGCCGCCTCTACCTGCTCGTATCCAGACAGGGATGTATTGCTCGGAAAACTCACAAAATCTCTACGATACCAAAATTCTAAGAAGTTCTTCTATACTAATCCTGAAAGTTCATCTTAGGTCTACGTGCTCTAATCAGAGTTTATCTAAATCTAGTTTCCAAGGTTTGTACTAAACATCCTCTGATACCAACTGTAACGCCTCGACCCCTGTTACCCAGAGTCGTTGCATTATTACATAACATTGGCATGATCACAAGAAAGATCAAATCTCGAAAGACCGATTGGTTTAGTAGCCTTGGAAACACTAGATATATTCATAAGTTTTACATTATATCATAAAATGAAAAAACTACTACAACAACATAATGTTTCCACAGTCCACACTATAATCCCCTCATAATATCCCTGCAGGTCATTCATAACTTACATCTTCACATCCTGGGAAAAATAAAACATAGAAAAGGGGTGAGCTCAAATGCCCAGTAAGGATAACAATATAGCGGAACATTCAAAAATAAGCATAAACATTTAAGGCAATGAATTACTAAAACAAAAGCCTTTTAAACTTGAACTTCAACATAGTATGGCAAAAGTAAAATGAAATAATGCCATTTACTTGTTCACATGGATATTATACTAATCTAATAATCACATGCAAAATCAATAACCACTTTCATAATGTTGGAATGCATAAGGCTAAACTTTAATTACTTTTCAAGGCCTCCTCCCAAGACCTTGGGGATAACTGTAACCGGAACCCAACCCGGAGTGCCTCTAATAACCGGACACCAACCCGGAGTGCCTCTAATAACTGGACACCAACCTGGAGGGCTTACATTTACCAGTCCCCAACCTGGAGGGCTTACTTTAACCAGTCCCTAACCTGGAGGGCTTACTTTTACCAGTCCCCAACCTGGAGGGCTTACTTTTACCAGTCCCCAACCTGGAGGGCTTACTTTAACCAGTCCCCAACCTGGAACATACTTTTCCAACACATTCATATGAAGTAAAGATTGAAATATAACATAAACATTCTTATTGGAACTAGCATACGAAATGTCAATACTTTCACCATAAACTATGAATGGTATAAAAATAGCACATCCACAGTCAAACATATCACAAAACCTTCAAAACAATATAGAAGTTTTGTATCATAATAAATCAACTTCAAATAATCTTAAAACCCATCAAAGGATGTTGACATAGATGAAATCAAAATTCTTTTTAAAGAAATATCTCCTTTTATTTTGAAATAATTTAAGATCCATATAAAATCAAACATTTTCTTTGAAAATAATCTTATAAGCTTTTAAGGGAAGCTTTGACGATTTTATAACGGCGGAAAATAATCGCACCCGCCGTATAAGTTAAAAAAAACATTCTTATCTTAATTCTGTCGAAAAGGTTAAAAAGCACTTTGTTTGGAAAAGGACGGAAAGATTACCTTATAAACCTCTTATAAAAAGTCAAACAAGGGTATAAATGACTTTAACCCATATTCTTTTAAATATTAAAAATGTTTTGAAATACATTTTGAAGAAACATGGATGTGGATGATAACGAGATCCCAATAGATTATTACGTATAAACAACCTCAGATAATGAAGAGATTGTGAAATAACCCTTACCAGTTTGGTAACTTATGAAACATACAACCCATGAAAGAGGTATCATACAATGAATATGTAAGTACACATAAATTAGAGTGTATTACACAAAGAATATAATTATGGGCAGTACATACACCACACAAAAGGTAATGGTGGCAATATGGCATGAATCTCATGAGAATAAGGAGTGAGATGAAAACCCCTTACCACGTTAATCAACTGAGTCGTATGGCCAAAAGTTAATAACCACCAAATGATTTACAGAATAACATGAATATAAATAGAATCATGATAATATATATCAAATGGCAGTACACAATACACCACTTTCAATAATTTAGTGGCGAACAATGGAAATCTCACAGAATTGAAAGTGAGATAAGAAAATCCCTTACCTTGTACTTTTCCTTGGTTGGGGTAGGTTAACCTCCTGTATAATTGTGAAATAATTTTTATTAAATTATACAAGAATCATATATATTAATATGATATCATATATGATCTTTTAATATTGATTTGATAATAATATCTTAGTATTATCGTTGTTTCGGGTGTTAACTTACTTGTTTTCTTTTGTATGTTTTGTTACGTAAGACATGTTTGTAAAGGATAGGTTGTATATTATTCAAATCCATAATGGTATCAAGTCCTTAAACATCATTTTTATATCATCAAATGATAATTATACTTGAATGGATACGATGGAGGATGAATCTCATCGCGTTCGTGGAGACGGTAGTCCGTACGTACGCACGAACGCAACTTCCATTTAATTTTTATTTTAAAAGAATTGAATCCAAATGATACTTAGGTATATTACTATTACAGTATAATATAATATTTTATATATGTTACTTAAGTTCATTAACACCATCCTTTATATGTTCCATGTGTGGTATGAACGAGTCATATCATTTTAAGGGGGCGGTAGTCCGCACTTCCTCAAATGAAATTATCGTATGTATATACAACATGAAACGAATAATGGTATGAAATAAAATGGAATTACAGAAGATTATATATAAAATATATATCATTAATATCATATTTAATTACAGTGCCATCATAATTTCCACCATGAGAGGCGGTAAGATGTATTTGAACAATCATCGTTTCGTGAGGCGTTAGTTTTCCATCCACAGAAACATTATGTTCATCATCCATTAGATGGAGTTGTGTGTATGTGTAGTTTGAATACTTCTTATAATAACATCCTAGTATATTTAGGATACTGGTGTTGTTACAAAAGAAAGGAAATAAAAAGAGTTTCGGGGTTGGAGATGCAAAATAAATGAAAATAATTTAAGAGAAATCGTTACCTTTAATTTAGGTAACTCACTTTGGTTGGAACCAAAGGACTTATTGAAATGATTTCTGCCTAAGGGGAAGCTTCAAGGAGGAGGAGAGGGATGTGGGGAGCTTATTTGGGCAGAGTTTGGACGAGCCAAGTGTCTTGAGAGGTGTGAGGAATGAGTAGAAGTGGTCTCCTTTTATAAGGGAGAGGAGGGGCTCTTTAGGAAAGAGTGAAAGTATTACTTTATAATATAATTATATTCAGTTTATAATGGTCCAAAAATCATTGAGGTCGAAGATAAGATGACTCATATTCTAAATAACATCAACCAATAAGAATTGGACAGGTTTTAGATAATATTTTAATCATTATAATCTTATTTATTTAAATGATTTATTAATGAGGTAAACATTGCATCACTATTGTGTCATTAATAATTTAACTTATTTGATGTCTAAAAATTATAAATAAAATATCATTATGTAGGAAATCTTTTTATCTTTCTAATGAATATTTATAATCGAAAATCCACCATGTATAACCCTATGTACAAATTGTTCTTCTAAAAGATGTAAGCTTATGCCATTTTTATTTTTATTTTAACTTTATTAATATAAAGTGTCCCTACCACATACAAGTGGCTCCAAGGGGTCCCCAAATTGACCCAAGGATGCTCATGGTCGGGTATGTGTCCACCAATAAGGTTAGGACACGTTTTAGGGTAATTTTGTATTATTATAATATTATTTTTTAACCCTTATTTACCGGATTTACCCTTAACCATGGTAAATAAAATATTTACCACAGTAATTATTCAAAATGTCTAAAAACAAAAGTTACCTATTTAAACAATTTGGACATCCTGATTCCAAATATGGAATCCATTTTTCTAAATTCAAAACACAGAAGTGGCAGAAATTAATTTAAAATTAATTCCCGCTGTCAAAACAAAAAGCGTGTTTTTAAGAGATAATAACTATCAAAAGATTGACACTTGTTTATGTTCGGTTTAATTGTAAAATTATGTCCAATGACCAACATTATATTAAATGGTAAAAATATATTCTAAATATACTTTAAAACTACTAAAATTCATAATTTATCACTATTAATTATTTTGATTAAAAAAGTTGTTTTTAATTAAAATTTAGTAATTTTCACTATTCATCAAAATATGAAAGTTATCTGAAAAGTACCAAAATTTAACCGTAGGCTAAATTTGATATTCCGAATCCAAAAATGAAGACCATTTTAAAATAGAAAATATATATAATTTCAAAATTTATGTATTACTATTCATAACGGCTAGTTTGATTGGTTGTGGCATGTGTTAAAACACAAGGTTGCGTACAACACACGCTACTATTTTATTCAAAGGAAAGCGTACCGTGGAAGCTTGGGATGTTTCATTTAAATTTTTTTTTTGATGTCCCAATTTATTCAGATAGTTTAAAATATTTTATTTAAAAAGGTTTCACTATTAAAGTTGATAAAAGTGCAATACTGAAAATGAATCTGTTCTTGCATTATGACTAAGAAACTCATAATAGGGATTCTAAAATTATAAGGATTATATAAAGTTCAAAATGTTGTTAATACTATTCATGACCTCTTTTAATGGATTTTTTTTGTACGTCATGGTGTTATTGAACTCGGTGTTGCGTGTAGTGCAAGTTATTGAATTATTTTTAAGAAATAACACACTATGAAATCCTGGGGTGTTACACATCCAGAACTCTACGTCACAAGTTGGGAAGCACCGATCAGGTGTTAGAAGATTGAAAAGGTAAATAGGAACAAACAAGGGTCACATAACTAACAACTGCAACTTAAATCATTCTTCTATTTATTTACATTTAATTTCTTAGACCTTTTCCACCACATAATTTTTTTTCCTCACGTGTTACGTGGGCTAGACATCTACATCATTCACACTTCAGCCTAATCCAATCAATTACTATGAATAAGTGGTTATGTATACTTCTATACACAATGAATTTACTAATCATAACTATAAACATACCTCATAACCTTAGTCCATTAATAATTCCATGCGCATATTTTTGGGTATCACAGAGCCTTAGTTCGACATCCCAACCCACACGATGACCTTATGTTGGGAAGAATATAACCTCAGTCCAACATCCCATACTTTCCTTACATAACACATACCTTTGATCATTAGTCTAGGTAGTCTCATAAAATGAAACCAATTGGGTATAAGGAATCAGTCTGGGTCCCTAACCTGTGAATTCCTGGGTGGGGTTAGAGCATCAGTCCAACCTGAACTATGGGAGGAGCCTCAATCCTTTATCACACCACCAAAACATGTACACATTCTTAGTCATCCACTATAATATATATTATATAGAATCAGTACATATAACATTACAATTCACATTCTATTTAACACATAGATTCCACTTATGCCTTAACTGATTAACACAATCCTAAACACTTCCTTATGAAATCAATTAGAAACATTTAACATAAATTTCATTGACAACCAATATAAACCAATTAAACCCAATTATCACAATTTCCATTCATAGTTCCATTGTAACCTATTAATCATATAAATTATAGGTTAACCTAGTAAGTTTCACCATTTCATATTTAAAATTCCAAACCCAAGTTTATGACCATGACATACCATATGGTTAACCTCAATCCCAACCCCCACATCCTCCATGCATCCCACAATGATCATGAGGGTTTCAATTAATTATTTAATAAGTAAATATTTAATTTCTCACTAAGGGAACCCAAAATAACAATAATAAGAGACCAATAACACAAGAATCAATCAAATGAATAATATAAAGATCATCTAAAATAAGTGGAATCAACAAGGGGAAACCAATATCACATTATAAGTTCCAATCAAGCCTTCACTCATATCATTTACATTTGGAAATTTTTTTAAAAAAAGGTAAAATTCTGATGAAATTCCAAAGTAAATCAAACAAACTATCAAGAATAACCAAATAAGTCAAGGTAACTCTATTTTCACTTTATAAAAGTAAAAAAACCATTTAATTAAAAATGGTTGGGGACTAGCCCCTTTATTAAAATAGGAAAATAAAATAGAGATACCTTTTATGCGGTGTTAGGGAGAACCCATTACTTTCCGAATGGAAAGAGGTGTACAACCATGAATTTTAGTGGCTAAAGCCCAGAAGAGTTCATTAGTACATATACCATTACAAATGAACCCGGTAAAAACCCTATCCCTCTGAGACGACCACACCTAAGCCCGAACCGCAACACCAGAGCTCCCCTATATCACCACGACCTGCCATCATTCACACCCTCTACATCTTACTTGGAATCGTGTTTCCAACACCATGAGGACCCAACTTCGACCGGTTGCGCACCGCAACAACAACTTCAAAACACCCCTTTAAGACAAGGAATACATTTTAAAAAAAGGGAATCCCAATCTAAAACCCATTTGGTCTAAAGTTCAATGATTTTGTAGATTTCACAATGAAAACAATCATTTAATCTTTTATCTAACATGAAGTAGATGTAAAACCCCAATTGAAAACCAGGTTCCATTGCAGAATGAAATGCACCCCTTAAATCCAAGGAAAAAACCAAATAAATCTTTGAAAACATTAAAGAATCACATGCCACATATTGGTCACATTATTCAAAAACCAAAACAAGGCCCAAGGTCACCCATTTCCATCAAAAATCTTATAGTGAATCAAACTAGACATTTACAAAAATAGGTAAACCACTCATACAACTCAAAAGATCATCTGAAATTAAACAAAAAACCCCTTTTTATGTCATTTGTGGACAACACCAAAATTAATATTAAATTACCTTTTAAAAATACCATTTTCACTCAGTTAAGACTAACAAGGTGAAATCCCATTGCAAAATTTTAAAACTATTCAAAATACCAAAATTCATTTCATGAAAATCATATCATAAATAAATATTCCAGTTTAAATAATAAATTGAGGATTTCATGAAACCAACCATTAATTCCAAGGACAACGAATAACAAAATGGAATCAAATAATCACAAGGATATAAAATATAACTATAATTTCATAAAAATTGAATTAAAATGGGTTAAGTATATTAGAACTCCAAAGGAAACAAATTGCATAGTGTCACCTACCTAAAAGAGAAGACGACCAAGCCTAAACACCTCTGCACTTGAATTTTTTGATGAAGATATCCCCACACTTTCATGCACATGAATTACTATATATACCCATTAATCCAATGTACATATTCCTTGGGCACTATGGGAATATGTATAAGGAATATATATATATTTATAAATGTACCTATGTATGCAAGTGAAACATTTCTAAAAGACACAAATACCATAATTAATTACCCTAGAGTGACCAATAATCACCAAAGACCAAAAAGAAAGGTGATAAAAAAATAGGATAAGGAAACCCTTACCCCAAGAAGTGACATCAAGTTGATCTAAAGCAATCCACTTCTAATTTAGCGCTGGATATCAGAACGTGAACGAGGTCGACCCAAGAGATCTTTTGAATACCCTAATAATGTAAGGGAACACTAAAAATCAGTTATCCCTATCCTCAGGGTTTGGCTGATCCAAATAGGGTGACAAGGAGAGAGAAAATTTCCAAATCGAGGGAGAAGGGTGGAGTGAAAGGCATACCTTGAGGAGTTGACCAAGAAGCTGGAAGAAATATGGTGGTTTTTCAGGAGAAGGGTGAGATGCAAAGGAGAAAAATAACACAACAATTGGATGGGTAGAAACATACCTCACACGATGCACAAAGAGGATAGGGGAGAAAAGAGAGAAAAGGAAATAGAAGGAAAAAGGAAAGAAAAATAAAATGAAAACTCAATTTTTAAATTTCTAGGTAGCTCACAGGGTTTGTGCATGGTTTACCATACCATGTAGTAACCATGCTCTAGCCACTACCTATACTAGGAATCATCACATGGTTACCTCTATGTAGATGCAAGTTTGAGAAAACCATTCTCAAACCATACCACACATCACTACCTACTTACAGATCCCAATTGTATACTCCCCAAATGGTTTAATAGACTATGAAAAAGTTGTACTCTACACCATTGACTCACCTAAGCACCTACATAGGTACTGCATGGTTACTGCTAACCATTCAGGCAAACCCTGTAATAACTAAAGAGCCTCAAAAAATGTAAATTTCATACCCTAGAACCACAAAAACTAAATCCCACTCCTTATTATAATTAAGTAATCCAAAATAAATACTATGTGACACCATAAGGTATTATAATTTAAAAAAGATACACTTAATTGAAAATATATACAATATTTTGAAAATTAGCATAATTGAAAAAAATAACCATTTTATATGGGAATAAATATTTACCTTTGTCACTTAATTTTATGACTAAAAATTAAATTGACACATTAATTAATTTCAAAATTGACGATTAAAAATATTAATATAATTTTATATGGTTGAATTTATAATATTTGTAGACATTATTTTAAATATAACCACATATAATAGATGTAACACCCAAGACTTTTATGTTATATAAATCATCAAAGGAATCTTTTTCTACACAACACTTGCTTGGCTTGCTTTACACAAAATCACGACCTTCCTTGATAACTTGCGTCGTACGCAATACCGAGTTTCACTAAACAACGATATGCTATTAAAATATTATTAAAACTAGCCGTTATGAATAGTTATAACAACTTTTTGAAATTTTATAAATTTTATTTTTCAAAATGGACTTCATTTTTGGATTCGGAATATCGAAATTATCCTTGGGTGAAATTTTGGTATTTTTCTGAAAACTTTCAATTTTTGATGAATAGTGAAACCACTAAGTGGTAGTTAAAAATCTGAATTTTTCATAAAGCTTAATTTTACCGCTTCTGTGAGTGGAATTTTGAAAATCCGAGAGACATGGTTAATATCAAGGACTAAAATGTGGTTCAATGAGATGAAAATAATTTTTGATGAATAGTAACTTTTTACTTTTTTTTACCACGGTAAAAAGTAAATAGGGTAATTAAGGGTAAAGATGATATAATTATTACCCTAACACATGTCCTAATTCCATTGGATAAGTGTATTTAGACCAAAAACAAACTTAGGAATAAAATATGACTATTTAGGCCCACTTGGATTAGATTAGGACATTTATTATTAATTTATTTAAAGAAGGGTTAAAATAGTTAAAATCAATGTTTAATAAGTAAATAATTTTAAATATGGGGTTATACATAAGATACATTCGACTATAAATATTCATTAGAAATATAAAAATATTTCATACATAATGGTATTTTATTTTTAATTTTTAGATATGATATAATTTAAATTATTTATGACACAATGATGATGTAGTAATTATCTTATTAATGAAATATTGACATAATTGATGTTATAAACACCAAAACAAATGTAATTTGAGACTTTTTATGAATCCCACTAATTTTCTAGATTAATATGACATGTTAATATTGATTTAATTAACATTGTTTGAACTTATAATTATGTTATGATTTTCAAAAAAATCTATTACTAAATAGTGTCAAAATTGACATAAAATTGTTTTTAAAACAAATATTATATTGGTAATTGTTATTTTCTTCCTAAAAATCTGAGGATCGTCCAAATGACTTATCTAAGCTTATATATATTAATAATAAACAACTTGGGGTTCGTTTGGATTCTTATAGTAAGTTTATTAACCCTATAGTATAAGAACACAAGAAGACATGGTAAAAGTAAAATTATTTAAATTAATGTTAAATCTAAATGATAAGGTTAAAAAAGGAACCTAAACTTGTCTAAATTCTATTGGATAAGAGTATTTCGACCCATCCCCACCTTAGCTTCTAAATATATCAATTTGGAGCTATTTAAAACCGAAATTGATTTTATAATAAAATAATAGTTTTAGTTATTCCAAAGGTGCCCCTCTCCTCCCTTATAAAAGGACACATCCTCCCCCTCTTCCTCACACCACTTGGAGCCTTCAAGCTCGGCCAACCCCTGACACTTTCTCCTTTCCACTTACCTAGAGACATCCTAGAGGGTTTGGTCTTCTTCAAAGACCAATTTTAGTTCCCTAAAAGAAGGTCTCAAAGAAGCACTTCAAAGAAGAGGTAATGTCCGTTACCGATTCTTTCATCTTTATTTCTTCTTCCACTTCTTCTTCTTTAGTTGTTTCATTATGAAGTAATAACATAATTATCACTCATATACTGATATGTTATTATAAGTTTGAAACAACCCTATTTCACTATCTAACCATCCTACGGAAAAAGAAATCACCGCCCTTGCGTACGTACGAAATACTGTCTCCATGTCGTGGTGTAATCTATTTTCCACCACCACCATACTTGGATGGGTATAATGGTGTAAATAATGACTATATATGACTATTATAAAGTGATATTGATTCTGAAATAGTATACATATACTCCAATATAATTCCACGATCATAGGAACGATATCATCACTCGTGCGTACGCACGGAATACCGTCTCCACGATGTGATGTGACTCGTTCTACATTATTTTCATTTCATAATGATTATATAAATGAATTGAATGAATGAATATGATATATATTACACTAATACCATTCTGTAAATGAGGTATCTATAACCTAAAAAATAATAATAAGAATTTATTCGACAAAACACGCATAAGAACAAAAAGTTATAAACACCCGAATAACAAGTAGCAATGAAATATTATTACTAAGAATCTAAGAATATGACCATATATGAAATCATAAAAATAAGTATGATTCTGGAATAAGTCAATAACATTATTTAAATCATTATACAGGAGGTTCGGACACTTACAAAGCAAGTCGGACCTAAGGTAAGGGAAATATCACAATCTCATTTTTATACGAGATTGTTTATACTTTGGTATCTACTGGTGTGTATTTTATCATCAACATCCATGTTTCCTAAATATGTAATATTATTTCCATCCAACTAAAATTGTTTAAATCCAATTTTACCCTTCGGTGAGTTTTTAGTAAAAGATATGAAAGGAATCTTTTGTCGTTTTTTGTACGAGGTACTTTTTGACTTTTCCGACAAAAGTACGAAGAATTTTCTTTTTAAATTATACGACATGAATGGATTTTTAAAACATTATTTCCAAGAAGCATCCTTTACATGTTTACAAGTTTATTTTTAATCAACTTCTTTTAGTTTAAAGTTGTATGACATGTTATGAAAGGAAAAATGTTTTTGAAGTAGAAAGGATATTTTCCTCAAGAATGATGTTCAATTGTTTTATCAAAATTATTTTCCATCTAAGATAATAAATGGTTCTGTTTTTATCCCTATTATTAAATTGATTTGATTATGTTGTGATGGAATTATTTTTATGAATTCCTTTTTCTTATATGAACTGTTTTATGATGTCATGATGTTTAAGATTCCCATTTGTATTACATGGGTTATGCAATGATGTATGATTTATGATTTTGTGGCACACATAAGAATGGTATCATTATGAGATGGGTGGGACCAATATCTCCCTCCAATGCATTGGGTAAAGATTTTATATCTCATGAGATAGACATGGCTGGAACGGTAGGTTATACCGGTTCAGTGAAACAGGACTGAAACGAGGGTGACTCGGTTCAGAAAGGGATGTTGTCCACTAAGATAGTCTTGGCAATGACTCTTGACTAACAAGAAATGATTCTCTATGATTACGTGTGCATGCCACAAAGTTTCATGTTTTAAGTTATGATTATTGTGATTACATTTCACTGCCATGGTTTATCCCATGTTATGAAATTATGATCTCTTTTGCAGGATAAGATTTCCAAAAGTTATGTTCTTGTGTATACGATGTGAATGATATTTCTTTTGTTTACCCTTACTGAGAATTTGAGCTCACCCTTTTGTATGTTTTTTCCCCAGGTCAGGAAGAAGGTTATTAAGTAAGATATGCCAAAACGGACTATAGATATGATGAAATATATGGGAGACAGTGTAGATGCTTTTTGAACCAGTTGTTTATGTTTCCCAGTTTCTAAAGACACTATACCTATACGGTCCTTTCGTGGTTTTGTTATATGTTGTTATAAGTATGCTTCAATTTTGAAGTATTAACAATGTATGTAAAGTATTGGTTATTATAGTTGGTATCAGAGGAAAGGTATAGTCAACCTTTGGAAACTAGGATGTGAAAGCCTTAGTAAGAACCCTAAGGATAAGTCTAAGCATAAAACACAATCTTAGTGTTTTAGAAATGGCCATGAAAAACCTAGGATAAGACCTTAAGTGTGAAATTTTATTCTTGATTATGTGGTTTTCCTATTATAATTAGTGTTTATCACACTATTCTTCTTGGTTTTAGTCAATGGCTGGAACCAGAAGGAATCGTGTTAATGCGGAATTCGATGGGCAATGCAATGATTGTCCCCCTGAGCAACCAAACGTTATGGGAGCTGGAATGCAAAATATTGTAGCCATGGTCACACAACTTTATCAATCTATGAATCATGGAAGACTTCCAAACGAGCAAAGGAAGGAGCAACATTCAGTTGAATCCTTCATGAGGCAACGTCCACCTTCTTTCAGTGGGTCTACTGATCCATTAGTTGCTGAACAATGGATTAGTACTACTGAAAATATATTTTCAGTTCTTCAATGTTCTGAACATGATAAAGTCATCCTAGCAGTGTATCGTTTGGAAGGAGATGTTGATCAATGGTGGAATCTTATTAAGAATACGAGGCAAAGGGATGAAATTGATTCCATGGAATGGGACGAGTTCAAGAACATCTTTTTCAATAAGTACTTCCCTCGTATTCTCCGAACAAAGATGGAGAAAGAGTTTCTTGAACTGAAGCAAAAGGATGATGAATCTGTTGGTACCTATGAAGCAAATTTTACAAGACTTGAAAGGTACGCTTCTGGTATTATTATCCAACCTGAGAGTAAGATCGATCGATTCTTTAGTGGCTTAAAACCAAGTCTTCGAAGGGCGTTAGCCATAAGGGACTTCAATAGCTACGAGAAATCGTTCAATGTGCTCTCAAAGTCGAGATGGAGATTGGAGTAACCCATCAGTCATATGGGTTTGATAAGAAGAGGAAAATGGAATTCAAAGGAAAATCTAAAGAGCACATTGAAAAGAAGATGAGCTTTCCCTTATGCTCAAAGTCTGGAAAGAAACATGGAGGGAGTTGTCTTAAAGGGACAAGTAAATGTTTCAAATGTGGAAAAGAAGGTCATCGAGCATTTGAATGCCGCGATGATGGGAAGAAGATGTCTAATGATGCAAACAAAGGAAGGGATACATAGAATGAACCTACTACACTTCAATGTTTCAAGTGAAAGGAGATGGGGCATTACGCCAATAAATGCCCTAATCCAAGGGTTGATGATGATGGTCGACGTCAACAAACTCTTAAGGCTAAAGACAAAGGAAAGTCACATGCAATTTCTATCAGTGATGTGGAGTACGATAACGATGTGGTGAAAGGTACACTTACCATCCACTCTAAAGTAGCAAATGTTTTATTTGATTCTGGATCCACCCACTCTTTTATTTCTGAAGAATTTTATAAGGGTATCACCGTATTACCTCAACAATTAGATGTTGAGTTAGCTGTGACAACACCTAATGGAACAACAGTTGCATCAAAAGTTTATAATTCTTCTCCGATCGAAGTTTGTGGGAAAGTGCTTCCTGCAAATCTTGTGATCCTTCCTATAATGGAATTTGATGTGATTTTTGGCATGGATTGGCATTCTTTATATGGAGCTCATATCAATTGCCAAAGAAGGGAAGTCACATTTCATATTCTAGATCAATCTATGATCGTCTATCAATGCAATGATGAGCATAACCTTCCAGTGGAAATTTCTTCCATCTTATGGGTCTTGATTCCACTAAATGAAGGTTATTTATCTCAAATGGTTGGTGAGAAACTCATGATTAAGAATATTCCCATTGTATAGGAGTTTGATGATGTCTTTCTGGTGGAATTACCGGGTCTTCCACCAAATCGTGAAGTTGAGTTTTAAATAGAACTTGTACCTGGTGCTTTGCCTATTTCAAAGACACCTTATAGAATGGCCCCAATTGAGTTGCAGGAATTGAAGAAGCAACTCCAAGAGAATCTTGATAAAGGATTCATATGCCCTAGTGCGTCACCTTGGGGAGCACATGTTCTATTTGTTAAGAAGAAATATGGATCAATGAGACTCTATATTGATTATCGAGAACTTAACAAGATCACTATCAAGAAAAAATATCCTCTCCCGCGCATTGATGGCCTATTTGACCAACTACGCAGAGCTCAATACTTTTCCAAGATTGATCTTCGTTCTGGGTATCATCAATTAAGGGTCAAAAGGGAGGATATACCAAAGACGGCTTTCCGTACAAGGTATGGACACTATGAATTTATAGTGATGCCATTTGGTCTTACTAATTCCCCTGCTATCTTCATGGATCTGATGAATAGAGTCTTTAGAGACTATCTTGATCAGTTTGTGGTAGTATTTATAGACGATATTCTTTTCTATTCAAAGAGCAAGGAAGAACATGAAGATCACTTGAGAATTATATTGAAGACCCTAAGAAAGGAGAATCTTTATGCCAAATTTACCAAGTGTGAATTTTGGCTTCAAAAAGTTCCATTTTTGGGTCACATAATCTCAAAAGAGGGGATATCTGTGGATCCAGCAAAAGCAGAGGTAATCTAAAGATGGTCGAGACCAACAAGAGTAACTGAGATCCGAAGTTTTCATGGTTTGGCTGGATATTATCGACGTTTTGTGAAAGATTTTTCACGATTATCTAATCCACTCACCAAGTTGACTCGGAAAGGAGTTAAGTTTGTCTGGACGGAAGAATGTGAAGAGAATTTCAAGGAGTTGAAAAGAAGGTTATCCAGTGCACCTGTGCTCACACTGCCTTGTAGTGGAGAAAGGTTCGTGATCTACAGTGATGCATCCAAGAAGGGATTGGGGTGTGTTCTTATGAAAAATGATATGGTGATAGCTTATGCCTCACGACAGTTGAAAATCCATGAGCAGAATTACCCAACACATGATTTGGAGTTAGCAACGGTAATATTTTCATTAACGATTTAGAGGCATTACCTTTATGGTGAAAGGTGTGATATTTATACTGATCATAAAAGTTTAAGGTATATTTTCACACAAAAGGAGCTGAATATGCGTCAAAGAAGATGGTTGGAGCTGATTAAGGATTACGACTGCTCAATCCATTACCACCCTGGAAAAGCAAACAAGGTGGCAGATGCATTAAGTCGACAAGACCATGATAGTTTATCCATGATGAGGATCACAAAAGATCCAGTATTTATGGACTTACAAAGGATGGATCTTGGAATTATAATGGATGGGGAAAAATATTATCTTTCTCAAATGAATGTTCAACCATCTATAAATGTGAAGATTAAAGAGGCACAGAAAGAAGATGTCGAGTTATAAAAGAAGGTGAGAAATGTTGCTGAGTTCAACCTTGATTGTGATGGTATAATAACGTTCCGGAATCGAGTTTTTGTTCCTCCCATCCCCGAATTAAAGAAGGAGTTGCTGGATGAGGCTCATAGTTCTTCATTCTCTATTCATCCTGGAAGCACGAAGATGTATAGGGACCTGAAAGAGTACTTCTGGTGGGATGACATGAAAAGAGATGTTGCTGAAAATGTCTCTCGATGCTTGGTTTGTCAACAAGTTAAAGGTGAGAGACAGAAGTCTAAGGGGATGTTACAACCATTACCCATACCCGAATGGAAATGGGAAAACAATACTATGGACTTTGTCACAGGACTTCCTAAAACATCCAAAGGCAATAATGCTATCTGGGTCATAGTTGATCTTCTTACAAAGTCTGCACACTTCATTGCTATTAGAGAGGATTTCTCTCTGGACCAGCTTTCCATGATATATGTAAAGGAAGTGGTAAGATTGCATGGAGTACCACTTTCTATTATATCTGATCGGGATCCGAGATTTACCTCGATGTTCTAGTGAAGTCTTCAGCATACTCTGGATACAGAGTTGAGTTTCAGCACTACTTATCATCCTCAGACAGACGGTCAGTCTGAGAGAACAATTCAAACCCTATAAGATATGTTGAGAGCGTGCTCTATTGATTTCAAAGGAGGTTGGGATCAACACCTACCTTTGGTGGAATTTTTTTATAATAATAGCTTTCACTCTAGTATTCATATGGCTCCTTATGAAGCTCTTTATGGAAAGAAATGCAGGACTCCAACTTGCTGGGATGAAGTTCGGGAAAGAAAGCTATTTGGACCTGATCTCATTGATGAAATGGCAGAAAAGTTCAGATCTATTCAACAATACATAATAGCAGCTCAGAGTCGAAAGAAAAGTTATGCCGACAATCGAAGAAAAGACCTAGAGTTTGAAGTGGGTGACAAAGTGTTCTTACGAATATCTCCCTAGAAGAGGGTTATGAGATTTGGAAAGAAGGGGAAGTTGAGCCCTAGATATATCGTTCCTTTCGAAATATTGGATCGTGTTGGGAAGGTAGCTTACCGATTGGCGCTTCCACCGAATCTCTCTCAAGTTCACGATGTGTTCCATGTATCTCTCCTGAGAAAGTACATACCTGATCATTCACATGTACACAGCTCAGAAGTTGTTCCGCTGGAGCAAGATCTTTCTTATGAAGAACAACCGATAGAGATTCTGGATCGTAGCGGAAAATTCCTACGAAACAAGACCACTCGATTGGTGAAAGTTTTATGGAGGAACCACAAATTAGAAGAAGCTACATGGGTGCTTTAGGATATGATGAGGGAGAGGTATCCTCATCTGTTTGTTACAAAGTGACGAATTTCGAGGGCGGAATTCATTTTAAGGGGGGTAGAATGTAACACTCGAGACATTTATGTTATATAAATCATCAAAAGAATCTTTTTCTACAAAACACTTTCTTGGCATGCTTTACACGAAATCACGACCTTCCTTGATAACTTGCGTCGAACGCAATAACGAGTTTCACTAAACAACGATATGCTATTAAAATAATATTAAAACTAGCCGTTATTAATAGTAATAACCACTTTTTGAAATTTTATAAATTTTATTTTTGAAAATGGACTTCATTTTTTGATTCGGAATATCGAAATTAGCCTAGGGTGAAAATTTGGTATTTTTCTGAAAACTTTCAATTTTTGATGAATAGTGAAACCACTAAGTGGTAGTTAAAAAACTGAATTTTTCATAAAACATAATTTTACTGCTTCTGTGAGTGAAATTTCGAAAATCTGAGAGACACGGTTAATATCAAGGACTAAAGTGTGGTTCAATGAGATGAAAATAATTTTTGGTTATTAGTAACTTTTTACTTTTTTTACCACGATAAAAAGTAAATAGGGTAATTAAGCGTAAAGATGATATTATTATTACCCTAACACATGTCCTAATTCTATTGGATAAGTGTAATGCGACCAAAAACAAACTTAGGAATAAAATATGACCATTTAAGCCCACTTGGATTAGATTAGGACATTTATTTTTAATTTATTTAAAGAAGTGTTAAAATAGTTAAAATCAATGTTTAATAAGTAAAAAATTTTTAATATAGGGTTATACATAAGATATATCCGACTATAAATATTCATTAGAAAGATAAAAAGATTTCCTACATGATGGTAGTTTATTTGTAATTTTTAGACATTAAATAATTTAATTTATTTATGACACAATGATGATGCAGTAATTATCTTATTAATAAAATATTGACATAATTGATGTTATAAAAACCAAAATAAATGTAATTTTAGACTTTTTATGAATCCCACTAATTTTCTAGGTCAATATTACATGTTATTATTGTTTTAATTAACTTGGTTTGAATTAATAATTCTGTTATGATTTTCAAAAAAATCAATTACTAAATAGTGTCAAAATTGACATAAAATAGTTTTTAAAACAAATATTATATTGGTAATTGTTATTTTATTCCTAAAAATCTAAGGTTCGGCCAAATGACTTAGATAAGGTTATGTATATAATTAATAAACAACTTGGGGTTCGTTTGGCTTCTTATAGTATGTTTATTAACCTTATAGTATAAGAACACAAGACGACATGGTAAAAGTAAAATTATTTAACTTAATGTTAAATCTCAATGATAAGGTTAAAAAAGGAACCTAAACTTGTCTAAATTATATTGGATAAGAGGATTTCAACCCATCCCTACCTTAGATTCTAAATATATCAATTTGGAGCTATTTAAAACCGAAATTCATTTTATAAGAAAATAATAGTTTTAGTTATTCCAATGGTGCCCCTCTCCTCCCTTATAAAAGGACACCTCCTCCCCCTCTTCCTCACACCACTTGGAGCCTTCAAGCTCGGCCAACCCCTGAAAAATTCTCCTCTCCACTTCCCTAGAGACATCCTAGAGGTTCTGGTCATATTCAAAGACCAATTTTATTGCCCTAAAAGAAGGTCTCAAAGAAGCACTTCAAAGAAGAGGTAATATCCGTTACCGATTCTTTCATCTTTATTTCTTCTTCCACTTATTCTTCTTTAGTTGTTTCATTTTGAAGTAATAACATCAGTATCACTCATATACTGATATGTTATTATATGTATGAAACAACCCTATTTCTCCATCTATCCATCCTACGGAAAAAGAAATCACCGCGCGTGCGTACGTACGGAATACCGTCTCCACGCCGTGGTGTAATCTATTTTCCACCACCACCTTACTTGGATCGGTATAATGGTGTAAATAATGACTATATATGACTATTATAAAGTGATATTGATTCTGAAATAGTATACATATACTCCAATATAATTCCACGATCATAGGAACGATATCATCACTCGTGCGTACGTACGGAATACCATCTCCACGATGTGATGCGACTCGTTCTACATGATTTTCATTTCATAATGATTATATAAATGAATTGAATGAATTAATATGATATATATTACACTAATACCATTCTGTAAATGAGGTATCTATAACCTAAAGAAACGAATTAGAATTTATTCGACAAAACATGCATAAGAACAAAAAATAATAAACACCCGAATAACAAGTTGCAATGAAATATTAATACTAAGAAGCTAAGAATATGACCATATATGATATCATAAAAATAATTATGATTCTGAAATAAGTCAATAACATTATTTAAATCATTATACAGTAGGTTCGGACACTTACAAAGCAAGTCGGACCTAAGGTAAGGGAAATATCACAATCTCATTTTTATCTGAGATTGTTTATACTTTGGTATTTATTTGGGTGTATTTTATCATCCACATCCATGTTTCATCAATATGTAATATTATTTCTATCCACCTACAATTTTTTAAATCCAATTTTACCCTTCGGTGAGTTTTTAGTAAAAGATATGAAAGGAATCTTTTGTCGTTTTTCTTACGAGGTACTTTTTGACTTTTCCGACAAAAGTACGAAGAATGGGTTTTTAACTTATACGGCATGAATGGATTTTTAAAACATTATTTCCAAGAAGCTTCCTTTACAAGTTTTCAAGTTTATTTTTAATCAACTTCTTTTATTTTAAAGTTGTATGACATGTTAATAAAGGAAAAATGTTTTTGAAGGATAAAGGATATTTTCCTCAAGAATGAAGTTCAATTGTTTTATCAAAATTATTTTCCATCTAAGATAATAAAGGGTTCTGTTTTTATCCCTATTATTAAATAGATTTGATTATGTTGTGATGGAATTATTTTTATGAATTCCTTTATCTTATATGAATTTTTTTATGATGTCATGATGTTTAAGATTCCCATTTGTATTACATGGGTTATGCAATGATGTATGATTTATGATTTTGTGGCACACATAAGAATGGTATCATTATGAGATGGTTGGGACCTATATCTCCATCCAATGAATTGGGTAAAGATTTTATATCTCATGAGATAGACATGGATGGAATGGTAGGTTGTACCGGTTCAGTGAAACAGGACTGAAACGAGGGTGACTCGGTTCAGAAAGGGACTTTGTCCACTAAGATAGTCTTGGCAATGAGTCTTGACTAACAAGAAATGATTATATATGATTACATGTGCATGCCACAAAGTTTCATGTTTTATGTTATGATTATTGTGATTACATTTCACTGTCATGGTTTATCCCATGTTATGTAATTATGATCTCTTTTGCAGGATAAGATTTCCAAAAGTTATGTGCTTGTGTATACGATGTGATTGATATTTCTTTTGTTTACCCTTACTGAGCATTTGAGCTCACCCTTTTGTATGTTTTCTTTCCCCAGGTTAGGAAGAAGGTTATTAAGTAAGATATGCCAAAAGGGACTATAGATATGATGAAATAAATGGGGGACAGTGTAGATGCTTTATGAACCAGTTGTTTATGTTTCCCAGTTTCTAAAGACACTATACCTATATGGTCCTTTCGTGGTTTTGTTATATGTTGTA
The DNA here is from genome assembly GCA_963277665.1 of Viscum album. Classification (NCBI taxonomy): domain Eukaryota; kingdom Viridiplantae; phylum Streptophyta; class Magnoliopsida; order Santalales; family Viscaceae; genus Viscum; species Viscum album. The sequence goes on along the minus strand of OY728137.1, from coordinate 1,878,523,459 downwards.
ATAAGTATGCTTCAATTTTGAAGTATTAACAATGTATGTAAAGTATGGGTTGTTATAATAGATAAAAATAGTGTTAAGAAAAATTTATCTTCTTGGTACACAATAAATTTATTAATTTCCATGTAATGACTATTAAATGGATATTAATTTATTTTGTTATATACATTATCAATAATTTTAATTTAAAAAACTTATTTAACTATAATATAATAAACATAATAACACATAAAAAGTTAAATTTGTTATGGAAAAATATTTTCAAACATAAAATGATTTTATTTATTAATTTTATATACCAATTGAATTTTACCAATGATTTTTTTTATAAAAAACACTATTTTTTGTCAAAATATATTTCATAATTTTGTTTACACAATATTTACCCTCAAATTCAACAGAATAATTTTAATAATTATATAATGTTATGTGGTTCATTTTGGTTCAATGTTGTGTGTGAAGTAAGATATTGAACATATTAGGTTTTAATATAAAATATATATTTGATAATCTATTGTTGTTATAACTGGGTCCCTTATGGATTATAATGGATGAACAATTGTTTTGAAAGAAAAATTCACAATATATGGGTCATTTAATTCCTTTTTATCGTAATATCGAACACCAAAGGGAGTCACTTTGTATTTACCTCTATTTTTACTATGTTTCTTCATTTATTAATCCCTCCCTCTCATCCATTTATCCCCACTTAAATCCTTCATCAATCTTGATCTTGGATTATTCATTTTGTTCGGGGAAATCTTATATGGATAGGTAAGGCTCCATATTCATCTAATACAACTTCATTGAAATTTTTTCTTCAACAATGAATATAGCCTCATTTCCCAAATTATCAAGGCTCATATAATTCATTATTTATATTTAATTTCATCTAGTTTGACTCTATAGGAAGGTTAAATCGGTTTTTCTAAATAAATAACTCTATTTCCTTCTCAAATTTCACCTTCCATATCAACATTAGATTAAGACCTAATTATTTGATGAATCATGGATGGAATTATGTTTCAAATAGTGGAAAAATCCCTTTATCTATATTACAAGTAAGCCTTTGAATATATATTTTCTCAGAATACCCCACTTACCTCTTATATTCTCAAAGGGATAAGATAAAATACATATAAGGTCAAGTGAATATAATTTAGATTTAACATTTTTGGAAAAAAAATTACATATAATTTATCTTTTATTGGATTTAAAGGCTATTCATTTTTTTTATATTATAATTATTTATAATAATACCTTTGTATTTTATTATTATTTGACCATTATAGTATCATTATATTTGAAACAACTGGGGTTTCATTAATGAATATATTTTTTAAATTAAAATTAATTCCTAATCATGTTATAAGTTTGTTCATTGAAATGTTGATTACATTCCCCTTAGTAATAATTATTTTTTTTAAGTTAATTCCTATAATATTGTCATTGTTTGGACTGAACATTAGAAGGGGTATTTGGTTTATATATATATATATATAAATTTTGTACAAATTAAATAGGAGTATGATGGGTAGGATATGCTCACAACTCCATGGCTTGGTATACCACCTCCCTACATTTCATTAGGATGGGTCAAGGCCTCAACTTAGTAAAACATGTCCAATATCAACTTGGATGTGTTGAGAACCTAAACTGGTATGTATATCTATCTAGATGTATATTATATAATATTTACATTCATCTAGGATTACATTGATGCCATGAAACACTCAATGTTAGTATATAATGCTACGTATCCTCTCAGCATTGGGATATATTATTTATCTATGATAATACCTTTATTTAAATATTTTTTAGTGTATAGTTTGATTTTTTTTCTTCTTATAAAGAATTATATTTTTCTCAAAATGCAATATTTATTATGCTAGGTGTGTGGTGGTGGGCTGGGGACTACATACTATGTTACAATACTCATGACATGCTTGTTCCCCAATATGATTCATATAGATCCCACTATTTATGATACAAGTAATTGGGAATAACTAGAGGATGTAGGATAGAACATAATGGATTCATGAGACCAAGAATCAGGTTTTATCACTTTTTTGAGGGTGTATGGAGAGGATTTTTTCACTTAATTAGAAGTTTTATAAAGGAATTTACATATAATATATCCAATTTTTCATCAATTAAGGCCATTTTATGTTGATCTCTTATGTGAATAGATAATTATTCATCAAGTTTTGAAATTTTATGTATTCCATGTAGTATTTTGGGCTTGGGTTTTCAGATTTGAATATTTCATCGTGTTATTATGTCTTATATTTTTGTAATTTATATGATATAGGTTAACTATTGTAATGTTAAAATAGTTTATTAACAAATATTAGTTGACCACAATAGTCATGTCTTGTGTTTGAGGTGATACAACCATTAATTTTATTCATAAAAAATAGGGAATACATCTTTTTACTTTATTTTTATACACCCACTAAATTAAAGAAAGACTACAATGATTTGGAGATGTATGTTGTTTTTGGAGACCTGGTATGGTGACATTTGAGTAATTGAGTTACCATCATTACATGTATACATCTCATAAATTTTGGAATAGTTACTGGGTGGCACCATATATAGTTTAAAATTATTCATGCCACCAGATACCAAGTGGATGGGTATTTTTTTACCAATTTATATGGGAATAAAACTTTTAGTATTGAGGACCCCAAAGTACAATATATCCCATCAACAAATACCCAATAGCTTTTGGATAAGTTTTTAGCGGGTGTGTTTTATTATTTTCACCCTCCACCATTATTTCTTCTACTACCTTCCCCTTAGAACTCAATTTATTCTAGCCACATATAAGCCCAACATAGCCAATTTTGGTCTCATTATACCATCTTATTCTTTCCCATTTTTATATGGTTAATCTATATGAGTTATTCCATAATCAATAATAATCCTCCCTTATCCTATATTATTTCATATTCATACATTTTATTCTAATATCTCTTGATAAACTATGGATTTTGTGTTGAATTCTTCAATATAAAGGTGGAGTTATCCATAGACCCTGACACTTACTTTTATTTATTGTTGGGGGCCCATGTGGATTTAGTTCTCATTTTCAATAACCATTTTCATTGATGTGGGATAAGGTATGATTTTTCTTAGAGATATTTAGGTTTTATATTAAATTTTAGATATGTATTATTGTATTTATTTGGTTCTTAGGGATACTATATTATTGGATAATTTATAGAGCAGATCACATTTTCTTTATATAAGATTTTATTGATCATAGATTATAGTGGTTATGATTTTTCATTCATTTTGTTATGAAATTGTGATTTAATAATTTTATTTGCTACTTGGAGATCTTCTTAATTTGTTAAATCTCACCCAAAATTATGATTGGTAGTCTTGAATCATCCAATAATTCATCGTATATTCCAATAACATGACTAGATTTAATTTTTATAAATTATTAATAAAACTCATATAATATTTTTAAATATATACAAGGATGTTTTATTAGTGAAATTTTATTATAAATTATTAAAATTTTACCAATGGTTTCTCTTTGAACAATATAGTGGAAATCTATTCCCACATGAATAAATTATATACATTATTTAATTGGTCTATTCCTCAAAGATTATTTATGAGTGTTGATTCATACTACTTGGATTTCATTGATATTTGAGTTGTAAAACCCATACTTATATCCTCTTACTAATCCCAATTTTCTAAAGGAGTTAGAAAATCTCTTTGATACAAATAATGGGATGAAATGGAACACATTGAGGATTATTAGTCATAAACCATCTTAAGTAAATACTTTAGTTTATAAGGTTATTTTTAGTGTAAACCTTCTTTTTATTTTAAAATCATAAATCAAGTGAACTTCCATGAATCCCACATATATTCTATTATTGGAATCAATTATTCACATTTTAACCTTAATAACCTATAATTCAATGAATCATTCTTAACCTTGGGTTATGAGGGCACTTCAATGGAAATGCGGTGGATTGGTTTTTGTGAAGAGAATAAGTGATTCAACATGAATATCCCAATGGTTTTAAAAATTCACCTAACCTCGATACTTGAGAACTACTATATATTTTTATATATTTTAAAATAGGTAAAAAAAATTTAGACCCTATCTTAAAAATATTTTCAAGAATATATTCATGGCCTCATTTCTCAATTAAATAATTAAAATGGGTCACCTAAATATTTTTTATATTAGAACATTCCTTTCCCTATTTTGAAACTTGTTTTATTAAATAAACCAGAAGTCATACCAATTTATATATTTTAATCTTCTTATGTGATAATATGAACCTATAGTAGAAATATTAATCTATAAAAAAACTTATTCCCTTAAAATTAGATACAACTTTACAAAGTGGTTTCATATTAAACCATTAGTATTACATGGATTAGTGCCATGTTTTGGTTGTATAAAACATGTTGAAATTTCATTAATAATTTATCCACCACATTCATTAGTGTCTTGCAAGGATATATTGAGAATTTAATATATCTTATTTATATGTTTCTACTGGACTAGCACAAGAATATTGACTACTGATTTATGGAATCTATATATTGGAATAGGTTTCAGTATAATATATTCATATGTGATATATTATGTTCATGAAATAATTAACTACTTAATCCATTATATTAAAATATTTTGGTTTCAAACATGATGTCATGATCTGATAGTTGATTATATTGAGCATCAATATAGTTTTATTTTACTGATTGGTTCAATCTATTAAAATTTATTGTTAATATAACTCTTACCCTTTCCTTTAAAGTGTATATTGTTTCTTTAATAACACACTTATCACTTTCATTAGGACCATTTTTATTTCTCGGATATTGTATATTTCTTATATGGATCACCACACTAGGTCCTTGAACTAGTTGTGTATAGGCTAAACTCATGGGATGGGTTAATATACCATGAATGAGGGAACATATTGATTGGTTTGAATGGGTTCACAATTCCCGGCCACATTAATGGAATGAGATACAATATTTACCTAACACATTATACCCCTCCATTGTTCCCCAATATGGGATGAAAGACTACCATGACTGGATATGACCAATTATTCTTTCATAGGATGGGTAATTAAGACCCCCAACATCTATCACACACACCTACTAATATGCATGTATGAATTTGTTTTCATGTGTGAGCTATTTAATAGTACTATTGTTTCCCACCGAAGAGTGTATATCTATTTTTACCTCTCAAATATCAATTTGAGGCACAATGAATACAATATATGTATGAAACCTCAAAGTATCGAAAGTTGCTGATGTTAAATTATATTTTCCTATGAATTTCTCTAATATTAAATTTCATCCTTATATGTTTTTAGATTTATGAAACAATTTTATCATATATTTATTTAAATATGTAATAATATTCATGTATACATATATTACACCAATAATAATTTGAGACACCATTGGTGATTCCATATTAAATATTTATGTTCAAAAACCAGATGAATGCATCTGTGGGCATGATACACCATATGTTTCATTTCACATACCTCATTATATTTAGGATATTCATAGATATTATAGACTTGGTAATCAGTGGAGTTCAATCCTCATTAATTTTAGATACTTGGTAGACTATTTTTATATTTTGATTTTATTTTTTTAGAAGTTACATGGGGATATATATATTCAATCTTTTAGGAATTCGACAAATGGAAACTCACTTTTTGAGTCTTTTAAGGTACAAATTTACTATATGATAATTAAATCACGCATTACCATTGATGATTAATCAGAATGTATAATATTGGTTGATTAATGTTTTATTATATATGCTCAATGACCCCAAGGCTCATGTTTGATTAATATTAAATAACATTTCCAATTTATTTGGATTTTCTATGGGGGAAAAACATCCGACCGGTGTTCATTAAACCCCTATAAATTATGTCGTCCTTTAAATAATGTGAGGTTCACCTGAGGTGTTATGAAATCATGATCCAAGTATAGTCTTGGTTTTTTGGGTCATAGGTGTTTCCTAGTGTTATTAGTTGAATATTATAATTCAAAGGACTTGATATATTGTATACATGATATTGGACTATCAAGAATTGAGAAGTAACCCATTTAATGGAATCACTAAGCTGTATATGGATGCTTCTAGTGAAATCAAGTGATGTTTAGATATGAAATAGGAATAATATGTTTGAGTAAGTAAATTCTTTGATTATTGTGGGAAATAAAAAAATGGAATAAATGATGTTCAAATAGGTCTCAACTAGGAGTCAACTTTTAATTTGTTATAAAACTATTTAAACAAACTAGGGTTGTATTAAATAAAACATCAATAAAATATATAGGTTCCTTAACAATATATATATCTTGGTGATAATTTGGTAAATATGAATCAATAATTAGTTCCCTTACTAAGATAGATATTTTTTTTTCTTATTTATATCTAGTATTTTAAAATTAATTTTTCACCACATAGAGTACTCATTGATTTTTTTTAAAATTTATCTTCTAATAATGATACATGTTTTTTAATTTAGTTCTTTCTAATGATAATGCCTTTTTGTCTATCTATATTTCATTCACAAATAATTATTCTATTTTATTTTTATAAATTATATTGTTATAGAGTACGTTTTATTTCAAATTTAATAATTTTTTCAAGATTATATATATACTAATAGTGATCATGTCATTTATTATCTTTGTATTGATGAATTAAAATTTAATTTTATTTAAATGTGAGGATGTTAAACATGATACTAATTATTTTTTTCATGTCTAGGAGGATCCTCCATCATTTGATATAGGTATATTTGTGGATACCCCTTATATAAACATGAAAACTAAATTGTTTTATAGTACTATGATTTATAAAGTGGAGAATGTTATTAAATCTAAACGTGTTTTGAAAGGTGGTGTAACTTGAAGCGGGGATTATGCTTCCTTTAAACCTGGGTTATTATGTGGTTAAATGATAGAGAAATCCTATTATAGTCATATTTGGTTTTTAGTTTTGGTCTTGAAATAGGATATTTCTAGGTACAAAACTCCTTTACCCATATATTTGTTTTAAGATGGGTATGTATTAAAAATAATATAAGGTGGATTTTGATAATATAATGAGGAAGTTATTTTAGATTATGATTTCATTTATATTTGAAAAAAAAAAATTTAATATATAATTCATCTTTAGACCATCACTATTATATAATTATTTTTTTATTTTAAAAGAAGGAAAGTGGGAAGTATTTTTTTAACTAGAGTTTTTAATGGAATACCATGTTAAAAATATTGTGTTTGTAGATATGAGATAAAATATAGTTTTTTGAAATACGGAAAGATTTATTATAAATTTTTTATGATTTTTTCAATTAAATAACTTGATTTTAAAATAGGATAGTCAAATATATACCTAATAAATTTTTATAATAGGGAGTACATTAACATATCTTTTGATTTTTTGATAGTGATCATAAGCTCATAAGGATGGAAAGACATCCATAAATAATGGTATTTAATGGTAGTTTAATGTCTTTATCTAGTTGTAGGAGTTTTTCCTTAATATATTAATGTATAATTAGGGGATGTTATAAAGTGTTCATTGTTAATTCCATTTAGTTATCAGAATATCGATAGTTTGGATGGTTATAAATTTGAAATTTCATAGTTTTTAACAATTCGATCAAATTTTAGAGTTTAGAATTAGAAGTGGGATGGATGATTTGAGATATGATTTGAGGTGTGTTTTGGAGTGTGTATGAGTATTATAATCATGGTTTAGTGATTTGGGACTTAGAATTTGTTATTTTAGTAACCTGTGAATGATTTTTATATTATAAAATATTCATTTAGTGGATAATATGGTGTATGAATTGGAGTTATAAAAGGCAATGAGTCCATGTGTAAGCATTTATAAGGGATTAATAGGCATGAACATTCATATTATGGGAAGTTTCTAATTACCAATGTTAAAAATATAGTAATTTAAGGTTTTTAGGGAGATTCTTCGATAGACAAATAACTAGACTTTTTGAATTTAAGGGTTTAGTTGAGGAGATATTTTTTTTATGATTTGGATTCATTTATGGATGCTTGATGATGATTTATTTGGATTTTATAGATGATGTTCAAGTTTTGTAAGGAATCCTAAATGTTCAAGTATTGTTTCAGGGTGGCTCAACTAATAATATAAAATTTTAGGTGGCACAGGGTACTGAGTGAAGGGGTAATGGGTACCTGGTATGTTGGCTGGTGGCCTTGAAGGTTTGGGGTTGTCACTAAGTACCCTATGTCACTAGATCTAGTACCTAAAACATTTCACTTAGTTTTTTCAGTGAGGTATTTTAGTCTTTTCAAAATCCATCCTTATATATTCCTCTCTCATCTCCTTCAAACTCACCTTTTTCTAGCAACATGGGATCCCAACTTGTCTTCTATTTGGTTACCTTCATCCCCTTATTAATTCTCTTTATTTCAAGGGGAATAAATAAGAGTAACTCATGCCAAATCCAAGGTAACCCTCTCATATACTATCCTCATTTTTATCTTACCCTTTTTTTAATATCACTTTCTGAACATGGGATTTTGAGTTTAATTACACCAAATAATATTTCTATTCAACTAATATAATGGGTATTACACATGTCTTACTTCATGGAGGACCATGTGAGTTGATTTCTCACCATTCATAAATTATTGTGTTGAATGTGGATGATGTTATTTTTCTATATATTTATGGATTTTTGTTAGAATTTTGGTGATTATTCCTTCAAGTAACTTGAGCCCTAGGGTCTCTATAGATTGGTTTTTATAGAATTTATAGAGTTAATAACACTATTTTTGTACGAGATTTTATTTTTAAAACATTATAGAGGTTAGTATTCATTGTTCATTTGGTTATGGAATAATTATTTAATGACTTTTGGTACATATTTCATATCTTCTAGAATTGTAAAATGCCTATTGAATTTTTAGTAGGTGATCTAAATCACGATGTTATTTTGGGTCTATTTATTCAACATTCCCACATTTTATTTTTCAAAATTAATAATAAATATCAACATATATTTTTTAAAATATAAATTTATGGATTTCTGTTTGTTTTCCTGTATAATGGATTGAATGTTTTCTATGGAATTTCATTAGAACTATGTAATGAAATCCCATTCTGTCTTGATCGAAATGTAAAATTTATTTAAATTGATTAGTCCTCACATATTACTTGAAATTATTTATTTTAATTATTGGGTTTTCTTGATATGTGAGCTATAATACACATTATTAATTAATATTAATAAAAAATTGTATAAAGGCATTGAAAACACTCTTTGATATTAGTCTTGGGTAGAAATGGATCCCTTGGAGTGTTTTTAGTTTCAAACCATTTTGAGGAAAACATAATAAATAAGGGTTTTTTTCTAAATATAATTTTTTTATTATATATATAACACAAGTAGACTTCCATGAGTCCCAAATATATAATATAATAAGAATAAATTATTCCCACTTAGACCTGAATGAGCTATAAATTAACAAACCTTTCATAATGTAGGGTCAAGAGGGTGCTTCAACAAAAATGTGGTGTCTAGATTTATGAGCCAGGAATAATTTATTAAAAATGAAGATCCAAATGTTTCTAAAATAGTGTTGAATCCAAAGACATGAGAACTACTTCATTTTTATATTAGTTTAATTTATGGACAATATTAAGAAACAATATTTGTAAAATACCTTCTTGATTATAATTTGGTCTTCTTTTCCTTTTATGACTCACATAAAATTAAATTTTATGTTATCGTAATCCACTTTTAAGGGATGAAGGGGAAACCAAGACATAAAAGACATAGGAAAATAAATTGTTCCCCAACATTCCAAAATCCATTACACCATATCAAGTCAACAAAGGAATTCCCCTCCCCAATATCAAAAAAATTATGTCTAGCTTACACCATAACGTAAATGATTGGATAGCTGTCTCGTATATAAATGAATAATCCTTGTACTGATGGAAGGTTCCATACCCTCTCTTATGTCTAATTATGAAAAGAAAAGATCAGGTGAAAACTCATAGCTTTAAACCTCATATGGCGTAGCCTCTGAAGAAGAACTAGAAGCAAAACTCTTGAACCACAAACCACACAGCAGACAAAAAACCAAAACTAAATCTCACCATCATAGAAGATTCATAGATCAAAGAAAACCAAATTGAAAAGATAAAAACAATAAAGGATCAAAACATCACCACAAGGAATCCTCCCACATCGTTATAACTGAATCTAGAGGGAAGCCTCACAAAAATTTGAACAGAAACAAAACTGAAAACCCTTCACCGCCATCAAACCTACTAAATAAAACTAAACCAATCCACCCCAAGTTCTCAAAACCAACACAGAGGCCACCAAAGGCTGGATATTCAACCATATAACCATCGCCACATCACCATGATGATCATGCTCATGAACCCATGGAGAATCTTGAACATAGTACCATAGAGGAAACAGACCCACACCTTCCTCTACACAAGGCACCCACATAGTCACATGGATTCTACTGAGTAAAAAAGTAAATCAACGCTAATTAGGGGTGGAATAACCACTACTGAACTATAATAATACCTCTGAAGATGACCCATGAGACGACCTAGAATGATATCCTCCAATGAAGGCTTTCCATTAGACCAGGAAATAAAAAAAATTAGAGATAGTTGATGCTCAAAGGATTATCATAGTAGGGAGGATAGAAAATCCACAATTGGGATTCGAGATGAGAGGTAATGAGACAAGATATGAACCCTCAAATCTGCAAGAGAATGCATTCTAAGATTTTGGGGATGAATCTTTGAGGGAAACTTTTACACCTAGATTTTTAATTCTCTTCTTTGGTTCAAATCCTTTTTCAGTTCATGGGTTTTTCTTGGTTTCCTGGTGTTCTGGGTTTAAATTTTTGGCGTCTCCGATGTTATTAAAAAATAAACATAATATTTGGTGTATTTTTTGGTACATGTCATGTTATTATGTCAAAAGGATATTATTAGGTTGTGGTGTTTTGGAGTTGAATTAGTGACACTCATAGTGGCACCACTTGTGGGGTAAGATGTTAAGGTTGTTGGTACCCTTGATTGGGATGAGTCTTGGGGTAAAAGGTGGTAATATTTTGAGTGTCATTTACCCATATTTTTTGCCTATATTTTCCTTTGGTTTTACCCTTGGATACCCTCTTAAATTATAGGAAAATGGACACTTTTTGGGTGGATAGAACATGCAACACAGTTTGGACGCACGTTTCCAATCCATGCAGGAAAACCGTACAAGTATGTCCAGGTCATTAAAAATCATTTTTGAATTCCCATTTTTCTATTCTAGAATAGACCCAATACCTACCCATTCTTCACCATTTCATTCCCTACCTCCATGCCTATCCTGGAAAGTCTCTCCCCCTCCCTTGGACAACATCTTTTATTGGATATTTTATGCTGTAAACATCAAAATCATGTATGGAAACCATTATCTATTTGATTTCTTCCATTCTTTAAGGTTTTTTTCACCATTTCTTGAGTTTTAAATTTTTTACCATCTTGGGTTCATAAATAGTATTTAACTTCTTGCATTTTGGGTGAAATCTCGAGGTTGTATGTTGCTTTTATCTTCCTTGTGGTGCGACGATGGTGCAGTTGATGTTTCGCACCAACATTTGAGGGTTTCAACAATTTCAGTAGGTAATTACATGTTTAACAATGTCTTGATGAGTTAGTCTGCTTGAATTACTTATTTTTCATTCTCATAATATGTTTTTTGTGGTTTAAAAACTATTTTTGATGGATTTGGTTACGTATTTAATTTCATAGTAGCATTCTTGATCTAAGTTGGGTGTTCTTCCTTGTGTAACTGATGTGGTATCAATTGGGTTATTTCATAACATATTAAAGTTATTTATTAGTGTTGTCAAAGGGTTGCCAATTATTTTTTGTTAACTCCTTATTGTCGTGGTGTCCTTTAAAGGGGTTTTTTTAATGTGTTTATGGTGTAAAGCCTTGTTGTACTTCTTGAATGTGAATTATGAAAACATGTGTTTTAATGTGTATCTTTAATGGTATTATTTGAGGTATTTTAATAACACCTGGGGGTGGGTTAATAAATAGCGTTAGGATGAAAATTATGTTTTGAATTGGTATGGTATGGTTTTGGACTTGAATGATGGTTTTGAAATGGGTTTTGTGTGCAAATCATGGTTATACCTCTTGGTTTTATTTCATGAAAATTGTAAAAGTATTATTTGGTTGAAAAAAGTGAGAAAAGGGAGTGTATGTATTTTTTGGGTTATTGTGTTCACCTAATATGGGTTTTTAAAGGTAATGTGGTGATATGAGATTTCAACCATTTTTAGAATGTTTCATAAATTGCTAAAAAAATTCTAAATTGTGTTATGGGTGCGAGACATGGTTGTGGGGTATTTCTTGTGAGTTTGTTTTCTAAATTAATTTTGAAGCTGATAAGGGTATTATATGATATGTGTTCAGGCTTTTATGTGAGTTTTAATATCTTGGAATGGTTTTATAATATTTTTAAAGGATTTGTGATGAATATCCTAATTCCATTTAAAAAGGGAACATTTTTAATGAACAACATGTTATGTAAGGATTTAACTCTTCATAAAATGGTAATTTCCCTGATCAACATTTAAATTTGATGATATTGGGAAGAATATATCATGAATACCAATAGATGAAACAAGAGATATTTATTAATTATCATTCATTCTGTCTGAAGTTGTTGTTACAAATAATTTTATACTTTATACACAACTTGTACAATAAAATATAATCATTAAATAATTTGATTCAAGTTAAATGTATTCATTAATTTAGTTCATGGTTATATAAGACATCATGTGAACCCTATACTACTAGTGGTAGTGTTTATGGTTAGAGATACTAGAAGATCTATTTAGACATAAAATATTTATTGGGATTCTAATATTAACACTGTTGAGTAGAATCATCCATGACACCAAGTTGTCATTCAAGGGTTTTATTTTTACAGAATACCAAGGATGGATTTATTGTAGAAATATAAATTAAAATTAAAATATAAAAGTAAATATCATATCAATTGATGTTACATCTAAAACTATCATTAATGGAGACATACGATGTTCTATGTTATTATAAAAACATCTTCCTTTTTCTATAATTATGGAATTATGTGGGGAATAATAACAATAAGTAGAAAGTATAATGAATGGTGATATATGAATTATTCTGGAATACATTTATGTATTTCATAAAGAGTTACCAATATATCTCATATATGTACGGGGTATAGTTTATGAATTTTACTTATATGATGACTGAAGACAATATTAAAGACCACATATAATATGGAATATGTAATGTTATAAGATTTAATCGAAAGGAAACAATATCATCTAGAGAATGATTTTATATGAAAAATCATGCTTCCATATATAGTATATATTCTCATTGTAATGAAGACTTATAGATCCATGAATCTATGCATTGATTTTATATAACATAATGTTACCAAATTGAATAATAAATACCCTTTACATGGATTAATGATTTATTCAATTGGATTTGTGGGGATATATCCTTCTCCATTATGGATCTTTTAAGGGGATATCATCAACGATGGGTGAAAAATAAGACAACCCTATTAGTTCCTTATAATAAATATAGATATAATAAATTTTTTTATTCAATTTGGGATGACAAATACTCTTTTCATATTTAATGATATGATGAATATATTCATTAGGTATTACCTCCATAATTTTTTAATCATTTTGATTATATTATGATATATTTTAAAATTTATGAAAACAAGATGATTATATAAGGTTAATATGTTAAAAAATGACAAAATAGAATCATCATGTTAAAATTTTAAAATAAATGTTCTAGTTGCAATAAGTCGCATTATTTGAACACATTATGACAAGTGACGAAATTTAAGTGGATCTATCAAAGAGGAAATCATGGAGTAGTGGTCACATCCTAAAAAAGTAACTCTAATTCATAAGATTATTGGTATTATAGGATAAAATAAGTTGTCTTTGAGAAGAATTTCATTGATTAATTATATAGTAATCCAAATGAAAAGAAAGGGACTTTTAATTATAATTAATTGAGTTTTATGACTATTTCCTAGAACTAAAGAAGAGGTATTTTAGTGCGCCTATGAAAATATTACCTATTAAATGTGAAGTATTTAAAAATTATATTTATGAACACACAAAATTAATTGTTTTTTTACAAATAAAAAATTAAGAGATGATTGACAATTCATCAATTGAAGTAAAATTCTACGGAATGAATTATTTTTCCTTATGTTGTTGAGGTATGCATTTTTATCTTTCTATTATAGATATTTTCAAATTATCTGTATGGGAAAGTGTGACACATGGACCAACTATCCAAGTATGAATTATATATTCACAAAAATGAACTATACATGTTACATTGGATAAGGTTGGAGTTCTAATGGACTATAAATTCGATATCCATTATCTCCATTGAATATAAAGTAAATTCTTTGTTGGATTGAGTAGGAAATTCCACTAATTCATTTAGGTGATAAAGAATGCTGGAAAAAATTATTTAATATCATAGTTAAGATAAAAATTATCATTATATGCGAAGGGAAATCAATAATATTGTCCTAAAATTTTTCCAAACCAACCTTATTAGTTATGATCATGAAATATAAATTATATTATTCTATGTTAGAAAATAATTCATAATCTATACGAAAAATAATTCTCTCTGAAATAATTTCTGATCAAGAGATAGTATTGAGGATTGGAATATATATATTCATACAATACGATATGGAATTAGTGAAGGATATAATGGATGAAGGTCATAATAATGCATTCCTTATCCATCATAAAACAACCAAAATTTATACAGATCTGTGAGACCTCTAATGGTGAGATACCATGAAAAGGTAGATTATTGAAAATATTGAAATGTATTTGTTGTATCGTCAAGTGATTTCTGAGTTAAAAATACCCAAAAATTATTGAAACCACAACCAATAAAAATATTGAAGTGGGAAAACATCACTTAAGACTTCGATATTGTACTTCTAAAAACCATGAAGTAAAAAAATTCAATATTAGTAATTTTGTATAGATTAATATTGTCTACTCATTTTATCACTATATGAGAAGATTTTCCCCTTGATATAATTTCATACCTAATTTTTTTGGATGTGGTGAGAATTATCTGGTTCCCATTATCAATTTTTTATAACGATTAGTGATTCACTTCAATGATCTAGATAATCCTTCAAAAGGATATAAATGCATATGTAAATTTTATCACAACATATCATTCTCAAACTATTGTGTTTTTTGACAAGAATATTCTATTAGTAAAAGACATTTTATTGGCTATGTCATTACATTTTAATGAGATTTGGGACTATCTTCTTCCTCTTATTGAAATAATCTATAATAATAATTATCTCCCATTCATTAAAATTTATTCTTTTGACACACTACATGGAAAATTATGTACACTACTATATGTTGTGATGATGTTGAAGATGAAAAAATGTATGAATAAGAAATTTTGAAACACATTATAAATAATATACATGTGATCAAAATGAATATCATATTTTTTAAGAGTTAACATGAATAATTATAGAATATTCAACCGAATCACATCAAGTTTTAAGTAATGGATCTTATATTAAAAAAATATCAATGTTAGAAGGGGAAATGAGGTTTATATATAAAGAGAAACTAGTTCTGAGGTACATTAGAGTACTTGATAATAAAGAGCTGGTTGGAGTAGTTTCCTATCTTGTAACACTACCACTATATCATTTCAATTTCCTTGATGTATTTTAATTTCCCATGATATGAATTTATATATATATCCCATGAGATATAAAATATGAAAATTGTATAAAATAGAATAAAATTTGAGGTCCAATATTTATATGAAAAAAATGGTCCACATTCTTCTCAAATGGGAACACATTCTATAAAAAAAGAAAACCCAACTAATGAAATTATGGAAGAAAAATAATAAATTTTAATAGGTGTCATTAGAGACAAAATATGTGATGAAGCTAAAATAGAACATTTTTTAGGAAGGGAATAAATTTCATTGAAATAAATTTTGATGTAGTGGAGAATGTAATGGGAAAAAATCCATTAAAATATTAATAACATTTATATTAAAATTTTGAATTTATTATGATCACATGGAATGGGTAATAAATTTCATAATAACTATAAATATCATGAGTTAATATTGGTTATAAAATATATAAAAAATACCATGAGATAAATTAAAAAAAAGAATTATACATACTAATATAAACTCCATATGATTAGTTTCTCTAATTATGATAACTCCAACAATTGAAACAGTTAAATTAGATAAAAGTGTCCGTAATGAGATATAAATTCTCAACAGAAGTGTATATCCTTTTATCAAAGACGTATTTTATAATGATATATGAGAATTGTGGAGAATTTATATTGTATAATTAAAAATTGATTCATTGAATATTACTACTACTTTAAAATTAGTCAGTATGACCATTAGTATTAATGATACCATTTGAATGAACATTTATTAAAGGTTATAAAAAGAGTTAATTTATATTGAAGATTAAAACGAGGACCTCCTCACGTAAGATCATTCCATTTTATGACATTTTTATAGAACACTGGATTGAATTAGCATCAGTGTGGTTCACATGTTGTTATGTCTATGTTTGGCTTCAAAAACTGTGCCATTTGTGGAATTAAATACAAAATAATAAAGGTATGTAAGGATAATAACTTTTTCAATTTATTATTGTACCATACCAAGAATATACTACCACCATCCACCATTCCCTTAAGAAATATTCTTCTCTAATAAGGTTTTCTTTATTTAGAACAAAAAACTATGAATCTATAATTTAATTAACTGAAATTAAAAAAAATTCATCAATTTATTTTGGTCTGTTATCACAGTTAATAAAATACAAATGAATATAACATTAAAAATATTTATTCTGGTTAAAAGTAGACATAATCTTTTTATAGGGAATATAATTAAAATAAACTATATAATAATGGTGGGTATTCATTAAAAACATTATCTTCCCAAAATAATCTTATATAACATAATATATTTTGATGTAAATGATTACCTAGTTTGAAAATGATCCTTCTAATTTTCTATAGATTTTGAATGGGGATCATATCATAATTAATTATTTTCTCAATAAATAAGGATATTTATTTAAAATAACAAACATTAAACATTAAAAAAATTATCAAATGGACATTTTATTTCAAGTCAACATGTTGTAATTAGGTTAGTATTTCATTTTTAAATTTTTATAAAATAAATTATATTCTTGTGGATAATAAAAATATAGATAGCACTTTTATGTTGGTCTAATGACATTACTGATTTAAAATACTGTTGTAGTAATAAGTTAAACAAATCCCAAGACAACAAATAATTTATTTTTTTAATATATTTAATTTTAAGGAATTAAAATAAATTTCCTATCTCTTAAATAAATTTCCAAAGACTAAAATAGAAATGTTTCTCATAAAAATAATATTTTTTTAGAATCATTATATTATGTTGCTAAATGTAATATTAATTATTCAGATTCAGTCCTAATATAAAAAATATTTTAAAATCCATGTTAATATTGATAGGAACGGTTAGAAAAATTGGATAGTCCAATGATATTCATCTTTCAACAACCTAAAATTCCAAATACTATATTTAAAAAAATAAACAATTCGTTATATTTTTCATAATACCCACATCTCCAAAAAAAATAATTTATTAAATGTCAATTAAGAAATAATACACCTTCATTTTATCTCGTATGATCTAGTAAAATTTGATTATAAGGATTTATAGAACATTATTGATTCATTAAGAAGTTATTTCGTATGTTAGGATATTCTCCTCAGCATCTTTTTATCAATGTATATACTTTTATTTAGTCTTATAAATATGTATATATTATTTTCTCCAACGCATATGATGATTCTATTAACATCTGAATATTTTTATATGAATTAAAGGATTCCATTTTCTCTCAATAATAAAATTCCAAAACTCACTATGTATACTCATTATTATGTCAAAATCATCATTTGGTTATTCATTACTATTATTTAATGTTATAAATACCCAAAACTTTTTTTATTCATGGGTATTCAAATATATGAAATTATACATTATTTATCGGGTATATAAAATATTTTAATCAATATTTCATTATCAAGGGGAAAATGAATATCATTTCATGTGTTTAGTCACTTATATAGCTAATTATTTTACCATAAAATTGTTCTCTGTTCCCGGACCTTTATTGAATAAATGTGTTATTATTAATGATATTCAAGAAATAAATTAGTATATATAATCGATTAACCATAATGGTGAATTAGTTTATTGGGTTAATAATTAATCTCTATATAAGGAATCTTTATGATAACTTAGTGAATAATATTGGGCATTTTTAAAGACACCTTGTTTATAATCCTTGGTGATATTCTTATAAATGTACTATTACTATACTCACATTTCCGAATAATTGATGGCATACTTATTATTATGATATTTTTCATGGGTGGATGTTTAAACCATAATGTTTTCTTATATTCATTTTTTATATCACTTGATGGGATTTAAGATCAGAATTTTCAATTGATGTATTTCCCAAGTAATTCAGATGATGTGTGGTAAACCACTATGAAATTGTAAATGATTTTTTACAAGGATTAAATAATGTTTTTGTTTTTATGTTTTAATTTTTTCTATTATGTATGTCATTTATAAAATAATAAACCTGGATACATAATATATAATTATTAATTTCAAATACTTTTAAATAATTTTGTTACAAATCATATTTTAAAAATTCCTTTCATTGTTCAATTGTATCTACTTCATAACTGCCCCCATTTTAAGGTCAATAAGACATCATGTATCCCAGGTAAAAAGAAATTATATGTCTATTAAAGGTAATAAGTATACTTTATCCTCTTAAAAAATATCCAAATATTTATTATGTTCATGATCATTAACAAACCATTAGTGATTCAGAACATTATTGAATATTCAACATTCATTTTCTATATCATTTCCAAATTGTTTGGGGGATTTAGTTTTGATCTCATGTTAACCATCACCCATTAAATTTTTTATTGGATAACATGAATATTTTTCAATACTATATATGAGTTTTTGTACTCTTTCATTTAATTAATTATCTATGAATTTTAAAGCTCTGTCATATTACATGAATGAATTTGTTATATTTTAAATTCAATATTATTAGTCATGGATACTTCTTTAATAAAATGTGAATAAATATTATTAATTTTCACATTCATATAAATTTTATCATCACTAGTGAACTTTTAATTATCCTAAGTTTATAACATATAAATAACTTCTTCTTCAAGTTTTATACGATTATTTTCATGTTCTTCCAAAAATATATCTAGATGATAAATTTATACAACTAGATAATTGTCCTAAATTTAATATTATATTAAAAATCATATATTATTAAGGGTAATTATTCATTTAATGTTATATTCATTATGATATCAATGTTTATCCAGTTTAAGTTTGAAAAATCCTTCTAACTACTCATCCAGTTCTAATTATATTTCATATTTATGTTTTTGTTCAAATAATAAAATAACCATTGAATAAAAAACTAAGCTTCACAAACGTATCATCGATGATTTTTTGAACCATATTTATCAATATATTGAATTAATTTGATTTAAAACATATTAAAAATTAAATTTCAAGAATTAAAATACTTTATAGGAAAAAATTCATTCTTTATTTTGGGTATGTTTTATCTCACTACTACATTAATAAAACGTGTTAATACAAATAGCCTCAATGTATCAAATTTTTATTATATTATCCAAATCGAAGGAAACCAGAAAAACAATATTCTTTTATGTCCCTTAAACTTTATCAACACTAGTGAGAGGAATTGGTCACTTACATTTTCATCCTCATTTTAAATATTTTGAATATAATGTTTGTCTATGTTATTGAATTCTATTTAATTTATGATAATATTATAGTACATTAAATAACGAATGAAGTTTCATATTAAACCATTTTATTCAAACATTTATTCAATATAAATTTCCCTATATTTAATTACTCATGATTCAAAACATTTTTATTGTATAATGATTTAATTTTTTTTAGGTATTACCTAATACAATTAAACATATTTTTTTCAAAAGGCCTATGATGTAACTATGTAATATGCTATGACATATATGAGAAATAATTATTACATTTTTGATAATTAATTCCATTGGATATAATATAATGATATCACGTACACTACATTGGCTAATAAATAATAATAAAATTAATATTTAATGAAAATAATAGAATCACATTATTAAAAAAGAAGTATAATTTTAAGGTACAATGTTATGTTCTCATATAAGATGGTGATAAACATTATATAATGTTTTATATGATGAACTATGTCGGGTTTTATTAGAATGGAGGATTTGAACTATTCATAAATTATATATTTTACTCAAATTTTATGAATGTTTTGACAATTATTTTCAGAGGAAGGGGAATGTCTCATAGAATATATAAAAGGAATATATCCACTAATTAATTACTAATTCTATTTTCTTATGAATATACTTATTCCCCATATAATAGATCTCTTTTTTCCTCCTCATTTACCAAATTAAATATAAGAATATTGTTCATTGAAGAAGGATCCTTAAACCCTCGAGAATGTATTGATTCAGTTCATCCCATTTATACACCATGAAAGTGAAAATTAGTTATATTAAAATAACTTTTATTTATCATGTTCCTGATTGATGGTAGTTTTAGAAGATTTCATTGATGAAATGTATGTGTGTTCTTTATTTAATGAATATGAGGTTTTAATTTTCATATCTAGGGATCATTTTATGTTAGGATTATAATGCCTTTTACATTTTTGCTAAGAGATTATTTAATCGATAATATTCATCACAGTATAAAATAAATGGAATGATGTATAACTGAAGATATATTGTTTAAAACGAATAAATATATATAATAAACTGATCATGTATTTTATTTCATTAGAAATGATATTGAATTTTAACAACAGGTTAGTTTATATCATAATATATTATAATAAATGATATATAATATGTAATATATTTGGTCTTTTGAAATGAGATGTTATATCATATGATAGTTTTATACTATTCGACATATGATGTCATTGGTAGTGATAACAAAAAAATATACCAGTTCTGATGTAACATTATATATGATATATAAAATAATATTCCATGAATGAATATATTCATTTTTTAGAAGTGTATTTTATCACAAATATTACATCAATTCCAATAATAAAAATTTATTATTAAGAAATTTTGGCTACTCATACACACATTGTTGGATATAAGATGTAGTTTCCCTTACTACATGATTGTTTTTAAATAGGAACCATGAATAATTGAAATTCAATGATTGTTTATTATAAATATCGATCGATAACTCTTATGTCACAATGAATTTTACAAAGGACAATATTGATATATTATTAACTATGATATATTAAATTTTTCTATATAATTCATTATAAAAATTAAATAATATAATTTATGAATATTTAATAAATAATTAATGAGATAATCTTCATATATTAGTATAATTTTTAACGTGTTCATATATAGTTTTGGTATTAAATATTGTTTATTAACTATAAAATATTTTTTAACCAATTAATTTATAAATAATAAATAATATTAAATTTTTATAATAAGTAAATTTTGAAATTATATAGTATTATATGAAATTTACATGTAAAAAATTTATATAAAAAATATATGAGTAATTTTGAAAGTTTTTGCAAATTAAAATTTCTGTAAAAATTATAAGTTTATATTTAGTGTTATGAATTTTTTAGAGTAATTAATTTGATTTGTTAAAATTAATTTCTTAATTCTAAGAAAATATTTATAATGAATCAACATGGGTATTGAGAATTGATAGGATTATGGTGTAGATAATATTTAATTATTGATATTTTTATTTTTTAAAAAATATAGGATTGGTTCATATATGTAATTATTGTATTATATATATCACATATTTAATATAAATCCCAAATAATGGATAATAATTAAAGTTTTATTACTAAAATAATTAGAAACTGTATATATATATATTCATTATTATATTTCAATATATAATTTCAAAATTATATAATATATTTAGTATATTGTTTTATAACAATTTTATAAATTGATTATATGACATTTAAATTTATGAATGTTTCTTTTGATTAACTTATTCTTATGATTATTTTCCATGAATAAAACTATTATACTGTGATTAAATGTGAGATTTAAATTACTATTTTTAAATTACAATTTTTTATTTATATTCTTCCTCCAAATGAGTTATACATAAGGTATGATAAATGATTTATTATTCTTATACCTTGGAATTGGATTAAATTATGTTTTTATATTTAACTATGATGTAAATTACAGTCCAAAGATATATTTTATTTGGTATTATTATGTTTTTCGACTTTATCTTGGGTAAGTTATATATTGATAGAGGTTTTGGATATTATTTCTCACGGTCTTGGTGGTTAATTCCCTTTCTAGAAAAGTAGTTGTCGGTTATCAGTCACACCCACTTGAATGGATTATTAATTTACTATAATTAATTCACATACATGAAATTTTTTCTTATAAATTATTCATGATAATCAAATTTTCAATTATATATATTTGTAACATTTTCATTGATGTTTGTAATGTTGTTCCCTTTGATGTTATCTACTTCTCTATTTAATACACAAATTTCTTGTCAAATAATGTTTTGTTAGAATCTTTTCTTACAACATAAATCTTTTATATCTTCTTCTTCTATGTTATATTAATTTTTAGAACCATCTAATTTAAATTTGAGCATTTTAATATATATGACATCTTAAATATTAGAATCATGATCAACTCATTAATCACTCATCTAAAAATGGTAACCATGCTTTCCACTATTTCATAATATTATTATTAATTTAATATCATGTGTCCATTATTGATTCGTAAATATCCATTATTTCATTTATGATACATGATTCATATTTCTATGAAATTATCATAATTAATCAGCATTAATTTTATTAAAACCAGTTCTTGTGAAAATAAGTAATTTTTCCATATAGATGCTCTCAATCATTCATTTTTTTCAAAAAACATAATGGAATATAAACATTACATAACTGAAAAAAGTATATCTAACTGTATGGTTATTAAAAATCAAAATTATTGGGCTTAGTGTTCCATTTTTTGTAAATGATTTGTTAATATGTTTTTATGTTGATAATGATAGGAGGAAATTTTTAGAGAATTTTTATAGATTCGTTTTATGGAATAGGATGTCATTATTGAATAATTATCGATGTTAAAAACCCACGATTGTTAAACTTTTCATATGTTCAAATAATTGTTAGAATTGTTTTTGATATTTCACATTGTTACAAAATGTATACAATGATGATTTCAATTCAATATGAAAACTATTTCATTAGGAATTAATAATTTAATCAAGTCCCTGAATAGATAATTTTTCAAGGAGTTATTTTTAAAGTAAATGATACAATGATCTTGAAAAACATCAGTTTTCATGAAAAGAATAGTGGATATTTAAAAGGAATTTAATATGAATTTAACATTTCAAGGTTTTATGATGTGGACATGTATTAATATAAGTAAATATTTTCTTGATTAAAAAAAAATATAAAGTAGTTTGAGAAGATTGGTTGGTATAAATTAGATGGGTATGTATATCCATTTTATATTTGTAGAATATTATTCAATGTAAATTTAATCCATATAGAAAAATAATTCCAATTATTATGATAGCCTAATCTAGGTTCAATAATGGACCTGGAGGGGCTCATGGGGTCAACCATTCCATACGATCCCATCCTGGTCCAACCACATGAGGAAAATGATTGTCAAGCCATGTAAAATCCTAGATGATGTCGTTTATATGAACAAATGAGGAACACCATATGGAATACATTTTTTTAGAGATTATACACCATATAGAGTGAAATTATGGTAGGAAGATATAGTACAATGGGGTAGTAGAAGGGGGATGTTGTTTCTATCCAGTATAATACATGCTTTGGTAGATATACCAAAGTGGAGGAACTTATATGATTTTATGTTACACGTCTTATGAACAATTACTATTTACAATTGCATACAATACTTGAAATAACTTGTTCTATATGATTGAATTGATTTGAGCCATATGATTGATATATTTGATTATATTCAACCACCTACTTCATCTAAATATCTAGTATTCTGGAGCATTGGTCGAACCACCTTGATCAAAATAAGGCCACCTATCAATATCATACAAATGGAATAATGGACCTATGATTGAGTTAAAACTAGACATGAACCTATTTATTACATGAATGTGGATATGTCAAAGAATGTTTTACAGTTGGATGGAAGTGTGAATTTCATGAGGAATCCATGAAGGAAGATTTTGAGATTTTAAAAATTACATACATGTGGAGATTTTCATGCATTAGTGGAGATCACCACAAAGAAGTATCAAAAACTCCAAAAACCCCATATTTTTGTAATATACAAGATAAATTCTCGAATAAATTGGGATTTTGAATAAATTCATGACCCAATAGTATTTGTGGAGCTACGATTCTACATATAAACTATATATTGATAGTGTTATTATATCAATCTAGATTTTTCATAAATTACTATTAAATCATTATTAAGGTATAAAAAATAATAGTATAACACCACAAGGATCAAGAGTTTTAGTGTCTTGGAAAAACAATGACCAAACAAAACATTTACAACATCAGTCATAATCATTTTTTTAATTCCTTCTTATACTGATTTTTATTAGGTCTAGACCTCTCATTATTACATGTAGTCACCAAAGGATATTCATCAAAAGGGTGACATAAAATCCTTTGAGAGTATAGATAATAACAATATAGCAATGGGAATCACAATCACAACGTAGGCAATGGATCATGAAAATTTGAGGAAACATTAATAAAATTATTGAAATGATGAAATGCATAAAAATTAAACATCATGGTTAGTATTCAACTACCACACATAGTTATGAAAAAGTCATGACTCATGTTCACACATAATTTCACATTGACACATGATATTCATCTATTTACCCATTGCATTGGAGATCTATAAAATTCTGGGTGCACCCATCACATCATAATATTAAGATTATCATGCCTACTACATAGAACATATGTCAAAGATAAATTATAAAGTAAAAAATTGAAAGGAATGGGTTTTACATCATAAATAATGAAATCATAAACCCGTGGTCCCCAAAATAAAGTGGTAATATCATTCTTGACATAGAACTATCAACCAATAATGATTAGTAAAACAATATTCAAGCGGTAAAAAGGGTGTGTTTATTTGAAAGAAGAGTTTTTTTGGAAAATATTGGGTTTTCATGAAATCAATTATAGGAAATTTATATACCATAAATGATCTCATAATGAAGAAAAAAATATTTTTATGGAGATCCCATACTGAACATGGAGTGAAAGTGGGAGAACCAAAAGATATAATGTTGGGTTTGAGAATTTCCCCTTACCTTGTATCTGAACACTTTCATCACATTAATGTTTTGTATGACCACATTAGATTCATTATTTAAAAATTATAGATCCTATTATTCATTATTGATATTAATTAAGGTTTTATTAATTTTATTTAAGAGATTTCAGATGAGTTTTAGAGTTTAAATTCATTTTTAGAGAATGTTGGTTTTTATTGTTTTCTTAAATAGTTCACTTGCATTCATTAATTAATGTTCATTGAAAATTCATATAAATTGACATAATGGGAATTATATGTTATTAATAATTTTATAGAACTGAAAATTATTTTTTAAATTATTTTTTTATATAACATGAGAATTAATTATTTGATAAGAATTTAATGATGATCCTTTTAGTTAATTCAAGCAGGTTTTCGACTATAATGAATTTGTTTTGTTTATGGATTTTGTAATATGTACATATGTATGTTTTAGAACCTTAAATATTATATAATACAAGTTAAATAATCTGGTTCAACAATAAAAATAGCTTCATGACCAGATCAGAATGTGATAAAGTAAATTAGAAACATGTCATTCTTGAAGGTGATAAATTAACACCTCACGAACAACATTTTCCATTCAAAAATAAAAAAGGATGATAAGGTGGTTAGATGATATATTAACAAATTATTATAATATTATTACAGTATATTAAATATAATGGAGTTACCATACCATGTGGATAAGGATAGGTGGGTATATATTAACAAAAGATCATGAAATTAGAAAAAAAATAAAGGAAAAGAGAGAGATAAGAATTAACTCTTAAATCCTTCTTACAACACCATGTAATGGTCTATTGATGATACTAGATTCTCTTTTGACATAGGGGAGGGTCTTGTGATGATTTTGGGATAGATTTTAGACAAGGAATAATGCTTGAGAGTTTTTTTGGCAAGGGGCGGGAGAGCAGTTATATATACATGAGGATGCAGTGTTATTAATGTAATGTATTAAATAAAATAATATATCAAATGGTAGAATAATAATAGTAGTTTTTTGAAATAACTAATCGTATATTAATATAAATTAATTATTTTTAGACTGTAAATAATATTTATAATTCTACTTCATTAATTTATTAAAAGTATTGTGAAAAGAAAGTGAAAATGATATTTTAATGAATCACCTTTTGAATATAGGTTTCGGAATGTTTTTTATGTTTGGAAATTGAATTTATTCTATTTTATGGAAAAAATTATGAAATTAAATAGAACATGGATGAATATAAATATTTATAATGTTTATCTCATCATTACATCATGAATGATGCAATTTAAGATATACTGGTAATGTGAAAAATGTATTTAGTACTATTCAACTGAAAATTGATGTATTTCAAAAAATTAAAAATACATTACCATTAGTATTTTCGATTTGTAGAATAATAAACTGATCTACATTTTGTACTAATATTTTCTAAATATGATTAATTTCATTTTTATTTAAAATAATAATTAACTTGAAAATATATATTTCAAAATTAAAACTAATTTCAAAATACATTAAGAAGGTACATAAGTTCTTATAAAATTAACATAAAACAATAAGACATAGATTTTTTTGGTATCACTATTTAAGAGAGTACATTTTATATTAAATTAATTTATTAAATATAATTAATAATTTATCAGCTACAAAAATTCCAATATATTTAGTGTGGTGAAATTATCATTTATAAGATGCTTGAATTTTATTTAATCATTCATTGGTGAGGTTACTAATTTTTTGGATGATTTACTATTCATAAGTGTCAAATTACAATTTATAAGGGTAGAATACTAATCACCAAAAAATTTGGTTGTTCTATTAGATTCGAAAAATCACTCGGAACGCAACCATGTATGATAGATATTCGAAATTCAAAACAATGAAGTGGAAAAATTATGTTGAATAATAAGAGAGTACTTATTATCATGATATGTCAATGTGTTTCCTAATTCTATTATAATATAAGGAATAATTATAAAAATGGGATTCCATTGATAACACTTCGGGTCGTTACATTCTTCTCCGCTTATGAAATTTCAACTTCGAAAATTCATTTTACACAAACAGGTGAGGGTTATTGTCCTTCATCAACTCTTCTAGTTCCAAAGTATCTTCTTCAAACAAATGGTTCCTCCATAACACATTAACAATATGAGTTTTATGATTTCATAGGACCTTATCTATCCTATACAAAATCTTTACTGGTTTCTCCTCATAAAAGAGATCCCCATCTAGCTATACAAAATCTCAGTTCTGTACATGTGAAGGATTTGGTATGTACTTAATCAAAAATGATATTTGAAATGCATCATGAACATGATCCATATTCAGTGAAAATGAAATAGGATAGGCCATGAATCATATGTGGTCAAGTATCTCAAAGGTGAAATTGTACCTTGTTACTAGCTTTCCATTCTATCCTAACAGCATGACTGTCTTCCATGGTGATATTCGAAGGAAGAATTTATTTTAGATGTCGAACTCCAAGTCTATTTGAATGTTTTCAGCATAGCTCTTTTGCGAATTTTGAGTAGATTTTATGTATATCTAGATGGAATGAACCTTCTTTGTCATCTCTTGCACAATATCAGTTCCATGTATCATTATTTCTCAACCTTCATCCCAACAGGTTGAGTTCTTACTTCACATTCCATAAAAATCTTTATATGGAGACATTTGAATACTCGATTAGTAGTTATGAATGTTTGGGAACTCAACTAATGGGAGATACTAATCCCATCCAACTTTGAATTCTATTGAACATGATGCTAGCATGTCTTCCTGTGTCTAAATATACCATTAATATTGGAAATCCATTTGGTGGTAATAAGACATGATAAAGTTTAATTCAGAACTCGAAGCATGTTGAAGACTCCTCTAATATTTAGATGTGAACCATGGATCGCAGTTAGAGACAATCAAGAGTTGTACACCATGTAGTCTCACAACTACCTTCATATATATTATTGAATATTTTTCAAGTAATAGATCATCATGAATATTGATTAAATGTGCAGTCTTGGTGAGTCAGTCAACCACAACTCATCTTGCATTATTCCTCATCGACATATTTGGGAGACCCATGAAAAATTTTATAGTGACATTATCCAATTTCCACACGGGTATAGACAATGGTAGTATCATCACATTGGCCATTTTTCAATATTATTTAACTTACTTAAATACCAAGAACCTTGAGATATATTCTGTAATCCCCATCTTCAAGGTATCCCACTAGAAGTGTTCTTGGAGATCTTAGAACATCATAGTTATACAAGGATTGATAGAAAATGTTGAGATCGGTGCATTTTATAGTAGATCCTTATTTATCCTTGGTTATGAAGGAACACAAAGCCTCATTATTAATTGAATCACACCATCATCATTGATATGAAACTCTAGATACATTCTTTCTTTTACTACATTCACCTTCTTTTTTAACTCCGAATCATCTCTCTATGCCTCCTTAATCATCTCTTGGATTTATGGTTGTTCAATAATTTAGGAAAGGTAGGTTGTATCCCCTTACCATATTATTTCCAAATTTATCCTTTTCATATCCATGATGATTAAGTCTTTCTCAATCGATAACATGGATAGAGTAGCATGTTCTATTCTTCTTAGAGCATCAACTACATTTTCCTCCTTTCTAGTATGATAGTAAATAGAGAAAATGTATTCCATTATTACACATTACAATATTCTTTTACACATGTTTATCTTCTTTTATGTGAATATGTACATTAGGATCTTCTAGTCAGTGTGTATGTCACACTTCTCACCAAAATGGTTGTGCCTCCATATTTTCATGGATAAATCATAGCTTCCAGGTCTATATCATGTTTCGGGTAGTTATGCTAATAGATATTCAACTATCATGAGGCATAGGGTTTCACATTATTATTTTTCACGAGCACACAACCCACACCTTTATTTAAAGCATCACTATATATCACAAAATTTAATCCATTTTCTTTAATTTGAGTACAGTTGTAGTGATCAACCTTCTTGTTAGATCATTTAATAATCCCTCACAATTATTATATCAGGACTTACATTACCCCTTTCCTTGTAAAGAATGTTTTCGGGATTAAAAATAGTGATAAATATATAACAAAACATTGGTAGTACCCAGCTAATCTAAAAAACTATATATTTCTGTGACAGTAGAGGGCCTAGGTCATTCCTCGATCGCCTTTGTTATTATAGGGTCCATTAAAATTCTCTAGCTTGTGATAACATGTCTTAGGAACATGACTTGATTCATCCATATAATCACTTTATGAACATGGTATATAACATTTCCTTTCATTATGTCACAAACACAATTCATAGATGTACATTATGATTCTTCTTACTATTAGAGTTGATTTTAATATCATCGATAAACAGTACCAATTTTCTTTTAGATAATTTAAAAATACTATATTCATCAAATCCATGAAAATTATAGGTGATTTAGTAAGTCTTAAGGGCTTCACAAGACACTAATAGCACCTATACCTAAAATGGACGATCAGATTTTGAATATATTCCTTCTTCACATTTAGTAGATGATATCCATAATAAAGATCCAAATTCTAGAAGTATTGAGATTATCTTCACTAATCTAACAATTCATCAATCATTGTAAGTGGATTCATACTCTTGATGTTAATCTTGTGGAGTTCCCGATAATTGATGCACTATCGCATTGTATAATCATTCTTCATCAAAAAGAGCAATGGTGTGCACCAAGGTGATGAACTAGGGAGTATGAACCATTTGTCCAAAATCTCTTGTAGATAATTCTTTGAATCCTCTAGTTAGATAGGAGCCATCCTATATGGACACATTGAGATAAAAGTATCTTCGGTTATGAGATCTTTTGAGAACTCTACCTCACGATTTGGGGGAGGTCTAGGTAACTCTTTAGAAAATACATCATCGTATTCTCTCATGATGAGAATTTATGATAGGTTGACACATTTCATTGAAACAACCATTTTACTGAGTTATGCCTCTTCATAGTGAATAAATACCCACACCATTGATGTATTTTACAATGTATATTTTTTATTTTCAATGAATTTTTTGAGGATCATGGGATAGTTCATAATATGAAAAAAATATTTCATTTTCCTAACAATCAATGTTTCTCTATATAATAAGAGATAATTTATTCCCATTATAACATAGAATTAAACCAAGGAAATTGTTACGAAATTAATTGGACGAGTCTTCTAAAATATACCAACATGAGAAGAGTCAAACACTTGGGTTTAAATGATTGCACCACTTTATGTTTTTATTGATATCTCAAATTCATGGTTTCGAGGCCTCCATTATATAGTTATAGAAAAGTCGTATGATATAAAGGAACACATAGAAATAGAATCAAATAAGAATTTTCCATTTCTAGAGTGAATAGGAATTTTACCATGTAGGAATTCATTATCTTTCTCCACTTCTGTAGTAGTGATGGAATAATCCTTCCCTTGTTTCTTTGGATTTGGTGTCATCTGATGCAGATCACCCTCTAGGACTTATTATTTAGTGCACTAGCTTTCATAGTTCCCTTACTCTATACAATTGTAGCATTGAACCATGGGTAGGGATCCCCTTTCTTATGATACATTGTACTTACATCTAATTTATTTTCGACACTATTTAGCACAATGGATTTTTTTCCATGATTTAATCATTTCCTCATCCCTTTGAGGCAGTTCTCATTATGAAACATTCCACACATTTTTTAATGTGGCTCATTGAGTATTATTCCCACATTTATCATTTGATCCTCCAGCTAGAATCTCAATATTTCATTTCATTTCACCATAACCAGGGGACAATTCTCCAAACATCATATCCACATTGAGAGCACAACAAACATCTTCTTAATAAATCCAAAATTCACAAATTTTAAGAGGCTTTTTAAAGTGTTGTTTTAATCCTGTAATGATTCTATAAATCATGATATCAATGTAGATATAAAAACCAAAAGTACACCTTGAATGCCTTATGAAACTCGCATCATAGTTTGAGAAATATTCTCCTTCATTTTTCATGAGCTCTATTAATTCTCTGTCTATCATCACAAAGATGTGTTCATGGAAAATGCCTTTTACGAAACAAGATCTTAAAGACTTCCAATTCCATCTCATCAATTTCATCACTTGTCTTGGTGTTCTTAATAATATCCCACAAATGATCGATCTCTCTATCTAGATGATAAATGGATAGAGTCACCTTATCTGTTTCAGAAGATCAAAGAATAGAAATGATCTTCTCAATAGTGTTGACAAATTATTCTGCAACTAGTGGAACAAAAGATCCAGTAATCATCAGTGGTCATTGGCGCATTAAAAGCCTGATATTTAGATACTCACTCTTTGGTAACGTTTTATGTTCTCCATTTTCTGGTTATTTTTTATAACCTGAGATAGTTAGTAATAATTTCCATGATGTTTTTAACTCCTCCTCCAAAATAATTGGGGATGTCATGTAGGAAATCCTTGCATTGGCCCTCACACGTGTTGTTGGCATGGTTTCTCCTGGTTCCAAGCATTTTATAAAATAGAAATGTTTAAAACCAAATATAATTTATTGAGTCATGAATAAATAACTTATTCATTTGTACAATTTTAACTAAAAACATAACTTATGGCATCACAATTTGAGTCATCCTGTGTTTATATTTTACATATCCTCAAACTATAGGTTCTCTCTAGGGTTCATGAATCCTAATTCCCAAATTAACTAAACTATGCCTTTGATACCAACTATAAAAACCCCAAATTTTCTTATATTACTACAACATCATTATAAAGTTAAACGATGTAATAGTATTATAACACAAGAATATAAAGGTTTAGTTTCTTGGGAAAACTAGGACAAATCATAATAATTACAACATCAAGAATAAAAATTTATTTAATTTCCTTTTCTCTTGCTTCATATCGGATGTTGCACTCTCATTTCTACATATTGTCATCCGAGGATATACATAAAAAAGGATAAGAAAAAATCCCTTCAATATGATAGATTGGGAAAATATAGAAATGCATGAGAACAATAACCACATAAGAACAGGATCCTGAACATGAGAGGAATCAATAATAAAAAAGATGAAATATAGGAATTCTTAAAAATGAAACATCATGTCTAGTGGTCAAATACCACACATAGTTGTGAACGAAGATAACATTATGTTCATAACTAATTTTACATTAACTAATGAGATTCTTCAGTTTACCCAAATCATTGAAGCCTTGTAAAATTCAGGGAGCACCCATCACATCAAAACATTCATGTTACACAATATAATTCTAGGCACACCTGTCACATCATAACATTTACATTATCATACATGCCAAATAGAATATATGTTAAAATAAAACAATAAAACTACCATTGGAAAGGAATGGGTTTCACATCATAAATATTGTTTTCATAAACATTTTTCCCCCAACATAGTGATAGAATATCATTCATTACATAGAACCACCAACCAAGAGTAGAGAGTAAAACAATATTATATATGTAAAAAGGGATTGTTTATTTGAAAGAAACTTTCTTTTAGAAAACATTATGTTAAAAAAAATAAATTATAGAACATGTATATCCATTAAAATGTAATATAATGATGAATAAATTATTTTTATGGATAATCCATACCAAACATGGTGTGAAAGAGGGAGAAGCTGAAGAAAGAAAGTTGGGTTCAGGAATTTTTCTTAACATTGTATTTTAACACTTTATTAACTTTAATGTATTATATAACCACATCAGATTAAATAATTAACAATTAAAATACCTCTTATACATTAATAAAGTTTATTTGGTTTTTATTAATTTCATTCTTATTCTTTTTAATGTGTTATATAGTTTAAATTCATTATTTAGATATGTTTGTTTTGATAGTTTTCTTGAACAGTTCATTTGTTTTCATGAATGTAAGTTCATTTAAAATGCGGATAAGCTTCAAGAATTATAGTTATATTTTATTGATATTATTATAGAACTTGGAATTATATTATTAATAATATTTTTTATATCGTGAGAATGAATTATTAGACAAGAATTTAATGATGATCATTTTGGATAATTCAAGAATTTTTTAAACCGTAATGAACTTGTTTTTTTAATCATTTAGTAATATGTAAATAAGATAGTTCCAAAATGATAAATAAGATATAACACATATATCCTAATCTGGTTCAACCATAAAAATAATTTAATGGTTATATTTGATGGTGTTAAAGGAAATAGAAAACATGTCGTTCTTTAATGTGATAAATTAATACCTCTCAAAAAATGTTTTCATTATTAAAATAAAACGATTAGGATAAGGGGATTGGAAGATATATTATCCCATTATTATCATAAATTATAGTATATTTATGATACTCAACTTACCATACCATGTGGATGAGGATAGGTGGGTAGATATTACAAAAAAACATGAAATTGAAAGGAAATTAAAGGAAAAGAGAGAGACAGAGAGAGAGAGAAGAATTGCCTATTAAATCCCCCCTAAAGAACATTATATTGGTCTTTTGATGATACCAAAATCTCTTTGGATGTGAGGTAGGGTCTATAAAGGATGTTTTTCTAGAGTGTAGGCATTTCATGATGCTTGAGTGGTGTGGTTTGACTCGGAGAGGTAGAGGGGTTATTTATACATGAGTAGGGGTTGTTTTTAGAATAATGCATTAAAAAAATAATATATCAAATAATAGACATGTAATAATAGTATTTTGAGAATATATGTCAAATATTGATATAATATATTTATTTTTATACTTTAAATGATATTTACAATTTGAATACATTAATTTATTATAAATGTGGAAATAATGTGAAAATAATATTGTAAGGAATCAATTTTGACATTCGATGTTGGATAGTTCTTTTTTGGTTATGAAATTCATTTTTTTATATTAAGGAAAATTTTTAAAAATTAAATATAACATGGAAAAATATAGTGTTATAGAAATTTTATGTCATCATTCAATTATTAATAATGAAATTTTAGATATATCTGTTTTGTGAAAAACAATATTTTTAAAATTCAACCAAAATTGATGTATTTCAAAAAATTACAAAAAAAAATTACACTAACACTTTTAATATGGGTAGAATCCAAAAATTAAGTCCATATTAAAAAAAAAACTAAATATTATTAATTAATTTTTTAATTAAAATAATTATTTACCTGAAAAATAAAAATTTAAATATTAAAACTAAATCCTTAATTATTTTAAAAATTACCTTTAATCTAATAAAATTATCAAAAAACTAGAATACGTTGAATTGTTAAATTATTTACCCATTTTTTAGAATAATTTTTATATTCAATTAAATAATTAATTATAATTATTTATTTATGACTTAAAAAATAAAAATATTTTTACTATGGTCGGATTTTTTACTTATAAGATGCCTAAATTTTATTTAAACATTCATGTGTGAGGGTACTATTTTTTTGGACGATTTACAATTCATATGGTCCATATTACAATTCATAAGCGTATGTTACTATTCATAAGGGTATGTAACTATTCCTCAAAAATTAGTTTAGTTCTATTTGAATCCCAAAATCTCACTGATCGCAACTGCGTATGTTATATTTTTGAAATTAAAAACATAGATGTGGAAAATTTATGTTTAATGATCACATAGTATATAATTTAATTATTTGTAATTGTGCTTGCAAATTTGATTATACTATATGTAATAATTATAATAAGGGAATTCCGTTGATAAAACATTTAGATGTTACAGTGAGGCTTTGTGAATCCCACCTATAAAGGAAGAGAAGATGAGAATAGATTTCTTTACAATTCGAGATTGGTAATGATTTCCATAAAAACATTTCATAATAAAAGGTGTTTTGTAATAATTATTTATGATGACATGTCATACAAGACCAAGAATGAGAATCTTGCGGGTGTTTAACTTTATATAAGACCAATTGAAAGGAATCATGAATAACAACGTCTCTTGATGATTTTGAAGATGTGTGATGAACCATACACACATTTATCATTGTTTGCATGAAGAATATAGAACCTGCAAATATTAATTGTCTCACCCACACTATAACAGAAATTATTTGAGAAAACCATTTTCTAGAGTGTATTTGTACATTTTCACATCAATAATATCTTGTGCACATAAGAATATGTAACACTCATTCAGGTTAACACATAAGAAGAAGTATAATAGTTAATGCTTCATCTATTTACTTGGTGATATTTATGATTTTTTCTGCAATAAAGGCAATGCATGCATTAGAAATTAAAATGTGGGTATTTTGGATCATAATCTCTTTATGCTAAGAACACGGAATTACATGTTTGAAATCATGCATGGATAAATAATCATCTCATAATATTACATGGTCTCATGAAAGGTAAACCATATGAAAAGGTAGTGTAGTTATTTGCCTTAAATATCCATGTATGATACATTTACAATTACAAATCAATAAAAGGAATTGTGAGAATGAAACACAGTTGATTAAAAGGATAATTAACTGAGAAGTCTTGAAATATAGAAGGACCAACAATAACAGTACATCAATTACTAAAATCAGCTGAACAATTATTCATATGAATTTATCAATATCATTGAATAAATAATGGGATAAAAATATAAATAGATGGGGATTTTCAAGAGATAAGTATTCTAATGGGAGTCAGTATAAAAAAACAAGAGGGATTCCAGTCTAAAGATACTGATAGAAGAAAGTCCATAGTAATCCTTATTTATCAGAAATTACATTAGTTTTTTCTATCGGACATTTCATGAGATTATCTATACCTATAAGCATATTAATTTAAATTTTTGGATAATTTATTCATCAAATTATCACAAACATAGAAAATACATATTCACCCAAATAATTTGTAAACCATTTAAAAATCAAGGTGTTCATTTTTAGTGAGTCCATTTGTTTTCATATAGGATATGTGAGTCTCTAACTAAAAATAGATCATGATCATAACTGGATATCTTGTTTTATTTTAAATGAATAAATTATAAAAAATAAAACACTGATTAACCCTCTCTACTTCTTGGTGACATATCTAAACATGGGATATACAAGTAGTATCAAATCATAGTTTTCCCTCTATAAATATCCTAACATTACTAAATATATAATGATGAATATTTTTAATTTAGAAAAAAGGTATTTGTTAATTTCTTTGATGGAAATAACAATCATTGGTTGAGTAACTAAATACTTCTATATCTTCATTTAAATGGCCTTGAAGATAGTCATAATGTGATATTTGGTTTTATCCGGCCAAGAATAGATCTTCCCATGACCCATGTTGATAATATTACTATTGAAGTGGATGGGATACCAAGAAATGTTATGTTTTCATACTTATATGATAAATTATTGAAGAATGTGATTGGACTAAAAAAGTGAAACAGGGGTGGGATAAACTGAGCATTATATATGAAGGGAAGGGGAAGATAAAAGTGGATATATTTGAACTATATAGAGATAAGTTTTAAGATATTCAAATTTTTTATGGAGAGGTTGTTTATGACTTATTATCTTGGTAAAATGATTGATTAATACATAATATGGGGTTTGGAGATATTTTGAATGATTTAACTATTGTCAAGAAACCGATGTGTAAAACTCTTAATATATTTCATCTCTGTATTTATTCCTTCGATAATATTTGAGAAATACCACATGATAAATTTAATAATATAATTTCTAAATATGATATTAGAAAATATACAATGTTTATTAATAAATATTTCGAGTAAATATACATTAGAGTTATAAAAACTCATTATTCAAAGAGAAATAATGAAAAACCATTATTATATTAGGATGAATATGAGTTGGGTGGTACATATTATAAATAGATAATAATTTCATGAAAAATGTTATAATTGGAATTGTAAAGTTTAATTGTTTTCTTAATGTAGTGATTAATAATCATGAAATAATTGGAAAACATTCAATTTATTATCCAAATAATTAATCTAGTGACTCATAGAGTTATTATAAAAAGAAGAATGCATTATAAATGAAGCTAAAAATCAATAATGGGAAATAGTGGAATGAATAAAATAATCTGAAAGAATTATATGAAAAATGCAATGAGGAGAATAGTTGATGAAGACTCAATATCATGGACTAACTTGGATTATGATGATTTAAATATATATAATAAAATATTCATAGAATAGGATTATAGGCATGCTTATTATTCAACAAATAATGATAATTAATAAGAGAGTTTTCATGAGAACAAGATGATATCTGAACATGTATCATGTCTTGATCATAACACACCGATAAAGAAGAGAATCATACAACTGTTGAATGTTGAAATAATTGAAAAATAAGTTGAAGTTTCTTATTTAACTGACCAATAATTAAATTATTACTGTTATATAACATTATATGAAGTTGTAATATCATAATTAAAATAGTCTGCAAATGAATAACTGGAAGAGACTCAAACTAGTTGTACTAAATATTGAAACACTCTGAAAATGATGATAGGTGATTTTGATAAATCTGTTTTTGTTTAATCAAAACCATCTAATTCTACTATGAAACCCAATACAAAGAATAAGGTATATGATATTGGTAAATTTACCATTTATATTAAATATGTTCTTATAATGAAGTATGATTTAAGAAAAAATTATAGAATTAGAAATGATGATTAATGTGTGAATAGAAGTCATTTGGGAAATGATTTTTCCCCCAAGAATGATGAAAAATAATGGATGATTTATTTCTAAATTTCAATTGGTAAAAAACCAAAGAAATGTTTAGTATTAAGGAATATTATATTTCATAGGTTATTTATATTGATGTAGAAAAATAGGGGAACATATACTACAACTTTTGGTTTAATATTTCACTTCCTCATATTTTGAATATATCAGTGTGGGGAATTTATTGAATGAAAATAAGTAGCTTTGTGAGAATAATGACTAATCAAAGAACTATGATTCTTTTTAGTGTAAAATCAACAAGTCATTCTACTCTAAATAGTATTTCTTTTATTAAGTAAATATATTAAATACATGACAAACAATATCATTTTGAAAATTATGACATGAAAATAAATCATGAATATTTACTATAGGATACTATGTCAAATAATTATCAATAAAAATAAATGGAATATGGGTATATTACTAAA
Source organism: Viscum album (assembly GCA_963277665.1). NCBI lineage: Eukaryota > Viridiplantae > Streptophyta > Magnoliopsida > Santalales > Viscaceae > Viscum > Viscum album. The sequence continues at coordinate 1,878,484,564 of OY728137.1, read as the reverse complement.
ATAAATTCTGGTCATAAAATAAAATTTGAGAATACTGAGAATGTCAAGAAACACAGCTTAGTTTTTTTTCCACATAAATTTAATGTATCTAAAAAAATATAGGATGACGACAATATTTATAATCCTAACAAGAAGAAATTTTACTCTGAGATTGAGGATGTTATTTTGAATGAAGTTATCCATAGGTGAAATTCAATGATTCAGAAGAGCATGGATGAAAAAGGTATTCTACACAAATAATAATAACAGATGAAAAATTATGATTAATGGGAATAGAAAAATAGGATTCTAATGAAATATTAAGAAAAAAATAGAAAAAGAAAAGAATGCCATTAAGATGATTCTCTTAGTATTTTCCTTATTTATGAGAAACTAATAGGTCCCTCCTTATTCCCTGTTATTTTATTTGTTTTAATCTAAAATGTAGAGAACTAATGTATATATTTTATATTTTTATTTATGGATAGTATGAAGAGACAATACTTTATGAAGTCTACTGAATTTTATATAATGATAAAATATTGTGCATCAATTATGGGATAGAAACACTAAAAAAGAATATAAAAACCATATGAATGATTCAAAATTAAATATCTTGGTATTTTGATCAGACTTTCATCCTTTATTCTTAATTATAATATCCATTCTATTAATGTGGAGTTTTTTTTATGGTATAAATATGACTATGTTGAATATTTATCTTTTGAGCCTAAAATTTCAAATATTTATTTTGAACAATGTGAATTATTTCTAAATTATTGATTAATATGATTATTATAGACCATTGAATAAAAATTGATATTTTCAAATAATTATTTCACATGAATTGTTGTTTATGGACATCATTGAAAAACATTATCATATCATTATTTTTCTATAGATTTGGTTATACCATGAATACATTGAGTAGATCTACTAAAGATTATTTTCTAATAGAACCATGTGATATGATCCATCTCTCACAAGAATTCAATAAATTATATTAAAATTTAGTGTAATATTTTTTTGAGAAAATTTCTACTATTTCATTTGAATTATGTTTCCAATATGGTGGAAAAATGTTTGATCATGCATATTGACTCCAATAATGTATAATAAAGAGGTATTGGAAACAAAATACAATGTGGTATATTTTGGGGCTCTTGGTTTCATTTGTTTTCAATGATATTTCAATATGTGATGGGAAATTTGATGATGATAAATGGAGATTCCTGGAGACTATTTATGGAATCTTATCATGGAATTGGTTTTATGGATTGAAAATTTATTCGTGTTTAAATCGTATGATTATTGAACAATTATTTTTTTCAAATCCTTGTTCCAATTATGATTATAGATTTCACATTTTAAGAAAAATACTGAAAAAGGACATTCTATATTAACATATTTGAATGAGGAATTTTTAATTGGATCAAGACCACAAATGTATTATTTTTCTAAAAAAATGATTTTGATGTGAATTATTTAAAGATCATGCAAAACATCAATTTTCATGAAGTGGAGGAGGGGAATTTATTAAACTATGAAATATTAATTTCTTGTTTCTTGAATCAACACTGTGGCCATGGAATAAAATTAATATATATATTTCAAGATAAGGAAGAGAATAATAATGGAGTTGAGAAGGTTGGTTGGATTAATTAATATTAGTGAGTTCTTAATTTTATTATACATTTAATATTTATCTATCTATATTGATTCCATACATAAAAATAATTTCATCTAGGGGTATATCCCCAGATATTATTAACCAAGTTTCTTATGGTATGCAAGGGTTGATCATTCCTTTGGAGGTCATATGGGGAAATCCACATGGTGGATGGGATTCCTAGGATGTGTCTAATCCCATCTATTCACATGTCTATTTCATATTGTGGCACAACATGTAGAGCATCTGGAAGGGGGTGGGGACCACCTTGTATAGAGGCACGATGGTAGAAATAATCATTATGGGGTAGGACTATAGATGGAGGGTATTACTAGTTGATCATGTTAATTCCTTGGATGATATACCATAGTGATGTCACTTCTATGTTTTGATTTGGTATGCATTATGCACATGTACTATTCACTTAAAATTATAATAATGAATATAACATGAAGCATCTAATTGAATTGATATGAGAAATCTAGTTATGATCTTCAATCATCATCCAAATCCACCATCGTCTGAGGACATCCACTAATAAAGAGAACTAGTTGAAAAACTATGATCGATCTCTAAATATCATTTATGTTATTTCTATCATATTGGAGTATGTTTTATTAAGTCATCAATCATTAAAGGTATTATGTATTTAATAAAAGCGGATATATCAAATAACTATCTATATCATGATGAAAATGTGATTTTTAGATCGAAACAAATAAAGATGAGTTCATCCTTCTAAAAATGAGATGAATATTGAAACAGCATGAACTGGAGAAGATCACCGCAAAGGAGCATCATGAACTAACATAATAAAAATTCCATGTTTTTTTTAAATAAATATAATAAAATCCCAATCATATTTGACATTTTATGATTTCCATGTCTCTAAATTATTTTCATTGATACGATGCAATATAAAAACAGATCAAGATAATGCGTGGTTTTATAATTCTAACCTTTAAATTAATAAGGGATGAGTTACGAAGTGTTTCTTCTGATTCGATAAAGAACTGTTTTTTTCTTAAAAACATTGAACCATGAAATGTGTTTCATGTAGTGTTTCAGTGAATCCTCGTATTACTAGAAATATAATTAGAATAATAGAATTATTTGAATTGTAATATTCACAGTCACACAACATCATAATAATCCAAGTTCCATGATTTATTTGAGGAAGTTTGATAACCCATTCACACATTCCAAATGGGTTACAGGAAACACCATGAACATATGTAAAATGTAAAGCCCCGACCCTGGTTACCCTGAGCCAGTGAATTATTACATAGCATTGGCATGATTACAAGGAATCATGTCCTTAAGGACCGATCAGTTTAACAGTATTGAAAAATAGATTACACACATGAACATTACCTTAGATTATAAAATGAAAAACAACAAAAAAATTGTCTCCATTAACCACACTTTTATCCCTAAGACTATCCCTACAGGTAATTCATAATATACATCTTCGCATCCTGTGACAAATAAAACATAGATAGTGGTGAGCTCAGATCTCATTAAGGATAAAAATATACCATAAACGTTCATAAATAAACTTAAACATTTAAGTAAATGTATAAGATTAAAACATAATCCTTTTAAACATAAAATACGTCATAATATGGCCAATATAAATCCAATAATTCAATTTACTTATTCAAATGGATATTTTACAAGTTGAATAATCACGTGAAATCTCAATATCCACTTTCGTCATGATGTAATGCATAATGCTAGAATTTATAATCACATAGTCAAGGCCTTATTCCATGACTCCAAATAATATTTTGGCAGGGCCTTGTGTCAGGACACTATTTTGTCTAATGAGACCTACCAATACATCAAGGGGCTATAGAGGGATCCACCCATCACTTACTATGTCCAATGCATTCCAAATATAAAAAGGTTTAAATATGACATAAGAATTCATATTAAAACTAGCATACGAAATGTCAACTCATTATCCATAAACAATTAATGTTATAAAAATAACACATCCACAGTCAAACATATCAAAAAAACTTTAATACATTATGGATGATTTCTATCAAAATAAATCAACTTGGATCAAGAATAATATCTAATAATGGGGGTTGACATAGTTGAGAATGATCAGTAAAAATATTTGAGAGGAATATCTCTTTTAGCTGAAATAAATTAAAAGTATTAAAAATAAAGTAATTTAAAAGGAAGTTATGAATCAAAGTTCTCCATAACACTTTGAAACTGTTGAAATAAATTAACCTTTTAAAACATTCATCTCCATATGGATAAATCCATAAAACCATCTTGAAAACATATGCATTAATGAGAAAGGTTTAGAAGAATAAATCATTAAAACATTTAAAATGATGTTTTAGTTATACAGTCTCTTAAAAATAATACCCTTGAAAACTATTTTATTATACTTCGATATGGATAATAAATATGTTCTAGTAGATTCTCAGGTAAAACCAACTTCGTATAATAATGAAATTGTGAAATTAACACTTACGTTGAACTTTCGTTTGGTGGAGGGTACTTTTAACCTCTTATATAATTAACATAATATGTTATTAAAATATAATAGAACCATATTCATATTTATTATATCATAACTGATTCATTTATGACTTTTTACGACCCATTTAATAATGATTTCTATGTTAAATTATCATTCCTGGTAATAATCGTTTTCTTTATCGTACGTGGTTTAACTTATTATTCTTGATAGTATCATTTATATCATAATTTCAATACATACAGAATATAAACCATGATTTATATATCATATATATTTAGAAGATAAATATTTATAATTGATAGATATATGAAATGTATGGCATTGTTTATGGAGATGGTAGGTCGTACATACACGTTAACATTATTTCCGTTTTCATATCGTATTGAACAGAAATAAGTGAATAAGATATATGTAATTACACACACACACACACAAACATATATAAATCCAGTAGAATTATTATTTCATATATTACATATATATTAATAATATATATTGTTATAATCATCCTTTAATTGTGAACGTGGGAATGAATCTCCTCGATCATGGAGATGGAAATCCGTACATTCGCACATGTGAAGATATCCTTATATTGATGGTGAAATCATATGTAATTGGATGGTATATCATATATACAGAATCATTAACATGTTATATTCATTATTTACATATGTTATACTCATTATTATAACAATCTAAATAATGAAGAGTTTGAATAACAAACAACACCACAACGTGGAGACGGTAAGATGTACGTACGCATGTATGGTGACATTGTCATTTATAGGATATATATAATAATGAATATGGTACCATATTTATAATAACATCATAGTATGTAAGAGATAATGGAGTTATTATTTTGGTATGGAAACAACAAAGAAATAGGAAGTTGAAGAAGAAAAGAACATGAAAGACGATGGTCTTCTACTATTTCCTTTTGAGTTGATCAAAAGGGCTCATTAGGTTGGCATTCTAATAAAAGTAAGTACACTGGGTTGATGGGACTGAATTTGGGGGGATATTTGGGTAGGTTTTGGTAGAACCAAATAGATTTGGTGGTTTGATTTTGAGATAAGCGGATGTTCCCTTTTATAAGAGGGGTGAGGGTCACTTTATGAAAAGATGAAAATATTAATTTATTATACAATAATATTTGGTTTATAATGGTTCCAAATGAATTTGTTTCAAGCACTAGAAATTTATGTTCGATATCAGCTCAAAAAATAGGTTTTAGACAAGGTTAGGTTACCACTTTATCTTTTAGACTTAACTCTTCGTTAAATAGCTTATCTTTTTTCAGGTCTTCTTGTATTCTAACACTATACGGTTAATAAACTTACTCTAAAAATCTTGGAGAATCACTAGTTGTTCAAAAATTACATTTATATTATTTTTTATGATCTTTGGACAAACCTAATATTTTTAGGAATATTATATTAACCGACAATATAGTATTTGTTTTAAAAATTAATTTATGTCAATTTTGACAATATTTGGTATTTTGTTTTTGTGAAAGTCATAACAACCTTATCACTTCGAAAAAAATTATTTAATAAACCCAAACATGTCATATTAATTAATATAAATAGTATAATTCATCATATGTCTCAATTTACATTTATTTGGATATTTTTAATATCAATTATTTTAATATTTCATTAATAAGGTAATTACTGCATCATCATTGTGTCATAAATTAATTAAATTATATAATGTCTAAAAATTATAAATAAAATAACATTATGTATGAATTAGTTTTATCTTTGTAAACAATATTTATAGTCGATGTTATATTGTGTGTAACTATTTCTAATAAATCATTTAATTATTAATCTTTGAATTTAACAGTTTTAACTGACAATAAAATATTATAATAACAAATGTCTTAATCTAATAAAAGTAGACCAAAAAGGATCATATTTTATGCATATGGTAGTTTTTAGTCTAATTAGACATATCCATTAGAATTAGTACATGTGTTAGGGTAATTATAATATCATTTATACACTTTATTACCCTATTTACTTTTAACTACTACATATTCAAGTCAAAAGATACTATTCACCAAAAATTATTATATTCTTATTGAACGAAATTTTACTAACTGATGTCAACTGTGTCTCTTGGATTTTTGAAACTCAACTCACTGATGAGTTAAAATTTTGTTTTATGCAAATTTCTAAATGCTTATAGAATGTGGGTAAAAACGTTAAAATCTTCAATAAAATTTTATATATCTAATTTTATTATAAATTGACTACAATGAATTATATTGAACTTATATATGTATTATATATATTTATATTGAAATAAAATAAATTTAAATAAAATAAATAATTTTTTAAATAAAAAGTCGGTTTCAAATAATAACGTAGTGTTTTCACTTTTCATCAAAAATTGAATGTTTTCTGAAAAATACAAAAAATCTACCCAAATATAATTTTGATATTATGAATTGGAAAATTAATTAAATTTTATAAAATTCAAAACATAGAAGTTTAATTTATTAATTTAAAAAAAATTCCATTTGTCAAAACAAACAAGTGGGTTTCTAAAAAAGTAAAAACAATCCAAAGATTGTCATGTGTTTATATAAAATTTAAATGTAAAATTGTTTATAAGGACCAAAATTTTATTTAATGATAAAAATATAATCTAATTAAACTTTAAAACCATTCAAATGAAACATTATCACTATAAATTATTTCAATTAAAAAAGTTGTTTTCAATTAAAACATAGAATTTTCCAATATTCATCAAAATATGAAAATTATCTGAAATGTACCAAAAAAATTTCCAAACTAAATTATTATGTCCCACTTATAAATATAATGTTTATAGTATCAAATTTAATATAAAATTTTCTGATATTTCATTTAAAAAAATTCACCATTAGTATGTTGTAAAATTGCATTTTGGAAAAATACTTCCATTATCTAAAAAATTGAATTAAATTTTATATTATGTCTATGAAACAAATAATATGTGTGTTAAAATTATATAGAGTATATAATAATCAAAATTAAGTTAATAATAATCATAACATCTTTTTGAACGGTTAGTTTGGTAAGTTGTGGTGTGTTCGAACACGGTGTTTCCTGTAGCGCAAGATATTTAATTATTTTAATTAGATAACGTACAATGAAATCATGGGGTGTTACATAAAATAATAGTTTCACCCTCATTTTTTATGGTGGATTTGTGTATGACATGAGACATTTCATATAAACTCTTTATATCATGAAGAATATCCTGATCACAAAATAATATCTTACACTCATTTCAGTTATCACAAAATAAAAAGTGGAACAATGAATGATTTATATATTCCATTGATGTTCTTGAAGTTGTTTTTGTTCAATACATACAGCTCCAGAATTGAGAAATATAAACTAGTCATCGTGGTTCACACACCCATTTTGATGATAATTTCATTTCCGGTGTGAAAACATGTGTGGATGAATATGTATTAGAGAATACATGCATGATTACTTGCAATTAAAACCTTATTAAAAAAATGTATTGAGTTTCATAAAATATTCATGTTTGATATAAACACCACAAAGAAATATTAACAATAATTGCGATAAATAATTTTTAGTAATCTGAATATGAACTAAATGACAAGTCTTGAAATAGAGAAGACACTGATCATGATGCATCAATTGGTAGATGCAGTTGAAAAACATTTCATAGGAGGTTTTCATATCGTTTTGAATATAAGTAAGTGAATAAGATATATGTATGTAAATTCAAATATTTATATCACAAGTAGAATTATTATGTCATATTTTACATACTTATTAATAATATTTATTTTTATAATCATCTTTCAATGGTGAAAGTGGGAATGAATATTATCGCCTCATGGAGACGTTAATCTTTATGTTCGCACGAACGAAAATATCATTATATTGATGGTGAAAGCATATGTAATTGGATGGTATATCATATATACAGAATCATTAACATTTTATTCTTATTATTTACAACTATTATACTCATAATTACATACATCAAAACAATGAAGTGTTTGAATAACAAACTACACCACAACGTGGAGACGGTAAGCCATATGTACGCATGTATGGTGACTTTTTAATTTATAGGATGGATAAAATAATGAATATGGTATTACCATATTTATAATACCATCACAATATGTAGTACGTACTTGAGTTATTATCTTGTTATGGAAAAAACAAAGAAAAAGGAAGTGGAAGAGGAAAATAACTTGAAAGAGGGTGGTGAAATTATTACCTCTTTTTTTGGTATATAATTTTGAGTTGATCAAAAGGTCTCCATAGGATGGATTTATGATCATATTAAGGACTCTAGGTTGATGCGATGGATGTTAGGAGGATATTTTGGTATGGTTTGGCCAAGACAAATGGATTTGGTGGCATGATTTTAATGAAAGGGGAAGTGAATTTTTATAAGAGGGGTGACAATCTCTTTAGGAAAAGATTAAAATATTATTTTATTATACAATAATATTTGTTTTATAATGGCTCCAAATGGATTTATTTCGAGCCTTAGGTGGTTATTGGTCTAAATCCTCTCAAATAATAGGTTTTATAGAAGTTTACTTTACCATTTTAACCTTATCTTCTAGATTTAATTCTTAGTTAAATAGTTTAACTTTTACCATGCCTTTTGTATTCATACACTATATGGTTAATAAAAATACTCTAAACTTCAATGTGATACTAAAGTGGTTCATTAATGACATATATAATATTATTTAATCCCTTTGGCCAAACCTTATATTTTTTTGTAATATTATATTAACCAATAATATAGTATTTTTTTAAAAACTAATTTCTAACAATTTTGACACTATTTGGTATTTTGTTTTTGTTAAAATCATAACAACCTTATCAATTCGAAAAGAAATTATCTGATCTAACCATGAATTTAATATTATTATCTAAAATTAGTGTAATTCCTCATAAGTCTCAATTTACATTTCTTTGGATATTTATAATATCAATTATTTTAATATTTCATTATTTAGTTAATTATTACATCAACATTGTGTTACAAATAAATTAAATAATTTATTTACTAAATTCTATAAAAAAATGAATTTATGTAGGAAATCATTTTTTCTTTTTAATGAATATTATATCCAAATATATATCATGTGTAACACTATATAAATAATTCTTTAGTTTTTAACCATTGAATTTAACACTTTTAACTCTTCTTTAAATAAAATAATAATAAATGTCCAAGTCTAATCCAAGGGGACAAAAGAGAATCATATTTTATGACTAAGACCCTTTTTAGTCTAATTACACTTATCCAATAATATTAGGACATGTGTTAGGGTAATTATAATATCATTTTTACCCTAAATTACCAAATTTACTTTTAACAGCGGTATATAAAAGTCAAAAGGGTCTATTCCCCAAAAATTATTTTTTATCATATTGAACAACATTTTACTCCAAAATTTCAACTGTGTATCTCTGATTTTGGAAATTCAACTCACATAAGTGGTAAAATTAGATTTTATGCAAATTTGTAAAAGCTCGTAGAAGGTGGGTAAAAACATTAAAAAGTTAAATAAAATTTTATACTTCTATTTTTATTATAAAATGACTCCAATGAATTACATTAAACTTATATAGGTATTTTATATCTATTTCTACTTAAAATAAATTTAAATAAAATATATTATTATTTAAATAAAAATTCAGTTTTGAGTAATAACGTAGTGTTTTTCACTATGCATCAAAAAGACAAAGTTTTCATAAAAATAAAAATTTTTTACCCAAAACTAATTTTGATATTCTGAATTCAAAAAAAATTTCCATTTTACCAAATAAAAAACATAGAAGTTTAATTTATTAATTTAAAATTAATTATTGTTGCCCAAACCAAAAATCGGGTTTTAAAAAACCTAAAAACTATCAAAAGATTGACATGTGTTTATGTGAAATTTAAATGTGAAATTATTTATAATGACCTAAATTGTATTAAATGATAAAAATATAATATAATTATACTTCAAAACCATTAAAATTCATAATTTAACACTATAAATTATATTGATTAAAAATGTTGTTTTCAATTAAAACATAGTATTTTTCACTATTCATCAAAATATGAATGTTATCAAAAAATTACCAAAAATTTGTCGATACTAAATTTTGGTGTCCTACTTCTAAATAAAAAGTTTATTTTGTCAACTTTAATATATAATTTATAGATATTTCCTTTAAAAACATTACTATTAAAAGGCGGTAAAATTTTATTTTTTAAAATACTTCTTTTATCTAAAAAATTGAATTTGTTCTTATATAATGACTAAAAAACATAATATGGGCGTTAAAATTATATAGATTATGTAAGATTCAAAATGCAGTTAATACAATTCACAACTGTGTTTTGAACAACTAGTTTGGGAAGATGTGGGGCATTCGAACTCGGTGTTGCGTGTAGCGCAAGCAATTGAATTACATTGATGAGATAATGTACTATGAAATTTTAGAGGCTTTTCATTATCTCCTCCATCAAAAAATTGAGTCCTCACAATTTAAAATTGGTCTTAAAAATAGAAGGTTAAAATTAGAAAAATACCTTTGTGGAAAACCCACATCGAAAATTGGTGTTGAGCCCTCTGGAAGATTGCTGATTTCATGTTTATAACTGATGTTTTAATAATCACAAATCATCACAACTCATTGATGCTTAATCTGGTTTGATGTCCCATAAACATAATTCCAATCTATGAATGAATCAGTTATCATGTTCTTTTTTAACTATGCTTATTAACTTACAAAGTATGTTTGGAAGCCTTCTGGATCCATCTGAGTCACCGATCCATCTGAGTCACCGATCCATCAGAGTCACTGATCAATCAGACTCACCGATCCATCTGAGTCACCGATTCATCAGACTCACCGATCCATCAGACTCACCGATCCATCAGAGTCACTGATCAATCAGACTCACCGATCCATCTGAGTCACCGATTCATCAGACTCACCGATCCATCAGAGTCACTGATCAATCAGACTCACTGATCAATCGGACTCACTGATTCATCAGACTCACCGATCTATCAGACTCACCGATCCATCAGAGTCACTGATGCAAATGAGTCACCGATGCAAATGAGTCACCGATGCAAATGAGTCACCGATGCAAATGAGTCACTGATGCAAATGAGTCACTGATGCAAATGAGTCACCGATGCAAATGAGTCACCGATGCAAATGAGTCACCGATGCAAATGAGTCACTGATGCAAATGAGTCACTGATGCAAATGAGTCACCGATCCAAGGACTCACCGATGCTGATCTAAATGACTCACCGATCAGATGACAGACCGATGCTGATCTATCTGAGTCACCGATCTTTACTCTAATGCTGATGACCTACCGATCTCTTGAACAGTCATAAACAACTGTTTGAATTTCTTTATCTTTATCTTTATTTATTCTAACCAACGGTCATATTAGTTATGTTTTAATACACTGACAATTAATTAATAAAGGTTGTCGGATGTCAGGAAACCGTACCTCGTACCTGCGGAAAGGAAACCTTTTCTATCCTACGGAGCACGTGATATGAATACAAGAAGACTCTGCTGAAAAAGATATAAAGAGCTGCGAAGAAGTGTGAGACAAGACACACAGAGACAAGGGAGCATACGACATACTCGAGAAGAGCTCTGTACATACAAGAAGAACCAAGCAAGACAGAATCAAATATACAATCAAGCCTACTCAAGAAGAGTGGTGTGCATACAATAGATCATTGAAGAGCTTCATCGACTACATCTCACTGCCTGTGAACCTGAAGCATATGACACTCTGCTTCTCAAACAAAATCGAGAAGAGGACTCAGAATCACTTCTGATTAATTCCAAAACGAGTCCAGTGCTACACTGAAATCACTAGAGCCATTTCTAAACTCTACATCTCTGCTCTGTGATTTATTTATTCTACATTTTGAGTAGTGTGTGTTATCTGCTGTATTAAACACACACACTGACTCCTGTACTTTCACTGGAGGATCTGTAAATCCTCAGCAAACTTTTTACACTTCACTTCCCACTGTGGATAGTGGTAGAGGTCTTGTGACCTGGACAGCTGGCTGCTGTTGTTTGTTTTCCCACGTAGAACTGTGGTAGAGGTCTTGTGACCTGGACAGTGTGCTCACTGTTGTTAACCCCGATCCAGGGTGTGGATCACTTTTATATAAACTTTTGAGAGGACTAAGTCTCGGCTTGAGACTGAACCTCTTGGTTACTTCTCTGTGTTTATAGCTATACTATATCCATACTATACATATTTATATCATATTCCGCTGCTATTACTTTGAAATATAATCTATCTTCAAAGCTACTTTGATAATTAAATTCGCAAGTGTTTATATTTATTATAAATCAGTAAATTGGTTTCAAAAGTTAATTTAATCATAAGATTAAGTTAACTGAGAATTAATCAATCTTTGAGAAGCTAATTGAACCTTTATATTCTATATAAATTCACTACAGTTTAATTGATTTTTGAAATTGGGGGATTTTATTAGAAATTGTTTTTAACAGAAAATTTTGATTGGAACTCAATTCACCCCCCTCTTGAGTGTCCACTCCGACCAACACTTGGTATCAGAGGAAGTAAATACTTTCTAAAAGTGCTCTGCTTTTGAACTATGATTTTAGTTGTATTTTAAAGTTCTTAAAATTTCTGTTATTTCTAAATTTTTATCTCTTTAAAATTCTTTTTGTAATATCATGGATAATAGACTTGAGGGTGCTGCTACCAACCGGCCACCTTTCTTCAATGGAACTAATTATGCTCAGTGGAAACTGAAAATGAAAATTCATCTAGAAAGCATAGGTTTTGATATTTGGACTGCTATTGAATCTGAATACAAAATTCCCACTACTGCTAGATCTACTTGGGATGAACCTACAAAGACTGCTTACAATAACAATTGTAAAGCTATGAATGCTCTGTACTGTGCTCTAGGAGATGAAGAGTTTAATAGAATTTCTGCATGTAAAACTGCATATGAAATTTGGGATACCTTAGCTGTTTCTCATGAGGGAACAACTAATGTTAAGGAGATGAGATTGAATACCTATACTATTAAGTATGATAATTTTAAGATGAAACCTGATGAACCCATTTCTGATATGTATCTCAGGTTCAATGAAATTGTCAACACAATGACCTCTCTGGGAAAGGATGTTCCAGCAAAGGAACAAATTATGAGAATTTTGAGATGTCTACCTGAAAGATGGAGAGGAACCTCTGTCTCTATTAGAGAATCCTGTGACATTGGTGCTCTACCTGTCAAGGAACTAATTGTCAAGCTGATGATGTATGAAGAAGAGCTTAAAGTGAACAAAGAGGAAGACAATGAACCTGCAAGAAAGTCTATTGCCTTCAAGACTACAACCTCAAAGAATAAGGATAAGGAAAAGCTTCAAGCTATCAATGAAAGTACAAGCAGTGAGGAAAGTGAGAATGATTCTGACAGCGATGATGAGATGGCTCAAATAGCCAGGAGATTCAAAAAGTTCTATAGGAAAAAGAAATTTTTTAGGAAACCAAATTACAAGGGAAAGTATGACCAACAAGGCAAATGGAAAAAGGACTGGAAGAAGAATGACAAATCAGATGATGTTGTCTGCTATGAGTGCAAGAGAAAAGGACACATTAAAGCCGACTGTCCAAAGCTGAAGTATAAAAAGAAATATGAATACAAGAATAACAAGTACAAAAAGGCCATGAAGGCTACTTGGAGTGCTTCAGAAGACAGCACAAGTGAAGCTGAATCTTCAGACTCTGAAAAGAATCGGGCCAACATGTGTTTCATGACAAACACTTCTGAGGTAACATCAGAGACTCCTGCTTTTAATTCATACTATTCTGGAGAAGATTCTGACTCAGAAAACATGTCAAAATCTGAATTGTTTGAATACTGTGACATGCTAGAAGAAACATGTAATGAGCTTAAAGATAAATATAAAGATCTAAAGAAACAGTATGCTTTAAATGTTAAGCATAAATCTGATCTGGATATAGAAGTAGAAAAGAATGCTCAGCTGCTTAAAGAGAATACTGAACTGAAATTGTCTAATGAGCAACTCAAGAAAGATTTATAGAAGTTCACCAATGGTAAAAATACTCTAACACAAATGCTAGGAAAGCAAGTTGCACCTAGATACACTACTGGTATAGGATACCAACCTGGACAAAGGAAAGTTGCCAAAACTAGATTCATTCCTAAATCTGGACAGAAGATAGTTAATTCTGGAACTTCTTATGCCTCATCCAGCTATATTCATAGTTATGAATCTAATAAGGTTTATCTTTCAAAGGATGTTATTTCTACAAATTATATAAGACCCATTAGACAAATATGGGTACCTAAAGTGTTATTGGCTAACCTGTCTGGACCCAAGAAGATCTGGGTACCAAAATCATCTTCCATCTAAATCTGTTTTGTAGGAGACCTGCTTGAAGAGCTGTTACAAGAAGATATGGTATTTAGACAGTGGGTGCTCAAGACACATGACTGGAGATTATTCTTGCTTCAAGAGCTTAATAAAAGTTGATGGAGGCTTTGTCACCTTTGGTGATAACTCAAAAGGGAAAATCATCGGCCTAGGCCAGATTGGTAACACTGATTCAATTTTGATTTCTAAAGTTTTATTTGTTGATGGACTTAAATATAACCTATTAAGCATTTCTCAGTTATGTGATGATGGTTTTCATGTTAAATTTGAAAATGATTCTTGCAATGTTTGTAACTCTAAAAATGTTTTAGTATTTTCTGCTTTAAGAAATGAAAATGTTTATGCTGTTGATTTAGATTCTTTAGCTAAACAGAACATTTCATGTTTAAATGCTTTTCATAAAGAGTCTTGGCTTTGGCACAGAAGATTAGGACACTGCAATGTGCACTCACTTAGAAAACTTTCTAGGAAGAACTTGGTTAGAGACTTACCCAAACTTGAATTTCCAGCAGACAAAGTTTGTAATCCCTGTCAAAAGGGAAAACAACACAAAGTTTCTTTTAAATCAAAGAAAGAAGTTTCAACTTCTCAACCACTTGAATTGGTTCACATGGATTTGTTTGGACCATCAAGAGTTTCTAGTTTAAATGGGAAGCACTATGTCTATGTTCTCGTAGATGACTTTTCTAGATATACTTGGGTATATTTTCTAGCTCACAAAAGTGAAGCTTATTCTTACTTTGTTAAATACTCCAAGTCTGTAGAAAATCTTAATAGACTCAAGATTAAGACTCTAAGAAGTGATCATGGTCGTGAGTTTGAAAATCAAGATTTTGAATCTTATTGCTCACACAATGGCTATACTCATAACTTTTCTGCCCCTAGAACACCCCAACAGAATGGTGTAGTAGAAAGAAGAAACAGAACCCTGCAAGAAATTGCTAGAACCATGCTCAATGAATATGACCTTCCAATTTACTTTTGGGCTGAAGCTGTTAATACAGCTTGTTATGTCATTAATAGAGTCTTGATCAGACCTGTTCTAAAGAAAACCCCTTATGAGTTGTGGAACCATAGGAAACCTAAGGTAAACTACTTCAAAGTTTTTGGCTGCAAAGTCTTTATTCTGAATACTAAAGATAATCTGGATAAATTTGCATCCAAGAGTGATGAAGGAATTTTCCTAGGTTACTCTATCTCTAGTAAAGCCTATAGAGTTTTCAATAAGAGATCCAAATGTGTGGAAGAATCTGTTCACATCAAATTTGATGAAACTGATCCACATGAGCCTAAAACCTCTCTTGGGAATCTTGAAGAAGATTTGTCTATTCTGGACCTTAATGATAAATCTAAAGAACCTGTTATAAAAGCATCCAGTTCTGGACATTCTCCAGAATCTTCTTCTGTTGAACCTCAATCTCTAGATGAACCTGAAACTTCTAGCTCTATCTTTTCAAGACCATCTAGGACTCTAAAGAACCATCCTTTAGATGCTGTTGTAGGAAATCTAGATAGAGGAACACAAACTAGAGCTTCTCTAAGAAACCAGGTTGAACATCAAGCCTTTCTTTCACAGTCAGAACCTAAAAATATCAATGATGCTATCAATGATGAATTTTGGGTAATGGCTATGCAAGAAGAATTAAATCAGTTTGAAAGAAACAAAGTCTGGGAATTAGTTGACAGACCTAAGGACACCTTGACAATAGGCACAAAATGGGTGTTTAGAAATAAAATAGATGAATCTGGAAATATAGTTAGAAACAAAGCTAGACTAGTTGCACAAGGATATAGTCAAGAAGAAGGTATAGACTATGAGGAAACTTTTGCACCTGTAGCTAGACTAGAAGCCATTAGGATCTTACTTGCATATGCTGCACATCTGGATTTCAAGTTATATCAAATGGATGTAAAAAGTGCATTTCTAAATGGTTTTATAATTGAAGATGTTTTTGTAGAACAACCACCTAGATTTGCTAACCCCCATTTTCCAAATCAAGTTTTTAAACTTTCTAAAGCTTTGTATGGTTTAAAACAAGCACCAAGAGCTTGGTATGATAGACTTAGCAATTTCCTTATTTCAAAAGGTTTTACTAAAGGGATTGCTGATCCAACTCTTTTCATTAAAAGAATTTCTAAAGATGTTTTAGTTGTACAAATATATGTTGATGATATTATTTTTGGATCTTCTAAAAACTCCTTATGTACTGATTTTTCAAAGGTTATGCAAAATGAATTTGAAATGAGCTTAATGGGAGAGCTTAAGTATTTTCTTGGATTTCAAATCTTTCAAACTAAAAATGGTATTATTTTAAATCAAAGTAAATATACAAAGGATCTTTTAAAACGTTTTGGATTGGATAGTATTAAGGAAAGTAATACACCTATGAGTACTACCTGTAAATTGGATGTCGATGAAACTGGGAAACCAGTTGATCAAACCAATTACAGAGGTATGATTGGAAGCTTACTTTATCTTACTGCTAGTCGACCAGATATTATGTTTAGTGTATGTATGTGTGCTATATTTCAAGCTAATCCTAAAGAATCACACTTATTAGCTGTTAAACGGATTTTTAAGTATCTTAAGTATACTATAAATTTAGGTTTGTTTTACCCAAAAGAACAATCCTTTGAGTTAATGAGTTATTCAGATGCTGACTTTGCTGGTTGTAAGTTAGATAGAAAAAGCACATCAGGAACATGTCATTTGCTTGGAAAATCCCTAGTATCATGGTGTAGTAAGAAACAGAATTCAGTTGCATTGTCTACTGCCGAGGCAGAATACATAGCTGCTGGTAGTTGCTGTGCACAAATTTTGTGGATGAAACACACTCTATTGGATTATGGATTTGATCTTAAACATGTCTCAATTAACTGTGACAACACTAGTGCAATCAACTTATCCAAGAACCCTGTATCTCACTCTAGAACTAAGCACATTGATGTCAGACATCACTTTCTAAGAGATCATTACCAAAAGGGTGATATTTCTCTAGAATTTGTTAGTTCTGAAAATCAATTAGCTGACATCTTCACAAAGCCCTTATGCTCTGAAAGAATGAAATTTATTAAACAAGGATTGTGTATGATTGATCTGTGAAACTGATCTGTGAAACTGATCTGTGAAACTGATCTGTGAAACTGATCTGTGAAACTGATCTGTGAAACTGATCTGTGAAACTGATCTGTGAAACTGATCTGTGAAACTGATCTGTGAAACTGATCTGTGAAACTGATCTGTGAAACTGATCTGTGAAACTGATCTGTGGAACCGATCTGTCACATTGTTCTGTCAATCCGATTTATTTTTTTTTTTAAAAAAAAATTTAATTAATTACTTTTTATTAATTAGTAAATTACTTTTTATGGGAACCCTAAATGATAAAGTAAATGATACGCGGCTATTTATCTTCCCTAAACCTTTGACCTTTCATTTCCCGCCGAACCTCTCAACCTCTCTTCCCCTCTGCTTCGAACCTTCGAACCTTCGAACTCCTGCCTCTCCAAATCCTCGAATGGCTAAGCAAAAGAGACCGAGCAAAGGACCAGATAGCCCTGTACCTTCAAAGCGTGCTCGAGGCGAGTCGAGCAGTACCTCTCAACGTTCAGTAAATCCGGACCTGGAAACTCGGATTGTAGCTGCAGAAAAAGAAGTAAACTCGGCGTGGCTTCTGTCAAGTAAGTCCCTGTTGCTACGAGTTCTTGAATCTCAAGGATGGATAGACTGGTTTTCAGACAACGCCCGAATAGATTATCCAAAGCTAGTACATGAGTTTTACATGAACCTGAAAATCACGCTGGATGGTGTGGAAGCTGCTAGGATGTCATCGGTTGTGAAAGGAAAGAAAATATCTTTCTCATCTAAGCAGTGGGCTGAATGTTTAAACGTACCTCATGAAGGTCGATATGAGGACTATGCTGGCAATATACCCCCAGTCACTGACTATTTTTCTTATGAGCTAGCTCTAGAGCTTCTAACTGGAAACAAAGAATCGAGGAGAATCATAGCGTCAGAATTAGATGGTGAAAGCAGACTCCTATTCAAGTTTATTCAGCACCAACTTTGCCCTCGAAGAGGAGATTTTGCTGCTGTTAAGTATCAAGATGTTTTTCTATTGTTTCTGCTCAAAACCCATGAAAAGATAAATCTGTGCAGATATGTGATGGTCCACATAGCTAGTATGCTGAAACCTTCCAAGAAAGCCACGGCTTTGTTTTATTCAAAAATGATATCTACTATGCTCCAGAATCTGGAATGTGTTGATGAAGATGATGAAGTTGTTGAAACAGAGCCTTCCTTCTGTCTCAACAAAGAGATCTTCAAGAGGATGAAAATCAATTGGAACCCATGGAAGAAGTGCTGGGTTGCAGATGAAGATAAGTTGTATGAAGCCTACAATCCCATAGATCATGGCAAGAGGCCAAAGGATGTGAGAGATCCTGGATTAAAACCAGATGAGGAACCAATTTATTCTGATGATGATGAGAAAGAAAAAGCTGCAACTGAAGAAGGAAGTGTGTCTTCTCCTGATGATAGGAGTGATCCAGACACTGCTAGCCCCAAGAAAAGAATAGAATTTGGACCTGCTAGTCCACCCTTAACCCTACCAGAGTCAGAACCTATTCTTGATGATGAAGAAGATTCTGATACTGAGGAATATCACAGTGAAGCCTCTGAGCAGAGTAATAATGAGCAAGGTGATGCTGAAGACAATCATGATGGTGATGATGATGATGCTGATGTTGTTGAAGCTGCTGCTGATAGTATCAACAGACCAGTGGATGGTCTTGCTGAAGTTCAAGTAGAACAACCTCAGTCAGTACCAGAAATCCATATCAGTGGCAAGACTGACTCATCAAAAATCAGTGGAACAGCATGCTATGAGAAACCCAACTACACCCTGTGTGCTGCTGTGTGGGATGACTACCCTGGATATGCTGTGTTGGGCTTAGACTATTCTGAAGAAGAAGGCGAATTACCAGAATCTGCTGCAACTGTGAAAAGGAACCCTCCAAGAGAAGTAAGGTCTATTCCTACTGATGATCCTGTAACTGTGAATTTACCTGGTTCTGAAATCTCTCGAGCTGATCTTGATATGTTTAAGACTGAATTGCTAACCACTGTGAGAGATATAGTCAGAGAAGAACTTTCCAATGCCCTTCATCAAGTATCTCTACAAGTTTCTGAAAACTCCTTGAAATCTTTTTCAACGGCAGTCTCAGATGTTCTCAAGCCAGACTTGACTGCTACGGGTGAATTTGTTGGTAGGCACATAGCCTCCTTGAATCAAACCTTGAAGGATCTCCAAGTTATCTTACTTTCTCTGTCAAATGAGTTCAGATCAACCATCTCTGGTATGATGGAAGTTTTAAGAAATCTGATTGAACATCTTAACAAGTCTGATCTGAGGAAGTTGAAAGCTGAACTAACTCATATAGTCAGCCAAGCAAGTACAGGCAAGGTAACCAAAATCACTACTCGTGAGATAGAAGCTCTCAGAGAAGTTGTGCATACAGAGCTAGCTGCTGTTAGAAATATTCTTGACTTAGAATCTTTGAGGAGGATGAAAGAGCTCTGTGATAATAGTCATAAGATGGCCTTAGTATATTCAGCAGATGCTAAGAATGCCCTGCAAGAGATCAAGGAAAAAGTTGATGCTTTCTTTTCCAAGATTTATACAAAACATGAGATGGCTGCAAACTTCATAGTCCTGGCAGAGAATCTGAAATTACCTCCAGTCACTCAGGCCTTCAACACTCAAGTTCGCCAATTTCAAGATTTTGTTCCTTCCTTGGCACAGTTCATGGAAAACAAGGATGATTTTGAAAAAGCTATGAAGTATGGAGCAGAAGTCATTCAGGACTTCATTCATCTGTTGAAGCCTTACTTGGATGCACAGGCCAATGCCATAGTACTCCCTACATCCGAACCTCTAAGTGCCTCTGATGTCGCTCCAAATCAGCTGTCTGTTGCCCAAGCCCTATCTCAATTGCGGCCAGTCACTCAGAAAGCTACTCATCCAGCTCCTGCTCCTTCTCCACAACCTTCTGTGACACCTCCAACTGCACCTGCCAGAGTTGTCCTGCCACCACTTCAGCTCCGTGACCCACAGCCTGCCTCCAAGCCTTCTTCCTTACCTACAATTGATCCAAAGGATAAAGGGAAAGCCCCTTTGTATCCCACCAAATAGCCATGTATTATTTTTGATGGGGTGCTCTATGTATTGCTTGTCTTTTTCTGTGCCTTTATAAAATTTGTTTTTCCTTTGTGTTATGTTCTATCCTGCCTGCACCCTGCTTCTCTTTTCCCTTAACTATGTTCCCTCCTTTTTGATCATCCCAAAGGGGGAGAAAGAAGATATATAATGGGAGAAAGAAGATATATAATGGGAGAAAGAAGATATATAATGGGAGAAAGAAGATATATAATGGGAGAAAGAAGATATATATAAGGAGAAAGAACTATATATCTAAGGGGGAGTACTCTACATATGAAGAGGGAGATCAATATCTCAGGGGGAGAAATCTGAATATTATATATATGGGAATGTTATCTTAAGAGGGAGATTATTATTTTTTTATTTATATATATATATATGAAGATTTGTGATTATCAAAAAGGGAGAGACTGTTGAGCCCTCTGGAAGATTGCTGATTTCATGTTTATAACTGATGTTTTAATAATCACAAATCATCACAACTCATTGATGCTTAATCTGGTTTGATGTCCCATAAACATAATTCCAATCTATGAATGAATCAGTTATCATGTTCTTTTTTAACTATGCTTATTAACTTACAAAGTATGTTTGTAAGCCTTCTGGATCCATCTGAGTCACCGATCCATCTGAGTCACCGATCCATCAGAGTCACTGATCAATCAGACTCACCGATCCATCTGAGTCACCGATTCATCAGACTCACCGATCCATCAGACTCACCGATCCATCAGAGTCACTGATCAATCAGACTCACTGATCCATCTGAGTCACCGATTCATCAGACTCACCGATCCATCAGAGTCACTGATCAATCAGACTCACTGATCAATCAGACTCACTGATTCATCAGACTCACCGATCCATCAGACTCACCGATCCATCAGAGTCACTGATGCAAATGAGTCACCGATGCAAATGAGTCACCGATGCAAATGAGTCACCGATGCAAATGAGTCACTGATGCAAATGAGTCACTGATGCAAATGAGTCACCGATGCAAATGAGTCACCGATGCAAATGAGTCACCGATGCAAATGAGTCACTGATGCAAATGAGTCACTGATGCAAATGAGTCACCGATCCAAGGACTCACCGATGCTGATCTAAATGACTCACCGATCAGATGACAGACCGATGCTGATCTATCTGAGTCACCGATCTTTACTCTAATGCTGATGACCTACCGATCTCTTGAACAGTCATAAAAAACTGTTTGAATTTCTTTATCTTTATCTTTATTTATTCTAACCAACGGTCATATTA
The DNA here is from genome assembly GCA_963277665.1 of Viscum album. Lineage (NCBI taxonomy): Eukaryota > Viridiplantae > Streptophyta > Magnoliopsida > Santalales > Viscaceae > Viscum > Viscum album. The sequence continues at coordinate 1,878,462,433 of OY728137.1, read as the reverse complement.
GTTATGTTTTAATACACTGACAATTAATTAATAAAGGTTGTCGGATGTCAGGAAACCGTACCTCGTACCTGCGGAAAGGAAACCTTTTCTATCCTACGGAGCACGTGATATGAATACAAGAAGACTCTGCTGAAAAAGATATAAAGAGCTGCGAAGAAGTGTGAGACAAGACACACAGAGACAAGGGAGCATACGACATACTCGAGAAGAGCTCTGTACATACAAGAAGAACCAAGCAAGACAGAATCAAATATACAATCAAGCCTACTCAAGAAGAGTGGTGTGCATACAATAGATCATTGAAGAGCTTCATCGACTACATCTCACTGCCTGTGAACCTGAAGCATATGACACTCTGCTTCTCAAACAAAATCGAGAAGAGGACTCAGAATCACTTCTGATTAATTCCAAAACGAGTCCAGTGCTACACTGAAATCACTAGAGCCATTTCTAAACTCTACATCTCTGCTCTGTGATTTATTTATTCTACATTTTGAGTAGTGTGTGTTATCTGCTGTATTAAACACACACACTGACTCCTGTACTTTCACTGGAGGATCTGTAAATCCTCAGCAAACTTTTTACACTTCACTTCCCACTGTGGATAGTGGTAGAGGTCTTGTGACCTGGACAGCTGGCTGCTGTTGTTTGTTTTCCCACGTAGAACTGTGGTAGAGGTCTTGTGACCTGGACAGTGTGCTCACTGTTGTTAACCCCGATCCAGGGTGTGGATCACTTTTATATAAACTTTTGAGAGGACTAAGTCTCGGCTTGAGACTGAACCTCTTGGTTACTTCTCTGTGTTTATAGCTATACTATATCCATACTATACATATTTATTTCATATTCCGCTGCTATTACTTTGAAATATAATCTATCTTCAAAGCTACTTTGATAATTAAATTCGCAAGTGTTTATATTTATTATAAATCAGTAAATTGGTTTCAAAAGTTAATTTAATCATAAGATTAAGTTAACTGAGAATTAATCAATCTTTGAGAAGCTAATTGAACCTTTATATTCTATATAAATTCACTACAGTTTAATTGATTTTTGAAATTGGGGGATTTTATTAGAAATTGTTTTTAACAGAAAATTTTGATTGGAACTCAATTCACCCCCCTCTTGAGTGTCCACTCCGACCAACAATTGGGTAAATAAAATTTTGTTTTAATAAGAGGGAAACAGAATGAAAAACATCACCACCAAATTATAATCTCGATTAAGAGATAATTGGTTGAAATTAGAGACAAATAATTGATTGTAAAAACATAAATATTTATATGCATTGATTGAGGTCATCATTCACAAAAAAATGTAAAATTGAGGGCCACAAAGTCATCAATATTGGATGATTTAAAATATTGTAAGTTCAACAAAACATAAGGTATTAGAATAACACATTTTTTGTTTTAAGATCCCTTCCCTAATTTATAAGTATTAATTTATTCATATAATAAGAGGGAAACAATATACTTGACTTGTAAAGTTTCACCCTTCAACTAATTCCTACAACAAACTCATCTTTCACTCCAAAAGATAATAGAATTAAAAAAATATTAAATTTTTCCTAATCGTACAGGGTTCCAAAAATAATTAATTTATTATTAATTTTTCAGTCTATATAAAAAAACATCATACAAACTAGGACATTTTTTATGATAGTGGTAGGTGATCCACCCTTGTCGCCCTTCGGTTGCGGGTTCAAGTCTCGCAACTTTGCCTGACACAATGGATTGTCGCCCGACCTCCATGATGTCCTTTTTTTAACAATCCAAAAATAATCTCAAGAATTGATTTAACCTTAAAAATAGTATCCAATGTCAAACTTAATTGATTCAAACGTTTAGACATATCCAAAATACTTCTTTCTAAACTCAAAGTCCAAAATTTAATATGGAAGGTAAACACAAGGATGTTCATTTTTCCATTTAAAAACATTTGAATACCTTCATCATGTATTCTTTTAAAACATTGTAACACCCTGAATTACCATAAAATCTTATTAATTTCATCCATTCACCCGTATTATTTATAGAATAATAGATATACTCCTTCTATCCAAAAATTTTGTAAACTACCACAATGATGGAAAATAAGAATCATTAATCAGTTTCATGGTTGTCAATAATATCCAATATAATTTATCCAAATCAATCATATATTTTCCAAAATCACTACCTCAGTATCAGAACGATATTATTGTTTATCTTTATCTCAACCATATGTTTTCCAAAAAATTTAACCTGATATTGAGTCACTTTTCTTGGTTCTACACATTCTCATGTCCTTAACAAAATAAAACTGTATTACAATCCTTATATACTCTACAATTCATATTATAGGTACGTTATTAATACAATACTCAAATGACATGGTACAATAAAAAACAAAATTACTATAATCATTCCTCTTCATCTTCAGTAGTATCAAAACATGATTATTATACAATAGTAGCATTTGAGGTATACTCTAAGGATTTAGACATTGATCCCCGTAGTGTCCTAACTCCTTACAGATGAAGCATTGTACATTTGAGACCTTTTTCTTACCCTTACAATCACGTAATTGGTGTACTTTTTCTCCAAACATATAAGAAACTCCCATTCCCTTAAAGATTTTACTAAGGTGATTCTTTCCATAGTTATCACATCTGGGAAAATCATTCTTTCTCATATTCTCTTTATCCATCTCACTCTCTTCCAGAATTTTTTTCTCATGCTTTCCTTCAAAGCCATATGGCATAGAAATTTTTTTACTTATCTTATTAACATATGATACAATTTCTTCATATGATGACAATACGTGGGAGAGTATTTCTCTTTTAAATGTTGGCTTAATACAATGAATATTTATGATCCTTCTTAATAATTTGATCGTACGTATTCCTAGAATTCTCATTCCTTATACTAGGCACCATTTCTAAATAGTGGCATTCACTATGTTAGTTTATGAATCACAATTTATAATTCCAAACTAGTAAAATACCTAACATAAATTGAATATATTTTGAATATAATCTATAATCATAACATGTTTTCTTTGAGTAATCATTTTGTCCTAAATCCTTCAAAATTTCTTGTAATGAAAATGTGAATTATCCAAAGCATATCCCTCGGTAGTGTCATAACCAAGAGTGCAGCAAGGCCCACTATCATTTACTAGGATACTCGAGTCAAGTCCAAAACTCCTTGTTAGTGTTTTTACTCCTTGGTACATACGTTCCAGATCCGCCTATACATGCTCGTTTCCAGAAATTGGTGTATTTCTTGGAAAATACGCAAAATCTCTACATTACAAAAATCATAGAATTTTCTTCTATACAAATCATGAAAATATATCATAGGGTAATGTTTTCTAGTCAATGTTTTTGTAATTCTTGTTTCCAAAGTATGCAATAAACTTTCTCTAATACCAACTGTAATGCCCCGACCCCGGTTACCCAGAGTCGGTGCATTATTACATAACATTGTCTTGATTAGAAACAATCATGTTTCGAAGGACCGATCAATTTAGCAATTTAGGAAAATATATTTCATACATGAACATTACATTACATTATAAAATGAAAAACAACAACAAAATTGACTTCATTCACCACATTCATATCCCTTAGAGTATCAATGCATGTAATTCATAATATAATTTTTCGCATCGTGGTACAAATAAATCATGGAAAGGGGTGATCTCAGACGCTCAGTAAGGATAACAATATAGCAGAAACATTCATATATAAACGTAAAAATTTAAGGCAACGTATAATACTAAAACATAAGCCTTTTAAACATATACATATGCATAATACGACCAATATAAATCAAATAATCCCATTTACTTATTTACGTGGATATTCTAATAGTCTAATAATCAAATGAAATGTCTTTAGCCACTTTCATAATGATGGAATGCATAATTCCAGATTTAATAACCACATATTCAAGGCCTTATTCCAAGGCTACAAATATGATTTTGTCAAGGCCATGTGCCAAGACACAAGTTTGTCTCATGAGATCTACCGATGCATCAGGGAGCTGTAGTGGGCTCCACCCGTCACTTATTAAGTCCAATTCATTTCTCATATAAAAATGTCTAAACATAACATAAACATTCAAATTAAAACTATCATATGAAATGTCAATACTTTATCCATAAACCACGAATGGTAAAAAAATACACACCCATTGTCAAACATATCACAAAACCTGCAATAAAATAATTTTAGATATGTCTCATAATAATTCAACTTCAATCAAGAATAATTTATCTTAAAGGATATTGACATAGTTTAAAAAGATCAGTGAAAATATTTGAGAGAAATATCCTTTTTTCATGAAATAATTTAAAATTCATATAATGGTAGTAATTTAAAATTTAGTTTTGAATCGAAGTATCCCATACCAATTTGAATATTTTTAAAGGGATTAACATTTTAAAACATTCATGTTCTTATGAATAAATCCTTAAAACCATTTTGAAACATGTATATTAATGAGAATGGTTTAGAAGAATAAACCTGTAAAACATTTAAAATGTTGTTTTAGTAAATGTGTAACTTAAAAAGAATATATTTGAAAACTCATTTATTAAACATGTACATGGATAATAAATATTTCCTAGTAGATACTCATGTAAAACATCCTCTGATAGTAAAGAGATTGTGAAAATAACTCTTAACTTTCACTTTCCTTTGGTTGAGGGTATGTTTAACCTCATGTATAATTACTATAGTTTGTTATTTAATTATACGAGAACCATATTCATATTCATTATATCATAACTTATTCATTTATGACTTTATAATACCTATTTAATAAAGATTTCAATGTTAAATTCACATTTCAGCTAATAATCAGTTTCCCTATCGTACGTGTTTTAACAAGTTATTATTGATCGTATTATTTAGATCATGATTTAAATACTTACAGAATATAATACATTAATTATATATCATATATATTTATAATATAAACATTTATAATTGATAGATATATGAAATGGATGGCCCCGTTTTTGGAGGCGGTAGACCGTACGTACACGTAAACGTTGTTTATGTTTTCCTATCATATTGAACAGAAGTAAGTGAATAATATTTATGTAAGTATATACAAATATAAATAACTTAAATATAATTAATATATCATATATTAAATAATTATTAATGATATTTATTTTTATAATAACTGTTGAATGATGAACGTGGGAATGAATCTCATCGCGTCGTGGAGACGGTAATCCGTATGTCTGCACGAGGGACAATATCATTATGTTAATGGTGAAATCTTATGTAATTGGATGTCATATCATATAATACATAATAATTAAAATGATATATCTATTAATTTTATATGTTATACTCATTATTATACCCATTAAAATAATGATGTGATTGAATAACAAACAACACCATGACGTGGATACGGTAAGCTGTACACACACATCTATGGAGACTTTTTATTTATAGTATGGATAGAATAAATAATATGGTTTTAACATATTTATAATAACCTCACATTATATAAGAGGTACTTTAGTTATTATTTTGGTATGAAAACATCAATTAAAGAGGAAGTGGAAGAGGAAAAGAACTTGAAGGAGTGTGGTGAAATTATTACCTCTTCTCTGGGTGTTTCCTTTTGAGTTGATCAATAGGAATCTATAGGATGGAGTTATTATCAATGTAACGACTCTTGGATGATGTGAGGGAATTTGGGAGTATATTTTGGCAGGTTTTTCCGATCCAAATGGATTCATGGGTGCGATTTTGACAGAAGGGGAAGTACACTTTTATAAGAGGGGTGAGGGTCACTTTAGAAAAAGAATAAAAGATTAATTTATTATACTATTATATTCTATTTATAATGGCTCCAAATGAATTTATTTTTAGACTTAGGTGGTTATGTGTACAAATCATCACAACTAATAGGTTTTAGACTAGTTTATGTTACCATTTTAACCTTATCTTTTATATTTAACTCTTAGTTAAATAGTTTAACCTTAATCATGTCTTCTTGTATTCTTACAATATATGGTTAATAAAGAGACTCTTAAAATCCATTAGAATCTCAAGTGGTTCAATAATGAAATATAAAATATTATTTAATCCCTTTTTCAAAACATTATATTTTTAGAAATATTATATCAACCAATAATATAATATTTGTTTTAAAAACTAATTTATGTCAATTTTGAAACTATTTGGTATTTTGTTTTTGTGAAAGTCATAACATTCTTATCACATCAAACAAAATTTATCTAATCAACACTAACATGTAATATTTACCTATAAAATTAGTGGAATTAATAAAAAGTCTCAATTTACATTTATTTGGATATTTATAATATCAATTATTTTACTATTTCATTGGTAAGGTAATTACTACATCATCATTGTGTCATAAATAAATTAAACTATTTAATGTATAAAAATGTTAAATAAAATACCATTATGTATGAAATATTTTTATAGTTTTTATTAATATTATAGTCAAATTTATATTTTGTGTAACCCTATATAGAAATGGTTTAGTTATTAAAATTTGAATTTAACACGTTTAACTCTTCTTTAAATAAAATAATAATAAATGTCCTAATCAACTCAAAGTGGACAAAAGAGGATCATATTTTATTCCGAATGTTTTTTAGTCAAATTAAACTTATCCAATAGAATTAGTACATGTGTTAGGGTAATTATAATATCATTTTTACCCTTAATTGCCCTATTTAATTTTAACCACAATAATATAATGAACCATATTTTACTCATTGATGTGAACCGCGTCTCTCAGATTTTTAAAATACAACTCCCATAAGAAAAAAATTATGTTTTATGAAAATTTTCAAATTCTTCTAGAAGGTGGGTAAAAAATGTTAAAAAGTTTAATAAAATTTTATATATCTATTTTTATTATAAAATGACTATAATGAATAAAATTGAACTTATATAGGTATTAAATATATATATTTTACTTATAATAAAATTAAATAAAATAAATAAATATTCAAATAAAAAGTTGGTTTTAAATAATAACCTAGTGTTTTCATTATTCATCAAAAATTGAATGTTTTCAGAAAAATACCTAAAATTTACCCCAAGCTAATTTTGATATTCTTAACAAAAAATGATGTCTATTTTACCAAATTCAACATATAATTTGTAATAATTAATTTAAATTTAATTCCCTTTTTTAAAACAAAAAAATGGGTTTTTAAAAAAGTAAAAACTATCAAAAGATTGGCATGAGTTTATGCGAAATTTATCTGTGAAATTACTTAGAAGAACACAAATTGTATTAAATTATAAAAATATAATATAATTATTATTCAGAACCATTCAAATGAAAAATTTAACACTATAAATTTTTTCAATTAAAAAATTGCTTTCAATTAAAACATAGTATTTTCACAATTCATCAAAATATGAATGTTATCAGAAAAGAACCAAAAATTTGCCCAAAATTAATTTTTATGTACCTGCTATAAATAATAAGTTTTTATTGTGAAATATAATATAAAATTGTCAGATATTCCATTTAAAAATAATTCACCATTAGTAGGAGGTAAAATTTATTTTTTGAAAAATACTTCCATTATCTGAAAAATTGAATCTGATCTTATATAATGTCTAATAAACACAGAATATGGGTGTTAAAAGTATATAGAGTATATAATATTCAAAATACATTTAATACTATTCATAACTTCTTTTTGAATGGTTAGTTTGGTAAGTTGTGGTGTGTTTGAACTCGGTGTTGCGAGTAGCGCAAGCTATTGAATAACTTTCATTAGATAACCTACTATGAAATCTTGAGGTGTTACATAAAATAAAAATTTCACCCTCATTATTTTTTTAAGGATTTTAGTAGGACATGGAACATTTTTTAATTAATCCTTATATCATGAAGAATATCTTGATCATATAATAATAGCATACACTCATTTTAGTTATCACATAATAATAAGTGGAATAATGCATGCTTCCTATATTACCTTGATTTTCTAGAAGTTGTTGTTCTTAAATACAGACAGCTCATGCATTGAGAAATAGAAACTGTTCATTGTGGTTAACACACCTATTTTGATGATTATATTGTTACCTGTGTGAAAACATGTGTGGATGAATATGTATTAGAGAATACATGAAAGATCACATTCAAGTAAATCCTTATTAAATGGAAATGTATTGAGTTCCATGAATTATTCTTGGTTTATATAAACACCGTTAGAAAATATTAACAATAAATGTGTTAAATACTTTTGTATTGTCTAAAGATCAATTAAATGATAAGTCTTCAAATAGAGAAAAGACACTAATCAAGATTCATAAAATGGTAGATTCATTTTTTAGAACTTTTCAAATGTGGTTTTAAATGTAATTGACGAATAGGTATGATGATATAATGACCATAAAAGAAATGGTAGATAGATATTGTGGTCGATGTTAGTATATAGAAAAATGTGGGATTCAAATATAATGATACCATTGGGAGACGACCAAAAATTGTCATTATTAAATATGAATTTTGGTTATTTTCTTTAAGAAATATTAAGAGATTCACTAAAATTATATTCAATGTCATTATTAGAAGAAGAAAATATTTGTCTCAGATTATACCCAACATGAAAAGGTAGTAGTCACCCACTACAGTGGAGAACATTCTAATAATCTGTGTGTCCAATTTTTGAAATTTTAGTTCATTAATACAAGATAAGTGAGATTATAAATAATGAGTGTTAATAATATTTATTGGATAAAATGGTTGATTTGAAATATATAAATTGTGAATGGTATATCACGGATACACCCCTCCCCCTCTTTGTGATATATTTGAACCCCTGATCTAAAATGGTGTGTCTTCAACAATGATTTTTCTTGAATCAATATTACTTTAAACAAATTTTGGTATATTAAATTAAAAAATTTCGTTAAATTTATCATATTTATTATCTAAAAACACACACCGAAAATACCCTATAACATATAGTAATATAATAATTTTAAATTCCAAAAAACACATGTTCCATCAGATTAGGCCTGGATTATCATCTTCATGCATAAATAATTTCACATAGACCATCATAATGTTTTTCATATTATTATATATGTATTTTATATCCCTTTGAGAAACATATGAAACATTAAAAATCATATATATCAATGTAGCCACTTCGTTTTTTTACATTCCCAGACATGTTGGAAAAAATAATACATGTTTATTAAAATATCTTATGTATTGAGTGTGGTTTAAGACATAGAAATATTTCATGAAAAATGATATTATTCTATATATATAATGTTACATGTATGTTTTAACATTTTTATATATTTTATATCATCATCTTCTTAGAAATTCTAACATATAAAATTTATTTACCATATTACAGGATGATCTTCAATAAAAATTTACATTTCACCCTGAATCAATCCTATTAATACATTGAATCTCAACACATTTAAAATAATATACTATAATTATCACAATGCATATGGAATTTAATTTTTAATATATCATGATTTTACATAAAATTAACTAATTAAACAAGAAACACGTTTGAATAAAAAAACTCAATGCATATCAAAAAAATTTAATACACTAATGAAAAGTAAAATATATTTAAAAATATCATATTATTTAGATAGATCTTAATTCACATTTCTGTTGCAATATAATAAATTAATATTAAATTTTAGGTATGGTAATGAATAGTTGAGTTCTTAGTTTCATATATACTTAATAATAATATTCATTAATTGTCATTTAATAGATATTCCTTAATAAATATAATAATAATAATCCTAGATAATTTATATATATTTTCTCATACATCCACCAATCATTATTCGTCATCCTCACAACTCCACGATATTTTCTAATATTTATAAATTATCAATATAATTGGTAAAAAACTATCAAACTATAAAAGATATATTTTTTAGATTTTGATATTAATTAACCACATAATTTTTCATTCATTCATTTTAATCCATCTAATAATAATAACATATATAAAATTTTTACCATTATTAAATTGAAATAATACATAATATATTAGTTCCTTAAAAAAATTTCATATCTCAATTTATCAATAATTATTTGGATATTTTCCCTTAACCCACACACATATGACATAATAATTGATACTAAATACCATAATCACAATCCATTTCATTTCTAAATCACCTTTTTCCATTATTTTTTCTAGTAAACATTGATCAAGGTAAATATGTATTTATAATTTCAAATTTACTATCCCCTTATTTAAAATAAATACAAATTTATAAATTTATCAATATGTACTCTGTATTAATTACAACATCCATGAATTTTTATATTTTATCATGTCGCTATTATTCTTACCTTATTGAAAGGTATAATATAATTAATCACATGAGTGTAGGATGGAATAGAAACTTATTTATAAATTGGCCATAAATCTATAAATTTGATGTATATTATTGTTTTCATAATGAAAATACATTGGTGATTAATCTATACATAAATTTAGTTCATAAAATATTGAAAAATGTTAGACAAATAAAATTCTAATTGTATATATTGTTGATGTTTGAAATGTAATCACAAACACTCATCCTCAAACAAATCATTAAAAAAATTCATGTGACTAAATGTCAATCCCACATATGGTCAATATATTTCTTCAATAGAACATATAAATCAATTATTCAAAACTATAAAGTGATTGTTATATAATCATACATCAATCTTCATAACATTCCAGCAATTCTAGATACACATAAAATAACCACCAATAGGATGATTATCTTTTTTCCATCTCCCCAAAAAGCAACAAATCTAAATCGACTCCATTTTAGTTTCAATTCATTAATAAAAAATTCTATGATTATTCAATGGTATACAATAGTAAAATAACCGAATGATGAATTTTTTAATGCACAAAATGATGTATAGTTTTCCAAGATATATATTTTCATGAAATGTAGTTCCCCATTTTTGAATAACCATTAGTTACCTATAAATAAAAGAAAAAATAGTATTGGGAATAAGTAAGCTTCCCATAATTTTTTCTATTATGGAAATAGATCTAATATAGTATTCTCATCCAATAATGATTTCTCAATTGAAGTTATTATTATATAAGACTCGTCATTACAGTTCTCCCTTCTTTTTTTATGATAAGATCCTTCTTGTGTATCATGAAATTCATTACATTGATATGATCTCTACATATGTGGAGTGGAAATATTTCAAATCGGTTAATTATGCACATGGGTTCAATGTTTATTAACCATTGATTTTCAATAATGGAAACTATCAAAGTATTCATGTAATGATGTTATAAAGTGTGATCCTTCTCTCTTTTCAACATAAAATTTGATTTTATATAACTATTGAGTCTTCATATATATATATAAATTCAGATTAAATTTAATTTATTTTTTTGTAAAATCCAAAATTTATTATACATAATCATTATATCTTAAAAGATGAATATTCATCACAACAAATTATCCACAACAGAATAATTTATGTCTTATAACGTTGGAGACATGGGAATACAAAAAAACTAGATTATATATGAAATATATATTTCAATAGTAAGTTCATCATATCTATAACACTTCATAGAAATAATGTAGATAAATCATTTCTTAAAATGATTTTTTAGAAAACATAATAATGGGTGTGCTAAGATACCATGTTAGGGTAACCAAGTGATATAACAATGATCATATAAGAATAAAATGTCAATATGGTTATGAAAACATAATAAAATCATTTAAATATGATTCCCATCACAACATAGATCATAATAATGGACCGTTTATTAAATCCTTGTAGTTAATAAGACATGAATTGTTATGGAATCAAAGTTCATAATCCATGAGAGCATTAAATTGGAAGAAGATGTATAATTTTGGAATATAGAAAAGAGTTGAAGCGCTTATGTCAAGGATACAAATCATGTTATTCATATAATGTTATGATTGGGATAACCATATGTGTACCAGTTTTAGTATTTTGACAACCTCTCATTTACCCTATTTTATGCATGGAATATGCTCTGATGAACACTCTTTTAGGCATGGGATAACCATTATAATACACTTTTATCTCATATAACATTATAAGTTATATAATTAATTATTGGGTGACATAGGTTCCACCTATCAAATATTCCATAGATTTCTGTTCCATGTAATCATAATAAAATCATTATAAAATAACCCATAACAATAAATTAGATTCTTAAATAATTTAATAATATATTATCCCAACAAAAAGTAACATGCATCATAAAAATCATCTCATTATAAGTATAAACCATCTAGTGAATGAATGAGGATAATATTATTAGAGCCTATGCCTAATAAAGAATATGTGACATAAATATATGTCATATTAGATGGAATATTATTTTAAAATATCAGATGGAACATTTCCTAAAGAAAACATATTTTTTAGTTGAAATAATATAATTAATATTATAGATTAAAAATATAAAATAAAACATTTTCCTTGAAAATAACCTCGGATATATAATAATGAAGGTAGGGATCATTGATCAATAATGTTAGGGGGAAATATCATTCATTTTGTATATTATAAGACAATTATTCCTTTGAAATTATTAGTAATAGAAAAGATTTTTTGTTGTAAGATCAAAACAACATTTTACTAATTTTCATAAAATAGTTAAACATGGTTAAAAATTAATTTATAAATATTATAAGAATACTAAAACAAGAAAAATATATTTATTGATAACAGGGATAAGGATGAAAAATGGTTTTTGACTAAAGAGAGAAATAAATTGGATTTTTATAAAAACATTTTTGTGAATAATTAAAAAATAAAAAGTGTTATATTGATGATAAAACTATTATCTCAATATATAATATGTGGTGGAGAAATTTTATGATGTTTTGAAAAATAAATCCTATGAATTCATCATTGAAATGATAATAGAAATAAAACTCGATAATCAATGAGATTGTAACATAAAACAATTACGGATTTGGTAAATATTATATTAGAAAAAAAGATGATATAATTACAATTATATGGATATATTTGCCATAAAATTTTGGTATATTAATGAACAACATTGATTGAATTAATAAAAATCGTAAATATGAAATGAGTGGTGAATAAGGAATGTGTCCCAATGAAATCAAAATGAGATAAAAATATCATACCTTAAGTCACAAAATTCCTTATAAGATTTGGATACTATATGTAATAAATATTATATTATTATAAATCTATTATATAAAAATAATTATATATATATTACCATATATGATTTACTTTTGACTTTTTATTTTATATTTATTAATAAATCATTATTATATTCATGTTTCGGGTAATAATTTTTTTGTTTTCAAGGTATGTTTTGACTATTATTAGTGAATTTTGTGCATTGATTATTTTTTAATAACCGATAGAAATTTCACAATTATTTAAATAAAATATATATTCAATAAATTTTTATATATGAAAATTCATAAAAGTTAGTGGTAGAAAATAAAATACATTATTTCTGGAGATAACAAGTCGTATGTACGGATGAATTCTATTCCAAATTCCAGGCTTGATGGAATGAAAGAATGATAAAAATATATCACGTTTATAGATTCATTATTATTTCATATATATAAATTATTTTTATTATATATGTTCTTATATACATCGATTTGAAGCATAAATAAATAACATATTTCATATCTTTGTGTGGTGGTAGTCGGTTGTTATCATGATGGGCATATTTAGTTTATCGATGAATGGAAACTGAGAAGTGATATGTGATATTATAATTCAAAATTTTAATAATAAAATAGATATAACAAATTAAAGTATTAATTACATCACTCTATCCAACTAAGTGGGGTGGCGATGGAAAACAAATTACATTGGTTCACAAATATGTAGTAGAAAATTCAAATGAAGAATTTTTTTTATTCACATAATATGTAAAATCATATAGGTATTGGAATTTATATTAAATTAATAAAAAATTGTAATATTTTCATGAACATGAATGGGTACTCTAGAAACCCTATAACTGAACAGGCCCTATCATCGACTGAAGAGAATTCCCAATCCCCAGGGAGTGAAAACTAGCACTTGGAATTATACAATATGAATGTGGGAACAAATCTTACTCAAAAAATAGTGGAAGTAAAAGATGAAATACAATATTGATATCAAAAGAAAACTCCACTGTGAGTAATGTACCAGAATACAAGCAAGCATAAAAACCCAAAATAGTACAAACCAAAGAATATAAATTGAAAAATAGATCTGTGGTCCTTATGGACACAAAAATCCAAGACCACAATTCATTAGCTGGATCCACATCCAGGATATCCCTTACCATTGCTCTAACCTAGAAGAAGAATGTCTACAAAAACCTTAAGAAAAAGTAGGGTGTAATCCTAATCCCTGTATGATACCACCAAAAATTCCATAACATATGCCAAATATAGATTATCCAAAAAAATCATTGAAATATACAAGGTTAAATGTTTTAGAAAATATAAATCATATTTAAACAAAAAATTGTATACATTTTTGAAATTTAGGAAAGATAATTTCAAATAACATTATTTTCATTACAAAATAAGAATTTTTTTTAAAATAATGGCTTATGTAAAAAATTTATATAAAACAATATATATATTTTCCACATACCTGTAAAGAGGATCACAGAAAATTAGAATACATTTATATCTCAAATATAAATAAAAAAGAATGAAACATGGTCATATTCTAAATGGTACCATAGAATTAACAAATTTTAAAATTCTGCACTCTTTATGTGGACACAAAAAATTGAGTATACTCATGTCCCCCATACACTATCTAGAGGCAACTCATCACCCTCCAATTGGGGTATTGACCTACCAAATATATGTTTTAGAATATTGTAATAGTGTATATTATATACAAATACCTCATTAAAAAACTATGGCTTGTATGTTCTCTTACATAATGGAAAAGTCATTTTAAGAAATCTTAAAATACAATACAACACAATTTTGTAATTAAAATATTCAATTTAATTTCAATTAAAAAAATCCTATTTTATTTAAAAAAACCTCTTTCATACGATAAAAAAGATGTGTTTCTATCCATTCATTTTATTCCATTTTAATGATTTTGAAATCTATTCAAAATAAATTACACCCTCTACTCAATTCATTTTCAGAATTAAATTCATAAATTTAATTGAAAAAATTTCCAGGAAATACCAAATTTAAATTCCACAACATAAATCAACAAATTCCCATAAACGCACCCCAATTCAATGAAATTGGGGTTCTTCCAAATTTGTGTTCTAAAACCATTTCAAATATACCAACTCACTTGAATTGAGCTTTATTGAATCAATCAAAATCCTGATAAATTAATTGAGTTTAAATCTGAAATTGAAATAAATAATGTTATATAATGGTAATGAAAATGGCCAAATAGGGTTGTAACAACCCATATCAAAGCATGGTTCACACTTTCCTACAACAAAGTTAACCAACAAAAACAAACCACAATTCCATGGAAGGCCATTGAATCAAATCCCCACATCTTAGGATTGATCCAAATCTAAACATAAGAGGTTAGTGGGAGAGAGGAAACAAAAATACCTTGAGGAAAAACAACACCTATACCATGACCAAAGAAGCAAAGGCCTCTTGAATGAGATCTCATAATTTATCTAGAAGAAAGCAAGAAGAATCATCCAGCATATATCAAGGGATATGTCACCGCAAGTATAGGGCACTACTGAAATCATCCATAATGATGAAATGGGAAGAACAATTGAAAAAACACACTGCAAACTTAGTGATCATCCAAATCCGAATAGATTGATCAGGACGGGTGGGAACCTCTAAAAAACCCTAAGGAAGGGTTATAGTTCAAGATCCATGAGGTTTGGAATGAAAAGTTAGAGTGAAACTTCCAATAACATGACATAATGTTGGGTCTGGGCTGAGTTATAATGTATACTAAAGGGTCATGCCATCAAGACCTATAAAAAAACCCACCACCTAGGGTTAAAATTACACTTTATCAAATCACATTGTGTAATCCCTAGTCATGATGTGTAGAATAGGCAAACAATGTGAACATATAGTAACCTAAATGTACTAACTCTGTAGTCCTTATAGAAACCTTAAAACACGTTTTATGGATTCACAACCAAAATGGAACTTAGAGAGCGGAAATAACATATTTGATCATTGCAACAAGATGTTACAACCTCCCCAAAATATAAACAATTTGCCCCCAAAAATCTAATGAGGAAGAATCCAGGACAAAGAGATGAATCCAGTGCTCTCTCATAAGTGCCTTATGTTCCCACATCTCATTACTATCAGACCCATGATTCCATAGTACATAAAAAAAGGTATCATTCTCCCAAAAAGTACTGTGGACTCATAATCAACTATCCATACTAGTACCTTTGTTAAAGATAATCAAGGATCAATCTCAAGATCAATGTAGTTCAAAATGTGATATTGATCCGATAAAAGATTTATTAGCTGTTATACATGGAACATGTTATGAATCACTGATTGTTGTGGGAGAAGTAGAAAACGATACAAAATCATCCCCACCTACTCAATAACCTCTAATGATCCCACAAAGAGAGGATCAAGCTTACTTTGTACCCCAAGTCGTCCATGAACCATCTGAAGTGAACCTTTAAAGAACACCTGATCACTAACTAAAAAATAAAATGGTCTATGAAATCGATTAACATAATAATTATATAATATTTGTGCTTTCAACATCCTCAGATGAATTAGTAAAATCATAGTTGGTGTCCTTTGCACCATGCTTGGTATAACCGAGGATCTTTCAACAACCTCCAACCAACACTACAATGATTTTGAAGGCCATCAAAAAAAAGGTTAGGAAAGGATCCACTGTGATCATAGACTGGTAATAGTTATTGTATGAAAATAGAACCAGACCTAAGGGATTGACCCAATCCCCACCAATGTTGAGAACACAAGCATGAAGAATATCCTCAAGAATTTGTTTGCTCTTTCAAAATGGACATCTATTTTCATATGGTAGGATGTTCTGAAATGGACCTGTGATCCTAGTGCCTCCTAAAGTACTCTCCAAAAGAGAAATATAAACTGATTATCCCTATTTGAGAATATAGCATGTTGATCTCTATGTAAAAGAACATTATATTTCACATAGTGACTTCCCAACACCGAAGCCTTGGATATATCTAGAATGGGTATAAAGTGAGCCACTTGTTCAGCCTATCAATCAAACCCAAAATTTTATTATTATTCCTTATAGTATGTGGAAATCCATCGAAAATGTATATAGAAATATCATCCTACTTCCAAGTAGGAATTGGATGTTGTTGATGTAAACCTGAAGGTTATAGGTTCTCTTCATTAACCTGTTAGCACATATATCCTTGAGAGAAAAACATTGCAATTACTCATCTCATTCCTAGTGACTAGAATAGTCACCAGAAATCATTGAATATTTTATTGGTTCATGGGTGAAAATACCATTGGGAGTTATGGAAATCTCCTATCACAACCTACTTTGCTTTTAAAGGCATAAAGGAGAGTTTCTGATATCATTGAACTTCCACTTCAGAGAATGACCACAGGGAAACATCTCTCCACCATAAAGGGATTATATAATGATATAGAACTCAACATCATGTAGTTTTCTATGAATAATAAACATAAGAAGGGATTATTTCAACTGAAAATAGGATAAATAAATCTTATCCCATTCATTGGGAACTCCAATATGGAACTATGCAAAGAGATCCATCAAATTCCACTCATCATAGTATTCCTTCACTTCATGGGTTAGATGTCCCGAGGCAATGCATCTACAAGGACATTTCCATTACCATGGGTGTAAGTGACGTCATAGTTGAAAGAGTGTTGTTACTCCACCAAATTCCTCTATAAAAGATTCAAATAATTTTGTTAGAAAATATAACTTATGTTTTGTGGGAGGAATACATTGTATGCCTTTCGAAAAAAATATGGTTCGGCCAAATCTTAAGAGCTTTCTTCACTGTTGTATGTTCTTCATCATGGGAATGCTAATTCCTCTAATGTTTTTTATACTGATGAGATCCATATGCTACTACATGATCATTATGTATAATAACAAAATATAATCATGAACCTGATGCATTACAAAAAACCACATAGCCCTGCTTGGATTCTAAAATAGTTCATACAAAAGAATTTGTCAACATACATTTCAGATTTATAAAATAACATTGACATTTATCATTTCACACAGATATCACCCCTTTTTGAGTCATATTTGTAATCATAAAATCCAAATTAATGAAGTCTTTCATGAATCTATGGTAAAATCTAGATAAGCCTAAGAATCATAGGATCATGTAGCCATTATGTGGTTTCTCCCAAGTTATGACAGCCCTCACCTTATCAATATCAACTGATATACCCTATCTAGACCCTACATGTCCCAGTAATTTCACATCCCAAATCCATAAACCACCCATTGAGTGCTCGACATAATAACAATGATTTATCCATAGAAAAAAATTGTTCATAGATGTTTCACATGATCCTCATAAGAAATAGGGTAGAAAATAATATAATTTTCAAAAAACACCACAAATGTATCCACATACTCAAGGAAAGTCTTGTTCTCTATGGCCATGAAAATGGAATTAGCCTTTTTTAAACCAAATTACATAACAAGGTACTCATATTTTCTATACGAACTCTTAAATGTGTTTTTATAAATGTATGATTTCTTTATCATCAATTGATTGTAACCAGATCAAAGGTCAATCTTCAAAAACCACATCGCAGATTCCAACTAATCAAACATATCATCAATCTGTGGAAATATATTCTTGTTCATTACAGTAAATATATTGTGATTTCAATAATAAACACATATGAGAAGATAACAATCAGATTTCATGGCTAAGAGAGTTGGATCTTCCCATGGTGACACACTCGCTTGAGTAAAGGATTTATCAAGATTATTTTTCTACTGGTACATCATCGCTTTCGATTGACCTGGATCCATTCGGTAAGGGGAATAAAGATTTGATGATTTTCAAGAATAAATCAGTAGAAAACTCATCCTATTTTACTAGTAGAAGACCAAATAAATCCGAATGGAACATGTTTAAAAACACGATGGAGACAGGAACGAGATCACCTCTCATTGAATCCCACATCTGATCAAACGAAATCACTGATATCACTTTCCCCAATTCGGGATAAGAAGGTATGGATCTTCAGAAACATGGTTCCCAATCTCATTATAAAACAAAAGTCACACCACTGGGTGTAGTTACGTAGACATGAAAAATATTACAATCAATTCTGGATTCATTAGAAATGATCTAATCCATCCCAAATAAGACATCAATTTATTTCATATTAAGAACAAGAAAACTACCAACTAGCTCACCATAAAATTTAGAGAAATCATAAATAGGACTATAGAGACCCAAATATTTCTTCTTACCAAGGTGTCTAGTTATATCCACTACACAAGATAGTTAAATTATAGAGAGATTAAGCATATTAATGAAATGTGTTGAAAACAAAATGCGAGATGTACATATATCAAAAAGACCATCCAGTAATTATGATGTTATAGTAATGGCACCTCTCATAGTCACTATAATTTTTTTACTTCTTATGGAGACACTTACACTATGTGAAGAAGATTCATTCTAGATTCCTATTGCTGAAACACTTTTTAATGTAATGAATTTGATTGACCGGTAGTTTTAGAAGTGATGATGACCATTTCCCTCTATGTGGAGTAGAGAAGTGATGGAAGATCCTCTATAAGTGTCCAAATTGACCGTAGAAACTACAATACTTGGGTTCCTTAGTGCAAACCAACATAGAATTTCATGTCTTTCAATACTAATATCTAACAAAATATATTCTTCCTTGAGCTGTAAGAGATCTGAAATGACTCTGCCTTCGATAACCATCATGAGAATCATCACGTTTCAATTTTCACATGAAGGAACCAATGTTTCCACTAGTGGGAAAAAGAAATCTCGTCAACCTTGGAATCCTATCTACGTCAATATATACTATCAGCACCCTATCAATCACTTCGAAAAAAGTGAGAAGCTTAAAAAATAATACATGATAATGGACTTATTATTGAATTACCAATTCAAACAATCGTACCTTCATCCCCTCATTACATATTATATCAGAAGAAAACTATACTAGCTTAGCAAAGTGATTTGAATACTCTGTCACGGTTCTATAAACCAACTCAAGGTTGATGAACTTCACAACCTTAGCTAATACCAATGATTTGGATAGAACTTATTTTTGAAAATAAAAATGAAATCTTTCCACTATATTCCATCATGATTCCATACTATCACCATCATGTCCAACAATATTTTTCTCGGTCCTTCCAACATAAAGGTGGAACAATTTAACTTGATCGAGTTATGTGTCTCTATGATCTCAAAAAAAATTTATATTTTTCTCAACCATTCCTCAAAATGTTCACCGTTAGTGGGGCCCTTAAATAATGGTGGATTCAATTAAAGGAACTCTTGAGAAAAAAACTTAAGAGCATCCCCCTGCAGATCCATAGTTGGAGCTTAATCAAGAACTAGAGGTTCTGCTTATCCCAGAGCTAGGAAAATGCATGCAATCACCTCATGTATATTCATATAGGTAACAATATTTTCTTACTATGGTTTAGAATCAACCTCTCTCTATTTCTGACTCACACTTCTTCTCAGAGGAATAATGCTACTGAACATGAGTAGATAAAAGCCAAAAATTAAGTTAACACTCAAACTGAGTAATAGTATAGGATAAATTCTCCACATATGGAATAAACATGATTTGTATTTATCTCTATCCAAATAAAAATAGGGAAATTACTAGTACTTATCCACAAGAGAACTTTCCCTAACCATCCCTGGTGGATTAAGGATTATTGACATGAGAGATATCCTAACACTCAATCACATCGACTTCTTATGTCATTACAAGAGAATAAAATTCATACTATCATCAAGTCATGATGTTGAACCTATCTATCATACCAATTTTTTATGAACCATCTTTGGTACAATGGTAAATTGATAATCGAGACAACCGTAACATGGCCCGAAGGGTGTTATCAATGTCCATGGGTTGGTGAATAGAACATGTCATCATAATAAATTCAATTGTAAAAAAAATTACACAAAACATAGTGGACGTAAAAGAGTAAATACATTATGCATAGAAAATAAAACCCCACTGGGAGTAATGTACTAGAAAAAAATACGATAAAATCCCAATTTACTACTACCCAAATAACTAAAATAAAGAAACCACCACAAGGTCTCTAAAAACACTACTCACTTGGAACACGAATGAGCAGCAAGATCCACCTCCAAGTGACCCCCTCTATTTTATCAAACATGGAAGAATAATGTCTATAAAAAACTAATTGAAAAAATAGGGTGTCTGCCTAATCCTAGTTCAATACAACCAAATATTATATAATAGATTCCAAATATATATAATCAAAAGAAAGTATTTAATTTTTTTTTGGAAAATAGATTTGTAAAATCAAAATCATATTTAACCCTAACATTCTATACTTTTTCAATGTGATGGAAAGATAATTTTAAAGAACATAATATTCCATAAAAAAGATCAAACATTCCTAAAACAATAGATTAATTAAAAATTTAACATAAACTAGTTTATATAAATTTAATATGAATTTAATGAAGTTTAAACAACATTTTCATTCATTTATATCTCAAATATAATTAAACAAGCGAACAACATGGTCGTCTACCAAAAGGTATGAAAGTACTAACCAGCTCTAGGATTCCGCACTCTCTAAGTGGAAATGGAAGAAAGTGTATAGTAACGTCCCCCTGATATTGTGTAGAGGCATATCGTCACCCTCTCATTAGGGATGTGACAAGTCATAGCATTGTCTTATAATGTTTTCATAGCGTATCGGGTATCCAAATAACTCACCAACTACCTAAGGATTTTATGTTCTCATAAATGATGGAAAATATATTTTACGACTTATTAAAATAAAATAATATACATTCATTTGTGTCAAAAATGTAAATTTAAATATATTTAAAACCAAATTAGGTACTATTAAAAAACATGAATCTTTCACAAGATAAAATTACTGGGATTCTATAAAATCATTTTAATCCATTTTCATGAGTTTAAAATCCATTAAAAACAAATTCCATCTATTCAACATTTAAAATTTTCATTTAAATTCAACAAATTAATTGAAATAATTTTTATATAATCCAATATATAAATTGAACTATTTAAATAAACCAATTTCCCCAAACCCACCCCAATAAAATGAAATTGGGGATTTTCCATATTTCCTTTCCCAAACCATTTTAATTCTCTTAATTCAATAATGTAGGAATTATCAAATAATTTGATATAATTCTTAATAAATTGAAAGAATGTCTAAGAAATTGAATTAAAATTAGTAATTAAAAAAATCATGTAATACATTGGTAATAAAATTGTCCAAATTGGGATGGAACAACCTACCTTAATGCTCGGGTTGCACCTACTAGTAATGGATTTCTACAAAAATGAAGTCCCATAATGCCAATGAATTCCATAGAATCCAATCCAAAAATCTTTGGATCGATCGAAATATTAACATAAGAGGTAATTGGGCGAGAGGAAACACACATACCTTAAGGAAGAATGCCTTTCGTACCATAACCAAAAAATTAAATGGCCTCCAGAATGATCTCACACAATGAATATAGATTAAACCTATAAGGAACATACATATTTGTTTAACATATCAAAAAAAACATGTTGGGGTGCTACTGCCCTCAACCACAACAATGAACTGGGAAGAACACTAACCTAGAGAGACGCATTACAAATATAAAGGTGATCTAAAGATGATTGTATAAATCCAGAAGGAGGGGTTCCTATAAAAAATTCCTAGAAAGGGTTATTGTTTGAGATCAAAGAGGAATGGAATGAAAATACCGAGAAAAGTTTCAAACACATGACTTAAGATAGGGTCTGGGGAAAGTCATGATGTATACCAACAGGTCACGATGAGAAGTACAAGGTGGAAAATATATGCTCAATAACCCATAGACTAATGTTAAAACCGAAAATATTTCTAGTCACATTGTGTAATCCCCAGTCATGGCATGTAACTAAAGAACATGTTGTGTACCTGTTCAGTGTCTAGTAGAGAAACTAGAAAATCCTTTCAAAGTACATTGAACCAAAAGGGAACATAGAGAGAGGGTAAAATAGAATTGATAAGGGTAAAGTAATGTTATAAAAGTTTTGGATATTTTTATATTATATATTTTTCATTTTAAATTAATTTAAGGACATTGAAGATGAAAAAAATAAATACCCACGTTCAACAATTTTATATTTTCTTTCGATAACCTAGATTTTTTTCTACATAAACACTTTAATGGGGTATTAATATTAAAATGAATTTATTTGGTGTGATGGAAGGGTAATAAAGAAGTGATTTTTTTAGGTATTATTCAAAAACATATTTTGAATGTATGAAGAAGAGTTCAGAAAGTGTGAACATTAATATGTGGGTTAGAGGACACACATGGAATTTTTGAAATGAATAATGGTGCCCATGCTTTTCATATTAATAGAATCCTATAAATGGTACATTATCAATACTTATATAATAATGGGTTGAAATTATTTCCTAAAATGGCGTTTTTATGAGTCTCAATGATATTTACCTTTTATATTTTCATTTTAGCCCCTCGTTAACATCTTTTATCCTTATCTATGATAATTATATTCAATTTGTTTATTATAAATTTAATAAAAACATAATTTGAAGTTATTAAATAATAAAAATTATTATGATCCCAAATATTGATTTTGTTTTTTGAAAATTTATTTCACAATTGTGGAAAAAAGATGTTGAAATTAATCCAATAGATGATAAGATAGGCTTTTTTTCTTAATAGAAAAATTTCAAATGTTTTAAATTTTTTTATATAATGGTTTGACATTAAAAATATTCCACAAAATTAGATTAGTTATAACATTATTAAGTTAAATATAATATTAGAACTCTTTCAAAAAAATTATATAAGCTTATAGATTCTTTAAAGAAAACGTAGCTATCGATAAGATCAAGTATTTTTCACTATTAATCAAAAAATTAATCTTCTCAGAAAAATACTATGAATTCACCAAAATATAGTAGTTACATTTTTATTAATAATTTATAGTTATGTTTTGGAAATAATGTTTCAATAAATTTTGAATATTAATTTTAATATTTTTTATCCAAAATTAATAAAAATTATTCTTTTTAAAAAATGTTTTCTAAAAGAATATAATGGATTTTCATAAACTATTGTAATTTTTTATTAATATTTTTAAACTAAATATACAAATAATAATTAAGATTAATTTATTTTATTGATATTAAAATATCAAAATTAAATATATAGGTTATTACATTAATGTGTGAATACAAAAATCAATAGAATAAATAATTTCATTAAAACATTGTGTTTCATGTAGAGTATGAAATCATTGAAATTTAATATTTTTTTAAAAATAATATCATGATAAATAGGGTTGTTACATTAAAACCCACTAATGTTAATTTTAATCCTAAAATTATTCACTCTTATTTAAAAAATTGGTGTGATATCTTCCCTCTGGCATTCTTATCTTCTAAAATATCTCCCTAAATATATTGGATTCAATATATAAAATTTCACATGTGAGGGTTTTTTTCAAAGAACATTCTCTTTTTTATCCATAAGCTCCACCAATTTCTCTTTACAAGAGATATCATTCTTTATTGGAAAACCCCAGGGGATTATTAGTTGGTACTGATCAGTTATATACTTCCTGAGAAGAGAAATATGGAAAATATCATAAACCTGGTAGGGGATCAACGGAATATCGAAATGATATGACACCATATTAACAATATTATTAGTTTTAGAAGAAAATAATATACATATGGATTTGTTTTCCCTTATCATTTCATATTATTACCTTCTTCAATGGAAGTATTCATATAATCATATTCTAATCGAATTCATGTTTTAAATTTCTTAAAATATATTTTGAATAAATTTTCATCTACCATTATGTGACCCTTATGTGATGGTAATGAGATCTGATATTATATATACTTTCATCAACAATATCATGTTCAAATAATTTATTTCAATAATTTCATTCTATTACATTGTATTTACAAACATCATTGAAAATAGGGCATTATAAGAGTCTATGAAAATGCTCAAAGAAAATGTAATATTGTCAGATAACTAAACAAGGGGTAGGTAATGTTCCCAACCTCCTTTGAAATCCAAATATAAATATCTCAAAATATCTTTTATTATTATAATTATGCTTTATTTATTAACATTTTCAATGGATGACATATTGTGATAAAACATAAATCTATAACATGTGTTTTCTATGTAGTACTATAGAAAATTGAGGTAAACCTTAGATCATGATTAGATATAGGGGAGTGTAGTACTCTATAGAAGATTATCTCTTCCATAATTTACATTACAAAAAATGAACCAGATAAATTTCTTCTCCTATAGTGATGAAGTGTCCTAAAGTTGTATGGAAGTATTATTTGGAAAATATATCATTACACACATGATATGTTTTGAACAGTACAATTATAAAATCCATGGTAATGTTTTCTTATTTCTATTCTGGTATGGATAATGGTTGTAACATCCACATAGACTTTAGTATCTGTTCTATAATTTCTTACCTTGTCATTTAAAATAATACATCTTATAAAATATCAAAAATTAGCTTATAAATTAGAAATAATTATTATTTTAAGCTAGTTGTAATGATTATAACATTTTCCTCCTTAGGATACGAGTTTAAGCATTGTGGACTTACCAGATGCGAGGGGTTGTCACCGGACTAATGGGTTATCCTTTCATGAATACTATATTAAATTCATTTTTTAAAAATCCCGAATTGTCATATCCCATTAACTCCACAAAACTAAATAATAATATAGTTTTTAAAGGATACAAATATCATTAATCATATTTCTATAAAATTCATTTCTCCTCAAATAGATTATTCACTAAAATATATACAAAACCAATTTGTTTTATTCCCATAAGAATATCATAAAATATCTATAATTAAGATAAAATCCAATGACATAAAATCATAAAATATGGATTTATATAATTGAATATATTAACAACTATAAACTATAAGGACCCGGCCATAAAACACTACATAATCTTGAATTAAATTAATAATTCACATTGAGGATATTTTCAGGTATAGAGTTTTAGAGAATTAGGATATAACTATTACATCTCAATGATTACAAAGTAGACACAACTACTTAGTTTGCATTTTTTCAAAAAATAAAATCTCTTGAAAAAAAGTGTCAGGTCTAGTTCAATGTTTTAGACAACATGACATTTACTTGATCCCATCCTTTACCCCTATCCACTTTATGTCCTGTGAAAAACATTTCAAAAACATGGGATGAGCATAAAAAGCTCAGTAAGGGATACAAAAAGAAAGAAAATGTTAGATCATCAATATATAAATAAATTAATCTTTTTATCATATCCCATGTAATCATAATATTTGTGAAATGCACATCAAAATCCTAAAACATAATGGAAACTCTAGCCATTCATAACATTCTTACATAGGGAGTAACCCTCATGGTTACGTTTGGAATATCAATAATAGTATCTTCCTTATATCTCTTCGGAGAAACATAATAATTTAACTCCATCACATTACCGAATGCATTGGAGAGAAATATCAGGCTCACCCGCCCTTATTTTATCATGTAACCACTAGACATCATAAACAATTCCAAAGAACTATAACATAATCGTATCACATAAAACATGTATAAAGGAAACATAACATTTCCACATTTCAATCACAAGATATAAATTCAACACATTGATATAATCAAAACATTATCAAAACCAATTTCAAAACCAAAATAAATTAAAATTAAAACATGGTATTTATTTTACTTTTAAAAAATGTTATGTCTTGTAGAGGAAGCCAAAACTCAAATAAGGGTCACGGCGGTAGAGAAGTTGTTGTCGCCTCATACGTAAGACAAAAACATTCCTTTTGTCATTTAGTAATACGATTTGGGTAAAAATATTTCTTTTTAATGAAATTAAATATCAAAAGGGTTTATTATACAAAAAATAAAAGAATTTCTTATATAAATTGAAGTATGCCTCAACAAAAGGAGATTGAGATGAAGTCCCGTACAAAGATGATATCCTTAGATTAAGTATAAATCAATAACACAATTATGTGTGAAAAACATAAATACACCCAATATAAGTGGGTATTATGTTTAAAACAATAATAGGTCATCCACACATATTCATAGTATGATATAATCAAGAATTTGAGGTTTAACCCAAAGAATTGAAATTGGGTTAAGAATTTCCCTTACAGAAATTCGACAGCCTAACGACGTCACTTTAAAATTCAGAAAATGAATTGATGAGAAATAGAAAGGGTATCTCATCACTTGAAAAAAAACATTTATAGCAATAAGGATATATAAGAACATATCCAAACATTTATAAGATGTATATTAAAAGACCTAACAAAAATAAGTCTTTTAAAAAGAGTAGGGTGAATGGTTCCCTAACCGACTTTGGTAACAATCGAAACGTACACCCCATGAAAGAAGGATTATACAACGTTGATGTAAATACCCATAAACGAAATTATATTACACAAAGATTAGAATGATGGGTAGTAAATACACCCCTCCTAGGATATAGTGACATATATAGCATGAATCTCACAGGAATAAATTGTGAGATAAAAACCCCTTACCTCATTGTAATAAATCGACTCCTACGACCAAAAGATAATAATAACTAAATGAATCAAATAATACCATGAATATAAATAGAATCATGATAATATATATCAAATGGAAGTACACAATACAACACATGTAATAAATAATTGGCGAACAATGGAAATCTCATGGAATTAGAAGTCAGATAAGAAATCCCCTTACCTCAAGTCCCACTTGTCTTGTTCATTTATTTATATTCTTGAATAATAAAATTAGGTCAATTTATAGTCTCTTAAGGAAATAATTTTAATGTTTATTATTAAATTAATATCACATATTATCATGTTATAATATTTTGATAATTATGTGAGTTCATATCATACGTTTTGTCTATGTTCGGTACATGAGTCAAAAATGAACTTGGTTGAATAGAATTGCCCATGTAGTTATAAGTAAATCATCTACAGATTGTTATTAATGAATAAAATATCATATATATCCAGTATATATTCATTTTATACAATTCCATAACATTTGGAGGTAAAAATGAAATGCACAGTTCATGGAGACGGAAGGTCGTACGTACGCATGAACAGAAATTTCATTTCATTGTCATATCAATGGAATTAAAAATAGATGAGAGATATATATATTATAGTTATAGTATAATATATATGTTATATAGGTAACATATGTTCATTAATTACATTCTTTTTTAAATTCCTTTTTTGGCATGAATGAGTCACTTCACTTGAGGGGGCGGTAGTCCACACTTCCTCAGATGAAATTATCGCAGTTCCAAAAAATGAAAAGAATAAAGATGTGATTTAAAAATAACATTCAGAAGAAAATAGAAAAAATAAATACCATATATTTCATATATAAATACAGTGACATCATAATGGACACCATGAAAGGTGTTAAAAAAAGATTTAACAATCATCCTTTCGTGAGGCAGCAATTTGCCACCCATAGAAACAGTAAGTTCTTTAACCATTAGATGGAGGTTTGTGTAAGTGTAGGTATAATAATTATCATAATAAAATACTATTATATTGATGATACTGGTTTTATTATGGGATAAAATAATAAGATGAAAGTGGTGAGTGAATAAGGAAAATAAAAGAAATAAACTCGAGAGAAGACAATACCTCAAAATCAGGTAAATCTTTTTGATTTGAGCCAAAGGCTTCCTTGGAAAGGCTTTTTCTCAATGTTAGGCTTCTAGGAGTAGTACAGGGATGTGAAGAGATAATATGAGTAGATTTTCTACGTGTCAAGGGCTTTAGAGTTTTGGTTAGGGGTAGAGGCGGGGGCCTTTTATAAGAGAAAGGAGGGTCACTTTTGGAATGTCTTGAAATGATACTTTATTATAAAATGGTTTTCAGATTTTAAAGGTCACAAAAAGAAATATTTCCAGGATAAGGTGATAAGGGTTACACATCCATCCATCAAATATGTTTTAGACAACTGTAGGTCTTACATTTTACCTTATCTTTTCATTTTATTTAAATCATTCATTAATGAGGTAATCACTGCATCATCATGGTGTCATAAATAATTTTATTTATATAATGTCTAAAAATTAAAAAAAAACATGATTTGGGAAATATTTTTATCATTAAAAAGACTATTTATAGTCTAAGAGGTAATTTATGTAAACAAAATTAAAATTGATTTACTTAGGATATACAAACCATTGTTATATTTCTCTTCTTTTAAACAAATAATGTCATAAATGTCACTATTACACCCATGTGACTCTATGGGCCCCCATGTTCGGTACAATGCATTCCATGGTTAGAAAGGACTCAATAAAGAGGATTTGACACATGTTGGGGTGATTTAATATTATTATGATATTATTTTATTACCCTTAACTACCAGATTACCAATTAATCATGATAATTAAAGATAATTACTGTCGTCACAATTCATAATGTCCAAAAACAAAAGAATATTAATTAAATAATTTGACCCGTATGATTCCAAATATGGAATCTAATTTACCAATTGACTTGTTTTTACATCCAATTAAAACGTGAAATTATTTCCAATCATCAAAATTGTAATAAGTGATAAAAAATAATTAAAATAAATATAAAAACCAATAAAAAGGACCATCTAAATATATTATTAAATTAGATGAAAAAGCAGTGTTGAAGTAAAATGCAGTATTTTTCACTATTCATTAAAAATGAACATTTTTCAGAAAAATAGCAAATATTTATCCAAAGTAAATTTTATAATACAAATTAAAATGTGATTTCTATTTTAAAAATTTTAAAACAAATAAGTTGAATTAATTAACTGTATAATTAATTTCTGCTGTCAAAATAAAAAGCATGTTTTTATGAAACAATATCTATCAAAAGATTGACATAATTTTATGTCCAATTTCAAAGTGAAATTAATTCCAATGACCACTATTGGATTAAATCATAAAAATATATTTCAACTAAACGTTAAACCCAAATGAAAAATAATAATCTAACTATATAAATAAATTAGATTAAATGGATTTTTTGATTTAAAATACAGCATTTTCATTATTCATTAAAAAATAAACAGTATCAAAAAAATTAAAAAAATTACATAAATTAAATTTTGATGTCCCAATTCAGAAGAAAGATTTTATTTTGTCAAATATAACATATAAAATTGAAAAAAAAGTATTTTTAAAAAGGGTTCACCATCAAAAGGTGGTAAATAGAACTTTTAAAGAAAAATATAATATTTATGCTTAAAATAATATTTTTTCTTTTTTTAAACCTATAACTTTTATAGATAAATGTAAAAATATTTAACAAATATATATAATCATTTTGTAGTTAGTTCTGTTCATTCTCTCCCTTACAACGGCTAGGCGTTAACTACCATTTAAAGTAATATTATTATATTATTTGTGTGCAACATAAGATCTCAAAAAAACCCGTTGTTGTGTATTGGTTATGCCATCGAACATAGAATTACCTTTAAAGTAATATTAAAATTTTATTCAAAAATATTAATAAATATGAAAATGACATATTCTTTATTTACCCAGGGTGTTACATAAAAATTATAAAAAATGAATGTTTTCATAACAATAAATTTTATCATAAACAGAGATATATATGTTTCCAAATAAAAATATACCATTAAATAATTAAATAATATCAAATCCAAGATATACAAATTTCTATTGTGAGCTTAGGAACAACCGATAACTGGTAGAATGTGAAATGTGATTTAACTATTCATTATTCTATGTAGAGAGAGATAGTAAATGGTTAGAATCACATCAAATTTTAGTAAAATGTGATCATAAATATTTTCATGTGGCTCATTGATACAAAAAGAAAATAAACTACCCAACATTGGAATTAATGATATGTGTTTCGTAATTATCATAATTTACATTATCTATTTTTATTAAATAGACATTGAATTTTTATACTACTCATTAGTGGTTATTTTGGATTACTATCCTCATTAGACATTTAATTATAGAATTCATTCCCAATATTCCAAAACTATTATATATATGGTTTCTTATATTCCCATTTGAGTGTAATATTTATTTTAGTATCAAAACTATGTGATTTATGGTCACCCCATTCTCTAATTCTTATAAGATAACTCATCCAAAAATTTCAACATATCTACTGTTGTCCCATATGGCTAATGCCCATAAGAGATTTTCTTATAATCCACCTATTAATAGATCAGGATTACATTAAGGTTGGATGATAATAATAGACTAATATGATCATGTCATTAAAATATTTCCTCGTATGCACCAAATAGATTCATCAAACTTTTGTTTTATCTCAATCAATACCATATCCATATTCATATGGAGAATAAAGGGAAGGTAATTTTTGGAAAATAGGATCATAAATTCATCCCACTCCATGGATTCAATTTCATTAATATTCCTCATTTTATTTATAAGATTCCAGGATTAATATTATTCACCTTCTACTTTGTTGATAATCAAAATGACCTTTTAAACCTTTAAACACTACAAAAAAAACTAAATTTTTAATGGTAATGATCCATTTCTCAAAAACTAGTGGGTCAACATAAATTATAAATTATGGTGGATATTTTCTTAAAAATTATTCATGATAAAAATATTATTCAAATTTTCTATTTTTTATTTTCAGCATGACTCACAACCATGGAAGTTGAGTGATCCTAATTTCATATATATTTTATTCCATCTATCATAACATTTGTTTTCTCAATAGGTATAAAATTTTCTTTCCCATTAATTTTTTCATTAACATGGTTTGGATGTGATCATGAAATTGAATAAAAATATCAATAATATATTGATACAAAATATTAATAGTTGGAAACAAGATTCTGATTATAAGTCACTTATATGATGTATAGTCATGACACCTTTTTTTGAATCTATGATACCTTATACATAACAAAGGTCATTGAGGTTCATTATTCAAATATATCATGATGTTTCACAAAAATATAAATAATTTTTAGACCATTCCTCTTGGGAGTGTCAAACCAGGTGCGTAGTATGACCCTATTTTATATACAAGGTAACGATTGGGTGATAACTAATGTGTCTTTTTGATAGTTGTTACACCTTGATAAATATATACTAGAACCACATCCACATGTAGTATCTAGATACAGATATAATACATTTCATGACTAGACTATCTATACCTCACTAATATTCTTTTAAATTTTCCTATATTTAGAATAATTCGTAGACATATGATTTTAAATATCTATTGGGATCTGAATAATGTTTTCTCAACATAGTTTCTAAAGTAAACTAATCACTTCTCTAATACCAACTGTAATGATCAAAACCTCTAACAGAAAAATATTTCATCTTAACAAGAGAATATTAATTTTAATATTAACTTCATGTACCCACCATATAATTTAAAATTTAATAATATATCTGAGAGTGTTCACTATATAAAACAATAAGATCAAATTACCAACAAAATTTTATTATTTAAATTTTATTGTTAAATCATATTAATTAAATTAATGAGAATGAATATAAAAAAAATCATTATTAAATACATAACATTCATGCACTTTACTAATGTATTAATTAATTGTTTTAAAATACGTACTAATATTTTAGGAAATAAATTTTATTATTCAAAAAATATGGCTTTTTCAAATATAATTGATTATTATTTTTGGTGGTGAGTATTAAAAATAAATTATAGAGTTTATAAAAAATTATTTAATAAAATTAAATTAATTTATTTTTTCATCATTTAAAAATTAATATAAAATTATTTTTTCAGAAATTTTATAAAATAATAGTTTTTCACGTAATTAGGAATTATACAAATTTATATTGATTTTTTTTCAATTTTTTGTTATTATAGAGGTATAATTATGTTATGGATTAGTTTAAAACTAAAATTAGTATATTTTTTAATATTATAATTAATGTTTCTGAAATTTATTTTATGATTGTAAATATTATAAAATTTCAAATAAATTATAAAGGGATTTTTTGGAATAAATAATTTTTGTTTCATATTTTCAATACAAATTTAAATTAAAATATAAAAAATCTGAATTTTAAAAAATGGACACAATATTTGAAATTATAGTGTCAAAATTTAGTAACTTGTTCCCCTTTATATATTACAATAATAATTTCAATGTTGGTAATATTTTTAACATGATAAAGTGTAAATTTGGTTAATAAGGGTGAAATTTTTTGGATAAGGACTTTTAAAATACCCTTATAATTTCTAAAATTTAATTTTTATATGAATTATGATCCACAATAATTCATTGTTAGAATATATGTTAACTGTTTCCATTTTTATCTGATTATGATAGTTATAATAATTTATATAATGAAAATTATAAGATATCATTATGATATTTTTATTTTCAAAAGGGGATATCCAGAGGTTATATTAGATAATAAATTTCATTTTGAATGATTGTATATTTATTTTTATCATAGTTTTATATTTATAATTTTTATTAAACAATTAATTTCCTTAAAAACATACACAATTCTAATTCATTAATTATTTAATCAATTGAAAAAATAAAACAAATCATATTAAAAATACTTAATTATATATAATTTGGAATAATAGATTTGATAATATATTTTTTTATCTGACCACGCCATTGTTGGGTTATAATGATTTTTTTCTAAATTTCACTATTATATTTATATCATTAATATCAATATATTCAATCATCCAACCATAATATAAGTTTGAGTGGTTTAATGAAAATGCTTAATTTAATTCCTTTTCACAGGTATATTAAATAATGATGTGAGATGTATGTAATATATCATATACCTCAAAACATGCACACTGTCGGTCTGCAGGAATATATATACAAAGAAGTGAGTATGATAGAAAATCCACACAAATCAAAAAATGAGATAAGAATAAACATAACAACAGATTCACAAGAGCAATATATAGAAAGAAAGAACATACAAGGAACTATTTATTACTTCTTGTTTTGACCCAGATACCTATTGTTCATCATTGTTCCAAAATCATGTCAGAATTAAACTGGACATAAAAAAGAATAACATCTCATCTTCCTCGATGATAGAACATAGTGCTTAATAACACTCTTTCAAAGTGTCTGCATGTGTTTGGAAAAACCAGATTCAAATACGATTCCCCAATGAGTCCAGAGATGAACTATATAAAACTCATTGCATTTTAAACCCCATATAAAAATTATTACCCTATTATGTACCCTTTTATTACATTTTTGATAAGTCTATGCATCTATCCATAAAAGACATATTGTCTCTTACACTAAAAATGATATACAATATATCATCACACAACAATATATTTACTCTGGTTTATTCAATGAATAAATGTGGAAGAGGCCATGTGTGACCTTGTTGTTTTTTTGTTCCAATATAGAACTATGGTAAGGGTTTTGTGACCTAGAAATTCAATGTACTTTTGGGTAAACCCTAATCGAGGTTGAGGAACAAATCCATAAGATATATAGATTTCTTGGTGGAAGGTGATCACCAAGTTGAGAGGAATAAGTCTCGGCTTGAGACTAAACCACTGATTTTATATCCGATGTGTTTTCAAATATAGTTTTATTTTTTTTTAACTGTATTTCAGAAAACTTAATTTCACTTAGATATTTAGTCTTGTCTAGTGTTATAACTATTTTGGATAATTTCAATTGTTTCAAATGTTCTTTCAGTATTTCATTTTGTTACAATTAATAAATAATTAGTCTTCTATGAAATTAGTTTAATAGTCAAACTATTATAAATTCACTACATTATTAAATTGGGTATTATGTTTTAAATTGCGGAAATCAATTAAAAAAATTAATTTTTTATATGTACTCAATTAATACTCATCATGAGTGTCCCACTCCGACCAAAATTTTGTATCATAGGAAATAATTTTTCTTCAATTATTTTTGATTGTGGTTTAGTTGTATTTTAATGATCTATAAATTTCTAAGAGTTCTAATTTTTTAAATAATAAAAAATATTTTCTTTATTATGTATAATAGATTGGAAGGTGATACTACAAATTAATCTCCCTTATTTAGTAGAACAAACTATTCACAAGGGACAATTAAGATAAAAATGAATTTAGAAAGTATGGGATTTGATATTTGGACAATTATAGAAGAAAAATATGAAATACCAATGACATCTAGGAATACCTTGAGTGATTCCACCAAGAATTCTTATAATAATAATTATAAGGCTATGAATGCTCTATTTTGTCCACTCGGAGATTAGAAACATAATAAAATATCTTCTTGTACATCTGCCTATGAAATTTGGGACACTTTATCAATTTCACATGAGGTAATATCTATTATTAAAGAAATGAGATTTAACACATATACTATTATATACGATAATTTTAAGATTATTCATTACCAGGTTATTTTTGTTATGTATATCCGGTTTAATGAAATTGTGACCACATGATCTCTCTGGGAAGAACTATTACAACCCTGGAGAAAACCATGAGAATACTCAGATGCGTAATAGTATGGAGAGGGAATTCTATATAAAAAAAGTGTATTATGACCTCAACACTTATCCAACAAAGGAGTGGATACGCATGTTGATGATGTGTGAGAAAGAACAAAAAGGGAAAAAAGAAGATGATGATGATCATAAAAAAATACCTTTTTATTTAATATCTAATGCATCAATGAATATATACAAGAAAAATATAAAACTAAAAGTTCATGTAGTGTACAATCATCAACAGATAGCGATGAAGAGATGAATCAAATAGCCAGAATGTTTATAATCTTTTATAGAATGAATTAGTTCTTCAGAAAAACGAACTACAAAAGAATGTATGATCATAAGGGCCATTGGGAAATATATTGGAAAAGAGTTGATAACTCAAATAAGATAATCATCTATGAATGAAATATAAGGGGACATGTAAAGGTTTATTATCCTAATCTAATGTACAAGAAGAATTATGATGATATAGAATTAAATTATAAAAAGCCCATAAAGGAAACTTGTAGAGATTCTGAGAATATCTCATGTGAATCAAAATACTATCATGATGGAATGTCTAAAAAAGTGAATACATGTTTTATGACAAAAAATAAAAGGTAAAAATATACTATCTAGAACAAAATTCTTACAATTCTAGAGATAAAAGTTATTCTAAAAACATAACCTATGAGGAAATGATTGAATATTTTTGAATGACATAGGACACATGTAATGAATTAAAAGGAATGTAATAATCGTTAATGAAATATCATGTTTTGACTCCCACTGTTAAATTTATACATCATATAGAGAAATAAAAAAATGATCAACTACTTAAGGAAAATAATTTTTTTTAATTTTTATTTGAGTAATTGAAGAATGGCATAAAATGGTTTGAAAATGATAAAAAAATATTAGTTAAAATGCTTGGAAATAAAGGAGCTCCTAAATATACTATTGGGAAAGGATACTACCAAGGAAGGTGTATTATAAGTAAAAATCATATTGAATCGAAATCACGAAAAATATGTTTTCTGCCCTGTTTGGGAAAATTAGAAGCAACTTCTAGCCATTAAACATCTTCTACTATATCAATATTATCTAGAAAAAATAAACTTCACATTTCAAATACATTACTTGATGATAATAAGAAACCCCTTAATAAAATGTCTGTTCCCAAATCTATTATAACTAATTTTATTGTGCCCAATCAAATATGGATACCAAATTATTTATTGTCTAACATGTTTTTCTAGGAAATAACTTTGAATAGGTCATATAAAAGCTTATGGTACATGGATAATGGTTGTTTAAGACACATGACTATATATTAATCTTGCATCAATAACATTATAAATATTTATGGTGGGTATGTAACATTTGGTGAAAAAGAAAAAGTAAAAATCACTATCCTAGGTTATATTGGTAACTCTAACTCATTTTTAATTTACAAAGTACATTTCATTGATGGATTAAACTATAACATACTTTATATATTTTAGTTATGTAATATGAGTTTAATTTTATATTTATGAATGATGCTAGAAATGTTTTCAATTC
Organism: Viscum album; assembly: GCA_963277665.1. Lineage (NCBI taxonomy): Eukaryota > Viridiplantae > Streptophyta > Magnoliopsida > Santalales > Viscaceae > Viscum > Viscum album. Next base: position 1,878,425,035 of record OY728137.1, on the reverse strand, counting down.
TAAAAATGATTTATTATTTAATTATGATGGAAAGGAAAATTTTTATATTGTTGATATAGATTCTGTAATTTCTCAAAATGTTTTTTGTTTGATTGATTTTCATATAGAGTCTTGGATTTTGAATTTCTGGTTAGGGAAATATAATTTAAACTCAATAAGAAATCTTACTATAAAATTCATAGTCAAGGATCTACCTAAACATTAGAATCTAAAAACCAATATCTATAAGCCTTTTCAAAATGGTAATAAATACAAAATCTATTTCACACGAAAGAAATAAGCTTCAACTACTCAAACTCTTGTGTTTTTTCATATGGACTTGAATGGTCCTTCTAGAGTTTCATGTTTAGGTGGGAATAATTATAACTATTTTCTTGTAGATGACTACTCTATATAAACATGGACCTTATTCGTTGATCAAAAAATTGATGTTTTCACTCGTTTCATCATTTATTCTTGGATTTTAGAAAATCATAATTGTGATAGAATTAATACTCTAAGTACTGGCCATGTACATGATCTTGAGAACCAAGAGTTTGTATATTTTATCTCACAAAATTTCTATAGTCCTATATTTTGTACTCACAGGACACCCCATAAAAATGTTGTTGTAGAATGATAAAATAGAATATTTAATGAAATTTATATGACCATTATTTGTGTTTATGAATAACCTATATACTTCAGGGAAGAAGTTGTTAATGTCTATAGTCTTAACACTAATTATAATCTGGACAATGTTTTCTCTAAGTTTGATGATATAATGTTCACATGTCATTCAATTTCTAGTAAATCCTATAGAGTCTTCAATAAAAAAACTAACTGTGTTAACGAATCTGTAAATGTTATGATTGATGAGATAGATCTACATGATCCAAAGACCTCTCTAGAAAATCTTGTGAATGATATGTCAAAACTGGACATCAATACTAAATCATCTGACCATCTTGTTATGGAATCTATTAAAACTTCTAGTTATGTCAAATTTATATATTCTAGTAATAATGAACATAAAAATGTAGAAGATCCTAAAATCTATTACACATCTTTTTATATACCTTTTATATCTCTCAAGAACCATAGTTTAGATGCTATAGTAGGATTTTTAGATAAAATAAATCTGACAAGACCTTCTCATAGAAATTTGGTTGATCATCAATATTTATTGTCACAACATGAACCTAAAAATAAGAATGATGCATTCAATGATTAAATTTGGGTTATGGATATGAAAGAAGTGTTATATTATTTTAAATAAAAAATCTTTATAAACATATAGATATATCCAAATACACCATGACTATATGTAACAAATGGGTATTTATAAATTAAGTATAAAAATATATTAATATAGATAGAAACAAGGATATATTGGTTTCATAAGGTTATAATCTAGAAGAAGGTATTGAATATGATGAAACAACATCCCAGGTATCGTGAATTGAGGCCATTAGAATCCTTCTCTCCAATGAATTACATATATATTATAAAATTTATCAAATAATTGTAAATAATAAATTCCTAAATGGTTTTATTATCGAGTATTTTTTGATGAAAACCCCATGGTTTTAAAAATCCCCAATTTCCAAACAATGTTTTTAAAATAACTAATGATTTATATGTATTAAAGTAAGCTGTATGTGCTTGGTATGATTATCTCGGCACCTTCCTTGTTTATATTGTTTTTACCAAAGGTATGGCTGATACTAAACTTTTTATAAAATTAATTTCCAATGATGTTTTAGTTGATAAAATTTACATTTATTATACTATTATTGGATATCCTAAAGATTCGTCATATCTGTTTTTTTGAAAGATGATTCAATGTAAATTTGATATTTGTTAATGGGGGAACTAAACATCACTGTTGGATTTCAAATATTTTGACATAATGAAGGTATTGATTGAAATAAAAGATAATATACTCATGATATTTTAAAAATATTTGACTTTTAAATAACTAAAAGAGTTTCCACTCCAATTAGTACCACATGTATGTTGGACCAGGCTGATGTTGGTGAATTGGTTGATCAAACCACTTATAGAGGGATTATGGGTATTTTACTCTACATAACTGCTATCAGGGCATATATTATGTTTCATGTGTGCATGTGTGTATGTTTTCAAGAAAACCGAAAAGAATATAACTTAAATGATATCAAAATGATTTATAAATACCTTGATTATACAACGAGTTTTGGAATTCTCTATCCTATAGGATAACCTTTTGATTTTTTTACTTATTCAGATATTGACTTTGATGGCTATAAGATAAGGAGAAAGGGCACCTCTTGCACATGTATCTTTTTGGGAAAGTCTAAAGGTTCATGGTGTAGTAAGAAATAAAATTCTATCACATTATCTAATGAAAAATATGAATACACAGATGTCAGTAGTTGTTGAAAAAATTTTTTGTTGTTGAAAGACACATTTCTAGACTGTTGATATCAATTTATACATGTACCAATAAATTCTGATAACATTATTGTTATTAATATTATAATAATCCTGTTTCAAATTATATAAAAGAACTCACAGATATAAGACAACACTTTTTGAGAGACCATTATTTATATTGTGATATAACATCAGAATTCATTAGCACTGAACAAAAGCTTGCAAAAAAATTATCTAAGGCATTAAACAATTAAATAATGAACTACATCAGACATGAGTTAGTAATGATTAATCTATTTGACCTTATTTTTTCATTACTTTCATAATTTTAATTCAAGTTGTTATACCAACACTAAATTTGTGAAGAAGAAAATTTCATGATGACGCTAATGACATTGTCATTATAACACCAAAAAATATGTCATTTTGATAGAGTTTTAATGCTGCCAACAATGACTACTTCATGCTGACATAGTTTTCATGCCTAAACAGATGCCTTGTTAATCCTAAACCATTATTGTTATGTAATGTCTGTCTTGATGACACTAATGACTCACTATGTTTATGTATTTTATACTTTTACCAAGTCAGCATTGTTTTGGTAAATATTTTAGCCTTGTTCATAACTTCAGGTTTTTTCTGATTTCAAATTCTTAAAATGATATAAGTTCAAGTCAATGTACTCTACTCTTGACTCTAAAAATCACTCAGTAATTTCTCTCTCTAACCCCCGACCTTTCACCTTCTTACATTCAAATGGACTATTGGAATATTGTTTTTGAATATATATCTTTATGGTGGTTAAGGAAATGAGTCTCATAGAGCCAAGAAATATAAAGGGAAATAAAGAAAATATTCTGGTCATGTGAATCTTGCTTTGGAAAATTATTTAGTGACCACAAAAAATGAGGTTCTTATTGAATGGTTTTTTGATAGAATGTTATTGCCGCTCAGGGTGTTACAGGATAGATGATGGATCTAGTGGTTCTCATATAATGAAATTACATTATATCTGGAGTGAATTCATGTGTTTTATATGAATGTGGAGTTTCATATAGAATGTAGTGATGTTTGCTGGATTAAGTCCATAGTCAAAGGGAATATAATCTCTCTTTAAACAAAATGTTGGGATGAATGTCTTAAGGTACAACATGAGGGATTTTTTAGGATTTTCATGGTAGTCATCCACTTGAAATTGACTTTTTATTCTTTGATCCATCTATTGAGAAGCACTGGAAATGAAATGAACAAAAAACCCATCACAACAGAGTTGGATGGGGATTGTAGATTTTTTTTCATGTTTAAACAGAATCATATTTGTCCCTAGAAAGGGAAATTTTCATCTAAAATGTATCAAGATGTCCATTTGATTCTTCTATTGAAAAAATAGATTATGGTAAATATATGTACATACCATTCTATGCACATAATTGATATGTTCAAGCCTTCTGGAAAAACCAATTCCCTATATTATCCAAGGATATTCATAGCTTTGTTGAAAGAGAAAGTTTGTGTTTTTTAAGGAGAAAATTTTGTTTCTGAGTGCATTGGGAACTGAGCAAAAAAATTGATCTGTAAAAAGATGAATATAAATTGTAACCCACGGAAAAAATAATGGGATGGGGATGAAGATAAGATTGATGAAAAGTTTAATCAAGATTACGATTCAAATAGGCCAAAGAATATGGATGATCCTATTTTGGGACTAGATTAGGACGTTTTTTACTCTTCAGATGATGAATAATAGCATTACACTACAATAAGAGTTCAATGGTCACATATCAATGATAGGAGTGATCCTGACACCACAGAAGCTCAAAATGGTTTTTCTTTTGGACCTCCAAGACCTCAACATTGTTTTCCCTAACATGAACTGACTCATGGTACCAATGTAGATGAGGGTATGGAAGTCTTAGGCAGTGTGGAATATGTAATTAGATCTAGTGGCATAGAAGAAGAAGAAAATGGATGTGAGTGATTTGAAATTGACAGTGGATGAGGAAGTGGTAGTGATGAGAAAGAAGGTGAAGACAATGATGATATAAATGGAAGTGAATAGCATGGCTCAAAACATAATGAAAATAAGGAAAGTAGTGATGAATTTAGTGAAAGTTGTGGTAACCATAATTATAATGATCTAGGTAGAGATTTAGAGATGGATGATATTTTGGTTCATACAATGGGTGTGTAACCCTCTGTACCTATCGTTGATAAAAGAAAAAATGCATAACTTCTTGATGTAGTGGAAGCTGAGGAATCCCCTGTACCTCAATGAGTTTATGAACGAAGAAGACCTCATATTTAGGGTAATAAATTAGTGGTGAAAGATCATATTGAGGGCATTGGGTGTTCGACATAGAATACTTTATGTTATGAGGGAGACTCCTGAAAGGAGAGATCTAGATGAGGGGGAGCATCACGCAGGAAGAGTGAGATTCGACACTCTCACCCCTTTAAATGATGATGTAATATTGGAATTGTAAAATAATCCTAGTTAAATAGAACTCGATATGGATTATGAATACTCATATGATGGGGTCATTCAACCTATTTCCAAAGAATCATTGGATGAGACCCTTCTTATTGACTCCGTTACTAAAGTAGACTTTGAAATGTTTATGGATGAAATTTGTTCATAAGTGAGTGTAGCAATTAAATCCCAATCGTCCATGACATTCAATAAAGTAGAATGGAATACACTATACTGAGTAGTGAATTATACATTATGAAATCATTAATAGAAGAGTTGAATTAGTCTGTGAAAGCTTATCGTGTTCCAGTTTAGGAAGTTGTTGTGAGTGATCCTGATGCAGTGACCTTTTCAAAAAAGGTTATAACTAAAATTCATCCCAACATAATCACAACAACTGAAAAAATTGTTCTAAACATAGATAATATGATAAAATAAATGTATTAGCTTGTTTCTATAATAAATAATCTTACCATTGAGTATAAAGGCTTTCTAGAGACTGCCCTTAAATCTTGGGAGACTCAAACCTCAACCCCTAATGTTCATTAAACATCTATTAAAAAATTATAGGCTTTCGACCTTGAGGTTGTTAACATTTTTATTAAGAAATTAAATCAAACTTTTTATTGATTCTTCCGGTTTGTTCATCCTAGAAAAAATGTGAGATAAATAGTGATCATGTTCATGATATGTTAAGAATCTATTCCAAGAGTGTTGAGACTTCCAATGCTCAAATAAGAGAGAAAATTGATTATCAATTAAAGAATATATTTACCAAGAATCATTTGACCAAATATTCTAATTATTTAATATACATATTTTCCTTAGCTACATTGGATAACTCCTTCATTCACCATGTATAGAAGTTGAATGAAATCACACCTCTTTTGGAAAAATTCATTAAGAATAATGATTATTTTATAATGGTTTGATGTATGGTGGTGAAATCATTGAGGATTTCATTAATATGTTGAATCCATATCTTCATGTTCAATGAAAATAAATAGTGGTGCCTACTATTAAACCTATTGGAACTGTTGGATCCGTACCTCCATCTCAGATGACAATTGGTCTTGCTTTTAGTCAGATTTCACCAGTGATCCAGGAGCATATTCAACCTCCTGTGTTGTCACGACACAAACAAATATGTGTACCTAATGTTTTAGAAGGAGTAATCCTACCCCCTAAAGATATATTAGAGCCTCCTATAGCTTATCCACCACCTACTGGACCCTCCATTGATCCTTATGAGAAATGGAAGGAACCTGTTAATCTCGATAAGTAGTGTGGATAACTTTATCAAAGGTCTAATTGAATTTATTTTTTGTCTTTTAATAATATTTGTAATACATTGTACTATATTTATTAATGGTATTAACTACTATATTACTTCATTTATTTGTTTTTTATCGCTTTTTATCTTATACATATTATTGCATGTAACCAATTTTATTCTTTATTAAAATAAAAATGGAGAGAATTATTTTTTTAATACCCATGCACTTTATGATAATCCCAAAAGGGGGAGAATAGTTTGGAATTATACTATTAACTCCGAATAAATAATAGAAAGAAAATGCATCATTGTTTGGTACTATTTTTTTTATTTCATACTATATATTTTACCTTTGAATATTATCTACATATTGATAAAATTCATAAATAATGGGAGATAATAAGTTTAATGATTATATTCTACATAAAATGATTGTACTTTATAATTCAATGATTTTTCATCATCAAAAAGGGGATATTATTGTCCCATATGAGACTATCAACCACTAAAAACTAGTATTAATTGTTTTAATAATCAATATTCCTATATACTAATTTCAATCATGTTTATTTATGTTTTAATAAGTGTAATTATGATATTCTATAATCACATATAATATTGACAAATTATTGTAATATTTATTTTGTAAGACAGGCCACGAATAAATATTTTCTATGTATGATAGACAAACACCAACAGTTCAACTGAGTCACAGACAATGCAAAATGATTCACAGATACATGAGTCACCAACAACTCAATTTACTTGTCAACATTAGATCCTACCAATGCAAGGACCTTCCTATACATGGAACTTCTGATAAAAGGACCTTCTAACACATGGTTCAACCGAAACATGGTGCCACCAATGCAAGGACTCACCGATAGTTAAAATGTGTCACCAATAAAATGGGTCACCAATGAATGGAATGACTGAAAGGGTGACACACTGATTGAATGATCCACTAACATAAGGAGATACTGACATAGGACCCATTGCTAGACATTTTAATTTTCATTTAGTTAATATTACTTATAATTGTTCTATTTTTAGCATTTTAATGTGAAAACATCATTTAAATACAATGATAAGTGGTTATTCAATAACCTTTATTGCATTGGCTACTCTAGAGAGAGAGGATATGCATATATGGTACCTAGATTGTAATATTAATATGAAAAAATGATGTACTATGAAACTTACATGACATTATATGGTTAATATTGAGTTCTAATGGAAATAATTAAAGGGTATTATAATGATTTTTTATGTAAATTGATATTCATTTTTTATAAGAAGTTATAATTTTCAAAAAAATGTTTTAAATACTATTTTAATTTTTTCACTGGACTAGTGGTTTTCATATTTTATGTCTCTTATTGAGTTTTTTTATTCACATTCTATATCTAAAAAATTTATTAACAGTATGAGTAGGTACGTGAATGAGGTTAAATTTATATTAGTGATGATTTTCTAAAAAACTAAATCATGGTTTCTATAAATTTCATTTTTTGTAAAAAATTAATCAAATCAAAATTTTCCAAATTGTATGTAAGGGATTTATATGTAAGAAAATTTCTAAATTCTATAAAACTATAATCTAAGAATATAAATTATATTTTAAAAATATGAATTATATTTAAAAACAGTTGAATATGTTATGATTATAGATTGGTTTTTAGATTTGATATTAGACTAAGGTTTAAACAACATTTGATATTTTGAAGGAATCATGAGATGTCATCTTATGTGTTAGAGATAACATCATAGGTTTTCATGTTTATGTATGATCATAAGTAAAATTTTTATGAAACCACATTTATCGATTTATTTTGTTAAATTTTATAGTTATTAATTATATTTTTTGGAGACATTTTTTCAGATCATTATGGTTAATTTTATTCCTAGATGAAAAATAAATGATATGAGATAACCATTATGGTTTAAAAATTTCAATCATGCTGAATATATGAAAGATATTTTTAGAATTTTATCATTACATGGAATGTTATAAGAATTAATATTTTTTAGAAAATAACATACTACATATCATGTGACAACGGTCATGTCTGTAATGGTTGCATGTATTAATTCTACAACCTAAGGTTGAAAGGGGTACATTTCCATCCACTAGCCTATGTGTTGTACTTGATAGTATAATTTTTTTTGTTTTTTAAACTATTAGATGCATAAAATTTAATAACATTTTCGAAACATATGATATATAATTCTGATAACTGTGGAACTAGAATATTATTCGGTTATTAAATAATGAATGTTAAATTGGAATATGGTCAATATTTTGGGAACCCTATATAAAAAAGGTTGTTGGAACCCACATGTATTAATCATGTTTTAATGATCCCAAATCCAACTTAGTCTATAAACAATGTTAACTATATGTAATATATCCATGTCACATGTGTAGTTGCTTAGTAAAAGCTATTCAAAGCTATTAAGGGCTATATAATAAGTTTGATACTATATACTATCTTTTGACTCTCTTTATAATGATTTCTTTGACAAATGACTATGTTTAATTCTTCCCATAATTATCACTCCTTATGTATAAGACATCGTGAAGATGACACCATGAACATTCAGACACCGTGAAGGATCAGACACAGTAAAGGATAATATATAGTAACAATCAGACACTGTGACAATCACACACCATGAAGGATCAGACGCCATAAAAATCAGACAAAGTGACAATCAGACACCATGAAGGAACATAATCCATGAACAAGAAGACATCGTGATCATGAGAGACCATGAATATTACACCATGAATGAGACACTGTGACCATAAGACACTGTGACAATGAGACATCGTGAACAAGATACCATGACTACAGGACACCGTGACCAATCCAGACATCAAGTGAAGGAGACACCATTTACATGACATACTCTAACATCGTTTCATAATATATATATTTTTTGTCATCTTTCAATTTAATCTCTAATGGTAATATTTGACAAATTTAAAGAACTGATATAATTAATGTTTCTTTGTAGACATACCATCAGACAATACGTGGTATGAGGTTCAGAATACATGCAACCTATCATCCCCAACACATGCACTCCATGATAAAAGAGTAATGCATCCTAGAAACAAGTTGTGTGTGGACATATACAAAAATCATGTAGGAAAATAGGATACAAATAAGAAGATGGTGGGCATGAGCGAAACAGTAGAATACATTCTTACGATTTGTCTCATGCAACTCGACTCTACTGAAGAACACATGAAGCATACTGGAATCTCGAGAACATCTTTACATTGTAAAACATCATGAAGAAAACAATCTAGATCCGTCTGACTTAAGACACACCGTTTTCCAGATGAGGACCAGAGTTCTGCATCTCCTTCATCTCCGAAGTCCAGAGTAGTAAAGATCAACACTCAGAGCACCTCTAAAACTATCTCAATATTACTTCTCTGTTGTCTATCATTTGATTAATTTTGAAGATGAGTGTATATCGATATAGAAACACAATCTGTCTCCATCATTAAACTAAAGGATACAATATATCCTTACTCAATCATTCATTCACTCTTGTGTATACCCATGAATATGTGTGGAAGATGTCCTTGTGTGTCCCGGAAGTTTGTACCCATGAAGAGCTGTGGAGGAGGTCTTAGTGTGACCTGGACAGTCCTGTGTACTGTTGTTTTACCCCAATCCAGGGTGTGAATCATGTTTATTTATATAAACTACTTGGTGGCAGGTGATCGCCAAGTGCAGTGGATTAGATCTCAGATTGAGACTGACCCACTTGTTTCATATCCACAATGCTTCATAATGTAGTCTTATCTGTTTTAATGCATTTCAATATAACTCAGAAATCACTAAATTCAATTTGATAGTTAGTTATGGAAATATGTTATAACTGTCTTGTCTGAGTAGAATAGCTTTCAATGTAACTTTAATAACATATATTATAATTACTAAGAAATAATCAATCTTCTAAGATGTTATTTAAACAGTGAAACCATTACAAACGTATTACTTTGATTAACCGTGCTTTATTTAACAAGAAGGGGAAATCTTTTTAAGAAATCTTTTTTAAAAAAATTTATAGATACTCAATTCACCCTCTACTTGAGTATTCTACTCTGACCAACATTTGGTATTAGAGGCTGTTTATTAGGACTCTGTTTAATCTTATTCAATTGTGATTATAGTTGTACTTTAAAGATATGAAATCTCTCTTAATTCTAAATATATATTTCTTTTAATGAAATAATTTATTATGAATAATATATTGGATGGTTCTACTACCAACAGACCACCATTCATTAATTGAACCAACTATTTTCAATGGAAAATTAAAATTAAAATGCATTTAGAGAGTATGAGTTTTGAAATTTGGTATCCCATTATAGAAGAATATAAGATTCTTGCTACTGATAAAATCTCATGGGATGAACCTACCAAAACTGCCTACACTAATAATTGAAAATCTATGAATTCTTTATACTTCTCTTTAGGGATGAGTAATTCAATAGAATTTGTTCATATAAAACTGCCCATGAAATTTGGGATACCCTCTTTGTCTCACATGAATGAAAATATAGTGTAATAGAAATGATACTTAATACGTATACTATCAAATATGATAATTTAAAAATCAAACATGATGAGCCTATTTTTGACATGTGTCTTATGTTCTATGAGATGTCAACACAATGATCTCACATGGAAGATATGTCACTGCCAAGGGAAAAAGCATGAGAATTCTTAGATGTCTACCTGACAGATGGAGGGAAACCTCTGTCACTATTAGAGAATCTTGTGACATCAGAATGCAACCTATAAAATAACTCATTGGGGAACAAATGATGTATGAATAAGAGTTGAAATTCAACAAGGAAGAGGAGGATAAACCAAAGAGGAAATATGTTTCATTCAAGGCCACCACCTTTAGACATAAAGAAAAATGGAAACTAGAAGTTTATGTAGAATTCTCCACCAGTGAACAATCATCACTTGATAGTGATGAAGAGATGGATAATTTAGCCAATTGATTTAAAAGATTTTACAAGAAGAATAAATTTTTCAGAAAACCTAACATGAAGGGATAATATAACCAAAAAGAAAATTGGAAGGACTGAAAAAGAAGTGACAAGGATGATTAAATTTTCTTCTATGAATGCATACCCAAAGGACATATCAAGGATAACTGTCCAAATCTCAAGTACAAAAGGATATATGAGGACATGGATAAAATGTATAAAAAGTGCATGAAATTAATATGGAGTGCTTCTGAGGATCGTTCAAGAGGCTCAAAAACATCACATGATGAATGGGATGAGAAAGACAATATGTGTTTCATGATAAACTCATCTGAGGTAACACTAGAATCCTTTTGACATGATTCATACTATTCTAGAGATAAGAGTGACTCTGAGAACATGACTAATAATGAAATATTTGAATATTGTAACATGTATGAAGAAACATTCATTGAAATAAAAGAAAAATTAAAATCAATTAAGAAATATCAAGCTCTCACTATGACTATTAAATATGAACTCACAACTGAATAAAATTAAAATGCTCAACATCTCAAAGAAAAAAGCGAATTAAAAATGTCAAATGAGAAATAAAATAATGACCTTGAAAAGTTTACCAAGGGGAAGAATACCCTTACTAAAATTCTAGGAAAAAAAATGCCCTTAAATAAAAGATTGGAAATACTTATCAACCTGGCAAAAGAAATCTTGGTAGAAAAAATCTTGTTTCAAGAACTAGGACATATATTTTTACTTCCAATTCTGAACACAAATAATCTAATTCATGTTATGTTACATTGTCTAATGATTCATGTTTTTGTGGACCGAATAGAGTTTATTTTTCAAATACATTTCTTAATGATTATAGGAATCCTATGAGGAAAATAAGGGTTCCCAAAGAACTTATTACTAATATTACTTGACCCAAACATGTATGGGTACCAAAATCTATTTTTTCTTGATCATTTTGTTGGATAGAAACTTAAAGAGTTCATGTAAAAGTCTATGGTGCGTGGATAGTGGATGTTCAAGGCACATGACAAGAGACTACTCATGCTTCAAGAATCTATACAAAATAGTTAGAGGACATATCACATTTGGTGACAATTCCAAAGGAATGATTATTGACCATTTCCAAATCAGTAAATCTAACTCAGTTTTAATTTCTAAAGTATTGTTTTTCGATGGATTAAAATATTATTTTATTAGTATCTCACAAGTATGTGATGATGTATTTCAAGTTATATTTGAAAATTATTCTTGCAATATCATTAATTCAAAATATGAATTAGTGTATTCTTCTTTAATAAATGAAGATGGTTACTTTGTTAACATAGATTCGATAGCTTCCCAAAATTCTTCATGTTTATGTGTATTTCACAAAGATTCTTGGCTCTGGAATATGATACTAGGACTCTGTAATATTCAATCCCTTATAAAGTTAACGAGAAAATGTTTAGTTAATGACTTATCCCAAATGAAAAAGTGTGTAATCCATGTCAAAAGGGAAAACAACACAAAGTTTCATTCAAACCAAAGAAAGAAGTGTGAACTTCTCAACCTCTCGAACTGGTTAACATGGATTTATTTGGACAATCTATTGTTTCAAGTATAAATGGGATGAAATTTGTGTATGTTCTTGTATATGACTTTTCTATATATACTTGGACCTTCTATATGGCTCATAAGAGTGAATCCTGCTCTTATTTTACTAAATGTTCCATGTCTATAGAATATCTTAGTAGACTTAGAATTAAATCCTTAAGATGTGATCATGGCCATAAGTTTGAAAATCAAGAATTTGAATCTTTTTTCTCAAAAAATGGTTATAATCAAAATTTCTCTGCCCATAGAACTCCTCAACAAAATAATGTTTCTGATAAAAGAAATAGAACCCTGTAAGATATTGCAAGAACAATGTTTATTGAATATGACCTACCTATTTATTTTTGGGCAGAAGTTGTTAATACAACTTTCTATATAATCAATAGAGTGTTTATCAGACCCATTCTTAAGAGGACTCCTTATGAGTTATGGAACAAAAGAAAACCCAAATATAACTACTTCAATGTTTTTGGATCTAAAGTCTATATTATTTATTCTAAGTAAAATCCTAACAAATTTGTATCGATGAGTGATGAAGGAATATTTTTAGGATAATCCATGTCTAGTAAAGCTTATATAGTGTTCAATAAATGAACTATATGTGTGGAAGAATCTGTCCATGCCAAATTTAATGAAACATATCCACATGAGCCTAAAACATTTCTATAAAACCCTAAGAATGATGTATTAAATCTAAACATCAATTCAAAATCCTCAAACACTTCATTGGGGGAATCTATGAATGCTTTTAGTTATAAAAATTACTTAGGACCTGAACCTGTCGAAGAATATGAAATCACTAGTCCCCCCTTTTTTAGAACTATTATAACTCTTAAGAACTATACTTTAGATGCTATTGTAGGAGACCTCGACAAAGGAACTCAAACGATAGATTCTCATAGAAACCAGGTTTAACATCAAGTCTTCTCGTCACAACATGAACCTAAAAACCTTAATGATGCTATCAATAATGAATTTTGGGAGATTGTTATGCAATAAGAACTTAATCAGTTTGAATGGAAAAAAGTTTTAAAACTCGTGGAAAGACCTAAGGACACATTTACCATAGGCACTAAATGGGTGTTTAGAAATATGGTAGATGATGCTGGTAACATAGTTAGAAACAAGGTGAGATTGGTTTGTCAAGGCTATAGTCAAGAAGAAGCAACTGACTATGAGTAGTCCTTTTCACCAGTAGTTTTACATGAAGCCATCAGAATCATGCTTTCTTATGTTGCACATCTAAATTTAAAAATATATCAAATGGATGTTAAGAGTAAATTATTAAATATTTATATAGCTGGGGATGTTTTTGTTGAACAACCCCTGGTTTTACAAACCCTCATTTTCCAAATCATATTATTAAATTATCAAAAGATTTATATGGTTTATAAATGTCCCCAAGTTCATGGTATAATAGACTAAGTACTTTTCTTATTTCCAATGGTTTTACAAATGGAATAGATGATCCTACCATTTTTATAAAACAAATTTATAATGTTGTTATAGTTGTTAAAATCTATGTACATGACATTATTTTTGGATCTTAAATTAATTCATTATGTGTTTTATTCTAAAATATTTCAAAATTAATTTGAAATGAGTTTAATGGGTGAATTAAAATTATTTCTCAAATTTTAAATATTTCAAAATAATGATGGTATTATTTTAACTTAATATAAATATACTTAATATCTTCTCAAACTTATTGTATTGGATATCACTAAAAGTAGTAATACCTCAATGAGTACCACTTGTAAGTTAGATCTTGATGAAGATGGAAACTCTGTTGATCAAACCACTTATAGAGGAATGATTAGAAGTTTACTCCACTTGACTTATAGTCGACCTGACTTTATTTTTAGTGCGTGTATGTGTGTGCGTTTTCAAAAAAAAATCCTAAGGAATGTCATTTAAATGTTGTAAAGATAATTTTCAAATACCTCAAGCATAAACCCAAACCAGGACTGTTCTATCCTAGAGTAAAATCATTTGAATTAGTAAGTTATTCTAATACTGACTCCGGTGGCTGTAAGTTAGATAGGAAAAGAACCTCTGGAACATGTCACTTTTTAGGCAAATCACTTATATCATGGTGTAGTAAGAAAAAAAATTCAGTTACATTATCTGCTACAGAAGATACATACATAGCTCCTGGAAGTTGTTATGTAGAAATTTTGTTAATGAAAAATAAATTACAAGATTATGGTTATCAATTCAGGCATGTACTATAAACTGTGACAACACAAGTTCTATTAACATCTCGAAAAATATTGTTTCAAATTCTAGGACAAAACATCTTGATGTAAGACATCACTTTCTGAGAGATCAATTTCAAAAAAGTGATATCTATTTGGAATTCATTTGTACAGAGTATCATCTTGCTAATATATTTACCCAATAATTATATTCTAAATGAATAAACTAGATCACACATGAATTAGGCAAGATAAATATTAAGTAAATATCTTACTATTTCATGATTATGGTCTCAGAGTAAGTGCTTCATGTTTATTGTCTCACCGTAGTGCCCAGTTACTCTATCACCGTAACATTCACTATTTGTCCTACCGTAATGACCTAATATGATCTCACTGAAAATATTATTTATGATTTTTTATATTTGAATTAAAAACTGTATGGCGGTAATTATCATTTTCTCCTTTTTTCCCACACTTTTACTTTTGCGATGTTTGGTATTCTTAAATGATAAAATAAAAGAGGTTTCAATTGTCCTCTATGCAAGATTTCATCTATTTACTTATTTAAATCCTTCTTCAACCCTAAAACCCTTATCCATCTCTCGAACCTTCAGTAGATTCCTAGGATGAAACGCCCTTCATCATCGACTCATGAGAAGTTCAACTCAATGAAGATGTAGATTGCACCCAAGATTGAACATGAAGGTCCTCTGAACCCATGTATGGTAAACCGATTTTTCATACCTGAGAATGATTTTTCCCCATGTGGCTTCTGTCTAGAAATCCTATGGTTCTAAATGATTTAGAACAACAAGGCTGGTTAGAGTGGTTTTTGAAGGTAGATATACCAATCTATCCTATATCAGTGGCCCAGTTTTATCAATATGTTCAGTTCTACTTTGAGTCTGAAGATGTATATGTTGTGATAAGGTAGATCAATGGCCAAAGATCCTAATTCTCTTTGAGGTTATAGGCTATATGAAATAGGATACCTCATGAAGGAATATATGAATATTATCATAGAGGACCTCCACAATCAACCTAATTCATTGTTATGGAGGATGCTTTGAAAGCATTAACTGGAAATGACACCAAGAGGAGAGCCATTTCTGCTAAACTAGATGGAGAATAAAGGAATTTGTTCATGTTTATTCAGAATCTGGTTAGCCTCAAAAAATATGGTTTTGTTATTTTGAAATATCATGATGTGTTTCTGATCCACCTTATGAAAATGGGAAAAATACTAACCTTTGCAAGAATATCATTCACCACATGTGTGAACTCATCAAAGACACATCCAAGTCAATTTCCCTATTTTACTCTTGGATTATCTTACCCTTGCTCCAAGCCAATGCTATGGTTGGACCTAATGAGGAATTTATAATGGATTCTGAGTACTTCCTTTCAAAAGTCTCTATCATGAGGAAGAAGATAAATTGGAATCCTTGGAAAAAGTCATGGGTGGAAGACAATGATAGAATTTATGAAAAATTACATCCTGTGGAACATTCCTCAAGACCATGAGATATTTCTGATCCTATTTTGGAACCATATGAGGTTTTTGAGTATTCTGCTGATGAGGACGAAGAGGCTGTTGTTCCCCCCAGGGAAACTATTTCTGTTCAGGTATACAATACTTTTATCCCTCTTGTGGAAAGTGAAAAAGACGTCCATTCTCCTAAATATGTTGTTAATATGGAAGATCATCCTAAAGTTGATACAGAATCTATTTCCAGGGAAACTGAAATGAATTCCACGGGAGAACCTATAGTGGAAGAGCTACATGTTATGCAAGAAGATGATATTAAAGAAATCCTAGTTGAAGAGATCATCTGTTCGACTGAGGAAAGGATGGAGATGGATTTTCAGTTGGCTATACATGAAATGGGTGAAGAACTACACGATTAGTTTGTCGAATTAGATAAAGCTCCTAAGCCACTCATCCCTGAGTAGGATGCAGCGGTTGAGGGAGAGAAACCCCCATATCTGGAATCCACTGAAAAACCAAACTCGATAGTCCCAAGTCTTATAGACACTCGTTATAAGTTCCCTAGTTTATATTTTGTGGATGCCTCTCTAAAAGTGTCAACAAAAAGGCTTTGAACTTTCCACTTTTTTCTAGTTGAAATCAGTCTCTAATATAGCCCCAAAAATGGAATATGGGACCGTATCCATCCCTGTTTTTGAACCTTAATCAGACCAACCATCCTTTGTGAGTAGGAATGATCTAAATGAGTATGGTTCTACCCATTTTTCTGTTGTTGAAAACGTTTTAAATTCCCAACCATCTCTTGTGACTAATATATGTGAGAAAGATTCCTCTTTATTGTTTTAGAAATATATTTGGAAGATTCAACCTAAAATGATTCATGAGATTCTGGAATTAAGAGTTGAGAACAAACTGCATAGTGATGAAGTAAAGACCCTATGAGGTATGATTGAAGACATGCAGAATGAAATGAATTCAAGAACAAAGCTTGTGTCTCATTCTATAGAACCTACTATTCCATAAATCCCACATGATTTTGTGTCTCAGATTCAGCCACACATAGCTTCCTTAGATGAAAAGGTCACTAAAAGGAATAAAATGATTTTGAAGGATATGAGAGAGCTTGTTGTATATCTTAACAAACTGGATAATGAGTATACGGGGTGTCTTCAGAAAGTGCTGAATCATTTGAAATATCTCCCCACCGCTGATAATTCATCTAAATCCTCTGGAAAATCTTGTCAACCCGCTTTAGATAGTGATCTGCTCAGAACAGTGGTCAAAGGAGAGCTTCAGATTGTTCTTAGTGGCTTCAATAAAGATTCTCTCTTTCTAGTTATCAAAAACAGTGACAAAGTTCTTAACATGGTCCAAATCCATTATAAAATTTCTAATAATTCTTAGCAAAAAATTTCCAATAAAGTGGATATATACATGAAAATAATCTTTTACAAGACTAACATGAATAATCGCATCAAGTATCTTGTGGGAAATCTGTGGATTTCTTCTATTACTCAAGAATTCAATACCCAAGTGCAAAAGCTCATAGAGTTTACTTGGTTGCTGGACAATTTTATGGAGAACAATGATGATTTTGAGAAATCCATTGTGATGACTCAGAATCTCTTGGTCCTTTCCTTTGCCAAAAATCTAGATCCTAAAGGGGTAGCATCTCGGCGTGACCGATCGGGGAGACTGACCGGCACGACCGATCGGTGAGACCGATTGGTAGGACCGATTAGTGCGACCGATCGGTGTCACCCGGCTTTTTCGGGGTTTTTCCAGTGACGTGTGAAAATTGAGTTTTAAACCCTTCTTTGACCCCGTATAAGCTTGTTTTAAAGCCGGTTGCACCCATAAATATTATAATTAAATATCTAATAAATTAACCCGGTGTGTGCGTCAGTTTAAACCACCCGACAGCTTTAATAACGTGTGGGGCCACGTGGTCAACCCATGACCCCCCCTCCTTACGCGGTTTGGCGTTCTTATCTCAACCGACCACGTCTCTTTTAAACTAAGGGTTATCCATGGTTTCTTATTATCTCAATCACCCTATTCTAAGAGTACCCTACGTCCAGACGAGAAGCTTTATGTTCGGGTGAATCACATCGCTATCCGTGAAGATCCACCCCCCGGCCTTAGCATCGATCGTTTATCAACATGATGGGAATTTCTTCGTCTCTCGATTTTGTGCATCATGCGGGGTGGGCGTGCTTTTGGTTCTGTGGAATTGGTTAAACCATACCTAAATAAAGATAATGAACTGATTATATGAAGAAAGAAGGGGGGTTGTGATCGTTGATGTTGTTTTATGTTGTGATCATCTTTCTGAATTGTGTGGGCTTACGCCTACTGAAAATCATGGCCTTTGGTGGTCTTTCTATGTGCACTAATGAACCCCTAAAAATGTTTTAAATGACTTATTGGTGGTAGTGAACTCCTGTTGTGAAAAGGGAAATTGGTTAATCATGTACGCCTGGCTATATGAATTGAAAGCACCAGGATAAATCCCTCTGTTATAACCCCCGGTTAAAGTACATGGAAATTGAAATCATGGAGCATGTAAAATCTTTAAAATCTGAAAATACCTACATGGGACTGCTTTTCGTGGTGGAAGTGGTTTGATTGTTCTCCATTCACGGGACTGTTGTTGGGTGATGTGGGAGGGGATGGGATCCCCTGTTATTATACTCTCGGTGGTTGTGAAATTGGGGATGGGATCCCCTGTGCTATGCTTTCAGTGGTTGTGAGTTTTAATACTGGGTGGTAACCTTGTTTATATCATGAATTGGGGTGGGATCCTCTGTTGATGAGGAACCATTTTGGGGGACACGAGGTAGTGTACCGGGGGTTACTTTGGTTCAAGTACTTAGAGGGATCTCACTTATCCCCTTGTTGTTGTAACTTTACAGGAGAACCGGGTGTGAATGTTTAAATTGACATATGGATGTATTCTTTCATTGGTTATGCCTATGGTGTTAGTTTCCCATGTAGGTGCATGAACTTATTTAAACATTATTACTGAACATGAATACAAGAATGGGACAAAAGAGTTTTGTTGGCGAGAGTCGTGACTCGGACTTGAGTGCTGTTGTGATCTGTAGGCTGTCTGAAGAAAAACCAAACATTGTGTGAGTTCTTGTTACCTATGTATATATACTTGTAGTTTTGTATTTCATATTCACTTCCCACCCTAGTTGATCACTTAGTGCCGAAAACCCCCATTTCATGGGGGAGGGTGTTTTTCCCAACACTATTCTTAGTCGCTAGTTATTAGCTCTTTTTCTGCTCCCTTTCTCGGATATCCCAAGTACCTTAGGGCCGGGTGTGATGGCCTGAGGCCCATTATTAGCCCAAGAATCTTTGGGCAGGGTATTGTGGTGGTTATGGCCTAAGTGTGTGCAAGCATGTAGTTTTACAAGTATCTTCGGGATGAGGCCCATGTGTCTTCGGGCGTGGTAGTGGATCTTCTAGCTAGGTGTCTTCGGGCATGGTGGTGGTCGTTCTAGACTAGGTGTTTTCATGTGTGGTTACATGTGACATTTGTGGCCCAGGTGTTGGCGGGCGGGATTCGGAAGTGGGACTGCGTGCAGTTGTGGCCCTGGTGTGTGCGGGCGGTTGTGGCAGTGGGACTGCGGTGAGAATGGTGGGATTGGTTTGATGCATAGGATGTCTCAATAACCAGTGGGGAAGTGGTGCGGGGTACCCAAACATTGATTTTCTCTTATTATATATATTACTTGACTTGCGTTATTTGGTGAGTGTAGCCGGTGAGTGGGATGGGTGAACTCCTTGATGGTGTTGGTCGTCTGATTCTCACAGAATATTAGTACGTTCCCCCAATTGTGCACGAGTGTCATTGGTTTTCCCTACTGAGTGTACTTGTATGCTAACCCTACTTATATAAAACTGCTTTCAGGTTTCCAGGAGGACTTTGAGGATCACACAGGACTATACTAGCTCGGATCTTTTGGGCAGTCGCAGTTGCTGTTTTTCTTTCTCTAGTACATACCCTCGTAGTCACTTTCTGGACATTGTATCTTTTACCTTTGGAACATTTATGTGTAAATGGTTTACTTTTGGAGTTACTTTTCTATTACTTTTGGTGTTGTTGGGTTTCATCATCTTATTTCCCGATCCTATAAAAACAAAAAGGGTAATGCCTTCCAATTGTGTGAAATTTTCATACTCTTGGTGCTAGTCGTCACTTCGGGATCTATAGAAGGTGGGTTTTGGGGGTCATTATCTCTTCTTCAACATAAAAAAGGAAGGGCATGGAAACCTTCTGACCCTTCCCTCCTTTTGGTGAAGGCGGATCATGACAAAATGGTATTCGAGGTAGGTTTGAGAGATAGGATGGAGTCCGGAGTTAGGTACAATGAGGATTGCATGGGATGGTAAGGCAATAGTGTATGGTGAACTTGGTGCATGAATTAGGCCAGGGAAGACCGGCTAGGACACGAGATTTTAGTGCCCCCCGTGATCCGATGAAAGGACTTTGGACCTACCAAATGACCAAGTGAGGCCACGCCGATTATAGGGTAGAGGCACTAGGAAAGTACATGCATCATACTGAATTGTGTTCTTGTGTTTCTGGGATGTCTTTGGAATTAAGAATAAATGAAAAGTTTAAGAATTTTTTTAAGAACAATATTATGAACTACTTGGGCTTAGGCATTACTTGTTAACCTTGTATCTATGGCACCTGGAAGGCGACCACGTGTGGTACAGGCGATCGAGGCCTCGGAGACTACTTTGGCCGATCGGCAGAGATCTGATCGAGAGGAAGAGGATGACCAGTGGCAGAAGACTCTTCGGACCTTCCAGCAACAGACCCTCGAGAAGTACGAGGGCATCACCTCTGACATGAAGACAAAAGTTTGGCTAGAGGAGCTAGTGATAGCCTTCGGCCGGATTCGGTCCCCGACCGAGTACTGGGTTCCTCTGGCCGTCAGCCAGATGCGGGGAGCGGTGAGTCAATGGTGGACGCTTTACCTAGGGGATAGGAGAGAGGCTGAGGTGGCATGGGTTGGTTTCAAGTGGGAGTTCCGGGCGGAATTCCACTCCTTGATGATGATGGCCGAAAAGAGACAGGAGCTACTCTCCCTCTAACAGGGGAGTATGTCAATGAGGGAGCTAGGACTCAAGTTCAAAGACCTCCTACGTTTTTCTCTGGACCTCTTTCCCGATGATGAGTGTCAGGATAGATGTCTAGAGGGGGCGCTCCGACCCTCCCTCCAGTATGTTGTTACCCCCTTTACCCTGCCGATGTACTTGGAGGTCCTGAAGAAGGACAAAGTGGTGGAGAGGATGTACGCTCTAGGAGGTGTGTCACGAGAGGGGATCTAGCTGGGACAATTAAAGGGGAAGGCCATCAGCACCAGGCCTCCAGCATCAGGACCGTCCAGGTTCTGACCAGCAGGGAGCAGGCCAAAACAGTTTCAGTTTCGATCCCCTGGTCCTCGCCCTTTTACTTCGGGCCCGGGACCACGGTGCTTCGTCTGTGGGAGCCATGGACATCTTCAGAGTCAGTGCCCAGACCGGGTACAGTACGGCGGTGGCGGACATCCCCAGCACCCACCCCAGTAGCATCATCCATCCAGGCCTTTCCGAAAACAGAAGTAGGGACATCAAGCTCCCACTCCTCCGAGGATAGACGTAGGAGGATGGGGCCGACCTCAGGGCGCTCCTTAGGGACCTTGACCAGGGCGTGGTCGGGGATGTGGCCGACAGCTGAGGAGCAGAGGAGCCGGGCATGGGCAGCTACACACCACGGAGGCAGCAGTTCCATAGGGCCAGAGTTTGTTTGAGGTATGATCAGTTTGTTTAGCACTCTTGCTTATTCCTTGTTCGATACCGGAGCTTCTCACTCCTTTTTTGTACATAGTCTAGCTCGTGACTTGGGTCTAGATGCAGAGAGACTTCCATTGCCCTTGGTGTTGAGCACACCAATAAGAGGTCAAACCGACTTGTTGTTTGTTTGTCGAGAATGTAGACTGATGATAGGGCCACATCAGTCAGTCAGGGATCTTCTTCTGCTACCGATACAGCCATACGATGTCAACCTAGGAATCGAATGGCTATTCTCTATGTGTTCCATCTTCGGCTGTTTCCAAGGAAGGGTTCTGTTCTCAGACTTGGGCGGCCGGCATGTTACCTTCACCGGTGAGCGGAGTAGTCAGAAGGGCAGCAGGCGAGAGGAACCCCTCCTCTCCTTGCTGGCTGAGCTGTCAGTGGAACCAGTAGATGATGAGATGGTGGAGGTGCCAGAGGTTGTCCGTGAGTTTAGGGACGTATTTCTTGAGGAGGTAACAACTCTACCCCCTCGACAGGATATCGGGTTCGGGATAGACCTCCAGCTCGATGCTCGTCTGATCTCGATGGCTCCTTACCTGATGGCTCCTTCAGAGCTACGGGAGTTGCCGATCCAGATTGATGACCTAATGATGAGGGGTTATGTTCAGCCGAGTGAGTCACCATGGGGTGCTCCAATCTTGTTTTCAAAGAAGGCAGATTGTGGCGTCAGGTTGTGCATAGACTACAAGAGGCTGAATCAGGTGACGATCAATAATCGCTACCCTCTTCTGAGGATAGACGATCTTTTCGACCATCTGAAAGTGGCGGGATGGTTCTCAAAGATCGACCTATGGTCTGGTACCACCATCTGAGAGTGAAGGAGGGAAACACCCCTAAGAATACATTCAGGTGTAGATAAGGACACTTTGAGTTTGTATTCATGCCCTTTGGTGTTACGAACGCCCCAGCTATGTTCATGGGGCTTATGAACACCATATTCCGAAGGTACCTAGATCGGTTCGTAGTTGTGTTCATCGAAGAAATCCTGGTCTACTCAAGATCAGTGGAGGACCATGCAGAGCACCTGAGGATGGTTCTGGAGGTCCTATGACAACATCATCTCTCTGGGAAGTTGTCAAAATGAAAGTTCTGGACATGATAAGTGCACTTCCTCAGGCATGTGGTGTCCGAGAAGGGGGTAGTGGTGGACCCATAAAAGGTTGAGGCAGTTGTTTCTTGGGTAGAACCCAAGAATGTGGCAGAGGTCTATAGTTTCCTCGGGCTGGCGGGTTACTATCAGAGGTTCATACCCAACTTCTCCCAAGTTGCAGCCCCTTTAACAAACCTGACCATGAAAGACCAGGTTTTCATGTGAAGTGAACAGTGCCAGTCATCCTTTAGCTATCAGAATGAGAAGTTGGTTAGTGCCCCAGTGCTGAGATTTACAGAAGAAGGGGCAGCATATGAGGTGTTCTGCGATGCTTCAAGACAGGGCATGGGATGTGTGTTGATGCAGCAACAAGGGGTGATCTCTTATGGGTCTAGGAATCTACGCCCTCATGAGCGTAATTACGCCACCCATGACCTGGAGCTTGAGGTGGTCGTTTTTTCGCAAAATTTATTGCGGAACTACCTCATCGGAGAATGATTTGTGGTCTTCATAGATCACAAAATCTTGAGGTATATCTTCTCCCAGTGGTACCTAAACATGCGACAGTGGGGATGGGTGGAGTTCCTACAGGATTATGACTTCGAGATCTCTTATACTGAGGGAAATGGCAATGTTGTGGCAAATTCCTTGAGCAGGAGGACACATAAGTATGCGGTCCGAGAGTCGGCGGATGCCTGGAAGGTGATGGAGGAGTTGGCTTCCTTACACCTAGATGCGAGGATGGATGGTGGTAGAGGTGTCTTGTATCAGATGGCATTGTAGTCGTCTCTATTGCAGCCAGTGGAGGAGTCTCAGTGGGGAGACCCAAAGTGCAATGTAATGCATGACCACGTTGACCAGGGAAATGCCCCGGATGGATGGACAGAGGTTGTCCAGAACCAGATGGTTTTCCAGGGAAGGTTGTTTTTTCTAGAAGTGATGTGCGACAAGGTTCTCAGTGAGTTCCAAAACTCACCCCTGGCGGTACACCCAGGAGTTTCCAAGATGTACCAGGGACTGAAGAGACAGTTTTGGTGGCCAAGAGTGAAGCGAGAAGTGGCAGTGTTTGTGGCCAGGTGCTTAGTGTGTCAGCAAGTGAAGGTTGAACACTATGTTCCTGGTGGCCTACTGCTGTCTCTAGATGCCCCCGAGTGGAAGTGGGACGACATCTCGATGGATTTCATCATGGGACTTCCCAAGGTCCAGGGGGAATATGACGCCATCTTGGTAGTAGTGGACCAGTTGATGGAATTGGACCACTATTTGGAGATCAGGGAGTCGAGTACTGTGCATTCTTTGGCACAAAAGTACGTTGATGAGGTGGTGCGGTTTCATGGAGTTCCGAGGTCTATAGTCTCGGATAGGGATGCACGGTTTACCTCGCTGGTCTGGAAAGGATTGCAGCATTCTTTTGGAACGCAATTATGCCTTATCACTGCTTTCCATCTCCAGACAGATGGACAAATAGAGCGCACCATCCAGACCTTGGAGGATATGATGCAGGCATTTGTTCTGGACTCCGGAGGGTCATGGGTGCGAGACTTTCCCCTGGTAGAGTTTGCCTAAAATAATAGCTATCACTCTACCATCGGTATGGACCCATTTTATGCCTTTTACGGGAGGCCATGACGTTCACTTGTGTGCTGGGCCGAGGTGGGAGAGGCAGGTATCCTTGGCCCGAAGGTGGTGCAGAGCACGACAGAGAAGGTTCAGCTCATACGGGAAAGGATAAAGGCATCCCAGGACCGGTAGAAGTCATATACTGATACCAGGAGGTGGCCCTTGGAATTTGAGGTTGGAGACCACATGTTCTTAAGGGTCTCCCCTTGGCGCAGACAACAGAGGTTCGGCAAGGGGAGTAAGATTTATCCCAGGTTCATCGAGCCCTTCCAAGTGTTACGACGGGTCGGCGAAGTGGCCTATCAGCTAGCGTTACCACCCCTGCTACTGAAGATACATGATGTCTTCCATGTGTCCCAGCTCCATTAATATCTGCATGATGATTCACACATCCTTGGATGGGGAGAGATGGACATCAAGGACGACATGAATTTTGTGAAGAGACCAGTGATGATCAAGGATCGCAAAGACAAGGTGCTTCATTGGTGAACCATTCCCTTGGTTCGTGTGTTGTGGAGACATGGTAGGATTTAGGAGAGTACGTGGGAGGGGGAATCACATATGCGTGCCCAGTACCCAGAGTCGTTTTGAGTTTTTTTCTGTTGTTATAGCTGTTGTGGTAGGACATTTTACCTTGTTGGCTATGAAATTCAAGTTTAATTTTAATTCCTCTGAATGTGTGTGAAAATTCATGGATATGAGGGAGGAGAGAACCCGACCTCTAATAAAGACGCATTAAGGTGGATGCAATTAAACCCGTGTGGGTGAGTCAGGGCCACCCAAAGTGGATAATATCTTGACATGGGGAAGGAGACTCCCCAACTCCCACATGCCTAGGCAGTTTGACATGATATGTTGCTTGGTTTGGGACAGGAAAGTGTTCTTAGTTAACCATGAGGTTCACTCTTGAGAGGTATCTTTAGAGGTGGTTGTTCGGACCCGCTCGTTCCTTCTGGGTTGTATGAATTCTCAAGGGCAAGAATAATTTTAGATTTATCTGATGTGATGACCCAGACTCTCTTTGTCCTTTCCTTTGCCAAAAATCTGGATACTAAAGGGGTAGCGTCTCGGCGCGACTGATCGGTGAGGCCGATCAGTGCAACCGATCGGTGAGACCGACCGGTGCGACCGATTGGTGAGACCGACCAGAGCAATTGATCGGGGCGACCGACCAGCGCGACCGATCGGGGAGACTGATCAGGGAGACCGATCGGGGAGCCCGATCGGCAAGACCGAGCGGCGTGACCGATCGGCGCGATCGATCGGTGAGACCGATCGGTGTCACCCGGCTTTGTCGGTGTTTTTCCAGAGATGTGCGCAAATTAAGTTTTAAACCCTTATTTGACCCCGTTTAAGCTTGTTTTAAAGCCTGTAGCGCCCATAAATGTTATAATTAAATATCTAATAAATTAACCCGGTGTGGGCGTCAGTTTAAACCACCCGAACCCTTTAATAATGTGTGGAGCCGCGTGGTCAACCCACGACCCCCGCTCCTTACGTGGTTTGGTGTTCTTATCTCAACCGACCACGGTTCTTATAAACTAAGGGTTAGATGTGGTTTCTTCTTTTCTTGATCACCCTGTGCTAAGAGTACCCTTTGTCTAGAGGAGTAGGTTTTTGTTCGGGTGAACCACATCTCTATCTGTGAAGTTCCGCCCCCCGACCATAGCGTCAATCGTTGATCAACAAGTAGGGAATATCTTCGTCTCTCGCTTTTGTGTATCATGCGGGGTGGGCATGATTTTGGTTCTGTGGAATTAGTTAAACCAGACCTAAATAAAGACAATGAACTGATTATATGAAGAAAGATGGGTGGGGGGGGGACTGTGATCAATGATGCTATTTTATGTTGTGATCATCTTTCTGAATTGTGTGGGCTTACACCTACTGAAAATCATTGTTGTTGGTGTTCTTTCTATGTGCACTAATGAACCCCTGAGAAGGATTTAAATGAATTGTTATTGGTAGTGAACTCCTGCTGTGAAAAGGGAAATTGGTTAATCACGTACACCTGGATAAATGAATTAAAAGCGCCAGGATCAATCCCTCTGTGATAACCCCCAGTTAAAGTACACAAAAATTGAAATCATGGAGCGTGTAAAATCTTTAAAATCTGAAAATACCTGCATGGGCCTACTTTGCTTGGTGGCAGTAGTTTTATTGTTCTCATTTCATGGGCCGGTAGCTGGGTGATGTGGGAGGGGATGGGATCCCCTGTTATTATACCCTCGGTGGTTGTGAAATTTGGGATAGGATCCCATGTGTTATGCCTTCGGTGGTTGTGAGTTTTAAGACCGTGTGGTTACCTTGTTTATATCACAAATTGGGGTGGGATCCTCTGTTGACAAGGAACCATTTTGGGGGACACAGGGTAGTGTCTCCGGTGTTACTTTGGTTCCAGTACTTCGAGGGATCTCACTTATCCCCTTGTTGTTGTTACATTACAAGAGAACCAGGTGTTAATGTTTAAATTGATGTTTGGATGGATTCTTTCCATGGTTTTTCTTATGGTGTTAGTTTCCCAAGTAAGTGCATGAACTTATTTAAACATTATTACTGAACATGAATACAAGAATGGGACAACCGATTTTTGTTGGCGAGAGTCGTCACTCGGACTTAGCTCTGTTGTGATCTCTAGACTGTTTGAAGAAAAACCAAACTTTGGGTGAGTGCTTGTTAACTATGTATATATACTTGTTGTTTTTTATTTCTTATTTTCACCCCAACCATGTTGAGAACTTAGTGCTGAACACCCCCATATCATGGGGGGGGGGTGTTTTTCCCAACACTATTCTTAGTGGCTGGTTATTAGATCCTTTTCTGCTCCCTTTCCCGGATAGCCCAAGTACCTTCGGGCAGGCTGTGATGGCCTGAGGTCCATTATTAGCTCAATAACCTTCAGGCGGGGTAGTGTGGTGGTTATGGCCCAGGTGTGTGCGGGCAGGTAGTTTCCCAAGTATCTTCGGGAGGAGGCTCAGGTGTCTTCAGGCGTGGCAGTGGATCTTCTAGCCCATGTGTCTTCGAGCGTGGTGGTTGTTGTTCTAGCCTAGGTGTTTGTAGGCGTGGTTACTTGTGACAGTTTTGGCCCAGGTGTTTGTAGGAAGGATTCGGCAGTGGGACTGCGTGCGGTTGTGGCCCAGGTGTATGCGGGCAGGTGTGGCAGTGGGACTGCGGTGAGAATGGCGTGATTGCTTCGATGCATTGGATGTCTCAATAACCAGTGGGGAAGTGGTGCGAGGTACCCAAAATCGATGTTATATTATTATATATATTACTTGACATGCGTTATTTGGTGAGTGTAGCCGGTGAGTGGGATGGGTGAACTCCTTGATGGTGTTGGTCGTCTACTTCTCACGGAACTTTAGTACGTTCCTCCACTTGTGCACGAGAGTCTTTGGTTTTCCCAACTGAGTGTAATTGTATGCTCACCCTACATATATAAAACATCTTTCAGGTTTCCAGGAAGACTTCAGGGATCACCCATGGCTATACTAGCTCAGATCTTTTGGGCAGTCATAGTTGTTGTTTTTCATTATTTGGTACATACCCTCGTAGTCACTTTTTGTAGTTTGTGGCTTTTACCTTTGGAACATGCATATGGGAATGGTTTACTTTTGGCTTTACGTATATTTTACTTTTGGTGATTTTGGGTTTTATCATCTTATTTCCTGATCCTATAAGAACAAAAAGGGTTATGCCTTCCAATTGTGTGATATTTTCATACCCTTGGTGCTAGTCTCCACACAAGGATCTATAGAAGGCGGGTCTTGGGGGTTATTTTCTCTCCTTCAACTTAACGAAGGAAGGGCTTGGTAGCCTACTGAACCTTCCCTCCTTTTGGTGAAGGTGGGTCGTGACATCCATGAAGTATGGTGGAGAGATCATTGTAGGTTTTATCAATCTTATGAGGCCCTATAATCCTGTCCAGAGTACAACCATTGCTGCTCCTGTGGCTGCACCTCTAAGACCTATATTTCCTACCTTCACATCTTCCCTCGCCTCCAATTCCATGTCTGTTAGTTAGGCATTGAGTCAGATTAGGAATGTGATCCTTGATAAACAATTTTCTCGGTCTTCTACTGCACCTAAATTGGCTCCCTCTATATTTAAGGGCCTTCATTTACCTTCTCTATCGACTATCTCCCTCCCTTCTTCTATTTCCACCTCAGCTCCAATGGAATCCTCTTCTGCTGCTATAGATAAAGTCAAAGAGAAGACCAGTCAGTGATGAAAGATAGTGTTTACCCCTTTTTTATGGGAATCCTGTTTCATTTGATTTTCTATTTTTAATGACACTCTCATTCTATAATACATTATGCACGTTTCTTTTCACTTATGTTCTTATTTTTTGCTGCTTTTTTGATAATCCAAAAAGGGGGAGAAATCTATGATAAATATATGATATGTTATAGACACCTTGGAGAACTCCTTGACTCTATATATGCTACATTCACTTTAAAACTATGTTGTTAGTCCATATACACTAATATTATGTGACTTTTGATCATCAAAAAAGGGGGATATTGTTGGACTCATCATGTATTAATCATGTTTTAATGATCCCAAATACTGTTTACTCTATAATATATGTTAGCTCTATGTAATCTATCTCAAATCACACGTAAAGTTTCTTAGTAAAAGCTATTTAAATCTATTAAGGGCTATACACTCAGTTTGGATACTATATACTATCTTTTGACTCACTTTATTATGATTTCTATGAAAAATGATTAAGTTTAATTTTTTCCATAAGTATCACTGCTTATGTCTGAGACACTGTGAAGCAGACACCATGATCATTCATACACCGTGAAGGATCAGACACCGTTACGGATCAGACACCGTGACAATCAGACACTTTGACAATTAGACACCATGAAGGATTAGACTCTGTGACAATCAGACACAGTGTCAATCACACACCGTGAAAGATCAGACACCATGAAGAAGCAGACACCTTGACCATGAGACACTGTGAACAAGACACTGTGAACAAGTAATCGTGAATGAGACACCGTGACGATAAGACACCCTGACCATGAGACACTGTGAACAAGACACCATTACTACGAGACACCACGATCAATCCAGAAACCATGTGATGGGGACACCATTTCCATGACATACTATGACACTATTTCATAATATATATGTTTTTTGGTCTTTCAATTTAATCTCTAAAAGTCATATTTTATGATTTTAATCGCTGAAATAATTAATGTTTTTTTATAGACATATCATCAGATAGTAGGAGGTATGGGGTGTAGAATACATGAAACCTGTCAGCCCCAACATATGAAATCTAATATAAAAGAGTAATGCATCCCAGAAACAAGTAGTGTGTGGACATATGAAAAAATCCTGTTGGAAATACACGACACAAAGAACAATCTAGTAGGAGTGAGAGATAAAATAGAACACATTATTGTGAATTTCCTCATACAACGCGACACTAATAAATAACAAATGAAGAATAATAGAATCCCAAGATCATATTCACACTTTAAAACATCCCAATGAACAGAAGACAGATCTATCTGACATACGACACTATATTTTCTATACGAGGACCTGAGTTCTTCATCTGCTTTATCTCAGAAGTCCAGAGCTGCAAAGATCAACACTCCGGGCACTTCTACAACTATCTCAATATTACTGCTCTTTTTTGTATCATTTTATTATTTTTTCGAGAAGAGTGTGTATTGGTATAGAAAAACACTCTATCTCATACATTAAATTGAAGGATACAAGATATCCTTACTCAAACATTCTTTTACTCTTGTGTTTACCCATAGATAAGTGTGGAAGAGGTCCTTGGGTGGATTGGTAGTTTATATCCATAATGAAATGTGGAAGAGGTCCTTGTGTGACCTGGACAGTCCTGTGTACGGTTTTTTAACCCCAATCCAGGGTGTGGATCATGTTTATTTATATAAACTACTTGGTGGCAGATGATCACCAGTTGGAGTGGATTGGGTCTCAAATTTAGACTGAACTACTTGTTTCATATCCGGTGTGCTTCATAATTTAGTCTTCTCTATTTTAATGCTTCTATATATAACTTAGAAATCCCTAAATTCACTTTGATAGTTAGTCTTGAAAAGAATTTATAACTATCTTGTCTTAATAGAATAGCTTCAAAAGTAAGTTTAATAACAAATATTATTATTAATGAGAAATAATCAATCTTTTATGAAGTCATTTAAACAGTCATACCATTATAACCGTATTACACTGATTAACTATGATGTATTTATCTTGAATGGGAAATATTTTTTAGAACACTTTATAAATAATTTTTTTATAAATACTCAATTCAACCCCTCTTGAGTATTCTACTCCGACCAACAATGGTAAATTGAATACTAATGAATTTAATTTATAAAATAATGTAATTATGATATTTTAAAAGATATTTTGATTCAAATGTGTCATTATAGTAATATTGGTGATTTATTAGAATTATATTTATATTTTGGATATTATTTATTTCTTGAAATTATAATTTTGTAGGGGAATTTTAAATTTAATAATTTTTTATGGTGAAAAATGTAAAAAATTTACTTGGAAGACCATTTGGTCAAATACATCTAATTTATAATTTTAATTACTCATATAGAATATTTTTAAAGTATTTCAAGGTCAGTTATTTGTTAAATTCTTTATTTTTAACTTTTTGGTTTACTATTAAATTTTGGGTATTAACACAGTTTTTCATCATAAAATGGTTCATTGATTTTGATGAAAATAAACTATCATATGGTAAACATATTAGTTTTTGACAAGCCCCAAAAAAACTATGAAATAAATTGTTCTTATTTTTTGGATTTTATGATCCATTGATGTTGATTCTGATGCTTCATGAATGAATCATTCATCTTCAATATCTATTAATTGGAGGAAAATAAGAGATTATGATGTAAATTTATTAAATGATGAAATTATACTTATCATGTAAGTAAATTTAATTATGTTTTTAGTATTGGTAGTAAAATAATTGTTTTACATTATGAAAAGGATTTTAAAAAATGTTTTCTGTTCACTTTAATTATTCATAAAATAATGAAATTTTTACACATCGCAGATTATTTGTTTCTTATTGGTAATAAATCATATCAATATGTTCCCCATAAAACTTTGTTAGTAATTGGGAGTTATTAGTCTATTACTTTATACTATATTCCAAAATACAAACCAATTATGTATTATCTAAGGTGAATATTGTAGTATATATTTCCTCTTATCAAGTGTATATTTTATTAATCCTTTTAATATGATGGATTTCAACAAAGAGATTTTGAAAATTCAATCCACAGTTTCATATATAAAGTTAAAAATTTTAGGGATAAAGTTTCGTAGAAGGGGGTGGCAGAATGTAATATAAAGATATTTAAAAATAAAGAATAATGTTTTATTATGTAATAGATATGTTACATCGATATTAAATGTACCACAAAATTTAATTATATAAATGTGACTGTTATTACCTAACTAAAAAATTAGTGATAATTAATATTATTATTATCATTTTGAAATATATAATTATTATAAACCTTTTCATGTTATAAATTAATTAAAATTAAAATAATTATTTTAATTTCATTAATGTCTATTTATTGTTGAACAGATACTTTTTCATAAAAAAGATTTTTTTAGGGTGATTATTATAATTAATTTATGAAATTATAGAATGTTTATTTTAAAATTTGAATATAATTTTTCAGTTTATCATGATCAAATTAACATGAAATGGATATTTGAGAGATTTTTTCGAAAATATTGATTTTCCAAGTAATAGTGAAACACAATGGTTTTTATTGAAAATAATAATATACTTAACTGAAGTTAAAAGGTCCAATTATAGTTTATATTAATTTTTAACATTAATTAGTTTAATATGACATAAAATTACAGCATTATGGTTTTTAAATGGATTTCATACTTGAAGTTAGTGGGAGACTATTTTATATATTAAAAATGTTATTATTGAAAATTATATTTTATTATATTTTTATAGTATAAAGTAAAAGTAACTAATTTAAAATATGAGTTTTGAATATTTAAAATTCTTTTGAATATTTTTAATTATTATAAAATTTTAGTAAATATGCACCTTTTTTTTCAATGTGTATTGCATCCTTGGCAATTTTTGGTTTCGGGGTGAAGTGTAAATCAAGAAATTAAGGTTAGAAATAATATGACAATGTCTATAAAATGACCCATAAAAATTATCAATTTTTATTAGAAGATTAATTTCTGTCCATATTCATTCGATGATTAAGTATTGTTATTTTTTTATTTTATGTTATTATGACATTTTTTGTTTTTTATTTGAAAAAAATTCAATGATTTACCCCAAAAATATTTAATAACTAGAACTTTTTTATTATGGGGTTATCTAGAGTATATGATTGAATATAAATAGTATTATGAAATATAGTATAATTATATTTATCGTGTAAATTTATCACTAATTTTTAGTAATTAAATACTTACCTTAAATTCATCCACAACATTGAATCAATAATTATTTAATAAATGAAAAAATGAGATAAATATTTTTATAAATATTAGAATAATTATAATTTGAGATAATTTATGTTATCCAAAAAATTAAATTAAATGGGATTTAAATTTTAGGGATTCACTATGATAATATAATATAATTACATGGTTATATTGATATTATTATATTCTATATAATGAATAGTTCTTAAAATTTAAACGGTGGCTATTTTAAAATAAATAACATTTAATTAAATAATATAAAATCATTAATAGATTGAAATTAAAAAAAATATTAGTTTCTGGTAAAAAATATCCAAAATGATCAAATCATGGTCACTTTTCATTTTTTTAATGATATTATACTTAAACGATTAAAAATACATGATGTCATGGTAAGAAATAATGTGGTTAAATAAGGGATTAAACCAAATGATAAGGGTAAAAATTTTGTCAGACCATATATAATTTTTTTTTCGTATAATAGGATTATCACCCATTATAATTTTATCCTTGAAATAATGCATTTTAATATTTTTAAAATTGAGATTTAACTTTTATTATTTTAAGAGATTGTGAAATTCAATGAGTGTGCCTCTCCTCTCTAATAAAATAAAATATATTATTCATTTTTTTAAACGTAAATATTTTTTTTTCACCAATACCTACAAAAATATCTTCCTTCAATTTGTAAATTCATTTTAGAGTTCTAATTTTTTTCATAACACCAACATTAGTGGCCTTATTGTGTAATGTTAATGAAATTTTCTGGAGAATATGTAACATTTTTAATCTATGATTTTATATTTTTTTTATTATAAATCAATAAAACAACATAAATAATTGTATAATAGTAAAAATAGTATCTTATATATAAATATATGTTTATAATGATATTTTAATGACTTATATCCAACTCATATTCTAATAAATTGGAATATAATTCAACATTCATGTGTTGGGCGATCTATGACATCATGAATTGATGTAATTCATTTCCCACCATCATCTATTAAGAATGATTATATTGATGGAATTAATATTAATATATTACATTCATGTAATATTTATAATTATTAAAAACTAATATATAAATTATATTCTTACATTTAAATTCATATTAAAATTATAAAGTTATTCATGTGTATGTGTAGACTACCACCTCAATGAAGGAATGTAATTCAATTTCTATCAACATATCAAATAAATATATATATATATATAAGAATATTTATACAATTAATATTATACATATGATACTATGATAAATCATGAATGATAATATTATATATATCTTCATTCAACATTGGTTATTGAAAAATGAAAATGTTACTCTTGCAAATGTATAACCTACCATCTCCACAAATTAATGAGGTAAAATTTCATATAAATATTTCATTGATGGATTTAAAATTATAAATAATGTATAAATATAATAATTAGTTAATTAATGTCTCTATGTATATGATGTAATAGTTATATAATTATCATATTGGAATTGAATGATGTAATTTTGGATTTATGTACCCAATATCATCAAAAAGCGAAGATTGAATTTTAATTATTAAGAAATTATATATGATATTTTAATAAATGATATAGAGTGAATAATGAAAATGAAAAGGTTTATATGAAATTATGAATGTAATAGAAGTTAATAATTCTTGATGAAAAAATGGCTCACATGTGGAATCTAACTCAAGGTAAGTGATTTTAATTTTAATACCATATTTTAATTTCCATCATTCAGCTCTTGTTTCAATGTTAAAAAAAATTAATCATATTTAGAAATATATTATTTTATGACTGTAGTAAAAAAATAATTATTTTAATATTAATTTATAATATTTAATGGGTTTTTAAGAAACTGATTTCATTTATATGTGAAAAACATTTAATTTTTAAAAAAGGATTTCAAAATACGAAGGTCGTTTTTTTTAATTGATGGTTTATGATGAAGGATTTAGTTATTTAATATTAGGATAATGTATTTATGAAATTTTTTCCAGGATGATTGGTTCATAAATAACCGAAGTAAATGTGGATACATTACTAAAAAATGATCAGTTGTCTAATGATAAATAAAGGAAGGTTGGTCAGAATATATGTCACAAAGAATTTGGAACTCTATAATTGGAGGTTAGCCATATTGGTTAATCTATATGTAAGAGTTATATGGAAAAATTATTTTCAAATGTACCTAAAAGAATGTGTATTATTTTTAATGAGCTTTTATTGATATAATTTTAATTTAAAAGGGTCATATAATGGCTTTTTTAAAGAAAAGTAATTATCACTATAAATAAACATGTCTGTTTTGTATTTAAAAGTGTACTTGTTTATCACAATTTCATGAGACTAAGGGATTTCTTATTTTATGTCCATTATGAAAATTTTTTCACGTCACAAATTTTAATATAATTTTCAAAGGATAAATATGGATAATGATGAGTTCATGTTTAAAATTTAATGGATTTTCATGTAAAGAAATAATTTATAATTTCAACGAAAATTATGATTTGGAGTAAAGGGATACTATATCAATGTTTCCACAGGTAATATATGGGTATACAATGTATGTGTTTTTTCATAATTCTCAAATATTTATAAAAATAAGCCTTGGAAAATTTAAGAAGATAATAATAGGTCAAAAAAACTATTTTAGACAATGATTAAGGATGAGTCATTACCCTATATGTCAAAATCGCTTGGGTATAGTGACTATGAAAACATATAAACATAAGAAATATATAATTGGTGAAGTAAATATTTTCCAACTAATTTTGTTATATATTTTACACTTCACAGAATTATAACATATTCTTTTTGTTAATATAACATAGAGAATAAAAATAATTTAAGGGTGAACTTAGATAATTAGTAAGTGTAGAAAAGTGATATATTAATGGTCACAAAAAAATAACATGATCATATTTTTATGAGAACATGATAAAAAAGTATAAAAACAATTCCATCATTATTAGTAGTTATAAAATTGAGTTATGGATGAAATCATTGTAGTTTATAGGACAAGAATTATAATAGAAAAAAAATACATATGCAACGATAGGATAACATTAGAATAAGATAGAGAATGTTAGGATACCCAAAATCTCAAAAAAACATCATTTCATGTCCCCCAATAAGGCATTAAAAAGATGTCAGGGATGGGCTAAACACTCATTTAACTTCATCAGGCTATGGATAACCATTTTTATACCAAATTTTTATATTAGGATAATCTCTTGTGTAACCTCTTTCTAGCATAAGATAATCTCTCATGTTCCAAATGTTCATAAATAATAGTAATCATTACTCAATTAACTTGATTATGATATAGGTCCTACCCATCATTTAATACTTCCATTTCTATTCAATTAGATAATAAAACATATATCAGAGAATATACCATGAAAATAAATGAGTTTCATAGAGAATTTATTCATATAATATCCCATTAAGAAAAAATTTCTTCATTAAAATCATGTAATCAAAAAAATAAACCATCCTTGGAAATTATAACGATACAACCATTGAATTATATCCCCTAAAAATTTCTAATAATTATCAATGAATATTCTTATATATGAGAATTTATTTTTAAATATCACATGTAATATTTCATATAGACATGACCCTTTTCACTTGAAATTATTTATAAAAAATGTAAATATTTTCCAAATATTAATGAAAAAATTTTCCTTGAAAATGAAATTGTAAAATTGTAAGAATGATTTCAATCATTGATCATTCTTTGTGGTTTTGGATATCGTTCATGTTGTATATATTAAAAAAATATTATCTTTCCATTTATGTTATATCTAAATGGGCCCTATTTTGGAAATTTAAAAAATATTCATTTTAAACCATTTTTAAAAAAGAAACATATTTTTTAAAATGGATTTAAAAATTGAAAAGGAATAATAAATCATTAATGAATTTTTTTTTAAAATTATTATTTGGAAGAAAAATAGTTAGTAATTGAAGAGAGTAAGAATTTATGTTTCCTTAAAAGAAATAACATTGTAATCATGTGTATATAAATAAAAGAAAATAAACATAACAAGTGAAATAGAATAAATACCGAGATGATGAGAAAATTAATTATGTTTTTGAGGAATATGTCATAATATTTCTTCATCAAAATCAGTATAATAATCAATCTCAATAAAAAATGAAATTATAAAATCAAACCCTTAAAAAATTGGGAATATTTGAATATTAATAACTATGAATGAATTAAAATCATATGAATATGTAAATCAAAATTTTTTAATAGAATAATAATAAAACAATTTCATGGGAAGTACATATACCTCACGAGTGAATTTTTTTGTGAATATGGCATGTGTGCCATTGAAATGAAAGTTAGATGAATGTACTCTACATTAAGTCCTGAATTCCATCTTAAATGAACAAAAATCATATATAATAAATATTGTTTTATAATAAAACTATTAATGATTCATACTTATGTATATAATTTGATTTATGATTTCCTTATTTCCTTTTATTACACATGTATTATCAATTCCTTTTAAGAACCAACGTTCATATAATAACATATTCCTTATAAGTTATATTTTGATTTGTTATTATTGATCTTGTAAAATTGATCAAGTTCTCATTTTATCACTAATTTTCACAATTATATAAATATAATATACATTAATTATATATGTATTCACTATCATTCTTTAATTGTAAATATTGAATATGATATACACCATTCATGGATATGGTAGGTCATACTAATGAATACAAACTATTTAATTTATTTAATAGGTTTAATTAGAGGAATGAAAATAATTTTTCACATTCACATAATAATTATAATGTCATATATAGAACATTAAATAATTAAAATTATCCACATTACCTTTTATTTCATTTGTATCTGAATAACGAATCACATCCCATTGTGAGACAACATTCAACCGTACACAATATAAATGTTATCATCTTTCCATAAAATAGAATTTAAGAATGTATATGATATATTATAATTAGAAAAGTAATTTAATTTCACAAATATTATTTCCAAACATGAAATCCATAATTTTACCCAACCATGACAAGTTTTTATTTTTAATGAATATCACCAGTTCATGCAGTCATTGTCCATTTTACACAGTATTGAAGGTTTCATTTCCAATTTAATGGAAGATGATATAGAGGATAGTCACTCAATTAACATAATAAAATCTATGTATATTATATATAAATTTTTTATTATATTAACAGAGCTTAATATCATCTGTAATAGTTATAAGAATAAATGAATCAAATAAAATGTTTTAGAAATTAAACTTTTCTATAGATATTCTCTATGATTTATAATAAAAACCTTCATATGAGGTATTAGACATTAAATAAGGACTCTAGGATTTTGGAATTGAATTATAGAGTATTTTATGGTAGTTATTTTATTAACAAAATGGTTTTTATGTATGAATTTAAAAAGAGATGGGGAGACATTTTGTAAGTGTGGGATATAACATACATGACATTTTAGAATTTAAAGAAGTGCACCCAATATTATCACAAGGAAAAAGGATCCAATACGAATCATTATCATATATTATAGGATCTATTGTCTCAATGTGAACATTAAATGGGTGGTGGAAAATTTTAAGGCCACTTTACCTCTAATCTGATTAGTTTTATACATGATAAACTCATTTTATCTATAACCATAGTAATTAATTTTTTATATTTTTAATAATACTTTTTTCCAAAAAATATTTTCAAATTTATATATAATATTAATTATGAACATTAAAAATATGATATAAATATTTCTAAATTCCACTAACATAATTTTAATATTTTTATTTAAGAATAAACCCACAGATACAGTAAAAATGATGTTTTCTAAAGAGAAAATTTTCATGCAATTAAAAAAATATCTTTGTTATGATATTGTTTAAAAAAATCTAATTTGTTATCATTTTTTTTGATAATGATACTTTTAAAAACAATTTTAAAAAATTTAAACCTTATAATTTCTTCCTGTAAATAAATAATTTCAATAAAAACTGGTACATTCAGTATTTTTTAAAAAAAATATTTTAAAAAAATTTAAAAATTCACCCTAATTTTTTTAAAATATTGATTAATATAATTAAGTAAATTATTCTAATAAATTTTTTAAAATCATTAATTAATATGTTTTATTTATATATATTCATTATTCATAAATTTTAATTTTTTTATTTGTAATCATAAAACAATGTTTATGGGCAATGTAATAATGATCGTGTTTAAATAATAATATCTATATTATATTTTGTTCCATTAAAAGAAAGTGTTCTTTGTAACAGAAGATATGAAATAAATTATATTTATTGAAATAAATATTTCATAAAAACTGATGGTGTTACATTCTTCATGGGGAATACCTTTTTATATGAGATTTATTTTATTTTTCATTCTCTATAATTATATATAATTCCAGTTGATTTTTTAAAATCATTTAGGCACAATTTTAAAAAATTATATGATTTAATATATTTCCGATATGCATTATGTCAATATTTTTTATTAATAATTTATTGAAACATATTATCCTATTTATCATGGACGGTTTCTACAAAAAAAATACCCTTATTATAATTTTTAATTATTTATTAATTCCATCATTATTTCATCTATAAATATATTATTTGAAATATTACAACCCTCCTTAATGTGACCCATCCTTCCATGGTAGATAATATCATCATTATTGTTATGAAATCCCTCAAGTGTTCTAATTGGTTGTTATTTAATAAATATTAACTATTTTTTATAACCAATAGAATGATAAATTTTCATTTACTTCAACTTATAATTTTTTTGGCCTTACACAATTATGAAAATGTGGCCCATAATTAATAAATTCACAAAAAAAATCACTTTTATGAAAACATATATTGTTTACAACAAAAAATATTAATGTATTTTGAGTCAAATAATTATGAATATGTTTTTCATTCTAAATGAAATTTAATTCTTCATAAACCAATTATTTCAATCATATTATGTGCCCCTTCATTACATGTGACATCTTTATGCACCATAGTTGGGA
This sequence comes from Viscum album, assembly GCA_963277665.1. Lineage (NCBI taxonomy): Eukaryota > Viridiplantae > Streptophyta > Magnoliopsida > Santalales > Viscaceae > Viscum > Viscum album. The sequence goes on along the minus strand of OY728137.1, from coordinate 1,878,384,428 downwards.
ATATCATGAATAAATTTATTATAAATATACACAAAAGCCCATAAATAATAGAAATCCATTATATTATTTTTTCACTTTTTGTAATATTCAATTTGTCATGATTAAACAACTAACATTTTATTTTTAACACCCATTATAATTTTAGTACTATTATAGAGTCCCTCTTATTTATCATATTTATATCCACATTTGAATCAGTGGTGGGTTTCTCAATAATTTTGACCTATAATGGTTTCATAGAAATTAATTTACAATCTACACTAGTGATTGAAATAGTTTCAATAAACAAAATGTTTACATTGATATTGGTTCACATTTTCAATAGATTATATTTTAATTACCACTAGTTAATTTTAATGAGTATTTGACTATATTTTTAATTTTTTTGTAGATAATACTATTATTAGAATATTTCTAAGAGAGTCCTCTCTTCTATATATCATATAGAAATTTAGCATTGGTGTTTTCTCATTTTCTCAAATAAACTTCACTATGAGGTTATCTAATATTGTGAATTCATTTCAATTATTAATTACATTTCAAACACTATTCAAATTAGTTCACCAAACTATTCATCTAATAATTAGTAATATTTTTTTTATAACTCCATATTTATTTTATCATTAGATTAAAAATCAGAATATTTGAGAGAAATAATCAATATAACTTATAAAAACATTTCATTTTTTATTTTATTTATAACATATTTCTCATTCATCACTATTGATAATTTTTTTTTTCAAAAAATTCATTCTATATAAATAACCTTAGTTATACATCGTTGTCGCAATCATTATTTATGTGAGTATTTCACTCTTACAACATTTGATAAAATTACTGTCCCCTTATTTTAGATTCCATATTTATTTTTGATAATTACCCTTATATTACCTTTATGAATACATTTATATATATGACACCTTCAGGTATGAAAATTTTATGTTAATATATATCACTAGAATAAAAACCCTTAAATTATTTATCATTTATATTATGTTCATATTATTCTAAATTAACATGATTCTGAAAACTAATCATTCTTAATATAATATGATTAAAAAAATTAATAAATTTCAATTATGTGCGTATCATATTTATATTTAGTGATTTTTAACAATTTATTTACATCCATTTTATCCTTGAACATATAATTTCTTATTTAAGACAATAAAATTATATCACATGGTATGAGGACTAAACTTTTCACTATAGGAGATTATTAACATTATTCTATATTTTTATTATATAAATGTTATATAAAATTATATAAGGGATTTTTTTTCCATTAAAATTAGAACTATTTATATTTCATAATAATTTATTTTCCCTTATAATTTTTAATATATCCAGTATTGCTTCGTTGAATGAGTGATTAACATTTATAAAATGTATTTTTGAAATTAACCACATGGAATGGTTAAAATAAATGATCAACTATTACTTTACTATTTTAGACGTACATAAATGACATAAAATAATGAACTGAAAGAAATATATGGTTTTTACAAGGTTTCGTCCCATGATGGGAACATATTATATTATTTGTTTGGGTAATGCCAGATATATAGGTATCAATTGTATATTCTAATTAAATTAAAAAAATTATATCCTAACATTTTTATTTTTCTTTATGATTGAAATTAAATTAATTTTGTTGTTTTGTAATTTTTCTCCCCAATTTAAAATGTGTCCAAAAAAACCCAAAATAGTACATTCAAGATTGAACAAGATGTTTCTACAATGAAGTAATATAACACTATTCCTCATAAATATGTATAATACTAAATATATATTTTCGTATGTCCACTAGAAAGTATTTCATATAATCTAATACTAAATATTAAAGGACCCTCACCACTATAGTATGATATACAATTTTATTTACATAATATTTTTCATTAATATTATTCACATGAATAATTATTAATAGCTTATGAAAGTAAAATTTTCCAACGTCTATATTCTCGATGATCTGAAAAGAAAAGGAAATATTATAATCCTTTTTGATCACCATGAAATAAATTATAATCATCGTATATGACCCATATTAATCATCAAATTTGGATCCCCAAACTCTACTATTTATTTATAGAAAAACAAAAATCACACTTATCATCCCATACTAGCATGAATTAATATCATCATGCTGTGTTCCTTATCTTAATGGAATAGATTCATCTTCAATTTCATGATTAATCACATTAAAATTTGATAAATGTGATGTCTATTTTATTAATTAACAACATATAATGTTTAATATTTTAAAACATCATTTACAATCAAATTATTAAATCTCTTAATATATCATATCAACTGACTAAAAAAATTACGTATTGCCTATTTGGGCTCCAAATATATAAATAATTATCAAAAAAAACAATACCTGCCATAATAAGTATTTACCATTTTAAATATTTTTATTTCATATTCCAATAAAAAATTAAATGAAAATTTAAAAGTATAAGTATAATTATATACTTTATAATGTTTTATAAAGAAAATATGTATAAATTCAACAAAAATATTTATATATATGTACACTCAATTTTTTTAAAATTTATAATTAATCGAAGTACATACATATATAATTAATTTTTCATTATTTTGGGATTCAACTTATTTGTTTTAATTATTACATTATGATGGTATCTTTTCAAAACTCTTTATGGGAACATTGATAAGTCTATTGAACTAAGAAACATTTTATATGAATATGGAAAATATATAAATATTTCTATACATCATAAAATTTTACTTTAAAAACATGAACTAATTGAATACTCATATTTGAATACAATAATGAAACATCAATGCCTCTTTTAATCATATATCAAAACCAATATTCATTTTCAACCACCCTATATTTATTTTTTCCAAAATAAATTCTTTTTAAATAAAAACAATTGATGTATAGTTTTTCACTCTTTTAACGATATTTTTTCAGTATCATCACAACTCGGGTAAATTTTCCAACATGTGTATCTTCTAATGTTATACTCTATCATTATTCCCAGTCTTAATGATCTTGTTGTAAGGTAGACAGTTATCATAAACACTTATGAAGAATATCATTAGTTAATTTTTATATATCTCAACAATCATAACATTTAAATGTGGAAGCATTATATAATCGTATGTATCTTTACATCATGTGATCAATATAATTATCCAAGAAACATATCAATATATATTTAATTATTTATATCATCCTCTACCAAATAACACATTGTGAAATAAATATTGAAAAATAATAAATAAATATTAAAAAAATTAGTTTCTCCATTGTGAATTTGGCTAGATTATTTTATGTGTCATTGTATTTTAAAAAATATATATATAAAAAATTGTCATCATTTATTCTCGAGGTGTATCCACCCATCACCACATCATATTTTCCATGTTGTCAACCCAACATCTAGTTTTAAAGAGGATATGGTAGGGGAGAATTTTATTATGATATATATCGTTTTACTTGGAGACCCCCTTATAATGTTTGGTACTTGTTGTTTCACTTCATTGAATGATAAATTGGGTTTAGAATAAGATATATAAAGCCTTTAATTTTCACTATTACTCTCATTTCCCCAAAAAAAGTGATCACTAGAAATCATAATCCCCAAAAATATCTCCCATAATTTTACCCAGGTGGTTCAATCATTCCATCTATAATATAATACCAACTGTTGGTCTTTCCACTAATATCATTATGATATTACCTTACATGGAATAAACCCTCATAACCATAAATAACTTAATATAAGAATATAATTAAATAATGGTATATATAAACACATGAAATCACATAAAACAAATGTTCTCCTTGAAGATTATTACCCAAAAATGAGTGGATATGGTAAAAAAATATTTATTGGTAGCTAGACAAGAAGTATGTTTATCCCATGGCACTTTCCATGTGTACTCTTAGGAATAATTAAATACCAAAATAAAAACAAGTTATCAGTTCTGTTAGGTGGTACACATAAATATAGACAAAATAAATATTTAGTGGATGATATATGATATAAAATGCAATCATTAGAATAATTAATAGATTTAAATGGATTACATGATATAATATTGGGATACTATATAAATTTTAATGCATTGAGGTGTTAGATTCCTTCCAATGAATACTATTTCCCTAATTTAGATTAATAAATCATATAGTTTTATGAAATATTTGGGTGATAATGGATAATATTTTGTATCACAAGAAATTACTAAAGTGAACCTAAGAGATTACTACCATATTATTTGAATTTTTTTGGTTATATATAGATGGTCACCCATTATGTAGGATACCATAGAAACTATAGGTATTATATATATATATATCATGGATTGGACAAAAACTATTCTCAACCATTAATATTTTATATATTACATGATTGGAATGATTGACTAACTAAATAGTTATATAGAAAGACGAAGTCTTAACTGAGATCATTATATAGGGGAATATAGATCTTTTCAAGATATCTGTTGTTTATAATTTTAATAAAATTTTAAAATTTAATGGGAGTATATTTTATAAAAATCAATGTTAATGAAATGTAAAAAATGATACTAACATTACTTTTTTGAGATAAATTAAATGATAATTTTTAGTTATGACATAAATATTACTCCAAAAAATATAAATCAAAATATATGAATCGTTTTTTAATGGAAAAGATACAGAATATCTTTTAAATAATAAAATGTATATGTTAGTGAAATAAAATAATTGAACCTTTATGATATGATAGTTACAGAAGTAGATATAAATGTTTATCAAAATAATATAATGATTCACTAAACAAAATAAATGTATTATAAAATTGTTAATTCAGGCTACATTAATCAATACTCATATACTAAATATTATTGAGTGTGTTAATGACTATGAGAAAGTAGAGCCTAATGTTAAATAATAATATAGAAATATAACATATTATTGTATCATAAATTGAATATTTTCAATATTTTGAATGGTTTTCATAAATATTTATCCTATTTACTCATTTCTTGAGGATATATGACCATAACATCAGATAAATGGGTCCTATATTGTGTTCGTATAAGTTATTTTTATTATATTAAGTTAGAGATTTTTTATTGAAATTTAATAATAATTTAACATGGTAAATTAAATCAAAATAAAATTATTGGGATATAGGGAAACTATTTTTACAGGACTTAATTATGTGAAATATCTATGTCAGTTTGAATAAATTAATGGAATTCCCTTGTCAATTGTATTTTTTAGAATTAAATTATTAAATTATTATGATTATATGATTTAAATTATGTGTATTATTTTTTAAAAACACATATGAAATATTTCAAAATCATGAAAATTATATATCGATATTGTATATTTCGTTTTATTTATAAATCAAGGAGTTTTTAATTATATTATTTTCATTAAAATTAAAAATATCATGTATAAATTTATATGATTACAGTATTTTTGGGTCATAAAATTTATGTTATATTATAAGAGATATATTTTTTTAAATATATTAAATAATAAAAATATTAGATTAAGGTTTTATATGTATTTAATTATTTACTATATTCCATAACATACATGAAAATAAAATAAGAATATAATTTTTATTGATCCTATAGAAAACATTTTTTCTGTGTGATTTTAAAATTATGTAGTAATAAGTACAACCACCCTTTTATGGAATAATTTATTGAAAAATATTATTCTCAAAATAGATATACTAACACATGGAATGACATATATTATTCGATACATTATTTTATTAAATAAATATTCACACTAAAGGAAATAAGTATTATTTTTTAAAACAAACAGTTTCTGTATCATATAATTATTTTATAAAGACAATATTGTTTTAATGGGGTTAAAGATACCATGATTGGACTTATATATGTTCAACGATAACAAATAACATATAAATAATTAAAAAACTCAAATAAAAATTCACAAAATATACTAAATCTTTTTATGGATTAAAAGATTAACGTTATGCACAACGTTAGTTGTCAAATTATTTATAGAACATTGAATGTTGTAATTTTTTTTAAAATTATTGATGATTAAGGAAATATAATTTATTTTATATAGATAGTATATGTTATTATAATTATAAAAATTTATGTTGTTACGTTAAATAGATTGAATATTTTTTTTTCAATGAGTTAAGAATTATAAATATAAATCATAATTCTCAATATTATTCAAATATAAATAGTTTAATTTTTTTAATAGGTGTGTTTATTAAATGGTCATATATTGTTCTAGTGGGAATTAAATACATATAAAATGATATTTCAAATAGTATAAACTTATATATAAAATTATCTGATCATTCAGACCATCAAATCACATATAAAGATGAATAATTTAAATATATAGTTTTTGTTGTTTTAATAAAAATATATAAGAATTTAAAATGTACTAGGTAACATTAAAGGTATTCAATATATTATCTATCATTGTTCTAGGAATTATATAATCATGAATTGGAATGGTAATTGACCACCAATGTATGTTATTGTGTTATTCTTATTAAATTGTCGACATGATGTGTTATAGGTCAAGATTAAGTATAAAATGATTGTGTGATAATTTTTTATAGATATTTTAAATATTATAATTTTTCAAAAAATTGTTTTACATGTAGGATTACTATTTAAATATAACATATGGATTTCCAAAAAAAATTCATGAATATAGAAGTTGTGAATGTCTAATAATTTTAATTATATATACATACGTATTGTGAAATACCATGTATGAAACAATCACACCATATACATTTCGTATGAATTACAATATTTTTAGAAATTCTTTGTGCGGTTGGGAATTCCAGTTTATCTTGAAATAGGATAGAGATTAAATATGATGTGAATTTTCCTCTCATATGAGGAGTATGATTTCGAAGACCAAGATAAAAATAGAATGAACAAGGGTATAATTTCACATATATTTGATATGAGATCTATTTTCAGTTAGATTATTATAATATGATGCTATCATCTATAAATATGAGTGAATGTAATTTATTTTCCGACCCTGTATTTCTATGCTCAGAAAATTAAAAATAAATGAGAAACATTATTTTATTGTCATAGTAAGATACCTGGTTAATTGAATTTATTAAAAAGGTATCATATGATAATTTATGATTTTATGTGATATGATTAGTGGTAAAGGGTATATAAATTCATTTGTTTTGTGTAGATCACGCAACTTACCTTTTTACCCAGAGTAATAGTAATGATTTTCATGTGACTTTTGTTTCGATACATTTTCATTACCAAAACAAAATAACATAAAGACGATGTCATCAATTTAAAATTCAAATAAGATATATAGAATAACATCCTAAAGGAATGAATAGTTTACTAGTATTGTTAAATTAGATAAATACTTTAGTCTTAAAAATGATTTACAAAAAATATTAGAGAATAATATTTTTTAAAATTTTATTCCTTCTTAAATATATAGCAATGAGTTTTAAAATACAATTCATGTATTCCTAGGAATGGAAAGGAAAAATGAACCACTATAAATTCTCGGAATGGGTTATGTTTAATGGAAGATATCGTGAATCAATAAGCATAAAAAATATGGAAAGGTAAATAGAACTATATTGATTCATTTAAAATAATATGACTACCATGATTAGATATGATGTAATAAATATAACGATGAAATTATCTAAACAAACACTCCACTATAAAAACATTTCTATCACGATTACATAAGAATTTTTCAAAACAATAAGGTAAATTAATGAAGACACACTCCAATTAATCATCATTTCAATCATGAATATGTATGTCATAATAATTATTTCTAGTTAAATAAATTCAAACTCAACCATTTTATTCAATAAAATTGTTATTATAATTTTATAAAATATAATAATTATGGAATGTAAAATGTTAGTAAAAATATTTAATTTATATAATAAAAGAAAATTATATGCTTACAGATATAATATTATTGTAAAAATATCATCGATAATAATAATTAATTCATAATTATGGAAGTCTATTTTTTTATAGTACACTCTCATTAATCATGATACCCTCACAATAATGACCATTAAAAAAGTTTATATAATACTATTTGTTGAAACCCATTTAATTATATCTTTCTAATTTATTTCATCAAACTATAGATACCTTGACAAGATACAAAAGTTTTCTCCCTACACATTACATCATAAACAAAGAATTAAATATAGTTATTATAATCTATTTATTTCATTAATGATCATCTATATCATCAAATTTATAAATTGAATAATGAATATATTTTTTTCATTATTTAGCCAATAAATAACATTCCATATAGGTAACAATATGTCAAATTGATATATAGTTCCATATATATGTTTATATATATATATCCATGATAGATATTTTAGAAATTTAGGATAAATTTAATTCCCAATGATCACATATAATTTTATATTTCAAGACAATGTTTGTGATTATATTAATTGAATCAAGAAAGTGTGTTTCAATACTTTCACTTGTCAAGATTATCATTAACCATCCATCAAAAAAATAATGATAATATCAAACCAAAAAACACACATTTAATTAATAAACAATGTGTTTTACGATTGATGAATAAAAATATAATAAAATAATTAAAAATTCTGGGAGAAAATGCAAGTTTTATTATAAAAAATGACATTATATTAAAAAGAAGATTTTTTTAAAAAAATATTATTTTTCCAAAAAAAAGTTTCAACAATTTGAATATAATATTTGAAACATTAGGTGGTCATGATGGTTGGAAATTTATATGATTTCATAAAAATTAAAATAACTCTTCCATTCTCAATTTTGGTATATAACAAATATACATTAATTTGAAATTGTATTTATGATTCCTTTGAATTTTATTTAAAAGAAAAAATTGATAAAAATTACTTCAATGAATTAATTTAAAATGGTTAAAAAAATGTTGAATAATTTTAGAAAGAATAATTTGTAAGAATATATATTTTTGATAAAATATAGTAATGAAGTTTGATATTCCTAAAAAACACATTCTCAGTCATTTTATGTACCTAAAAGAGGGAAATTGGTGCTAATAGTTAAAAAAGGTCATAGAAAAACAACAAACTAAAAAAATGATATATTAGGAAATGGTAAAATAATTTCACTTAAATAAATCTTTAGACTAAAAAATCTTGACTATAATGAGATTGTGAAATAAACCCTTATACTTATTAAAATATTCTTTAGATAATTAATCATTGAATTGATTATAAGTATCAAATCTGAATTCAAATTATTCAACTAAAAATAAATTATAATATATGAAAAATTAAATTGTCAAATAATATTATAATTTCAATGACTATAAACATGTAATATAAATGAATGAAAAGATAATTATTTAAGATGATTTTACCACTTGGTAACTATTATGTAAAATCTATCTAAATAAAATTATTCATATTGAAACATAAAATAACATGAATTTTTAATTAATAATTATATTATATGGTAAAGGGGTAGTATATACACAATATGAAAGAAATTATTTGTATAAAAATAAAATATATCTCAATGTAGGGAAATTGATATAATGTCCCTTACATAGATCACATCATTTAAGTGAAGATTAATCAGTAAATTTATTTTGAGTATAAAATAAATATACACATAATTTTTTATATAAATAATTAAACAATAATATTTTATTAAACACATAATTTTATCCTTAATTAATTTATTATGTAGTTGTTTAACAGACTAAATTGAAATTGAGGTAATAAATTCCCTACCTCAAGCTTCTTTTTGGGTAAATGTTCATAACATAATGTATAGTAGTTTTAAAAATATAATTTAAAATTATAAAATAAATATTAATATTTCTAATACAATATATAATACTTTATAATATATTATCACATTTCTCTTAATATTCATTCATTATTATCATTATTTTGGGGCACTATTTGACTTATTTTTTCATTTTCTATTTGTCACGATGGTTCCAGTTCTTCTAAATATTATATAATTTAATCATCTATAGAATAATAATAATGAAATAATTATCATATTTATAAATTAATTATTATTTTTACATAAATTCTTATTTACAGTTTTGAAGAATTAAATAAGTTACAATCATTGATACTATACATTGTACATACACATGTGCAACATCTCCAATTTCCTATAATAATTATGGAATGATGTTATGTAATAAAATACATTCCCATAATGACCATGATTTCATAAATTATTTTTTATTTCCTTAAATATATATATATATATTGTAACAACCCAATTTTTTTCAATGGAAAATTCCATTCTTTTATTTATGTCATTAAAACACAAAATAATGAACTACTATGTGATAAGTGACCAGTAAACAATGTATGTCACTCCTTTGTTTGGAATTTTAAAAATCTGACATACACGGTTATGATTAAGAAGATTTTGGGAGTCTAATGAAACAAAAATACTTTTTGGTGAATAGTAAAGTACCCTTAGAAATAGTAACATATCCTTATGAATAGTAATATAACCATTATAAAAAGTAAATCATCCAACATAAGAGTAAAATTACCTATGAATAATAAATAAAATTTAGACATCTTAGCAAGTGAAAATTTTCCCTTAGTAAATGTTTTGGTATTTTGTAAGTCATAAATCATTAATTATAATTAATTAAAAATTTTAAAAGAATATTTATTTCCCTAAAATGTATTGATAAATTATTTAATCCATGTCTTATAGTTTTTAGATAATTTTATAAGACCCTACATAATATTTGAAAGCACTATAAAATCAGTTTTAATCTTCAAAACAGTTTTTTTATATAAATTATGATTTTAATTAAATATAAAATAAATAATATATATAAAATTATTTTCGAAAAATGGATGTCATTTTTGGATTATACACGTCGATAAATGGTTGCGGTAAGTTTTTGGGATTTTTCTGAGATACTTGAATTTTTTATGAATAGTGAAATACCATAATTTTCAAAATAAGATAAATAAGATAATTATAGGGTCATGTGTGATGTTCTGATGATGTAAGCCCACCCGGTTCGGTATTAAATAATAAAATTACTATTATTGGTCATTCAAGAATCACTTTTCTTTGTCTTGTGGGAAAAATAATAAACTAATGAATTTTATATTAAGGAAGCCCCTATCCCCTCCAATATAAAATCTACCCTTCACACCCTCAATTCCACATACCTCTCAAGGTCCAAGACTTCCCTAAAATCTACCCAAAAACCTTCCCTATACCCTCCCCCACGTCCATGTGCTGATGGTCTCATCAAAAGACCATGCTTAGGACCTTAAGGAGATTCTCAAGAGAAGGATTCAAGATGTAATTTCCCTCCCTCTTATCCTTTAATTTCCTTTCAAGTTCAAGTTCATTTACTGATCTCTCCCCACATATCATCATCCAAATTGTATTGAAACTCTAGTTTTATAAAAATACAGTAATTTTATGATTCTAATGGGATATTATATCATCAAACCCATTTTCCCTCTTCCTTTTATTTTATTAAAGAAAACGTTGTTCGTGAGGTGTTAATTTATCACCTTCAAGAATGATATTATTTCTTATTCCATTTATACCTTCAGGTATGCTCATGAAAACATTTTTATGGCTGAAACATAATATTTTATATATATTGTTTCGTATTTAATGTTCTGGATATAATATATGTCCATATTACTAAGTGATAAGTTAAAACTAGTTCGTTGTGATCAAAAAACCGCCCAAATTTAACCAAATAACCATCATTTAATTCTCATCTAATGATTTATCCACATGGATATAATGTAATTCATTATAATAAAATTCAAACTCCTTTAATATCATTAATTAAATCTAATATCATTTCTTTATGCTTACCCATGTTCTACCTGAACTTCAATTTATGAATACAAGTTAACAACCCAAGAAAAACCATATAAATGAACACCACCGAACAATGTTTTTAAACTCTATAACTCATCCAAAGTAACATAAAATGTCATAATGAAACCAGAATTAACCCTATTAAGGTATAAATGGTTCTACATTTCTAATTAATTAATATAATGTCATTATACAGGACATTAATGAGAAGGAAGCATTCGAGTACAAGGTAAGGGGAAATTATCGAACCCAACTTTCATCCTTCGGGTTCTCCCTCCCTCACTCCATTATTTTTGATATGGTTACTATTTAAGGATAATTTGTTCATAATTTTCATTACTTTTATGGGATATACATGTTTACCACTACTATTTATGTCAAACTTAATGTTTTCCAAAAGAGCTCTTCTTTTAAGAACTGACCTTTTACTTCTCATTCCAGATTTGCAGTTCTTGTATCAAGTATGTTATTCCCTCATTATTTTGGGAACCCAAAGTTTATGAATGTGTTCTTATTATATGAATCCCTTTACTTTACATGGGTTAGTATATTTCTATTGTGATTCATGATAAATGATAATGTTATGATTTGACGGGTGATCTCGGAATTATATAGTGCAATATGATTGTTTCAAAGTGATGGATGCACCTGGAATTATACAGCACTCCAATGTATTGGGTAAGGTGATGAATCTCATGTGTAAATGTGAAATGATGTGTGAACTAGATACTATCTTGGTTCAAAAGTATGTGTGGTAGTCAACCACTAAGACATGATGTTTCATTTTTACGCATTGTCATGTTTCATGTCTTTAATTTATGCTCCTCTCATGTTCATGATCTTTTTCCTATGTTATGATTTTGCTCACCCCATGATATATTGTTCCTATATATCCTCTTACTGGGATTCTAGATCACACCTTTTGATGTATATCTTCATGTGGTTATATTTACTAAGGAGAGGACAAGTTCAAATAAGAAGCTAGAGAAGAAGAAATTAAATAAATGTTTATGCTTGATGTTTTATTTGTTATGTATGGTCCTAGATTTCCCTAGAAACTAAACCTTTTGATCCTCTATGTGTAATAATATTATGTTTGTATCTTTAAAATAATTTATTAGTAATGTACGAAATGTTTGGGTTGCTAGAGTTGGTATCATAGGAAAGGTCAAGTTAATTTGGGAATTTGGATTAGTGAACCATAGAGAAAACATCTATTATGAGACTAAGTAAAAATATGCACACAAGAATATTTACCTATGGATCCCATATGTTATGTTTTTTTGTATAATTGTAGAAATAAATTAGTTATTCATGGGTTTTTAGTTATGTTTTGTTCAATCCTTTTATATTTTAGAAAATAATGGGAACCAAGAGAAATCAGGCCAACAGCTCATGCGAGTGCCAATGAAACGATTGCCCAAAGGAAATCCCTAATGATTTGGGAGGTGGAGTTCAAAACATCATGGTGATTCTTACCCAATTATCTCTGTTTGTGAATAATAACCCTAATAATGGGGAACGTCCTCCTTCACTAAAGAGGGAGAAACTGGCTATCGAATGTTTTATGCGGCAACGACCACTGACATTGTGTGGATCTTCAGATCCACTAGTTGTGGAACAGTGGGTCAACTCCATGGAGAGGATATTTTCTGTGCTTCACTGTTTTGAGACAGAGAATGTTACCCTATCCTTTTACCGTCTATATGGAGAAACCGATCAATGGTGGGATTTTATTATGAACACCATGCGAATGGAGGAAATTGAAGATATAGAATGGGAAGACTTTAAGATAATGTTTCTTAATAAGTATTTCCTAAGAACTCTTCGCACGAAGATGGAGAGAGAATTCATAGAGCTGAAGAAAAAAGAAGGAGAATCTATCACAACCTATGATGTGAATTTCAGAAGGATCTCAAGGTATGCGTCATGTTTTGTTATCAACAATGATAAAAAAATTTATAGATTCTTTAGTGGATTAAATCCGCACCTTAAAAAAGATCTTTCCATTCGAGACTTCGGGAGTTATGAATAAGTTGTTCGGTGTTCTCTTAGAGTGGAGATGGAGTTTGGAGAATGGTCCCATGGCTATGGTGATAAGAGGAGAAAGATGGAGTTTCAATCTGGTGGATCTAATGATAATGGTGGGAAGAAAAATCAATGACCCGCATGCCAAAAATGTGGGAAGTTGTACAATGGAAACTGCCTCAATGGGACGGGGAAATACTTAAAGTGTGGGAAAGAAGGACACCATGCTCAAGAGTGTCGAAAAGACATCAATAGGAAGGATAATGTAGCCGATGAAAGGAGCGAAGCACTCATGGTTCAATGCTACAACTATAAGGAGCTAGGGCACTATGCAAACCAGTGCACTAAACCTCGAGTGCTCGAGGGTAATCAACGTGAGCAGCCACCAAATACAAAGGAACAGGGGAAGTATTATGCCATTATATCTACGAATGTAGAGCATGATAATGAAGTCGTACAAGTTACACTTTCTATTCACTCAAGAATGGTAGAAGTCTCATTTGATTTTGGTTCTACGCATTCCTTTATATCTTGAATGTTTGCTAGAACAATAGAATCAAAGCCCCAAAACATTAAAGTAGAGATATCTGTAAAAACACCAAGTGGTGAAATAATTGCAACCCAAGTGTTTGAATCTTCTCCCATTGGCATATGTGGGAATATTCATCTGGAAAATCTCATTATACTTTCTTTGGTGGAATTTGATGCTATAATGGGAATGGATTGGATCTCATTATATAGAGAAAATATCAAAAATTAAGAAAAGGAAATATCTTTTCATATTCCGAACCATCCCATGCACATCTAAAAATGCAAGGAAGATCTTGAATCTCCTTTGAAAAATCCTTCAATGGTGTGGGTGTTGATTCCCTATGAAGAAGAATACCTCGCCCAAATGGTTGAGTTGAAGGAAAGTTGCAACCTTGAAGAAATGCCCATCGTGAGGAAATACGGCGATGTATTTCCCAAAGAGTTACCCAGAATTCCCCCGGATCATGACGTAGAGTTCACAATTGAAATAATACCTGGAGCTACTCCTATCTCGAAGAGCCCCTATAGGATGGCTCCTATCGAACAAGAGGAGTTAAAGAAGCAGCTATAAGAGAATCTGGACAAATGGTTCATACAGCCTAGTGCATTTCCTTGGGGTGTGCTAGTGCTATTTGTGAAGAAGAAGGATGGAACCATGCGGCTGTGTATCGATTATCAAGAACTCAACAAGATCACCATAAAGAACAAGTATCCTCTCCCAAGGATTCATGACTTGTTGACCAGTTAAGAGGAGCTCAATACTTTTCAAAGGTGGAACTTCGTTCTAGATATCATCATGTAAAGGTGGAGAAGGAAGATATTTAGAAGACTTCCTTCCGTACTATGTATGGGCACTATGAGTTTTTTGGTGATGCCCTTTGGACTTACTAATTCCCCTGCAATCTTCATGGATTTGATGAATAGGGTCTTTAGACATTACCTCGACAAATATGTGGTAGTTAATATTGACGATATTCTCATATACTCCAAGAGCAAGGAGGAACATGAAAATCATCTAAGACTCGTGTTGGCGACATTAAGAAAGGAGAAGTTGTACGCCAAGTTCAGCAAGTGTTACTTTTGGATGAAGTAAGTCACGTTCTTGGGACATTTGATCACAAGTGTGGGAATTAATGTGGATCCTTCCAAGACAAAGGCGATTGAGGAATGGCCCATGCCCACTAGTGTCACAGAAATCTGTAGTTTTCTAGGATTAGCTGGGTACTACTGATGTTTTGTGAGAAACTTCTAACGATTTCCAAGCCCACTAACCAAGGTAACAAGGAAATGGGTAATGTATGTCTGCACGGAAGAATGTGAGGGAAAATTCAAGGAGATAAAGAGAAGGTTGATCACTGCACTTGTACTCACACTACCGAAAAGTGGAGAACGTTTTTTGATATAAAGTGATGCTTCAAATAAAGTATTGGGTTGTGTACTCATGAAAAATGATAATGTGATAGCTGACACCTTACGACATTTGATGATCCTTGAGCAGAACTACCCGACACATGATCTAGAGCTGGCATCTGTGATTTTTTCCTTGAAAATTATGGAGAAACTACCATTATAGAGAGAAGTGTGACATATACACCGACCACAAGAGCCTAAATTATATATTCACACAAAAGGATCTCAACATGCATCAATAGATATGTTTAGTGCTAATCAGGGATTACAATTTCTCTATTCACTATCATCCGGGAAAGGCAAACAAGGAAGCTGATTCTCTAAGATGAAAAGAACCTGCAACTCTATCCATGCTGCGGATTGAGAATGACCCTATCTTCATAGATATGCAGAGGATTGATTTGGAAATCATAATGGTAAAGGATACATAATACCTTTCCCAAATAATTGCACAACCATCCATCCAGGAGAAGATTAAGGAAGCACAAAGGGAAGATGTGGAGATACAAAAGAGGGTGAATGCAGTAAAGGAAGGGAAGTTGTAGGAGTTCCATATCAACGACGATGGTGTGATTCAGTTTGGAACACGGATTTATGTGCGTTCATAACCCGAGATAAAGAAGGAGATATTGGATAATGCACATAGCTCAACTTTCTATATCCATCATGGGATTACCAAGATGTACCGTAATCTCTGAGAACACTTCTGGTGGGATAACTTGAAGAAGGAGATTGTGGAATATATATCAAGGTGCTTGGTATGTCAGCAAGTTAAAGCTGAGCAACAAAAGTCCAATGGTATGATGCAACCATTGCCTATACCTTTCTGGAAATGGGAAAATGTTACTATGGACTTTGTCACAAGTCTCCTGAAGACGTCAAAGGGAAATAATGCGATATAGGTTGTGGTTGACCGACTCACCAAGACGTCCCATTTTATCGCTATTTGGGAAGACCTCTCACTTGAACAACATGCAAGGATATATGAGAAGGAAGTGGTGAGAAGGAAGTGGTGAGAATGCACAGTGTTCTATTCTCAATTGCCTCTCAACCTGATTCAAGGTTCACATCTAAATTCTGGAACATGCTTTGTGTACTTAATTAAATTTCAGCATGAACTATCACCCCCATTCCAATGGCCAGTTTAAAAGGATTATTTAGACGCTTAAAGATATGCTAAGAGCCTTCTCTCTTGAATTCAAAGGTGGTTGTGATCAGAGTCTCCCATTGGTCAAGTTCACATATAACAATAGCTTACACTTGAGTATTCAGATGGCTCCATATGAATCTCTGTATGGAAATCGATGTAGAACTCCAACCTGTTGGGATGAAGTTGGAGAAAGAAAGCTACTTGGACCCGATCTTGTTCAAGAGATGACATAGAAGGTTCATGTCATAAAAAAACAGGTCAAAGATGATCAATGTCAGAAAAAGATCTATGATGACAACTGTCTAAGGGACATGGAGTTCAACATTGGAGATAAATTCTTCGTTTGAATATCTCCATGGAAAAGATTCATGTGATTTGGGATGAAAGGGAAGTTAAACCCAAGGTATATTGGCCCCTTTGAGATCCTTGACTATATAGGTGTTTTGGCATATTGTCTTGCACTTCCACTAAATATGGCTCATGTTCATGATGTGTTTCATGTATCACTACTGAGGAAGTACAAACCAGACCCCTCACATGTACTAAACTCAGAGGTGGTGCAGCTAGAAGATGATCTCTCATATGAGGAGCAGCCAGTAAAGATTATGGATCAGAGAGATAAGGTTCTATGCAACAAGACAACCCATATTGTCAAATTGTTGTGGAGGAACCATAAGTTTGAGGAAGCATCATGGGAACCAGAAGAGGCAATGAAGGAGAACTACCCCCACCAGTTTGTGTAAAGTGAAATTTTCGGGGCTAAATTCTTTATGAGGGGAAGAATGTAACGACCCAATGTTTTTCAATAGAAAATTCCTTTCTAATATTTATGTCATAAAAACACAATATAAGGAACTAATGAGTGATAAGTGTCCATTAAACACAATTTTTTCACTCCTATGTTTGGAATTTTGAAAATCCGACATACATGGTTGGGTTAAAGATTATTTTTGGAGTCTAATGAAACAAAAATAATTTTTGGTGAATAGTAACGTACTCTTAGGAATAGTAACATACCCTTATGAATAGTAATATGACCCTTATAAAAAGTAAATCATCCAACATAAGAGTGAGATTAACTATTAATAATAAAATAAAATTTAGACATCTAAGAAAGTGACAATTTGACCTTAGTAAACGTTTTGGTATTTTGTAAGTCATAAATAATTAATTATAATTAATTAATTAATTTAAAATAATATGTATTTTCCTAAAATGTATTCATAAATTATTGAATCAATGTATTATAGATTTTAGATAATTTTATAAGACCCTACGTATTTTTTGAAAGCACAATAAAATCAGTTTTAATCTTAGAAACTATTTTTTTAAATTAAATTATGATATTAATTAAATATTAAATTAATAATATTTAGAAAAATATTTTTTAAAAATGGAATTAATTTTTATATTATACACATCGACAAATGGTTGGTGTAAATTTTTGGAATTTTTCTGAGATACATGAATATTTGATGAATAGTGAAGTACCGTAATTTACAAAATATGCTAAATAAGCTAATTATAGGGTCATGTGTGATGTTATGTTGATGTAAGACCACTTGGTTCGGGATTAAATTATACAATTACTATTCTTGGTCATTCAAGACTCACTATTCCTTTTCTTTTGGGGAAATAATAAACTAATGAATTTTATATTAAGGAAGCCCCTCTCCCCTCCACTATAAATGTCACCCTTTACACCCTCATTTCCTCACACCTCTCAAGCTCCAGGACTTCTCTAAACTCTTCCTAAAAAACTTCCCTATCCCCTACCCCACGTCCAAGATCTGATGGTCTTATCATAATACCATGATTAGTCCCTTAAGGAGGTTCTCAAGAGAATGATTCAAGAGGTAATTTCCCTCCCTCTTCTCCTTTAATTTCCTTTCAAGTTCAAGTTCATTTCATGATCTCTCCCCACCTATATTCATCCAAATTGTATTTTACCTCTATTACAATAAATATACTGTAATTTTATGATTCTAATGGTATATTATATCATAAAACCCCTTTTCCCTCTTCCTTTTATTTTATTAAAGGGAACGTTGTTCGTGAGGTGTTAATATATCACCTTCAAGAATGATATGCTTTCTTCTTCCATTTCTGCATTCAGATCTGGTCATAAAACCATTTTTATGGTTGAAATGGAATATTTTATATGTATATTTTCCTATTTATTGTTATGTAAATAACCTATGGCCATATTACTATGTGATAAGTTAAAACTAGTTCATTGTGATCCAAAAACAGCCCAAAATTTACCCAAATAACCATCATTTAATTCTCATCTAACGATTCATACACGTGTATCTAATATAATTATTTATAGGACCATTAAAAATCCTTTAATATCATTAATGACATGTAATATCATTTCATTATGCTTACCCATGTTCTACGCAAAATTCAATTTATGAATACAAGTGAACAACCCAAGAAAAACCATAAAAACAAACTTCCCCAAACAATGTTTTTAAACACTATAAGTCATCCAAAGGAACATAAAATGACATAATCAGACCAGAATTAACCATATTAATATAAAAATGGTTATTTATTTATATTTAATTAAGATTATGTCATTATATAGGACATTAAATAGAAGGAAGCATTCGGGTACAAGGTAAGGGGAAATTCTCGAACCCAACTTTCATCCTTCGGGTTCTCCCTCTTTCACTCCATTATTTTTGATATGGTTACTCCTTATGGATAATATTTTCATCATTTTCCTTCCTTTTCTATGATATATACATGTTTACCACTACTGTTTATGTCAAAAAAAATGTTTTCCAAAAGAACTCTTCTTTTTAGAACTCACCTTTTACTTCTCATTCAAGATTTGTGGTTCTTGTATCAAGTATGTTATTCCCTCTTTATTTTGAGAACCCAAAGTTTATGAATGTGTTATTATGAGATGAAACCCATTACTTTTCATGGGTTAGTTATATTCATTGTGGAATTCATGATATATGATAATGTTATGATGTGATGAGTGCGCCTGGAATTATATAGCGCAATATGAATGTTTCAATGTGACGGGTGCGCCTAGAATTATACTGCGCTCCAATACATTGGGTAAAGTAATGAATATCATGAGTAAATGAGAAATTATGTGTGAACAATATTTTATCTTGGTTCACAAGTATTTGTGTTATTTAACCAATAATACATGAAGTTTCATTTTTATGCATTGCCAAATTTCATGTATTTAATTTATGCTCCTCTAATGTTCATGATCTTTTTCCTATGTAATGATTTTTCTCACCCCATGATATATTTTCATATCTATCCTCTTACTGGGAATCTATCTCACCCCTTTTGATGTATATCCTCAGTTTGTTACATGTACGAAGGATAGGAAATGTGCCAATAAGAAGCTAGAGAACAAGAAATTAAATAAATGTTTATCCTTGATGTTGTATTTGTTATGTATGTTCCTAGTTTTCCCAAGAAACTAAACCTTTGGATCCCTTATGTGTAATACTATTAGGTTTTATCATTTAAATGATTTAATTATAATTTAATAAATGGTTGGGTCGCTATATATATATATATATCATCGATGTTTTTTATTATTAAAAGAGTTTCATAACACGTCGTGAAGGTCATAGGTTACATGTACCTAAACAATGTTATAGTCATTATTTTAGTAAATCATAAGAAATAAAATGTTATATTATATTTTTGAAAAGATAAATATTTTTTTAATATTTTAATTATTTCATTTATATCACATATATTCATTAAATGTATCCATATTACCTTTCACTATAAGAATTAGTGAAAAATAAATCATAGCGCTTCGGAAGGTGGAAGTTTTCCAAACACATTAGTGATATTATTTTATTTCAAAATAATGAAAATTTTTAAAAGATAATATATTATACAATTAATATATAGGTATAATAATTTTATAAATATCATATATACCCTTGTATTCATAATCATACCCAACTACATGAAGTTGTAATGAAAAAATGATCTACCTTGGTTTATGAGGTAGTAGTTTGTTATACACAAAAATGATGATTTCATAACCCATTTGTTAGATGTGGAAAGGTAATATTCCACGAATTGAACTTAATAAAAAAAAATATTTATGTGTAATATACTATTTATATTATATAATCTTGATTTAATTAGATATCATGGATGTGGAGGAAGAAATAAAATAATAATTCTCATTCAAGAACACTACCACTTTTTTGGGCAACCTTTATATGTTTTCGCAAAATGGCTTCATAGGATTGATTTATACAAACAATTATACCAGAATTGTGAGGGTATTTTTTAGTAGTTTTTTATGTGTTTTTCTGGCCAATAAGGGTGTGAATGTGGTAAGAAGATATGAGAGTGTGCAACCTTCTATAAGTGAGGTGAGTGGAACACATAATTTTTTAATAGAAAAGATATACCAATCGTAAATTGTTTTTTATGTGAACACAGATATTATTATATATAAATATATTCAGAAAATATATAATATAAAAAATTTATATAATTTTAAACATTATCATTTTAGATTATCTTTGGGTAAATTCATTTTTTTTACTTTATGCGAGTTTAATATAATATATTTTGTTCAATATTTTTTATGATGAAAACTATACTAATCTTTTCAAATAATATATAACATAATTTTTCAAAATATGTAATAAATTTCTCAAAATCTCATTCAATGAAGTGAAAAATTTTATTATAAAATTAATCTAATAGAAAAGATGAGAACATAGGGTTTCAACAAGAAAATATTCAAATTTTTAAATAGAAGGTTTTTATATAAATGATTTAAATGTCCTAATTTTTTTAATAAATATATAATTTAACTAATTAAATTTAAAAATAATATAAATTAAATTTTAACTTTGTAAACATTTTAAATGATTTGGCTGCATTCAATTTAAATTCGATATTTTAACTATTCACTTAAAAATGAAAGTGGTTCGAAAAATATCTTACATTAAACATAATATAATTTTATATTATGATTTAAAAAATAATGTTAATTTAATCCAATATTATATTTTAAGGTGGTAAAAATTAAATAAAAATTATGAGTGAAAATTATGAGTGAATAGTCATAATAAAAAAATAAATATTTTCATAAAACATTAATTTAACTTTTAATTAAGTATGTTTTTATTTCAAATAAATAAATAACTATATCAATAATTATTTAGTTAGTTATATTAATACATTCAATTTTAAAGGCTATATTACAATTTTAAATATTGTATGGTTCATATGGACGAAGGGTTGCATATTCTATAAGCTATGAAATATATTTAATTTAATGAAATATATTTCATTGGTTTCTTATGCTCAATTATGTATGTTGCATACAAAGTCAAATAAAATGTCAATATTTAATAATTTTTTGGTGTTATCTTATCACCACATTAATTATGTTGTGTACTAATGATTTTAATTTGATCTCAGTAATCGAGGGATTTATGTCAAAAAATTATTTCATTGAATTCCCACATCATACAATTGAGTTAATAAAAAATAATTTTAATAAGAATGAAATGTATGTACAAAGGTCATATGGAATAAAGAATTACGATGATTAAAAGTTTAAGAACATTATTGAAATGTGGTGATATGTACATGAAAAAAAATATAATTAATTACAAATAAATATAGACGTGATTGATTACAAGAATGTGAATGATCACTAGAATGTTAATGACCTCAACACCATAACTCTATGATGATTTAAAATTATATTTTTTTAATAGGTATCATGGTAATATAATATATTTATAGTTTCATTATCATACTATTATAGTTGAAAAACTATTTTATTTTAAAGAAGTAAAAAAATATAGATTCTTGATACATTTATATTCTATAATGAAAATTTCATACTTTGGGTGTGATTTTATCAATTTAAAATTCATAAATAAATGTATGAAATAAATTTAAAAAATAACATTTTTATCCTCAAATATCAAAAATTTAATATTAATTAATCCCAACATCTAAATAATTGTGTAATGTTTTTTTTATCTCTAACTATTTTTGAATTCCATTATGGTTAACACATGTTATAAATAAAAGGCATAAACCTATAAACATCCATATTATAATCACTTGTCCATCATTAATATTTATTCATCAAAAAATTTAAATAAATTAATTTTTTTACTAGACCATCACGTCGGCTAGTGGTAAGTGTTAAACCCTTATCATAATTAAGTTATCGTTTCAAGTTCCACGTCTATGTCTGACACAATAGGCTATCACTAGGAATATTGGTTTTTATTTTTCTAATAATATATGTATATTATTCCTATAAAATTCAAAAACATATTATGTAATTTCTTAAAATAAAATTAATCATTGAATAACCATTTTACTAAGGTTTAAAATACATCTTATTTTTTCAAAAAGTCTAATAACCTTATTTTACTATTATTACAATTCCATCAATGATAATGTTAAACAAATTTTTTTAATACATTCATAATTATGTGTATAAAATATTATTTCCTTATTACTAAAATAAAATATCTACTATAACATATAATTGCAATAAATTTTCCCAAAATATCATTAATCATCATAGTCTCCCATTAAATTAAACCTATAAAAGGGTTTTTAAGTTCTTGAACTTATAATCAATCATAAAATAAAAAATACATGATTTTTACTATAATTTTTTTTTGATGACATATTATCATAAAAAATATAGCAAAATATTTTAATTTATATTCATTTTATAACCAAAAATGTATATGTAAATTATTTCTACCTTATAACTCTTTTTTTCATGATATATAAATACATTGACTATTTTATTTCTATGTAGGTCCTTCCATGGACTATGGGTTAGTATTTTGAAGTGGGAATTGACTAAAGTAATCCTCAAGTTCTCCAAATTTATAAAAATGATCTATAATTTGACCGCTAAGATGATATTTGGTTTCATACATTATAGTATTCATTTTTCCTTAGTAATACATTACATTGTTCCATTAATTTCAACATATAAATCATTTTCATGGTACTATGAGGTACATTATTGGGTTTTACATTCCAATTTTCTAAAATGACACAAATCCATCCTTATTTCATAGATATTCCCCACCATTAAAGCTCATAGAAAAAAAATTCATTCTATTTTTGGTGAGTTTTAGGGTTCATTATGGTGATTTATGGTAATTATTTTTAGGATATCTAATTAAGAAAAATCACAATATCATTTTCTCTTATCATCATTTTATTTGGTTTCTTATAGTAATAATTTTTTCCATTATATTCTATGTAAACATTATTCTTTAGGTTTCATCCTTCATCTAAAACCAAGAAACATAGTGTGAGAAACAATAACTATAGTGGTAAACACATATAATCAATTATTGGATGTAGAAATCGTAAAACATTGTTTTAAATATATAATATACTAGTTTTAAACAAGGCCATTCATTATCATCATATACTAAAATAATTCATAATGGGTTTTAATGGATATTCTATTTATCTTAAGATTATCAACCAAGAGTGATAATATAGGTGTGTAGTAAGTCCCATTTTTTTCACTATATGGAAATTAGGTCAATCCTAATGTGCCCTTGACATATATATTATCCATATGAAAACAGTAAAAAAACTATATCCACATGATGCTTCCAGATTTTTATATATGTTTCCTTCAAAACCCAAATAATATTTACCTTAAAAATGATTGGGATGTTTTCTTATAGATAAGTTCAATGCATATCATTGGTTTTTTTATTAAACAATTTGTTCCAAAATATGGTTATCAATTATTATAATAAACATACCCTATCATAAATTGTAACAATCCTAACCCCAGTAACATGGAGCATGTGTCATTATTTATAAATTTTTTAAATATATAATCAATATCTTCCTGATGGACTGAATAGTTTTTTTGTTATTAATAAACTAGATATATCTTATATTCTTGTGATATATTTTAAAAAGAAATTAAAAACAAATTCCTTTCCAAAATATAATTATTACATCATAAATATGGTCATATATCAATCTTTGTACACTTCTATTTTTTGTGGGAAGGGAAATAAAAGATGTGTGAGATCAAATTTTTAGTAACAGTTTAGTAAATTAGACGGTTTAATGAATAAAAAATCAATCATTACATTTTAATTTAAATAAATTTGCACATGATACATTTATGTATATTGACTCCCCTAATGTGAGATAACATATTGAACTTGGAGTGGAAAACAATTTAATACACATTCTATTATGAAAAATTTAACTATCATGATTAGATATTGATAACTCAACATAAAATGTAAATAAATGAACATATATTACATTTAAGTAACATGAATATCACAAATAGATATGATTTAATCAATATAATAATGAAAATATCTAAAATCAAATTATATTTATTCTATACAATCTAAATTATATTAAAAAAAGTCATAATTAATATAGAATTATAAATAACATAAAAAATCCATTTAATAAATCCCAATAATTGAAATGTATCCATATATAATATCATTATGAATATCTCATGGATAAAAATAAGTGAAATTTTAATGAGGAAATTTTTTTATTTCACTTAGTTATCTCAGAAAACATTATACCACTACCATCAAAAACATTCACATGATTGTTTAAGTCTACAAGGTAAAACCATTTTAAATCTATTTTATTGATTCAGCTCATGAGACTATATATTCTTCGAGAAGATATATAATTTCAAACCACACACCTCACATCATTCCCAAATAAATCATTAAATATTGAATAATTATTTTAATTAATAAACAATTTTCCTTATCATCAAGTATTATTATTGAGTAAAGAATATGTACTTTTCCGTATATCCTCAGAAAAACAAGGAACATTAAATTTTGAATAGAATATGCTATTTTTTATATAGTTTTATAAATTAATATACCACTGAAAAATAATATTTATATTTTGGGAAAAATAAATATCTAATGATAATAGTTAAGTTTATATTTCAAGGGAAAGTTAATAACTAAAAATCATGTATCCAGAAAGTGAGTGTCAAAATAGTCCTTCTTCAAAATGATTGTAAAACACCCAAATAATAAATTTTTATATTATTAATAAAACATAGAACCTTTTGGGGTTGAATAAATTGTTATTAATGTTCATGAAATTTTAACATAAAAGATATATTAAATCATTTTACATGATCATAATTTTTTTGAAACACACCTTTCTAAAAAACAATCGGATTTTTTTTAAAAAAAAAATTTCATTGAAAATAACATATCATAAAAAATATATTATTTTCTGAAAAATATATGTGGCTGTGATTGTACAAAATGTCATAAATTTCCTACAGATTATGAAAATATGATTTTGGTTGCATAGGGAAATAAATTCATATTTTCGTTAAAACATATTCATAATAAATTTTATTATAAATATGATTAAAATGGTAATTTTATCATAAAGAAAGAATATTATATAGAGGAAAATAAATTGTAAAATATTTTGTAGGAAATAGTAAAATACTTATTTAAACAGATATTCAATTACAAATAACCTCATATAGAATGATATTTTGAAATAAACCTTTTAAAAATGATCTTTAAGAAGAATTTTGAATTAATAAATTCATAGATTATATATGTAAAATATAAAGCCAAATAATTGTATATATATAAAACAAAAGATAACCAATATTTATTTCAATAGTACATGCTAACTAATAATCAGAAAACCCATGTTTGAAATATTTCAAATTGAAATATAAAATTCCATGAATTATATTTTAAAACTGATGATTCATGTTTAATGAGTAGTATATACATCCCAAAAAAGAATTTATGTTAATAAAATTACAATATACCACAATGATGTCAAATTTAGAAAAATTATATTACAATGATCATATCCTTGAAATTAGGATTAAAAAATGAATTAATTATGTCTATCCTATATAAATACACATAACAAAAATCTACATAAAATATTAAATAATAAAATTTTATTCAAAAAATAATCTTAGAGTTACAAAATCAATGATGTTTATGTTTAACCTAATGAATGGAAATTGAGTTAATAAATATCTTACCACATTTATCTTTTTCATTAAACATTCCTTAACATCATATATAGTTGTTGTAAACATGTTATTATCATATATTAGAACCATATAAATATTTATGTTATCATATGTTATTATTTATAATATCATATCACATGTTTAATAATAATTATTCATTAATTTCATTATTTTGGTTGTTATTTTTAACTTTTCTAATTTTTTATTTTTAATAAGAATTTAGTTCATGTGCATGTTATATAGATTCATAATATAAAAAATAATTATTATGTAATAATTATAAAATATATATTTCAATTTTACATTTAATTTAAATCATTAATGATGGTTTTTTAGAATGAATTATGTTACGATCATGGAATCAGTAGGCTATACATTCTCATGAGTAACATTTTCATTTTTCATTTATAATTTTAGATATTTAATAGGTAATATACTATTCTACCACATATATAATAATTTAATAAAAAAAAATTTATTTTTTAATACATAATTGTATATCATCTTTGTGGTGTGGTGTTGAAAATAGAGTCGCATCTCTTCGTGATGGTGGTAGTCCACATTTACGTGAACGATGTTTTCATCTTTAAGTGAGCTAAAGTGTAAAAATGAAAATTATATATTAAAATTTTAAAATTATAAATATTTATATAAATTCATTTTACTATCAATTATATTACATTTATTAATGAAAAATATCCTTATTACCTTCTATGTAATTTTTTAATGATAAAATGAATATTATCGCTTCGCAAAATGATGATATGTTGTATATATTAGAAAAATGATTGTATCTAATATTTTAATATGTATATATATATATATATATGATATAATGATTCCATATGAATAATTATGTTATAAATATGATAAATATATCTTATATCCATTAATATACCCAACCATGAGAGGTGGTAATGGAGAACCAATGACATATGTTTGGAAGGTGGTAGTCATCCGTAAATAAGAATAATGATTTCATAAAACATTTTATTATAGTGGGGATGGTTTTACATTGCAAAAATTACATAAAAAATATTATTATATGTAATAAAATTTTTTATTATGTAACTGTGTTTTAATAATAATTAATGTATGAGCAGGTAGAAATAAAATAAAATGATCATTGAAGAACACTACATGATTTTTGGGTATCCTCATTATGATTACACCAAAAGCCT
This sequence comes from Viscum album, assembly GCA_963277665.1. Taxonomy (NCBI): domain Eukaryota; kingdom Viridiplantae; phylum Streptophyta; class Magnoliopsida; order Santalales; family Viscaceae; genus Viscum; species Viscum album. The sequence continues at coordinate 1,878,356,194 of OY728137.1, read as the reverse complement.
TATTAGGTTTTCCTTCATCTAATAATAATTTTCTAGTATGAGAGTATAAATAATGTGAATTTATTTCTGAAGTTATTTTATAATAAATATGGGTGTGATGGTGTGATGAAGATAGTGGCGGTGGTGGCCTTTTAAGAATGAGGTTTCTGGAACCGATGCAATTTATGGAAAGAAAAATATGGTTCCACATAATTCATAGATGATCATAAATTTAATAATTTTTTTAATACTATTCATACATGACACTTTATTATATATGATATAATAATATACAATAAAATGGTTCATTTAGACTTGGGGTTTCCTATTTCTCATTATATCGAAGAGATTATAAAATATTATATATATTTCATATACTTGTTAAGATCAGTGTTCTGTGTCACATACACTATCGAATTTATGTTATTTTTTTTATAATTTCAAGCAGTTACATATATTAATTTATTCAATAAATAAATTTTTTTTTCAACTTCGCAATTATTTATGTGATCAGACATTTGGGAGAACTAAATGGCATTAATAATTATTTTATATGATGAAATATAAAAAATAAATAACATTACGTCTATGAGGATTTAGTAAAATATGGTGGTTGAAATAGATATCCCTAATATACAATAACCATGTGATGTGTTACTGATTAATATCAAGTCGTTCAATAATTTTTTAATCATATTTAATTATATATTTCAAAAAAATGAATTTTTAATTTTTTAGAATCTTGATATATTTGGAAATGATACTATGATATCATACCAACTACTTTAGGTATATCATATAGAATCAATTATTATGGTATGATAATAATAGAATATAAAAATTTGAAAATACGATGACCATTAATGGTTAAAATTTTAATCAATCAACTATTGTGAAAAAATTATTATGATTTATTTTATATTATTAAAAAATTTGAATTAAATAGAACAATATTGGATCATCCCAAGCTACCAAATGAACATTATCATAAAATGGTCCACCACTTCATTATAGGGTGTTCTTGATCCCTGTGGTCTATTTATTTATAAAAGGTATCATATGATAGGTTTTAATAAGAGATAACATGTTTTTGGTTATCATTTTGTTGTTGATGTTTTAGTTTAAGACAATGTTAGTGTTTTTTCACTAGTACTTGAGTGTTTCACATAGGAGAGATGTCTCATGCCCTATTCTAAAGATGATTATATTGTTTCCAAGGGTCGTGGGTTTGAATATTTATTTCTCAATTTAGTTTTAATTATTTTTATGATGTATTGATAATAATTGAAATAATTTTGTAACTTTTGATTATTGGACATTATTTTGTGAAAATGGGAGGAAAATTGTTATGAGAGGATAGTTTACATGTACTATGATACTAATGTAGTATGTGTGGTTTGGGATCATTGGGGGTATTTAATTTTTTCAATCACAATATATTTTTTCAATGATGACTCTCTACAAGAAGTGTTAATGGATACAAACACTAGGGGTCCATTTATGAAGATAAAAGAATATCAGTTGGATAGAGAATGGAATATATTTCATAACACTGTCAAACTCCCAAAATGGTTTCGGTTCCATTACTTGTTCCATTCCATATATTATGAAAATATATAGGGGTATTATTAGTACCCCTATAAATATTCTCAGAACCATGTGAGTGTGAAAAAAAGTAGCAACCATACTTTCGTAAAAGGCGCGACAAGGTGAAAGGATCCATTACATCCCAGAATGAATTATTTGATAGCCGAGATGGAAAATCTCATGGTATATGGTTTCCTTGTGCTCCACTTTTTTGTTCATCCCTAATTTCAAGCTTATATTGTTACCTTTTAAATTGTTTACTTTCAATGTAGACTATATTTTCTTTTATAATAAAATTTTGATGGTGATGATAGCGGTGAGTGTTGAGCAATGTATTGTTTTCAAACAATTCAAAATAATTTTTTTTAAAGGGGGAGATTATTTTAAATAATACTCTGTCTCATTAGGATGATTTTGATGATCACAAATACCCTTGATTATTTACTAATTATTTCGTTGAGTATTTTGCAGGAATTTATTTTAGTTATTTATTTCATATAACGAGATTTCATACTTCATTTATTCCAAGATCAATTTTAGCGTGTTCTGGAATCACTGTAGCGCGAGATCAATTTTTAGCGCGTTCTGGAATCACTGTAGCGTGAGAACAGTTTTAGCGCGTACTGGAATCACTGTTCATACCCTACGTTGATGAACGTAACGTATGGATGAAAAGTTTACTTTTTATATTAAAAGAAACGTATGGTTAAGGAACCTTACGTTATTTTGAAACTTATGGTTAATGAACCTTACGTTGTTGAAAAGTATGGAAGAAGAACTTTACGTTTGGAAGGAACCTTACGTTTTTGTTGTTTTAAAAGTATGGAAGAGAAACCGTACGTTAGTTTTCAGTGTTAAGTTTTTTTCTCAAAAGTATGGATCATCAACCTTACTTTTATAATCAACCGTACGTTCTTTGGAGAGTTGAAGCAAGACAAAGTATGGATGATCAACCCTACGTTTGAATGCTGAAGAGAAAGTATGTATGTTCAACCTTACGTTCTGAACCTTACGTTTGTGAACCTTACGTTTGTGAACCCTACGTTTGGAGCCACGTCATCAACCCTACGTTTGGCGTCGGGATATTTTTGACAGACGATATTTCCTTTTGCATTGGTCAAACAAGCGGATTATTAGGCAGATTTCGAGCCGATTCTTAAGTACGACTTTGACTGAATCAAAGAAGATTTACAACGGATTAATGATTGATTTAAACGGAGATTTTTATGCCGATTCTTCAGGGGAGTTACAACGGCTCTGTTATTTCTTTTTAATATCGCGAATCTAAAGGAGATTTTCATGGATCTATTTATGCGGAAGATTTTTCTCAGATTTGAATATATGTTCTATCTTGGAATCTTCGGAGATATATATATACACAGGAAAGTGTATGAAATATAGAGATAGATCTTTTAACAAGCAAGAAACAGAGACTGTGTGAAAGCGTTCTTTTCTGGTGATCGAGAAGTAGTGTAAAACCTTTATTACCAAAGGAAGATCTTGATAGCAGATTCACGTGTTCTACATCGACTATCTGTTATGAATCTACTGCTGCTGAAGTTGTGAAGTTTCATGTAATATCTATTACAACTGGATCGACTCAGAACTGTTTTGATTACAGATCTTTATTTTCTGAAGACGACGATCTATCTACAGTCAATTGTTTTCTGTTGCAATTGTGAAGAACAACTGGAGAAGTGTTTCTTTATCGAAACCCTTTTTTTGAGTGATCAACTTCTCGTTCTAAGCTGTGTGGGTTCGTGTTTGAACCAGGAAGGCTGTGTTTGCCTGAAACTTGTGAAGGTGTCAACTGCCTGTACTCAGTTGTGAACAGGTCTGTGGAAACGAGGACCAGATAGTGAAAATCGCCAAGCTCGTGGATTTGAGCGTTGGTGGAGTGGACTAGGGGCCTTCTGTTCCCCGAACCACTATACATCCGTGTGTTCATGCTTTTACTTTTTCCGCTGCATATTTAATCGTGCTAAAGCATAGTGGACAGAATTTGTCTAAATTTAAGAGATTGGAATAATTTTAAAAAGACACAATTCACCCCCCCTCTTGTGTGTAATCCGTAGATTCAGATCCAACAATTGGTATCAGAGGAGGAGCTTCTTATTTTTAAAGTCTTGTCAAGCTAGAAGTATTTAAAGATTATACATAGTGTATCATGGCTGATACGAGAGATGGAATGTCAATGGTCAGAGCACCTTACTTTAATGGAGATAATTATGGCTGCTGGAAATCACGTATGATTATTTATCTGAAAAATCTTGGTTACAGAGTCTATTCAAAGATTCTGACTCCCTATGAAATTCCTGAAAATCCCGATACATGGAGTGCTGCTACAGAAGCTGAGTATGACATGAATTCAAAAGCTATGAATGCAATCATCTGTGGTCTAGGACCGGATGAATTTAACAGAGTATCTCAATGCCCGACTGCATATGAAATGTGGAAAACAATAGCTGTTGCTTATGAAGGAACAGATAATGTAAGACAGATGAGATATGCAACTGCTAAATTAAAATTCGATACTTTCAGAATGATTGAAGGAGAGGGCATCACTCAGATGAATGGAAGATTGACAGAAATTGTCAATAATATAACAGATCTAGGAGAACCAATCAAGCAGGCTGATCAAGCGTTAAAGGTACTAAGAGTACTTCCTACTCGATGGAATGGAATCTCTGCAGCAATCAGACAATCAACTTCTGTTAAAGATCTAACTATGAGAGAGCTGATTGGTACATTGATGATGTACGAGGCTGAAATGCAAGATGAGGTAAATGAGCATAAAGTCTACATAAAAAGGGAAAATACTGCTTTGAAAGTGACTTCTCAACAAAAGGATAGAAAGATGAAGAACAGAGAAGTAAGTGCTAAATCAGAAAGTTCTGATTCTTCAAATTCGGATGAAGAACTGGCTCAGCTAGACAGAAAATTTAGAAAGTTCTACCGTAAGAAGAAAGACTTCAAGAAATCCTTCAAGAAGGATAGCAAGGAAGTGAGATGTTATGAATGCAAAAAGATGGGACATATCAGACCGGATTTCCCAAAATTGAAAGATGCAAAGAAGAAGAAATTCTTCAAAATAGATGGTTATGAGCAGAAGGACAAGAAAGCTATGAAAGCTACTTGGAGTGTTTCTGAAGACTCAAGTAATTCTTCTGAATCATGCTCAGAGAAGGAGGAAGCCAATTTAAAAGCAAATATGTGTTTCATGGCTGAAACTGATGAGGTAGCAGGTCACCAAAGAAAGAAAGAAATATGGTATATGGACAGTGGCTGCTCAAGACACATGAGTGGAACTTCAGCTAATTTCTCTTCTCTTACTCGAAAGGAAGGAGGACTTGTCACCTTTGGTGACAATGCCAAAGGAAAGATTATTGGTATTGGAACAGTTGGAGATCCAGAGACAGTCTCAATCAACAAAGTACTTTATGTACAAGGGTTAAAACACAATCTGATAAGTATCTCTCAACTCTGTGATGATGGATACAATGTTGATTTTACTAACAATAGTTGTACTGTTTCTAAAGATAAACTGTTTAAGTTTAGAGCACCCAGAACTGATAATGTTTATACTTTGGATTTGTATTCCTTGTGTAAACAACAAGTAAACTGCTTAACTGCTAATATAAGTGAATCATGGATCTGGCATAGAAGACTTGGTCATTGCAATATATATGCTTTACATAAATTATCTAAGAAACATCTAGTTTCTGATTATCCTAGTCTCAAATTTGAAAATGACAGATTCTGTGATGCATGTCAGCTTGGCAAGCAACACAAATCATCATTCAAATCTGTTAATAAAGTTGCTACAACTAAACCTCTAGAACTTATCCATATGGATTTGTTTGGACCTTCAAGAGTAGCAAGTTTAGCCGGTAAATTATATGTTTATGTATTAGTTGATGATTATTCTAGATTTACTTGGATTTTCTTTTTGAAATTTAAAAGTGAAGCTTTTAGTTTATTTGAAGGTTTTTGTAAATCTGTTCAAAATAAAAAAGGTTTTAATATAATCTCATTGAAAAGTGATCATGGTGGAGAATTTGAGAACCAGGAATTTAATTCCTTTTGCTCAAACATGGGTATTAAACACACCTTCTCTGCTCCAAGAACACCTCAACAGAATGGGATTGTAGAAAGAAGAAATAGAACTATTCAAAAAATGGCTAGAACTATGTTAAATGAATATAGCCTACCTATATATTTCTGGGCAGAAGCTGTTAATACAGCTTGTTATATAATGAATAGAATTTTAATAAGACCCATTTTGAAAAAGACACCCTATGAACTATGGAATAACAGAAAACCTAAAGTAAATTACTTTAAAGTTTTTGGATGCAAGGTTTACATCTTGAATACCAAAGATAATCTTGGTAAATTTGATCCAAAATCTGATAAAGGTATTTTCTTAGGATATTCTGCAACCTCCAAAGCTTATAGAGTCTATAATAAAAAGTCAAGGATTGTTGAAGAATCAGTTCATGTGAAATTTGATGAATCTGATCCTTTTGAGAAAAGGATAGAAAAAATAGATGAACCTGATTCTAATGAAAACATGAGACCTGAGAATTTAAAGAATGATTTTGAAAATGATATAAAAGAAATTCAGTCCAGTTCAGAAGAACATGACACTGAAGAACCTTTGAATGTAATGCCTAGACAGTCTAGAACCTTAAAGAATCACCCTTTAGAATCTGTGATAGGTGACTTAGAGACTGGTATTCAAACTAGAAGAAACCTTGGAAACATAGTTGAATTCTCTGCTTTCCTATCCCAACAAGAACCTAAGACCATAGAAGAAGCCTTAGATGATGAGAGCTGGGTAATAGCAATGCAGGATGATTTGAACCAGTTCAAGAGAAATAAGGTTTGGGAATTAGTTGAAAGACCACATGATTATCCAGTAATAGGAACTAAATGGGTCTTTAGGAATAAACAGGATGATCAAGGGATAATAACTAGAAATAAAGCAAGATTAGTAGCTAAAGGATATAATCAAGAAGAAGGAATAGATTATGATGAGACCTTTGCACCTGTAGCCAGGTTAGAAGCCATTAGAATCCTTTTAGCCTATGCATCTTATATGAATTTTAAATTATTTCAGATGGATGTTAAATCTGCCTTTTTAAATGGTTATTTATTGGAGGAAGTTTATGTTGAGCAACCTCCTGGTTTTGAAAATTCTCAAAAACCAGATTCTGTTTTCAAACTTACTAAAGCTCTTTATGGCCTTAAACAAGCACCTAGAGCTTGGTAGGAAAGACTAAGTTCTTTTCTTTTGAAAAATGATTTTACTGTTGGACTGGCAGATCCAACACTCTTTAAGAAAACTGTGAAAAATAATGATCTGTTGGTTCAAATTTATGTTGATGATGTAATTTTTGGATCAACCAATAAAATTCTTTGTCATGAATTTTCAGAATTAATATAAAAAGAATTTGAAATGAGTATGATGGGAGAATTAAATTTCTTTTTGGGTCTTCATATATTTCAAAAAGATCGTGGAAATGTTTTAAATCAATGCAAATACATTACTGATTTACCTAAGAAATTTGGACTTGAAAACAACAAGCCATTTACAACTCCTATGTGTACTAATATAAAACTTGATTTGGATGAAACTGGAAAATCAGTGGACAACAAGTTATATAGAGGTATGATTGGTAGTTTGTTATATCTTACTGCTAGTAGACCATATATAATGTATTCAGTATGTCTTTGTGCTCGATTTCAATCAAATCCCAAAGAATCCCATTTAACTGCTGTTAAAAGAATTTTTAGATATTTAAAAGGTACTATTTATCAATCTCTTCATTATCCAAAAACCTCTGATTTTAATTTAATTTCATATTCAGATGCTGACTTTGGAAGCTGTAGATTAGATAGGAAGAGTACTTCAGGAACATGTCACTTTTTAGGAAAGTCTTTAGTATCATGGTCTAGTAAGAAACAACACTCAGTTGCCCTGTCAACAGCTGAGGCAGAATATGTGTCTGCAGGTAGTTGCTGTGCACAGGTGTTGTGGATGAAAAACACTCTTATGGACTTTGGATTAAATTTCAATAATACACCTATTTTATGTGATAATACTAGTTCAATTAATATTTCAAAAAATTCTATTAGTCATTCTAGAACTAAGCACATTGATATAAGACATCATTTTTTAAGAGATCATGTGTTTAAAAAGGATATATTTTTAGAATTTGTAAATACAGAAAATCAATTAGCAGATATTTTTACTAAACCACTTCCCACGACATGGTTTGAATTTATTAAGGGGGAGTTAGGTTTATTTAATTTTAAATAGTTTATTTTTATCTTATTCTGTTTTCGAATTCTGCTTAATTTCTGTTTCCCGCTATAAGTAATTTTATTTTGTCTTAAATAAAAGTAATGATTAGTGATTACACGGGAATCAAGGCTGTCAGAACCGTTTCACCTTCTAAACTGCTTCACCTTTTTCAGAAACCCATTCGAAAACCTAAAACCGCACATCTGCTCCAAAACCCTTTTCTGAATCTTCAAACCCTAAACTTACGATCCTTCAGAAATCGTTGTTGGAATGGAAAAGACTAAGCGTCCAGATGAAGCCGAGAGCAGTGCTGCAAAGAAACCTAAGGTAGTTGGTCGGAAAATACTGCAAGGTAAAGTCATAGATTTAGAGTGGCGGTTTGAAACTAATTTACTGTTGAAGCAAGCGTTGTCGTTTCAAAGCCTTGAGCAAGCTTTCAATAGTGAAAATTCTGAGTTTCTATATGAGGCAGAAATGAGACATTTCTTTAGAACTGTTCAGTTTAGCCTTGGAGATACAGAGGATAGTTTATTGGCTCAAATAGAGGATAAGGACTTTTCAATATCATCTGTAGAGATAAGTCAAATTCTTAACTGCCCTCATGAAGGAGTTTTTCATTTCGATTTACGGAATATTGGAGATTCTGTACATAAGTCTGAAGATATTATGTCTTTTCTGTTTGGAACCAAAGTGATAAAGAAGATGTTTATTATAGATTTGGAGCCCGATCAGAAAATCTTGGTAAAATTTGTTCAGACTAGTTTAGCACCAAGAATGGCTGAGATGGAGAAAATCCTATACCCTGACATGTACATAATGTATCTTCTGATGAGTGATATTAAGTTTAATTTTCCTCGGTTTATGATTAGATATCTAAGTTACTGCTGTCAGAGTGAAGCAAGAATGACCTTTTTCCCTTATGGAAGGTTCATTTCTTTGTTTTTGTTTAAAAGAGGAATGATCAGATTGGTAGATGCTGGGGTGAAATGTCACCACAGTAATGTTTTTAATGCTGGAACTTTGAGGAAAGTAGGATACTTCTGGAGCACAATTAAAGGAAAACTCTTACCTATTGGAGCTGAGGAAAACTCGGAGAGTGCTCAGGCTCAACCGGCTAAGTCCAAGGAGGGACAAGCAGAATCAAGAGTTAGTACAGTGGCAAGGAGAATTCGTTTTGAGATGGAGGAAGTTGAGGAAGAGAGAAGTCAAGAAGGACTTCAATCTAGAAGGAAGAGGTCAATTGATGAAGAAATTATCTCTCCTGCCTTGAAATCCTCTGAACCGTTATCTTATTCATTTGTGAGAGAAGCTGTTGTGGAGAAGACTGCACCGATAGAGGAACCAGCAGCTCAAGCAGAAATTCAAATAGAACCTCAAACTGCTGTTGTGGCTGTTGAAAAAGTAATTCAACAAGAACAACTTATGGAGGCAGTGCCTGGTGAAGAAGTGGCCCGACCTCAAGAGTTACATGAAAATATTGTTCTTGATCAATCAGTATAAGTCAGAGAGAATAATGTTCGTGATGAAAATACTTTTGAAGTTAATACAAAGGTACTTCGGGAAGATTTTTCAGTGGAAGAGTTTCAGGCTTCAAAAGGTAGTTCAGTGGATCAACCTTGTCAGGACAAGGACAAAGAACAGTCAGATGCAGATTCCTTACCACGTGTCCTGCTTCATCAATATAATTCTGGACATGAGAATCAAGCACAGGGTGCCCCTGATTCGAGAAAAGAAGAAGTTGTTGAGTTGTACAAGCGTATCTCTCAGTTAGAATCTGAGAATGTTAGTCTCAGAAATTCTCTGAACTTAGAGCAGTTGGAGTTTCAGAAGCTGAAAGAATGTACTGTTTCAAGACAGGAAGTAGATTTGTTTAAGACTGATATGTTGCATGCTGTTCATCAGTTAAAATCATAGATGGTAAAGAAAGATGATTTGTCTGAGTTGATGATTTACATGGAAAATAAATTTGAGTCTGTTGCAAACAGTGCTGTGAGTGGATCAGGTTCTTCACCTGATTTGATTCGAAGATTTCAAGCAATTACTGGAGCAATGAGCAATATGAGTGATAGATTACACGATATTCAGTGTAATAGTGCCCCTTTGTCAGTTTTTCTAGATAATCAGAAATTTTTAGTGGATCAGTTGACATCTGGAGAGCAACCGATTAGGATTCTTTTGAATCAGTTATCAGAAAAGCTAGCTATTTTTGTTGAAAAAGAACAAAGAATGCATGAGTTTTTCAGAGTTAATTTGATTGAAGATATTCATATAACTCAAGAGAACAGATATCTTATCATCAAGTTAGGAGATGGGATGATGAAGAGGCTCAGAGAACAGTTTACAGAGATCAAGACCGCGATTCAAAGGAGATAGACACCTTTTTCCCTGTCTTATCTATGAACCTTGATTCCTCTGAATATCACAATCGTTTATATATATAACAGCTTGTGAATGAAAATTCTTTTCTTTTGTTTGTGTTTTTTTTGTTTTGTTGTTTATTGATTTATGATTGAGTTAGCCAGTATAACAAATTCACTTATTTATACATAGTTAATTATAGCATTTACTTATAGTTCAGTGCAATATTGAATGTGTTCAAATCTGTAATTTTTCATTCCTTTTGAAATCACAAAAAGGGGGAGAATTTGGATAAACACAACATTTAAATTCATTTGTTTCCTATGAAGAAATTTGGATATATGGGAGAATTTGGATGTATACGGCGTTTATCTTTTATCTTTTTTTTTAGCTGAAAATTTATTTTTATGGGGGAGAAATTTTATTATAGTTAAATATTGTTTTAATCCTTTCAAAATTCTAAAATTTTATAAAACTAATTTTTCAATAAAGATTGTAATTAAATTAGTTCTATTATTTTATGGGTTTTTTGATCATCAAAAAGGGGGAGATTGTTGAGCAATGTATTGTTTTCAAACAATTCAAAATAATGTTTTTTAAAGGGGGAGATTATTTTAAATAATACTCTGTCTCTTTATGATGATTTTGATGCTCACAAATACCCTTGATTATTTACTAATTATTTCGTTGAGTATTTTGCAGGAATTTATTTTAGTTATTTATTTCATATAACGAGATTTCATACTTCATTTATTCCGAGATCAATTTTAGCGTGTTCTGGAATCACTGTAGCGCGAGATCAATTTTTAGCGCGTTCTGGAATCACTGTAGCGTGAGAACAGTTTTAGCGCGTACTGGAATCACTGTTCATACCCTACGTTGATGAACGTAACGTATGGATGAAAAGTTTACTTTTTATATTAAAAGAAACGTATGGTTAAGGAACCTTACGTTATTTTGAAACGTATGGTTAATGAACCTTACGTTGTTGAAAAGTATGGAAGAAGAACTTTACGTTTGGAAGGAACCTTACGTTTTTGTTGTTTGTCAAGTATGGAAGAGAAACCGTACGTTAGTTTTCAGTGTTATGTTTGTTTCTCAAAAGTATGGATCATCAACCTTACTTTTATAATCAACCGTACGTTCTTTGGAGAGTTGAAGCAAGACAAAGTATGGATGATCAACCCTACGATTGAATGATGAAGAGAAAGTATGTATGTTCAACCTTACGTTATGAACCTTACGTTTGTGAACCTTACGTTTGTGAACCCTACGTTTGGAGCCACGTCATCAACCCTACGTTTGGCGTCGGGATATTTTTGACAGACGATATTTCCTTTTGCATTGGTCAAACAAGCGGATTATTAGGCGGATTTCGAGCCGATTCTTAAGTATGACTTTGACTGAATCAAAGACGATTTAGAACAGATTAATGATTGATTTAAACGGAGCTTTTTATGCCGATTCTTCAGGGGAGTTACAACGGCTCTGTTATTTCTTTTTAATATCGCGAATCTAAAGGAGATTTTCATGGATCTATTTATGCGAAAGATTTTTCTCAGATTTAAATATATGTTCTATCTTGGAAACTTCGAAGATATATATATACATAGGAAAGTGTATGAAATATAGAGATTGGTCTTTTAACGAGCAAGAAACAGAGACTGTGTGAAAGCGTTCTTTTCTGGTGATCGAGAAGAAGTGTAAAACCTTTATTACCGAAGGAAGATCTTGATAGCAGATTCACGTGTTCTACATCGACTATATGTTATGAATCTACTGCTGCTGAAGTTGTGAAGTTTCTTGTAATATCTATTGCAACTGGATCGACTCAGAACTGTTTTGATTAGAGAACTTTATTTTCTGAAGACGACGATCTATCTACAGTCAATTTCTTTCTGTTGCAATTGTGAAGAACAACTGGAGAAGTGTTTCTTTATCGAAACCCTTTTTATTTTTTTTGAGTGATCAGCTTCTCGTTCTAAGCTGTGTGGGTTCGTGTTTGAACCAGGAATGCTGTGTTTTCCTGAAACTTGTGAAGGTGTCAACTGCCTGTACTCAGTTGTGAACAGGTCTGTGGAAACGAGGACCAGATAGTGAAAATCGCCAAGCTCATGGATTTGAGCGTTGGTGAAGTGGACTAGGGGCCTTTTGTTCCCCGAACCACTATACATCCGTGTGTTCATGCTTTTACTTTTTCCGCTGCATATTTAATCGTGCTAAAGCATAGTGGACAGAATTTGTCTAAATTTAAGAGATTGGAATAATTTTAAAAAGACACAATTCACCCCCCTCTTGTGTGTAATCCGTAGATTCATATCCAACAGTGAGCTCTTAATAATAATGTAATATATTTTTATATGTATTTTATATGATGTTTTCCATCTCTGGTTTACATTTTTAAAAAATATTAACTAAAAATTTTATATAATAAATATTTGGTTTCAAAAATCTTTTAGGATAAAGTATTTTTTAATGTGTAATCTTTTAATTAAAATAAAACTTTTAAGGTATTTTTTATTTTTTAATTAGGGAAGGTTAATCTATAAAGAGGAAAAAATATTGAATACAAAATCTGATTTCAATTGAATAATTTTAAAAATAAATTATATAAAATATTTTGATGCTGGTTTTTAATATAAATCAAAATATATTAAATTACTTTTTGATAACATGGATTGTTTTTTTGGTTTATATATACTAGGTAAATCCCATTTTCATTATTTTAATTTCTTGATTAGTGACTATGATATGAACCGATTGAGTTTATTTAATGGATTGTTTAAATTGTTTCCTCTCACTCATCAGACATCCATGAAATGAATAATTTTTCATTTCAATAGATGTACCTATAGCTAATTATCTTTAAAATTGTGTTTTTCACTCTTGTTCATGGACTGGCTAATATATAGAATCATATGGTATATTTGGGATCATTATTACTCTTACACTGATTTGATGGTTTCCTATACTTTAAATCTTCATATTTTTTTGAGATTTGGATTCGTAATCTATTTCTAAGAGGAAAATATTCATGTTTAATTAAAAAAATCATTTTATCATGGTAGGATTCCACATTTTTATGGGATTATTTTTTTATTTTTTTTCTATGTTGAAAAATAAATGTAGGTATATATTATATGATTTATCCTTGGGATATTTTATTTTTAATTTTATGGGATGTTGATTATTCTTTATAAGTGCGTTCCTTTGTGATTATTGTGATTCTTCTTATTTATATATCTATTTTATGACTCATGAATTATTGTTTTTGAGGGATTGTGCAAGGAAACTATAGTATTGGATCCTTTAATTTTGGGACAAGTGGAATTTAAAAAAATCATCACCTTTGAGTGATTATTTTTTTGTGCTTCTTAGTGAAATAGTCTTCTGCATTGTGGGTACTAATTTACTTATTGGGTAAATTGCCATGAGGGTAAATCGTATTCCGATATATTATATGGGGTGAAGGATGTGTTAAGGATTACTTATTTTTATGTGTTAATAAGTTATTTTAACAAATAATGAGCATCTATATTTATTTTATAGAAATTTTTAGTAATGGTGTGGTGTATTTAGATGGTTTTCAGGTTATTTATCAATTATTATAGATGAATTCTAAATGGTTGGGTTACCATAGGTGTATAGGTTAATTTGTGACATTAATTACATTGATATTTTGTATTATATTATTGATGATTTCATATGGTGTTTGTGGAAAATTTATGGGGGTCTTGAGGATTGGTCCAAGATGATGTTTTTATCTATTTATAAAATATTCCAGTTTCTAGTAACTTTTCTAATCTTTTAATGTTTTTTTAATTTGGGTTTTGTTGTATTCCATGGTATAAAAATGGATTTCCTTGTTCAGAACGTATTTTGGTGGGAATAAAGTAACACCTTATATCAATGGTATGTTATTTTTATTTAATACAACATTTGTATTGTAAATTTATGACAAAAAGAGTTTAAAAGGTTTTAATTATTAGCCAATATGATTTTGAAAACCATGGAATATCCTTTATTATTAATATTGTATTGATTAGTTTCATTTATAATATTCTTATAAACCATGTGGTCTCTTATGATTAATAATTCAATGGTCTTATTTCATAGGCCGTGGGGGATCATGGTCTCTAAATAGGTTGGTAAACCATGGGGTATACCATGAAAGTCTCTAAAAAAATATTTTTTGTTCATATTCTATAAATTATTATTTATTAATCCCCTTTCATACACTCTCATCTTCTCTAACTACATCATAGTCTCTGCAAAAATATGCATTAATCTGAAAATACTTGTAATTGGATATCAATTATAAGTATTTAGTATGCCTATTTGATATATCTTTCATCTCATCTCTCAAACCCTTCACCTAATATTTAATCAAAAATCATACCTCTCAAGAACCCTATAGATTCTATAGTAATTATTTGGGTTTATGATAGTACTAATTTTTTATGTGTTTTGGTATTGTTAGAACATTCTATTACCTATATAAGAATTATCTATTTTAGGTGATTAATTTTAAACAACCATCTATATATTCCATGTTTATTCACCCATTTGAAGAATTTATAATCAAGAATTGTTTTTTCAAGGTGTGTTTAATTTATGTTTTAGTTATTAAATTATATTATTAAATTATGTTTATTGAGTTTCCAAATGTAATGTGGGGGTTTATATTGGATTCCTTGGAAAATGGTGAATTTGAATTTTTTTACAAATAGTGTAAATTTATTTTTGTAAAATGATTTTTATGGGTGTATAATAAATTGATCATCTGATCTTCACTAAAATGATTTGTATATAGAATAATTATTTGATTTTTTAAATTCATCTCTAAAAATAATTACTTTTAATTTCATGTGGTCCATAGAATAATAAAACTAAATATATTATTTAAATAATTTTTTTCAAATAAATTGAGCAGTTTAAAATTATTTTACCCCATTTGGGTCATGAAATAAACAAGTGTATGGTTCTTTAAATCCATGGAGATTTTATATAAAAAAGGGATGATTTTTTAAATGATATTGATGAAAATTTAGAAAGGAATGTTTGAGAAAAATTCATTATTATTTTATTTTGAGATATTATTGAATAGACATTATATCCAAACTAAATTTATTAAATTATAAATTTGAATATTTTAATGAGATATTTTTTATTATGATACCCCTTGTCTCCAACTTCTTAATATTATATCTATTCTGAGTTACCTGTTTTATTGTGATGGTTATATGTATGTATTAGTGCTACAATTTTGTGAGGTGTTGAATATGAGGGTGGGATATAAATAGGATTTTTTTCCTACATTGATCTTGACTTATTCATCCCCATCACATAGGTAATAGTGATAAGTGTAATAGGTCACTATATTGAGTCTTTTATGATTGAAAAAACATAATTATATTATAGATAAATAGGTATAGGTCAGGTAATTGAGTATACCGTCATAGTTCTACATGATGTATTCTCACTCCTAGGTTTATGGGAGCGGGACATGCAATTTGGAAGACCAAATAGTTCAAATAGGTTCTTATAGGTCATATTAAGGAACTTTTCACCAGTTTAGTAATATTATACATGAGATCCCTGGCTAGATCCCATGTTACATAATCCTTGATGGTCTATTTTGGTAGGGGATGACTGATTTTTCATGATTGGTTTTCCATTCAAATACTTTTTAAAAGACTCTTACATTGTACTTTTTTACACCCATTTATTTACATATGTTTCCTATATAGAAAAAATTATGTTTAAAATGAAATAGAATAAAATTTTAAAATGGTTTTTAATATACATGATTTTGTTTGATAATTGTTGTTGCATAGAAAATAGAATTCAAGTGAATACATTATATTAATAAAATAAAAATGGATATCATATTTTAATATGCTTTTTCAAACTTAGTTGAGTGATTTTATTATTATTGAATGTTTGGTATGTGGTAATGAAGTTTATAGCCTACTCTATAATTTTATTCTCACTAAAATAATATTTATTTATTTTTGGGAATGAGTTATTCTCATGAAAATTCCTTGGTTGTTGATTGATTTTTTGGTGTTAAGGTTAGGTTTCTAAATTTATTTATCACATTCATTTAAGTGTTATATTAATAAAATTTATCATGAAATGGATTTAAATTCCTAGATTTTAATATTTATAAACCATTAAATTTGTTAAATATAATGTTTTGATTTATCAATCTATTATTTGAATTATTAAAATAGTGATAGGGTGATTTTAGGCTTCTAGACTGTTGAAGGAAATTAGGTTTGAGTTTGGTTATGCTAGCTCTGTGAAGAATGTTCTAGGGTGATGTGCCTTGTCATCAAATATCTATATTTATTAAATAATACAAAATTACAGTAATCATCCCAGTTAGTCATATATTTTTCAATTAAAATAAAATATATTGAAATTATAAAAAATTTATTTGAAAATAATATCTATGATAAATATTTTGGATATTTAGCATAAATTTAATATCAACTAAAAAATTATAAAAATAAAACGATCGTCTGAAAAGAATGTTAACGAAAATATTATTTATGAAATTATAGGTAACTATTTATTCATAAAGAAATTTTTTATTTTTATTAGAAACTAATGAAAAATAAGGTTTTAATGATTGATAAATAAAAGGGTTGTATATACTTCACATGAATGTAAATAAGTGAATATGATCAAGAGTGTCTCAATGAAATGGTGACTGACATCAAATCACATACAAATATCAAAATATTATAATTAGAATTAATTGTTGAATCATTTATATGTATCATGTCTATATAAATAAAAAAAAGTTGAAATTATATTTTTTATGATAAAAATTATTTACAAAAATATTCTTATAATTTCAAATTTATAGTGAATTCATATAACGAGATCAAAAGAAATTAGGTTATGAAATAATTTATCACTATATAATATTAGAGTCAAATACCCATAGATGAAATAATCCATTTTTGAAAACTATTTAAAATTAAGAAAAAATATTTCCTTATATTACATGAATCATATGTATTAACAATTCATTATAATGGAAATAAGGATCATAACAATAAAAAAGGATGTAATGGATGGGAGTTGAGACAATATCCTTTAACTCGCAGTTTAAATTACATGAATGTATTATAACATCATTTCTAGTGGTTTTAATAATAATATTAATTTATTCCACAAAAATATTTATATTTATACTATCAAACATGTTCCATTTATAACATTTACAACCTATATGTTAATAATATTTCAGTATTTTAATTGTTTTGGGTCATCTTTACAATGATTTATAAGGAATATTGTATCATGAATGTTATAGTTCTTTTATATATTCTATAAATAAATCATCTCCATAATTATAATATTTCTATAAATTTCATATTTATTCAATAAATATATCATTATATCCATTCTTGACTATGTGAATGAAAAATGAGTTTCATCACTTTGTAGAGATGGTAGGCGATATGTATGCCATAAAGATGATATCATTCCACTAATGTGAAATATGGTAATAGGGTTTATTATAGATTAATTTTATAGAATATATATAATGTATTATATATTAGATTTAATCATTAGGTTTCTCATTATTACATTCTATTTAAGGTTTAGGTTAAAAATGAATCACTTTTCTTTTTGTGGCAGTAGTCTTTCAAACACATGAGAAACATTATTATATTTCAAATGGAATGGATAGATATGATAAAAATATAATATTATAGTTCCATACATATAAAAATAACATATATAAATTATATAGGAATTGAATACATCATTCTATTGATCAATTATTTGTGCTGATTGAATGTGAATTCCATCAGTTTGGGGGTGGTAGTACATCACACACATAATCAATAGTTTTATCTCTCATTTGATGGAATTGGAGATGGATATACATTATATAATTAAAAAATAACTTATTTTGTGGTATATAATGATGCTATTTTATTATAGTTATAAAACAACATTTAATGGAGTTAGAGAATGATATTACATAAAAATGATCATTAAAAACATTACCTCTTCATTGTACGATCTCTTTAGGATTTCCACAAAACACATGCTAAGATAGATTAATTATAATAACTTGTGAACTATGATTATGTGAAGAGATTTAGTAATTTATTTGGAAATATTTTAAAAAATATAAGACATTTAAATAGTTACGAGGGCATGTGAGGGGGGTCTATTTATATGTGTCGTAGAGGCAGACATGATTTTTTTCTAAAAACATTCAATTAAACCATAATTTTTAACTATACCATGGATTAATTTTTTTGAATTATTTTCACATATAGATGATGACATGGATATATTTACATCCAATGGGGTTTGTACAAATTTTTATTTTAACCCATATTTTTTAGTTTGACCCCCAGTAAATTAGTTTTTCTCATTACCACAATTACTAATTATAATATCTTTTATTGTACATAACGGTAATACATTATAAAAAATTAATAGATAATATATTTTATGATTATGACAAATCTTGATTCCACATTTCTATAATACACACAAATAATTTCCAGAATCCAATTAATATTATTATAGTAGATGAAATGAATAAGTAGGTTTCCTGACAACACATTTTCTTAAAATTAGGATATTTTAATATCTAACATCCTAATGAAATTTATTCTAGGGAAAAAATTTGTATCTAATATATTATAACTAAAATAAAATTTTACTAAACCATTTTAAAATATAATTTATTTTTTAAAATAATTTAATCAAATAAGCTATTTCATGAAAAAACAATACATTTCAGTTATTCTAAAAAAAGATTATTTTCAAAAAATCTAATAAATCACCCATAAAAAATATAATTGATAATTTATAAATTTTTTTATTGAATACTCAAAATTAGTATTTTAGAATATGTTAGTATGAAGTGATAAAACAAATTTATTAAATAAAATCAGTTTTTAGAAGAAAAAAAATATCATCGACTTTAAAATGATCCTTGTTTTTATTTATACTAAATAGATTTGTAATGGAAAAGATTAAACTGTACATATATAATAGTTTAGTTATTCATTTTAATTCCCATAAATTTAATAGCTATTATATATTTTTCATTTTTAAGTACTATTTTAATATATTCTGTTTCATTAATCCTGATAATGAAAATATTACAAGATATTGATGAAATATAATATGTTTGAAAGGAAATAAATCATAATATATTTTAGTGTTACATTATTCACTATGAAATAATTGTCATCCATGAAATTTCATGTATTTTACATTCTACTATGTTGTGAGTAGAACTTATTTAGAACATCTTATTTTTATAACATTTCTTCATCTTTTTTTATTTGTCCAGTATACCTTAACCAGTCAAGTCATCAAGTTTCTCAATACTTTATCTCTATTATAAATAATATTTATGGGGTCATCCGTGTATGATAGTTAATTTTGAAATTCAATTTAAAAAGAGGTAAAAACATGCATTGGGTCTAGTATGAACTTCATTAACAATGATATATGTAATATAACATGTACTTTTGAGAGGCAAAGAAGAATTTCCAAATTTATGAAACAAATCCAATAATATTAATGGTTTTTAAAAGTCCAATGTATATAGGGATCGGTTTCTATTTCTTAGTGAATATTATTTTACCCTTTCATGTAGATTATCTCATGAAAATATGATTTTAAACATGGAATTTCAGAAAACTTATTTGATTATTGGCATAATTCATAACCTATTTTTATATACTTAATGTGATTCTGATTAACATATAACATTTTTTTGTTCCATAATTTTGGGAAAATAATTATTATTTCACCAACATCATACCAAAATATAAGAGTTCAACATCCCTTCCAGTATAATTATATTTACAAAAACATTTGATTAATTTAATGAATACCATTATTATAAGTGAAATCATACAAATGAAAATAATAACCTCACACTATATAAAAGTCATGTGATAATGAACACAACCTTTATTATTTTAATTGAATATTCTTGTAATTTTTTTTATTAATTTCTAGACGGTAATAAATTCTCAAATGTTGCTTGATATCAAGTTACCTCTGAAAACACTTCTACGGAATAATTGTAAGATGGGGATTAATATCATACATTAATAAAAGAGATACAACATAAAATCTTCCAAAATACTTAATATAGGTCCCTATGAGTTACCAAAAATCTCAATATTTTATTACACAGTGGATAAGTGAATATTTTATCAAGTGAGAAAAAATAAACCATATTTATTTATTCAATATAGGTGTCAATAATATTAATGTGAAACACTTGATAGTAATATCATCAAAATTACACATAAAATTGGATGAGTATTCATTATTAATATAGTATTCTATCACCAAACCAGGGTTTATTTTCAAACCAACCATCATGGTCAATAATATGAAATTTTATACTTCTTGTTATCCCATTAAATATGGTTCCTTAAATCCCTATACATTATTGTTCAATAAGTGTGTAAAAAGAAAAATAATATTTGAGCATCATCCCTCAATTCTCATATTATAATAGGTATATATGTAACACATAACCTATTTTAAAATTTCATTACACTATATTCATTAATGATTCATTCTAATTTCCCATCATTCATATTAGTAAATTTCTTACGAATTAAAATATCATCAGATTTAAAACTTTTTCCCATTTCAAATGATGAAATTTTACAAAATAAATAAAAATTTCTAATGTCTCTCATTCTTCAATAAATCAAATATCTATATTTACTAGATCTATTAATTAATTTTTCCTCTCAAACATTATTTTTTTATAAAAATATGATCATTCTAGATCAATGAATATTCTACAGTATTTGATTTTCCTAGTTGGTAGTGTATTATGATTTCAGGTTATTTATGTCACTGGAGCCATATAAATTTACAAATATTGATTTATTTATATTAAATGAAATACGTAATTATTTTATTATCTATTTATATCTCACATCATTCGCTATAGAGACAATGTCTCCACATCATCAGAGAAAAAATTAAAGCTTCTTACTCAAGATTGTGGGTTAGATATTTCTATTCATGAATCATTAATTTCACTTATGAATATTAAATAACATTGTCATTTTCCATTATGACACAAAAAAATCTATTCATTATTGAATACATTTATAATTAATATCCACCTTTTCCATAAGGTAATGTCAAAATTAATGATGTGACCAATGAACTTTTCAATTCAGAAACAAACTCCCATTCCGTTGTCCAAAAATACTAAACCCCTTTTGTGTAATCATGAATAATTTGTTAAAAATTTTATATAAATTCTGATATAATTAGTGATTGTAACCAACCAATCCAAATAAACTACATACTATTATTATATTCATTGGTTTAGGACATTCCTAGATGGTGTTATTATTCATAGGATCTACAATGATTCCATCCTTTGAGATAATATAGCCATGAAAAGAAACATCATGAAGAATTAAGTCACAATTATTACATTTTCTATATCACTCATTTAGTCTTAGAGTATTAGTAATGATTCTATATGAGATTATTATATCCCTTGTTGATTTTAGAATACAACAAGATATCTTCAATGAATATCATAAAAAATAATTAAGATATTTCCTAAATACTCAATTCATTTGATCCATAAAAAAGGTGGAGGCATTAGTATGTCCAAAATAAATTACTATAAAATCCAAATGTACATCCTTAGTCCAAAATCTATCATCAGAATGGATACCATCATTACTAACAATTTACGATATCCAAAATGAAGGTTAATCTTGGAAAATATTATTCCCCAAGACATTGATCGAATAAGTCATCAATGTAAATAATATTATACTTTTTTATATGTATTAATAACATTTATTTACATATAACTAGTGTGCATACTCATTGATCCATATTTCTCCTACATTAATATAGTTGGCGATCCCCATATTGAAACACTAGGGAGAATAAATCCAATATCACTGAACTGCTCAATTTGATTCATGAACCCCACTATTTCCACATTCACTTTAATTTTTGGAGTGTTTCATAATGGTCTCCCACCAGAGATTACGAAAATAGAAAGATAAACATCACACTCTTGATAATGGTGAGTTAATTCCTCATTAAATATATCAATTATTTTTTGTAAATTATTTACATCCATAATTATATAGTTACCTTCTCTATCCTAATATTTTTTATATCTTCTTCCACCTGAATCAAATTCAAAATATCTAATATGGGTGGATCTAGTGATGCATGAGATGATGATGATGTTTGTATGAATATAATTAATTCTATAACTTTATCATGAATATTAATTTCATTCTCTTTCCAATAAATATTTTGAACATATTTTGACATCTAAATATGTAAAAATGATTATATCAAGGTCAACCATAGGTGTGATTATTATTCCAGAAAATGAAGTATTACTTAATTTCAAAATGTGGACTCCTAGGAACATTATTTTTTTTATGGAAGCCTCCACTTCTAGTTTAAAATGTTAAATACCATTTAAATGTTTAACAAAAATATCAAATTTTCATGGATAAAATTAATGATATAAAAATGTTTTTATAGTGACCCAACCCAAGTATCCCAAAACTGGTCCCTTCTTTATTAAATTTGAAAATGATAAAAGGAATAACATAATGAAAGAATGAATATTTTAGAACACAATAATAAGTGGATAAATACTATGGTCATATATTTTATGTGAAGCCATAGTTATCAATATAACGATTTTTATAATATCATTATTTTATCAAGAATATCCTGACATTTCATTCATATTACACATCCTGGATTCCTAATTAATGAAATAAAATAAGTGATAGTTAAAATGGTCTGTAATGATTAATTACATTATACTATACCTTGATTCAATAATAATTATAAATATTTAATGTTAAATAACAAAATATTTCATCCATTATTATAACTTCACTATTATTATAAGATAATTCATAATAAATACGGTAATTTAAAAAATCGAATACACATTCTATTTAATCAATAAATTGAAAAAAAATCAAACAAGGATAATTTCATTTTGACAATAACATGTATAATAATAAATGAATTCCTAATGATGTAAATATATAATTACTGGATTCCATGACCACTTGAATCATGATTAATGTAATCTCAACACATTTCATAAGAAAATTTTATCAATGGGTAGTAACATATTTAGTTTGGAAAATTTATTTATATCAATAGATTTACTGATATATTTATGGGATATATAATACTCATCACCACACAACAATGTAGTTCCAAATAACTAATTATATATTTAATAACTAATTAAATTCAAGAATCAATACCCCTTATCCGAAAATATAAGTATTGAGAAGTTTACATGGATTTAAAAATATTTTCCCATTTAATATACTATCACTCAACATAAAAAACCATTTAGATAAATTGTACATGGATTTGGAAATAAACATATACATCACTAAATAATTTAAACATTTAATATAGAAGAAATATATAATGAAAAAAATATCAAAAGAGTTATTTATTCATGATAATGTTTTCAATCACAAAAGAAATATAGGATATTTGATAGCTTTTATAACATGATTATTTTCAATTCAAATACTCTAAAAATAAATAATTAAAATTTATACTTAATTTACAATCATATATTATTTAATAAGGAAATTACAATTCAATAGAGATGTATACAACCATTGAAATGTGAACAGGTGTGCAATAAAAAATACTTCTCAATGGGATGAAAAATAATTAAAAATCCATTATATCACACCACCATTTGGTTGAATTCACATTAACCCTATGTATATTTATTTTAAAAATGTTATAAACATATAAAAACATATTAATATTTATAATATCATAATAGGTCTTGTAATAACATCTCACCAGCCTTATGTTAAAAATCCCTCACCAATTTAATTTGTTCAAGTGAAAATTTCATTGTTTTCTCATGTGTGCTTCATCATTACTGAAGCCTATTTAATTTTATTATCACATTTTTACATAAATTTTTATTCTATAAAAAAACATGAAATATGGTTATAAAAATAGACTATGTTATGATCGTTGAGATGGTAGGTTGTATGTACGCATTAGTAACATCAACTCTTTTTAAAGATCATAATGTAAAGTATGTAAGTAATAAATTAAATACCATTAATTATCATAATAAAATATTATTTATTTATACATATAAATATCATCCATGGTGTGTGCGGATGAAAATAGAGTCACATCACTTCTGGAAGGTGGTAGTCCAGCTGTTCACAAAGGACATTATCATATTTTAGTTATTCAGAAAGTAATAAAATAAAATTATTTTACATATTTTTAAATTTATTAATATTTAAAAAATATAATAATTATATTATCGACTTCTCATACATTAATTATAATTATCCTCATTAACATTTGTAAAAAGTGTGTGAAAAACCTATTAAATTAATTCAATAAGTGGTAGTCTGCCATATAAATGAGAGACATTATCATATCCCATGTCGAATAGAAAGTAAAAAATGAGAATATTATATACTGACTGAATAAGTAAAATAAATTTAAAATATAATTTATACAATTTATATATGTCTTCATAACCATCCATGAGATGTGGAAATGAAAAAATGAATGACACATGTTTGTATGATGGTAGTCCTCCGTACCCAAAACTGATTATTTCATAACCCATTTTATTGATGGGGAGAAGTTTTGAAGGTTAGGAAAATAACTAAAAAATATTCATATATGGATGATTTTTGTATAATTATATAATAAGGATTTTTTTATAATTTAAGGAGATGGAGGATGAAATAAAATTAAAAGACTAACTGAATAACGTTATCTCTCCTATAGGTAACCACTATTGGTTTTCCAAAAATAAATGTATGGATTAATATGTGGGAATAAACTCTTATAGGATGAGTGTATGGGGGTTATGTAATTATTTTGGTATGTTTTTGTTGAGCCAAATGGCTTGAGAATTGTGTAGATGCTGGGTGAGTGAGTATCCTTATATAATTGAGTAGGAGTGAAATATTTCTCAATACCCAATAATATACATTAATTATATGACATTATAACCTCATTTTTAACATAAATTAATAAATAATGGATTATTTTGATTATTTTGATGAGGCAAACATCCAAAATAATAAAAAACGCATCTTTTAAAAATTTTATTCCTTGATCTCCTTTTACCACATTAGTCTTTTCCAAGGTAATTAGTATTTTAATCATAGGTAATTAACTATCTTTGTCTATAATAAAATTAAAATTACTAAATTTATTATAAATTAAATTATAAATATTGAATCCTATATATTAAATAAAAATATACTTGTGTTTACAATTAATATTCACTTAATTCCTTGTAACTTGCAAAAAAACTACTTTAAAGATTTCTTACGATAAATAATTTTTACTCTCTTTAAGAATTATTTAATAAAAAATACTAATTTTTACCATATTGGAAAATATTTATTAATATTATTGGAAAATTGGTATCCATTTTTACAAATTAATTTCACAAAAGTTTATGAATTTAATTTAAAATTTAACTTACATACTAGACTAAAAAATATTTTTTTGAAGAGAAAATGTTCAACAATTTACCAATTTGTTATTTCATAATACAAAATGAAAATTATTATAATGAAATATATTTGATTAATATATATATAATTCATATAATTATACAATATTAAATTTAGAATATAATTTAAATTCATGAACTATTTAAACAATATAGAAATTTTCATTTAAAATTTATAATGATTCTCTATTCATTGAAATATAACACTTTTCAGAAAAATAACAATACCTAACCCAATATTAATATTGAATTTATTATTTAAATTCATTATTTTATCTTATAAAATCACACACCAAAATTTTTAAAACATGTATTTTATTATAAGTCCTCAAAAGGTGATAACACTTCATTATAGTAATATACAATCTTAAGCGTTGTATTTAATTTACTCTAATATCTTATATAACAAACACATTAAAATAATTTTAAACATTTTCTGAATATTTATTATATAAATACAATTAAATTCATTAACTAAATTTTATTTTATAATGTTATTAATGTCGAATACATTTATTAATCAAAATATTTTTCTAGAAATGTATATAATTTATTTTTAAAAGTTATTTTATTTAGAATTAATTGGCCAAAAATGAATTCATTATAACTAAAATTTAAAGCCATGTTTCTATAACTTAATTAATAATATTTAAAAAAATTATTTCAATGGCTAGATGATAAATAATAATTAAAATTTTACTATTTTAATAATATTCATATTTTTTTATACCTAATGTTATGTGTAATAGAAGTTGAACTCAGTGTTTCATGTAATGATATTTAAACTCTATATTTCATGTAGTGGAATTTAAAAGTAGGGTTTATTTTAATAATATATATTGAAGATATTTAATAAATTTAAAAATATGTAAATAATTAAATATAATATTTATATATTTTCTTATAATATTAGTGTTGTATGTAGAATATGCTATCAAATATAATGTTATTATGATGTACTATCATGGTGTTAAATTTTCTATATTGTAAATAAATTTTACCCTCCTTTTAATTATATGATCTCTATAATCATGGTTTTTAAATTATAAATATCATTTTCAATAAACCCACAACATAATTTTTTTTTATAAAACATAATCTTAATAATAGTGTTAGGTAATTACAAAATTCATATAGAATAACACATATATGGGTTTCTAAGTAGTAGAATAGTGATATAAATTGATGATATCGAAATGGAAGAATAGTGTAAATAATTTTTTAGATTAATTGAATTCATAGATCCAATGAAATTGAATGATCAATAGAAATTTAATGGCCTCAAAACCATAATTTTTTTAATTAAAATAGTATTTGATTCATCAAAAATAAATGTTATAGTATAAACTTTTTATTTCATGATTATGTTCCCAAAATATCAGAAATATTTTATTATCTAAAAATATAAAGAATATATATTTTGTTGTTATATTTTTATTACATAATTAAAAATTCATCCATTTGTTGTGGTATTAACAATTTCTAATTTATCTCTTTCCGTAATAAATAAATATCAATAAACATATTTTTATTTTAATTTAATCACTAAAATTCTTTTTTAATAGATCACAAGATCCCTAAAATAATGACAGGTCTTTCTGTATTCCTCTTATTATTTTCATTATAAAATATGATTAGTGAAAGTTATCCAATATCATAAATTAATCTATAATACTAAAAATTAACACCATGGGTTCATCATTAGTATTTATTTTTCATATCATTTTACTAAAACCAATGACATATATTTCATGACATTGCATTGGAAAGAGGTAAGATATATAACCTTATCAAAATCTGAATATTGATTCAATTACCATGGGATATCTTGATACAAAGGGTTTCCACCAAGTAAGGAAGTTTAATTTTCTAAATACATATCAATATAATTTTTATTTTTTCCCCCAAAAAAATTCATAGACATACTTGAAATAAAATTAATCATTAAATAAATGTTACTATGGTTTTGAACATAACATTTTTTTCCAAAAACTAAATACTCTTGTTTAATTATTCATACATTTTCATTCATGATCATATTATTCTATAATGTTTTCAACAACATCAGACTTTTGTCCATAAAACATAAATGCATTACACCACAAATAAAATTTACACCAAAATATATGATTTCCATAAATTTAACCCAAACTATCCTTAATATTTGTAGACTCAGATTATATACAATCTCATAAGAGGTGATTAAGACCCTAAACATGTTATTAGTCTTAAGAAAATTATCCCATGATGGTATCCATGACTACTATGTTACTAATAAAATATATGCTTTTAAAATTCTAAAAAATCCATACACGTTTTATGATTCTTATATTGAAATAAAAGTTGTAATGAATCATGTATAGTATAATTATGGAATCACAGAAAATTATTCAACAATTTTACTTTAAAATATTTCCTTCCATGGAATATAGTTTTATAATTATAAAAATAATAATCATATGATGTCTAGGTCTTCCACATTTAATTCAACGAACTATAAATGGATCTGTAAGATGATAATTTTTCCCCCACATCATACTCTTCATTTATTTATAAAAAATTCATTTTAGTATACAATACCATTTTTTATATTGTAAATTTTACATTCCATATAGACACATAATTTTTATACTAAGACACCATAGAATTAACTTGGGTCATTCATTTTCAATGTTAATCCAAATCTATTGTAATAGTTTGTAATGAAAATGTGAATATATTGAAGAATATCATATATGACTATCAAAATCAGTTCGTAGTATCTCCCATTTTACTGAATTGGGTAATTATTGGTTGTACCCCAAAGGACCCTCATAGAGTTATTACCCCTGGGTAACTTTATTCTAGAACCATGTATACATTAAGAATCTTAAAATGGATGTATATCTATGATAAATCACATTATCTATTACTTTCCATATTATTAGGTTTTTATTTTATACATATCCTCAAATTATATCAAGATTCTATGATCCTTAAACTATATTTTCATAATTCTATTTACCAAGGTTCTTCTAAACATCCTTTGAAACAGACTATAGAGACCCTGGTCATTTTTTGCATTATTTCATTGGCCTAAGATATAAGGAATCACATCCTGATGGAACAAATAGATTACTAGTCTTTGTAAAATTTACACATACTTGAGATTTATGTGAAATTTAATACCAAAATAACATTATATTTTATAATACCATTATTCCCTATAACATATCCTTTGATATTATTCATATGAGACTTCTTGGATTCTATGGAAGGGAAAGAATAAGGGTGAGATCAAATACTCTGTAAGGGTAAGGTACATCAGGTGCTATCATAAAAAACTATTCTAATAAATATGGATGGTAATATAATTGAACACAAATTCCATTTAAATAAAATTAATATCATGATAATATAAGTAATACTCTATATGAGAAGGTAAATAACTAAAAACACATGTCATCTCATCATTAAATGTTGAACAAGAAGGATCCTAAGGTATTGTCATTGTGGAGATATCATTATAATAATAACTAAATTCTAAATTAATGAAATTATTAATTTATTAACTCCATGATATCATGAATCATGATATATCTATAGTCAATAAATTTTTAGATACACTATAAACTATTGTTAGAAACCTTTTTAATTTGGACCATTTTTTCCTCATGAGACATATCAGGGAATCAAGTGTTTATTTAATAGTAATTAGAACCCATCCATTAAGGTCCAAAATATTCATTATATACTTTATAAAATATTTAATTAATTAATAAATATAAATTATCATCAATTATTTTTAATGACTAAAGATATATATTCAAAAATATTTCCCAGGAAAATCAAATACCATTCAAAAAGAAACACCATATTAAAATATAGTATATTTTTTATCAAATAATAATATCCCTAATAGTATAATATTCATAATTAAGATTAATTTAAATTTTAATAAAAAATATCATATGAGAGTGATTGATTTAATTGAATTTTATAAATCATAAGAGAAACTTAAAATTTTCAATAATTTTTACCACTTGATAATTTTGAAAATAAATCCCCATGGATGAAATAATTCGAATTAAACCATAAAATTATATGATTTATATATTAATAATGATATTAACATTCAATGTGAAAATATATACACCACATAAAAGTGATTTGGTCTATAACAACAAATAAGTCTTAATGAAATGTAAATTGAGACGAAATCTATTACTTCAGGATCCAATTTTAGTTAATCATTCCTTAACCTCATATATAATGGTTTTAAACACAAAATTAACTTATAACATAACTATATTGATATTTATAATTACATATATTATATCTTTTTAATACTTCTCTCCCTTCCATTAAAAATTATCCATTATTATCATTTTTCTTGGGTTAATTTCCTTGTTCTCTTATGAGTGTTCTATAATTAATTATCTTTGTATGACACATATTATATAGATCAATTATCTGTAGAATAATAACCAGGACATATTTATCATAGTTTTACATAAATTATACTATTAAAATTCATCATAAAATATTTTTATGAAAAATGGATTATGATACCATCATAGAGACAGTAGGTTCTATGTATACTTGAGTAACATTTCCAGTTTTAAATAATCCTTATAGAAATGAGTTATGTACCATTCTACCCTTACTAAAAGATTATAATGTTTTATTATTTGTTAAATATACTCACATATATTTTCCATGTGTGTTGGTTATGACAGGATAATCACATCCTTTTGTGAAGGTTTTAGTCACCATGATTTCAAAAGCTTTTATCATCATTGAATACCAGAAAAGGAAAAAAATAAAATGATGTATTATATTTTTAGAATGAAAAATATTTTTTTAATATAATAATTATTTTATATAATCCACATATAATCATTATAGTATCATCATTACCTTCCATGTAATGTTTTAATGAAAATTTTTTAACACCACTTCGTGAGGTGGAAGCCCATCAGTGAAAAAAACTATGTTTGTATATCTCCCATGAAAAACGAATATAAAAAATTTATATATGATATAATGAATCTAGATGTATAATTATATTATAAATATGATATATATACTTCTTATATGTAAACATATCCAACCACTATTGTTTTTAATGGAAAAATTAATAACATTAGCTCACGAAGTCGTATCCCCCAGTATATACAAATGACAATTTCGTAAAACAGTTGTTCAATTTGGACATGGTTATAGTCAATTAACATTAAATAAAAAAATTATATTAAATGGTAAATTTGAAAAATATTATTTAAACGTTTTTTTATAATAATTTAAGGAAGTTGATGATGAAATAAAAGATAAACTCTCCTTGAAGACAATTACCAATTCATTAGTTATATTGTTTGGATTACACCAAATCCTTCTATGGTTAGTTTTTAAAATATAATGATTGTTAGATAAGAGGGGGTATTTTGGAATGTGAATATTGAATGTTTCTGTTAATAAAAATTGTTTGAGTTGTTTTAATAAGTGAGGTTTGTTAGTTCCCCTTTATAATTGTTGATGATTTATTTTTTTAAAATACCCAAAATTATCCAATAATGTGTGGTCACTATTTTAATAACCCATAATTTAATTAATGGAGATTCTGATTGATCTAATTAAATGTTTATTATAGTTATATAAAATGTGAACATGATAGGTTTTATTTTTATGGATTTTAAAATACAATTATTAATTTTGACCATTGTTAATATTGTCATTGAATAGTGATTACATGATTAGAATATATATAGGGCTTTAAAAAATCAAATTTATTCAGACAAAGGAAGTGATGGACTCATCCTCTAGACTTTCCCCATACGAAGCCCATTTTTCGGAGCTCCGAATAGAGGTGGTGTGATTGGGCTTCACTCTTGACCAAGCACACGCCGAGTTTAAACATGTTAAGCGTGAGCAGAACCGACTATGATAGAAGTGGAAGTTAATAGATATTATCACCCAAGCAATGTCATCTGAGCCTCCCCAATAGTCAGTCACCATCACACTCCTTACCCTTCGGTCTCATATGGGTGTTATAAGGGGTCATGTAAAAAGACCCTAGAACTATTACTATGTAAATTTTTTTTGTATGAACAATGTGCATTCATTTTATTAATGTTACTTTGTAAATAGTTTTTAAAGAAAAAATTGTATTTTTTTTGTTAATATTCAACTAAGAAATCTATTTTAATTAATTAATTTATTTTTTGAATTAAAATATTATTATTATTGTTAAATAAATTTTTATTAAATATAAATGATCTTATAATTTTAGGAATGAAATTATAATTTTTATTGAGTTTTGAAAGCTATTTTTCTCAAAACACATAAATTTTCACTAAATATCGGTTTTTTTAAAGTAAAAATTCATATATTTATAACATTATTTTGATAAAATAAATATTATTTTATTAATCAGGATATTTAAATTATCAAACTTTGAATTTTTCATAATTTTCCGAGACAGACGAATTTTTGGGTGAAAATTAAATACCTTATAAATATATAATGTTGTTTATGAAATAATAATGAACTAATAGTGTTTTAATAAAATTATATAAAAATTATGTTCAGTCAATATTTGTTTTAGAATTAAAATAATGTGATTTTGTTTTTGTTTGATTTATTTTACAAATCATTAGTGTACCCTTCAAAGCATATAAAACATTTTGCCTTTTTAAATTATTTTCCTTGAGAGTGTGACTCCCCTCCACATAAGAAACACTATTATTTTAAGATGTTCGGTCATTGGCATTATAAAATATTCTTTTACACTACCCTTTGTAAAAAAACATGGTCAAATACCATGGGATGGTTAGTGGTTTTGATTATTTTAATGTGAGGTTTCCTAAACCTAAATAATAAAGAATTCACTCTCCTTTCCTATATAAACCCACCCCAGAATCAACTTCCTCTTCACTCAATTAATTTGGAGCTCAACCAAACCCTAACATACTCTCTCTGATATCCTCCCAATGTACCCCATGCTCCCACGAAGCCTCTCTCAATCCTCTCTGAAGCCTTTGGGATCACACTTCCAAGTAAGGGATTCTTACCTTTATCTTTTTATCAAAGTATATTAATATTGTTATTCCAATTTATTTTCAATTAAAAATGTTGTGGTATTATTTCTCAACTCTCCCATACTATACCTTTTAGATTTGGATGATGTGATACCCCTTTATCTCTCATTAATTCATACCATGTACGCCTTTTAGCATGACAAAATTCATTGAGGGATTTCTCTCTCCTCTTTTATATCTAAGTAATTCTTTTGTATTATGCATCTAAATTCCATTTCATTTGTTGATACATGTATCTATATTATCACCTTACTCCATATTTAATGTATATATTATGAGACACCATTTCCTCTCTCATCAACCATTTTCATCAATCCTTATGTTATTATGTTATGCTGCAAAAATTGCTCTGCATTTTTCCAAGCCAATATCATTGTCCAGTGAATACCATACCCTTCTTTCTATCAAGGGTATTCACCTTTATAAACATGAACTTGTTGAATGGTACTTTTATGTATTTATTCTACATTACATAATCATGGAATAACTTATGACGTTTATTGATTCCATGATCCATGTGGCACACTTACCCATGAAATGAAATGTTTATAAAGCATGCACCCTGATAGCACTACAATGCATTGGGTAATGTATTCTATCATGATATGTCATGTGCAATGCGTGTTGACTCATTATAATTCAAGTGAAACAAGGTTTTACCCATGATTCATGTTCAACAAGGGTTTACTCATTCTCCATGTGCAATGAGCCTTGGTTCATGCTAATTCCATGTAAATTGTTGTTGCCAAATTTTGATGTTATGATTATCACGCTATATCAAGCCTCTATGTTCATGTTTTTCTTATGATCCATTGAAATTCCTAGTGTCTAACACATATTGTATTCCTCATGTTATTCCATGTATATTTCCTTACTATGATTTATATCTCCCCATTTTGTATGCATGTCCTCGGGTTATCCCATGCAAAGCTAAGTACAAGGGGATGTTGTAGTCATGTAAACAATGTTTTCAATAAATATGTTGTGTGTTTTGTGTTATAATCTATTAGGTAATTTTAATAATCCCAAAATACACTATATCTCTCGATCATTTATGTTTTATCAAGTGAAGATTTTATGTAAAAAATCAGGTTTAAGACTGTAATAAAAATCAGTGTTGTTATAGTTGGTATCAGTTGATGAGTTTAGTTATTTTTGGGATTAGGATTAGAAATCCCTAGTGAATACGTAGAGACAAGAATATGTATAATAAAAACATCCCTAAGTATTGGTGAGTATTTATTAAGTGGTTTATCATGAAAATACATCTGTTCCTGGATACGAGCTTCTATAGGTGGCTCTGGCACTGATATATATCCGGGAAGTGGTAAGGCTGCATAGAGTACTGCTATCAATTGTATCCGACTGAGATATAAGATTCACCTAAATGTTTTGGATGTGTCTTCAATATGCTCATCATATTGAGCTGAGATTCAGTACATCCTATCATCCTCAAACTGATAGCCAATCTGAGCAAACTATTTAGACACTAGAGGATATTTTAAGATCTTGTTCTATGGACTTCAAAGGAGGGTAGGACCAACATCTTCCACTGGATGAATTCTTCTAAAATAAAAATTTCTACTCGATCATCTGAATGTAACCAAATGATGACCTTCATTGGAATAGGTGAAAAACATAGGCATGTTGGGATGAAGTTGGTGAACGTAAGTTGCATGGAACAGAATTGGTTGATGAAATGGTGGAGAAGGTGAAAACCATTTAGTAGTATATCAAGGTACCCCATAGTCGACAGAAACGTTATTCTGATAACCATTAATGAGACCTAGGGTTTAAAGATTGAGAAATGGTATTTCTTTGCATATATCTATAGAAGAAGATCATAAGGTTTGGAAAGAAAGGGAAGTTAAGTCTTAGGTACATCGGCCCCTTATATATACTTGATCGTGTTGGGGTTGTGGCCTATCGACTCGCACATCCACCTACCATGGCCAAAGTACATAGGACAAACATTCATACTGTTAGGGGGGTCCTTCCAGACATGACCAGTCTTCCGGAACATTGGCCCAGGATTGTAGGTGAGCCGTTGCGGCATGGGACCAGGCCGTTAGGGGGTCCCTTCAGACATGAAAGGGGACGAGGGTCTGACTAAGGGGCACACAAAGTGTGGAATATGGAGGGATGGTTTGTCTGAATAGAATCCAACACTTATGTAGTTACACCACCGTGGTGGGAGTACGCCATATGGGCGCATTGGATTGATCATGGATCAT
Source organism: Viscum album (assembly GCA_963277665.1). Classification (NCBI taxonomy): domain Eukaryota; kingdom Viridiplantae; phylum Streptophyta; class Magnoliopsida; order Santalales; family Viscaceae; genus Viscum; species Viscum album. The sequence continues at coordinate 1,878,321,073 of OY728137.1, read as the reverse complement.
TCCTTCTTTCAGACAAGGTCTCTCTGGCGAGGGGATCTATCACTTCCCAATGGGATCTTGGGGCATCCTGAAATTGTTCAGGGTAGAACCGCAGTTTAGTGTCATGCATTGAGGACACATGGACTCCTGTAGTTTAACGTCATATGATAGGATGTGGAATAAAAGGGAAGATCCCAGGGAGCGTGTGGCGCGGTAGATATGAAACCGACGTTAATGAGGGTCGGGAGTCCAGATCAAACCACATACCCCCGAAGGAAACTCTTCAGGTCGAGGGACCATGAGTGAGGATTGGGCTGGGCCCGAAGCAGAGTGGTCGGGCGTTCCTACGTACCCCATGAGGATAGGAATCAAGCCATACTTAGTTCTGTAAGCACGGTTTAATGTCACGTGGGACGATGAGAAGCCTGGCCGTGTTGGTACACATCCTGCCAAAACTACTAAGCCCACGTGAGTCATGCTCGGTGTGGGAAAAAAGAAGTAGTGGTGGGAATTTCCCAACACAGAAAGGGGAAGGTTAGGGAAAAGGGACGCTCGGTGAATACCGGCCCAGTGACACTAACACGATCATTTAGCACACCTACATGCGCGAATAGAAAGAGCCGAGTATGATGGAATTCCACTTGAACATGAGGAAGTGGAAATGTGTGAATCATGGTGCTCGAGATTCAAATCACGATGATGGAGGCGTGATGATGGAGGATAACTGCTGACCGTGGCGGAAACCCAGCATCCATATCGTGTTAGCCTAGAATGGGGACAAACAAATGAGGTTCGACCGTTGACCATGTTCGAAACACGGGACCATGTCACAAATGTTGCCAGAGATCTGTAGGGACGTTGGCCCGAAACAGTTGGAGGGCCCTTAGGTCCAGCATTCATAGAGATCCCTTAAGCCTAGTATCCATGTCATTCGAGGGTCCTTTTGGATGTGGAAGAGGATGAGGATCCAAATAGCGAGCTCACGAAGCTTGGTCATGGGACGAGGGGAATGTCCCTGTGAAAATCCCACACTTCAGGCTCTTTGTCAAAACACATCTGAATACGACAATGAGACGTATTAGATAGAGGGAGCATATTCCTTTCCCATTGGGAGATCTTAGTTTAGGGTCGTAGAATTCGGACCATGGATGGGAGGAGACATAAGAGGCACACAGTGGAGTAAATCAAACACCTGGCGTGAATGGGAATAGGAGGTGTGTGTGAGATGCGATGAACAACCTAGCGTGAATGAGGACGTAATCCCATACCACACCGCATGACCTCCTCAGGAGAGGTTTTTGGTCAAGGGACCGAAAGGGAAATTTAGTCTGTGCCCGGGGAGAAGTGCCCGGGTGCTCCTACGTATCACATAAGGATGAGAATCAAGCCTCACGTAGTTCTTGATGGACCTTATACCATGAATGGGTAAAAGGATCAGGGGACGCATGGCATCAAGACCCGATGTGAAGGAGGACCTAAGCCCTACTTACCATGTGTTCTCTGGGGAAATTCTTGAGTCGAGGGACCGAACACAAAGGTTAGGCTGGGCCTGCGGGAAAGTGCCCGGGCGCTCTTACGTATCTCATAAGGATGAGAATCAAGCCATACGTAGTTCTGAATAGGTGACATGGTAAGATACCAGTGTCGGGGGAAAAGGGGAGTGCGGGTGTTGCCCTTGCACTAAAATAAGCGAAATTTGATAAATCTTGTTTGTTCTTTAAGGTGAGTGGCTTTTTTTGTGAAGCGACAGGCCTAGAGTAGTAGGTCATGGTGTCACCACAAGGATGAAGCCATGATGGGCGTTGACAAGTGGCATGGCACGTGACCAATACCCAATGTGAAGTCCTCTACAATGAGGTCACCGCAATGCAGTGCTGTTTTGTTGTCATGCAGCCAGGATGATAATGTCACAGTTTAAGGTCGTATTATAGGACCAAGCATGCATTTTATCTTCATGCAGCGCAGACGTAGTAGAGACGATGCTAGGCGGGGAACGTGCGTAGTGTTATAAAACACAATTTATGGAGACATGATCCCACATCACATTGTACGCCATTCGGAGAGGGAGACCTTTGGCCGAGGGGCCTATATAGAGGTAAGATGTGAAACAGGGGGAGTGACTGGATCCCTAAATGGGTTGTACCCGAATACAGGGTGTTCGGACGGTCCTACGTATCCCATGAGGATGGGAATAAAGCCACATGTAGTTCATAAGGGTGCCTTTTAATGTCATGCTGGACAAGTAATAGGAGGGCAAACCCTCAGAACGGGGGTGCGCGTGGTGCAACCATTGAAAACCCGACGTGAATGAGGATATAATCCCGCACTACGCCACGCAGTCCCGTAGTCGGGGTCCTGAAGGTAGGACCAGATAGGTGAATTTGCTGAACTCAAGGTGGACCCACAAACAAGGGGTCTGGGCATTCCTACGAATCCCATTAATATGGGAATCAAGATCAACGTAGTTCCAGATGAGAATATTAGTTAATTGTCTTAGATCTCAGACCGTGGATGGTGACAACTTCCCGAGTAATCACAGAAGTCAACCCGATCCCTAAGCCCATGTGAGTTAAACTCGGTGTGGGAAACAAGGGTGGTATCCTCATCGCAATACATGGGGAGAGTCAAACGGGAGTTGGTAGAGAGCCCCAAAGGACACCTTTGACACAGCTTGTTCCCCCAACGCGCGGACGTGCATGGAGGAAAAGTACCAAAAGTTCCGAGACTCCACTTGGACACGGTGAAGTGATGAAGGGTGTGAATTATGCACCCGACATTTTGGGCCTAATGGGTTGGTGTGGCGATAGAGGAAAAATATTAACCATGGTGGAAACACAGCGTCCATATCACGTTAGCCTGAGGTGGGAACAACAATCGAGCATCGACCGCTGACCATATTCGCAACACGGTATTTTATCAATTTGTTGTCTGAAACCCTCGGGGGCATTGACCCGTAACGGTTGGAGAGCCCTTGGGCATAGTATCCAAGCCATTCATGGGGGTCCCACTAGGTGTGATAGATGATGAAAGCCCTGATGCAGGGATACAAAAAGCATGGAAAGCGGGTGTGGAAGTGTCCGAGTATAGCTTGGCATTTCGGGTAATAAACCAGGGTACTCTTAGGCACATCAGTGAACTACCGAAAAGGGATCGACAAAAGAACTTTGGAGGGAGAGGTACATGGCGTGGTCATTACGAGATCGACGTGAATGAGGAAATAACCTCACGCCACACCATACACTCTTATAAGGGAGGACCTGGGCCATGGCCTAGAAAGGCCAAGGGGCCTGATGGTTAGGCATTGGTCAGGAAGGCCTGACCTGCTTGCAGTTTATCGTCTTGCAGTGAGGACGAGGGCCGGGGACCCGAGGAGGTCAAGGGGCCTCGTAAGGAAAGGCGTACAGCAGGGTACATGATCCCTACGTAAATGGGGACATAGTCCCACACCGCATCGTACACCCTTGGTAAGAGGGAAATTGGGCCGGGGGGGCCCGAGAAGGCCAAGGGGCCTAAGATCAGGCATCAGTCAGGAAGGCATGACGGGCCTACAGTTTAACGTCTTACATGAGGACGGGGGTCGGGGACCCGAGAAGGCCAAGGGGCCTAAGGATGGGCCTCATAAGAGGAGGCGTAAGACATGGTATATGATCCCGATGTGAATGAGGACGTAGTCCCACACCACACTGTACACCCCTATGGGGAATCAGGGTCGTGGGCTCGATCGCTAGCACCAGCCGGGGGGAAGTTTGTCAATTCAGGATGGGGCAGAATGCATCACTGCACTCGATGTCTGTGATATCTCGGTGTGGACCCTAAGATCTGGGATGATGTTGACCATGTTCGAAACACAACGTCCCCATGGTGACCCGATATGGGAGCAACAAGTGAGTGTCGACCACTGACCAAATTCGCAACCCGGGATTTGTATCGGCTTGTTGCTTGAACACCTTCGGGGGCATTAGCCCGTATCGGTAGGAGAGCCCATGGGCGTAGTATATAGGCCGTTCTTGGGGGCCCCTCCGGGTGTGAAAAATGATGGAATCCCAATCAAGGAGTGGGTGAAGCATAGCTTTATCCATCCATGAAAGAGGCAGACATCTCCCGGGGGGATGTACAGGCGGGTCGAGGCTTGCTCGATGTGAGTTGGGGCAAAAGCGTGCACCCTGTCATGTCTTGGCCCGAGGGGACGATTTTGGCTTTTGGGCTGGGCCAACGGACGAAATGTCCGGGCATTCCTACGTATCTCATGATGATGAGAATCAAGCCATACATAGTTCTTGAAGGCCATGCAGTTTAGCGTCATGCGGTGAGGATGTGGGAGGATAGAAGAATGGTAGTGGGCACATGGTGCGACCCTTACGATCCTTGTGTGAGCGGGGTTGTATGAGTGGGGTTAAGAAAGCCTACCCCCCACTACACAAAGATCCTCCACGGAAACTATTCCCTGGGGGGATAGTGGAAGAGAAAAGCTTGGGGTTGGGCTCAAGACGAGGTGTCTGAGCGTTCCTACGTATCCCATGAAGATGGGAATCAAGCCACACATAGTTCTTAAGATCCATTTTAACGTCATGTGGGATGAGGAGAATCTCATTTGGCGATATGTAAGGTACATCGAGCAGTCCGATGTGAATGAGGACGTAGTCCCACACCATACCGTACAATCCCGCAAGAGGGTAAGTCGGGGAAAACCAAGGGGCCTGAGGCCAGACCGCGGTCAGGTAGACCTGACCAGCTTGCAGTTTAACGTCTCGTGGTGAAGACGGGGGGCCGGGGCCCAAGGAGGCCAAGGGGCCAGAGGCTGAGCCTCGGTCAGGAAGGCCTGACTGGCTTTTAGTTTAATGTCTTGCAGTAAGGACGGGGGGCCGGGGCCCAAGGAGGCCAAGGGGCATGAGGCTGAGCCTCGGTCAGGATGGCCTGAATGGCTTGCAGTTTAACGTCACGCAGTAAGGATAGGGGGTGATCTTAGTTTAAATTCGTATAGCTCATACCATTTTACAGTTTATCGTCCTGCAGGAAAAAGATGCAGTTTAAGGTCGTGCGGGACCTTAATGTGTAGTTTAAGGTCATGCGGGACCATTTTTCAGTTTAGGGTCGTGCAGGACCCTTTTTCCCTAGGCAAAGTATCGCTTGAAGAATTTTGCATTGGTGGGAGGGGTTATACGCTCTCCATCAGTGGTCACCAAGGAGTATGATCCATTGGGGTAAACCTTATGGATGATATAAGGCCCTTCCCATTTGGGTTCTAATTTGGGCGGTTTCCTACCGAGAATCATTGGCACTCGAAGGGCCAGTACTAGGTTGCCTTTTAGGAAAGAACGGAGATGAACCTTCTTGTTGAAGGCCCTCTCTATCTTATCCAGATGTCTTTCCAGATTGTGCAGGGCACGAAGCTGGTTCTCGTCCAGTGCTTCTAATTCAGCTAGACGGATTTCGGCTACCTCATCTGATGTCTGGTGATCATAAAATGTAGTGCATAATGATGGTAGCTGGATCTCAATGGGTAGGACGGCCTCAGATCCATAGACCAGGGAATATGGGGTCACCTGGGTAGAGTTGCGAGTCGTCGTCCAATAAGCCCAGAGGGCGTTGGGGAGCTTGTTCGGCCATCTTTTCATGTTCTGACCAACCATCTTCTGCAGAATGTTAGAGAGGGATTTGTTGAACACCTCGATCTGTCCATTTTCCTGCGCGTAGTAGCGGGAGGTATGGTTTGACCGGATACCGTACTTGATGTACAATTTCATTAGTTCAGCCGCTCGGAAGTTGGTGCCATTATCAGTGAGGACGGCGTGAGGGACCCCAAACCGTTGGATAATACTGGAGCTCACAAAGTCAATGATGGAATGGGCCTTGACCTCTTTGAGTGGAACTGCCTATACCCACTTGGAGAAGAAATCTATAGCTGTCAGGATGAACCTACACTGGCGGGCTGTTGCCGGTGGATATGGTCCCACTACATCAAGTCCCCACACCGCAAATGGCTAAGAGTACTTGGTGGGGTGGAGGGGCTCCGGCGGTCGATACATGAAGTTGGCGTGAACATGGCATGCGTGGAATCCCTTGGCATATCCATTATAATCATGGATCATAGAGGGCCAAATGTACCCCAACCTCCAGATTTGATTGGACAACTTCGGCCCAGCTTGATGGGCGCCATAGGAACCGGTGTGAACCTCTTGCATAACTTGAGGTATCTCTACTCCTTGGATGCAACGGAGGAGGACACCATCGAAACTCCACTTATAAAGGATCTTTTCAAGACTAGGACCGCTCTGGAGGGTAAATTGCAGCGCACGGCGTCGGATTCGCTCGAGCTTGGCCCGGTCGTCCGGGAGGCAACCATTTTGGAGGTACTCAACAAAAGGTGCGCTCGAGTCAGGAGTGGCTTCAACCACTGTGCCTGACGAACCCGGGACCCCTGTCGTGGAGGGTCCGGTGGTGAGATGACCTACCCGCAGGCCATCATTGTCCTCTTGGGTGACTGGGGAAATTACTCTCCCGTGTGCCACATGTATGATCAAATCATCTTGCTCGAGTTCTGCGAGCGATGCGGCTAAGCTAGCCAAGGCATCTGCTTGACCGTTCTGTGATCGTGGGACATGGGTAACCCATGGTCGAGAAGAGAACTGGGAAATTAGGATGATCTTTCCGACTGGGGTTTTCTCGGTCCTGTCGTACCCCTGGATTCTGAGGTCAAAGGGAGTTAAATCACCTTCAGACAGACCCAACTTTCGCAACATCCGAGTCGGAATTAGATTGATTCTGAAACCCGTGTCAACGAGGCAGTGACGGACTTCCACACCATTAAAGTGGCCAATGAGGTACATCGGGTGAATGTTCCCCTATATAGGAGGGTCCTCATCTTCACTGGAGAACGAGATAACCGCCTAACATTCGGCGTTTTCAGTCGTCTCGGTATGGAAGGATTATACAGCTGCTACCTCTGTCTCAAACTGGAGGGGGCTCCTTAGGGCCTCGGAAAGTGCCTCGTGCATTTCGGATGACAGGTGAAGGGCCTCAAGGATAGGAAGCCTCGCCGGAATACCGGCCAGGTGCTTCAGGACATCATACCTTCGTGCCAAACACGAACCTCTGCTTACAGGAGGTCGTTCGGAATTTGGAGGCATAGCGGGTCCTGCTGGCTGAACCGGCAATCGGCTAGTACTAGGTACATCCTGCTGCCCGCTGGTTGAAGCCTGGAGAGTAGTCGCTGGACTAGGATTGAATAGCGGAGGCTGGCTTGTAGCCGGGCAAGGAAGACTGTGATACGCACAAGGTAGCTATCCCCGATCTAGTAGCACGAACAACGGTGGAGGTAGAGACGTGGCTATTAGATGGGGTTGCGAGTGCTGAGATCTGCGCTAAGCCTGCTGTCTGGTCTCAGTAGCGTCCACGACTTGGCTGAATGTGCCTCCTGACATACCTCGATGACCGGCGCGGTTGTGATTCCGCTGACGTCGACTTCGGCTGGAAACGTTGGGGAGGTTCTCCTGGCGTTCCCCCTCGTCGGGGGTCATATAGGGCTTTACCAGCTCCACGGTGTTAACCAAAGCGTACCCCTGGCTGTCGTTCGAGGAGTCATCCAGTAGAAGGAGGATTTTGGGGGGAATCACCATTTCATGGGGCAAAAAGTCACCGAGAGTGCGGGATGACGACGGCACCGGTGGTGCGCGTTGCTTCTTCTTGTGTCGCCGCTGCTTGCCCTTTTGGGAAGAGGTCGACTGTGAAGATGATGCGGAGGCATGGGCCACTTCTTCTGAAGGTTTCGATTGCTTCAGGAACACCCGGATGATACCATGGACATAGACGACGGTTTTTTGAGCCATCCAGTTGTCGTATTTCTGGGATCCGCGGTTGGGAACCTGCTGCCACTCGCCTTCGTTGTCGTTACCGATCTCTGGCCCTGCAAAGACACAAGCCACTTGCTCTGGTGATGGGCCCAACTTGACTATGTTGTTGTTGACCTGGTCTTGAAGTCAGTCTTTAAACACATAGCATTGCTTGAGGGTGTTCCCCAGAATCCGATGATAAGGTTAGTAGTTGGGGTGATCGGGGAGATTCTCCTCTTCCGGCCTTCTGCACTCGGGCAGGCGCACAATCCCTTTCTCCAGAGCACATCGGAAGTATCCAGGGACCAGATTTTCATTGAACGAATAAGTCTGGTTCCTTCTTTCCAGATAGGGGGCCCTGGGGGCCTGGACCTGACGAGGGGTCGGAGGGGCCTGCCGAGGAGGCGGTGCCTGATGGTCTCGCCTAGGTGGCGGTGGCGCATTGCGCGGGGGAACCTGTCAGTTCTGAGGCGGTCGCTGCTGGGTAGGAGCCTGTGCTTGAGGTGGAGGAGCTCTGCGGGGTTGCGGGGATGGTGTCACTGACAGTAATTATAGCTACCTAGGGGCTTCTACTTGGGCCACCGCGGCGGGTTCAGCCCTGGCGGTCCTCCTGGCCGGGATCATGGGGGCGAAAAATGTGCCTGCCTAGCCTGTTGCAGGGCTTCCTCAAGACTCTGAGCCTTATCTGAGAAATCCTTGAACCCACCAGGGTAGTTATGGGTAATTAGGGAGGGTACCAGCTCTGTCTTGACGTTCCCCACACACATCGTCAGTGATTTCTTCGGATTCAATGGCATATCGAGGGAATACGTATGTCCCTTCCATCGGGCGATGAAATCTGTGACTCGCTCATCAGGCCTTTTCTTGCACTTGAATATGTCCGCAATGCTGGTCTTCTGCGTGGTGTAGATGAACTGGTATAAGAACTGCAGGCGGAGATCCTCCCAACCGGTCACCGATCCGATAGGGAGCTGGCTGTACCAGACGAATGTCGGACCTTCCAATGTCTGTCTGAAACATCGGAGCTTGGAAGCTTCTTGCTGAGCCGGGGTCCCCAGCATGAGGCCACACCTCGAAGAAAAATGAGGTAATTGCTATGGAGGGTCCCTTTTCCCGTTGAAGGGCAAGAATGTGGGGTTCCCAAAACCCAGAGGTGCGGGCATATCATCCACCCACGCGGGATAAGGCTTGCCACCCGGTGGGACCGCCACCTGCCGCATTTCCAACGCTTCGAGGCGGGATATGAGTGCCGCAATAAGATCATCCTGGTGGGGGTCCTTGTCTTGATGGGGATCCCTAACCACAAGTGTGTCGCCAGGTTCCTCAACACGGTAGATGTCTTCGGCAGCTCGTGGATCAACTGGCGGAAAGACCTACGGGGCGACTGGGGGAACCTGGACTGGATTCTTCAGATTTCCCCGTCATTCGGGGGGTTTGGAGAGACATATTGCGCCCTATTTCCGTAAGTTCCGGCTTATGCCCTGTCTACGGAAGTAGCATGATCAGGTTTTCCCAGAGGAATCTCACTGGGGGGAACTTGTTCCTTCCCCTGCTGCCCCGGCCTGGGATTACCACAGTCGGGTCGCCACTCTGTGGCGCGCTCAGCCAAAAGTTCGTCAACCAGCCTCTTCTGCTCAGCAAGCTGCTTGTGTAACGTTTCCTTCTCAGTATCCTCTTCCATTTTCTACGCAGAGGTAGACAGGTCGGAGTGCTTGACAATTCCGATGTGCTCCTTACCCTTGCCGGCGTTTCGACCGAGTACCAGTGACTCGGTGGGTACGAGGAGGCCTAGCAGATTCCTCTGCTGATGGGTAACCCTCCCTAATGGGTCCAACAGTGGCGGTACGCCCTCTGGGGGTAAGTCTCCATCAGGGAATTCAAGCTCGTCTTCCATGTCTACAATGTCGGCCATGTGGACCACGACCCGTCTCGAGGGCATGTCCTCGATGTCACATAATGAATCGGGATGCCGTTGGATAGTGTCTAAGAAGAGAGCGGCATAGTGTCCCCAACCATGGACTTGCACATGGGGGGTGGCTTCCTTGACAATCCTGCGGAGTACTTTGAAACTCTAGATGCATTTCTGTTGAAGGGCGCCCTGGCGGCCTGGCGACTCGGGGTGCTGGGCCACAAGGAGTGCGGCCACATCGATCTGGCGACACTGCTCACCGATTTCTTCGAAGTGCTCTCGACATTTGGGGTACACCACCTGTTCATAACGAAGGCGGACGTGTGTTGCCCATAGGTTTCGACAAAATAACCCCACTTCTTCAGGGGTAAGAGACACTGGTACGCGAAAATTCAGCACCGCCGTCGGCCAGAACTTCTCTGGGATGTAATCCACTGTGGGAATACTCTTGAAGCTCCTGTGCTCGGACTCAGGGTCTGGCCATGTGTTGCCCCACTCGTCAACATGGGGCAGCTGAGGGACCGGTATCGGTATCGAGGCGGACCTCTGGGATAGTAAGCTTGGCGGTGGAGAATACGGTGAACGAGCTGACTGGCCGCCGAAATCCGGGCCATCCTCCGTAGAGTGAGGTGACCTGGCCACGATGTCACGATACGACGGGCTGATAGCCACAGCATCCGGCACTGGAGTCGCGGCTACCGATGATAGGCCGTGTCGTCGCTCTACCGCTGTTGGTCCCCAAAATTACTCTCTGTAATCTCTGGTAGAGGTAGAGGGCGCTTCTGGTGACGATGGGTATGATTGCGTGGTCGAGACCCGTGGAATTCCCAAGACTTCTTCCTCCTGGATGTACCTGTGGAGAGAGATGGGAATCTGGTTGACCACATATTTCAGGAGAATGAGGCTAACGTGCCTGGTTCCTGCCCCAGTCCTTGATACGGAGGAGCGGGGAGAAGGTTCCATTGCTGAGTCTCATTCCGCTTCCGAGTCATAGAAGCGGGCATGTTTGATCTCCACCCGAGCCTTTACAGGACTCTTCTTGTGGCGGCGACTGCCCGCTCTCCTGCCCCGGGGTGGCTCTTCAGGACATGATTGATCCCTATCATGTAGTCTCGGGGCAGTGATGGCGTCGTGGCAGAGAGGATCCCCACTAGAGATGGCCGAGGTGCGAGGGGCACTAGGGAAAATATCGAAGGGTACATGGGGAGGACCTCCATGAACATCACCCATGTGGGCGGAGCGAGGCTGACCATCACTCCTCGATTTGCCGGGGTGAGGAGGACCTTCGTCGGTTGTAGAGAGGAAGTAGGGAGGGCCCCCACGTTGGAGAAGGACTGGATGGACGATGCCTTCTGATTGGCGGTTGGGGGCAGGAGGATGGACTCCATACCCTGTATAGTGGGTGCGAGAATGGTTTCCGGGCCGAGCATCACTACCGCGGGGCAGGTCATCCTTCGGGATGGGGGTAGCACGAGGCGTACCTCCATGATGAGCATCAGAGTGGGGAAGGCCCACGCTCTATGGAATAGTGGTACGGGGAGGGCCTCCGTATGGGGTGACATCACCGCGGGTTAGTTCGCGACGATCACCACTCAGGCCTGCCACCTAGAGAGTCAACCCAGCCTGCCTGTGGGGTGGTTGGGGTCTCGATCTTGGTTTGGAAAAGGAGTGCCCCTGCTCAGTGTATACAGGGGCCCCATGATGCACGTCGGCGGTGGCTTGAGCCACTGTAGCTGTTGACGTTGACACACCTGGGAGGGCGTCCTCAACCCGGGCCCGGCGCTGACGTCGAGTCAGGCGAGCTGGTGCAGGTGGTGTAGGGACGTAGCCTTCCTGCACTTCCTGCAGAGTCGGACGGCAGCGCTGACGCGGCCGGGCGGGAGCTCTTTCCTAGAGCCCTTGGGTTGGGACCCTGGGCGGGTTGAGCCGGACGACGCCCACGTCATCATCGTAAGGCGAGGATTCGTCAAGGCGTTCCGGGGACAGGCTCCCGAAACGGTTAAACGTTGGGGTGGGGAGAAGGGGCTCCCTGAGCGGCCTGTTAGGGAGGTATTGACGGTGGGGCCTGGATGCCTCCAGGTACAAGGGTGCCACATCCCGAGTTGGGATGACCCATTCCTCTTCTTACCTACGCACGAGGTTGTTGATCACCCTTCACTGGATGACCTCTGATGGGGAAACGAGACGTGGGCACCACGTATTCCGTGATGTGGATACCGTCGTGGCGGTAGTGGCGCTATGTGGGGTGGCTATGGTGGTGTTTCCTCTGACCCTGCATAGGCAAGTGGGCGGCGATCACATCTCTGTAACAGTAACCTGGTCCCTGAGAAACGAAGGGATAAACTCATCAACACTGAGAGGAAAAGGATTGACAACCAGTGCCCCAGCATCCTTCCATTATCCATGTCTGTAAGAAGGATCCATGCCAACACGCTGCAGAACGGAGTGCCCCACGTTCTACAGCCCCGACTTCTGGTGAGTTTCACGACAGGCCCGCAATTTGCATGGCGGGACCAGGCGCCGGATATCTGGATCCGGTGACACGTCAATCTACTGGTGTCTCGAACGCTACTAATCTCCATATTGAGGAGAATAATTTCACATCGAGTTAATCATTTCTATTTCCGATGCTTTTGTCGGGCCGCGCGCATCCGTCCGTCCGTCTGCGGAGGAGGACGCGCGACGCTTGTTGCCCCACGTTCCCGCTTTCCAAAGGCGGGCGACATTTGCTCTTTATTCAGGGACGTCTTATCCTTGATCGAAACAGGATGATGGGATGTCGGTTCTTCCTTCTGTGGATTCCTCATCAGAACTCATCACCTAGTCCGGGTCTCCCTCATACATTTAATACGTAGTTTGTGACACTCTTCCCAGTGCCATGTTTCCATGGACGCCAGTTAATTACATTGCTTCTGTCGGGACATTCCAAAGGGTCCAGTCAGGGAAGCAACCATCAGTCGGGGGAGTAGTCACGTTGAGGAATCAGTAGCGTGTCTGGATGCTGGGGAACCTGGCATGTCTATCTGTTATCCCTGGTCACAGGGCTTCTCGAGGGTGTGGAAGCCCGAGGCATCCCACATCGAGCGCAGGGAATTATATGCCATAGACACATATCTGAGGTTTTCTTCAGCTTCCCATGTTTAACACAGCGTACGCTGAGAGTTTAACGTCTAGCAGATATGGATCATCCTGATCAGAGCATTAGCTGGAATAGATGGGATTGAGGGGTTTCCCTTGAAGGGGTGCCAATACGGGGACCAGCCCATGGGCGGCTGTGAAGGGGAGCGTATCGACATGGTCTCACCGAGATATGATGGTCCGGGCGAGAATCAGGATGGGTGATAGATGGATGAATGGAGTGGATGGAGAATGAAATGGGACCATCGCAATGGCGACAGTGAAGTTGGACTTGGGGCTTGAAGAGGCTTCCTACGTATCCCCGTGGCAGGGAATCAAATTCTGTGTAGTTCGGGATGGTGTCGGTCAACCGAAGTGAAGGTGGACCTTAGCCTGATGGATGTCGTCAGCGAACCAACGTGAAGGTGGACCTTGGCCCGATAGATGTCATCAGCGAACCAATGTATAGGTGGACCTTGGTCCGATGCGTCAGTGAACCAACGTGAAGATGGACCTTGGTCCGATGGGCATCGTCAGCGAAATGACGTGTAGGTGGACCGTGGTACAATGAGAGATGAGCTTGAACCTTGGGGAGGCTTCCTACGTACCATGCCTTGACATGGATCAAAGACCTCATAGTTCAAAGGGTTTTATCGGTGAACCGACGTGAAAGTAGACCCGTGGGTCCACTAGTGGCGGGCTTGAACCTTGGGAAGGTTTCCTAGGTACCATGCCTTGACATGGATCAATGTCCTCGTAGTTCAAAGAGTCTGATGGAATACAGTTTAACGTCATGTGGGACGGTATTGAACCCTGACGTTAATAAACGACAGGAGTTGGGTGTCGGTGAACCAACGTAGATGTGGGGCCTTGGCCCGATTGGAGATGGGCTTGAACCTCGTGAGGTTTCCTACGTACCATGCCTTGACATGGATCAAAGTCCTCATAGTTCGGATCGTGGAATACAGTTTAACGTCATGTGGGACGGGGTGAACTGATGTTAATGTGGTCGGAATGAACGGATGGTGGGTTTGAACCTCGTAGAGGCTTCCTACATACCAAGCCTTGACATGGATCAAAGTCCTCGTAGTTCGGGTTAGTCACAACGGCTTGCCGTCAGACCGGAATGCAGTTTAATGTCATGTTGGACGAGGGTGGAACTTGACGTGAATAAATGATGGGTGGGCTTGAACCTCAGGGAGGCTTCCTACGTACCATGCCTTGACATAGATCAAAGACCTCGTAGTTCAAATGATGGAAGTCGTTAGAAAACCGACGTGAAGGTGGACCTTGGTCCAATGAGAGGTGGGCTTGAACCTCGACGAGGCTTCCTACGTACCATACCTTGACATGGATCAAAGACCTCATAGTTCAAATGGGTGTGCAGTTTAATGTCATGCGGGACAAGGGAATACAGTTTACCGTCATGTCGGACGAGGGTATGCAGTTTAACGTCATACGGGACGGCGTGTGTAGTTTAATGTTATGCTGGACGAGGGAAAAACTCGACATGAATGAATGACCGAGTAATGTGGCTTGAACCTCATGGAGGCTTCCTACGTACCATGCCTTGACATGGATCAATGTCCTCATAGTTCACTAAAGGTAGGGGTCAGGGTCGGTGCTCACTCTAATCCCACGTGAGTCATGCTCAGTGTGAGAAACAAGAGGTTGCAAGGACCTGATGATCAAGTCACAAAGGATGTGTCCGTGAGAAGCGAAGAGGGGCTTACGCGTTAGGTGGCCCATGGTGCTGGGACTTACTCCAGGATGGAGGCCCGAGGTGCAGCAAAGTGTAGCGAAGGAGGGACTCAGGACCAACGATGGGAGGTGCCTCGTCCCTATCACGCCCTCCACTGACCTTGGTAGTGGGGAAGTAAGGAGATGCAGGGGTGCAACCATCCGTTGGGGAACTAGGGTCGCCCTTCTTCTTTGAACATACACCACTCCAATAAAGAGGATATCATCCCTTGTGGATCGGTGATTCCACTCCTATGGAGACGAGTGGTGTAAAAAATGTTCGAGCTGGGGGGACCCAGCGTTCGAAGCACGAGGTTGGGTCATAGTTTAACGTCATGTGTTGATGACGCGATGCTTGGCAGTTTAACGTCCTGCAGCTCGGACAATGTGGGTTCAGTCCGCACCCCTAGGACTTACATAACCGGTACCCTCTGTTCCTTGGGTAAGGGAAGGTACCAGTAAGGTCGTGGTCAAGGGGGGTGTGGAACGAACCATCGGGGGGTCCACGTTAGCGTGGCTATGTGAAGAAGCAATAGCCGTTAGCATGCCTATGCGAAGAAGCATTAGGCGAAGCAATGCTACGAGTGGCATTGTCCATGGGACTTTGAAATCACATCGTGAAAACCTGGAGGGTCGCACGGGAAGAGGAATTGCTAAGCAAAGGAGTGTGATTTTCGAAGTGGAGTGCCTTGTCCTTAGCATGGGGCATAGGTGTGAGTGGAAGGTGATTCGCGAAGTGGAACAGTGTTCGCGGAGCACTACCTCGTGAAGAAGAGGTGCCTCGCGAAGCAGGGTCCTGCGAAGCAGTGTGCTTCATGATGTGTAGCAATCCTGCATTAGCATAGGGATCACTAGTGCAGCTTGGCTGTTTCGTGAAGAATAAATGCTCCACGGCTGCCCGAGTTCCCTTGGGAATCCCCTTCCTTCGCGAATGCCCTTGAGCTTCGTGAAGGGCATCCCTCTCAGAAGAGGGGCTCAAAGCGAGACAAAGCAAAGGCGTCTCGCGAAGTAGAAGTACCTCGAGGAGCTCATGATTCCCGGGGGCAAAGTGTGCTCCACGATTCGGGAGAGGAGAAGCCGAAAGGTCGGATTGTCCGTCCTGGGGACTCAGAGGGAGTCCAGTATTTATAGGCAAGGGGCGCCACGAAGCAGAACTCACACACTTCCTCAGGTGCTTCGCGGCGTGCTCGCGAACATCAACGTCATCCACGACGGGTTACCGCCTCTGGAGCTTTGCGGCGGGCTCGCGAACGTCAAATGCGTTTGCGGAGCGTTACCTCCTCTGAAGCTTCGCGGCAGGCTCGCGAACATAAAATGCATTCGCGGAGGGTTACCACCTTTGGAGCATCGTTGAGGGCTCAAGAACGTCAAATGCGTTCGCGGAGCGTTACCGCCTCTGGAGCTTCGCGGCCGGCTGCGATGATCGGGGCGCTTCACGTCGGATCTTCGAGTCGGTGCTTCGCGAGGTAGTGCGCCCGCCTTCTTTTTCGTCCCTTCCTTTCGTGCCATATTTTGGAGCCAACAATTACATATCAAGATACCTATATTATCAACACCTTTTATATGGTTGTTTAAATGTCAATCCGGAGTTATAATAATGAAACAATTTGTTC